>WPIO01000028.1:3677500-4277500 GCA_009760855.2 Cristatella mucedo
GTGATACCTTAATCGTGTATCGCTTGCTTGTCGGTTAATCCGTCGCCTATTGGGCTGGCTTAGGGGTGTCTCGGCGTCTTTTAGCAGGCAGCAACACATCCCCTACCGGAAGCCTCCAGGCATCGAGGCTTGAGCGGAAGCTTGACGTTCGGTTGTAGTTCTTCTACTCGAAGTTCCTATTATTAGCGTAACGGCACTCTGCATCAAGTAGTCCGAGGGGCCGTGACCATTAAAAGAAGAAGAGAGCTTCGTTGGGGCGTGCTCTACTATGCACGCGATCCGGTCGTACGTTCCACGAATCGTGAACATTTGCTAAGCGCTTAGCGCGAGAAACAATCCGCAGCAGCCGACATTGACTGCTATATATATGGACTGCTGTCGCTGTCTCGGCTATCGAGGCTCTTTCAAAAATGGCCGAAACCGATACAATTTGCATCGACGAGCCGGAAATGCAAAGAATTATGTATTTTAATCAGCACTTATCGCCTTCAGGACCCCGACGGACTTAATTTGTTTTACCTAGCAAAATAAAATGAGGTAATGTGTAGTTGAACCCGGGAGCACATCGACGGTTTTTTGTGAGGTCAATACATGACTCTTCACTGTCGAGGTCGTTACATGCTGGTGGTAAGTACGAAATCCAGATGCTGGCTCTGAAAGCATGCCTTGGTTTCCGAGCCTTCGTCAGTAGTTATTGCTATTGCTATATATATACAGAATATATATATATATATATATATATATATATATATATATATACATATGGTGCATGTTAGGGATGGTCCTACGCAGCATCTTACTACCCGAAGTTCAGAGGTCGCAATATAATGATAGCCCTGACACTTGTGGGAGCTGTCGGGTGTATCGGACGAGGTTTGAAATAGAACTTTTCGTGGTCCAGCGTTTCAAATATCGTTGCCCCTGGTGACGCAGATTCGCATGTCCGCGTAAAAGGCTGGCGTAGATCGAACTCTACTCAATGGAACTCTAGCTATTGAGTAGGAAGGAAGCTTAGACATTTTCGAGCTCGCAGAGGCTCTTGGAAACCCGCGTCTTGTTTGAGAGGCAGTCGTTTCATCGCACGACAAGACCGTGAGAGACAGGAATGAAAGCTGGGTCATAAGAGGCTGTGGCCGAATAACTGAGCGCATCGACACGAGGTCGCATAAGAGCTGCCGCATCAGCAGCTGCGGCCTTGACACGCTCAGCTCTGGAAGACAGCTGCACCGAACGAACGCTTCCTCGGAGCCGACCGCAAAGGGGAGTCGGTGACACGTCTAGTAAGGTGCTGATGGTAGGCGACCGGTGCGACCATTAATTAGGACAGGCTGTCACCGTTGCCTGCTAGTACGGCTACCAGCACTTTGAGAGCGCCAGCTTAGAGGCCGGCTCGGATCTCGCTCGCACGCTCGCTCGCAGCAGCCGAGTAGTGCACGGGGCGCGAAGTGCGTCATCGAGCTACCTAGCGCTACGAATTCCTTCCCGGTCGACCCTGGCTGAGAGACGCTCTATCCTTTCGGTCTCGACGTAAAAGCAGCGTCGCACGAACTCGGCCGTCGTGCTCGCTCTGCTGCTCAGGCGAGGCTCAGGCAAGGGCGCCGCTCGTCTGTCTTCGTCGATGCTCGGATGCTCGGCAAAGACAGACGCAGCGCGAGCTCGGCTGCGTGGCAAAAAAAGTACGCAGCCGACGGCAACGTGCATTAGTTTCCACACTGCGCGTTGGCCGAGTGACATAAAAAATGAGGCGAGTTTGCAAGAACAAGATGGCTCAAATCAACCAAACAGGAAGTGTCGCGAAGCGAGCCAACTCGGCGGCAGCTGTTTGCTGTGTCAAGGTAGGTAGCGCGGCTTTCTTTAGTTACTTCTCAGAAGTCTCTTAGATAGCACGATACGACCTCGAGTTTATTTACGCAGTGCAGCGCAACGTTTAGATGCCGCCGAAGATGCCGTTGATGACGCCCGACGACCCCTTGCAGCAGAGGATCTGGAAATTCGAAAGGCGGCTCACGATCTGACGTGTTTTCCTTCTACCTCCTGTTCTAATCCGGGCTGCGCTTGCTCTTTCGGAGGGCAACTTGTGCTGCACTCGCCGGGCAGGCTAAGCTCGGACAGTGGGCGCCTCATCTCTCCGAGGAATTTGAACGCTGCCGAAACGAAGCCTGACTGCTGCCGGCTGGCGGGGACGGGGCTGGTTTTCGCTGTCTCTTTCGACAACATTATTGTACCGTGGCGGCCGTGCAATGCACTCACCAGGCTGCTGGAGAGCGTTTCCCCTTGGGCATCCTCCTGCGACATAGCCTCTAGGCCTTAGCTACTAACCACGCGCCGCAGCATGAAAATGAGCCTACTCGGAACTCCTCTGGCTGGCCGCTACGGGAATCGGCGACAACTACGTTCACCATGTGACTTCGAGCGGGCTTGCAAGTGGGTTTAACCCTCCGAACCGCCGAGCTGCTTCGCACTCGCGCGAACGCTCTCAGGGCGGAGTGAGGAGTACGAACCACGCACGTCGATGGCAGCAGCTTCCTCAGCGGCGGAGGGCGAGGCTCGATTGGAGCCGGACCCTCCCCACAACTAGGTGAAATGATGGCAGGCCCGATATAGCCTCTGGCACGGGTCGCTCCGTCGTCAGCCAATTTTTACGAGATGGAAGTTCGTGTCCTGGCAGGTAATTGTTGCATTAGTCACTCTTGCCTGTGCCATCCCATAACTGCTCACTTCCCCTTGATAGCTAATCGAAGTTCGCTCTCGAGGGTGTGCCGAGCAGGTTTAAAGACGGCGGCAGCTCTCGCTAGCTAAGTGTCAGCGCGATCGAACAGAAAGCCACGGGGAGTATCCGCCATTAAAAGAGCCGGACGCTGCAGGAGCGAGAGAGCGCAGCCTCTAACAGCCCTCTTCCTCAGAATGTGCCACCCACGGAGAGGGGCAGCAGCTGCTGGCGGAAGTGAGTTCTGACGGACCGGCAGGAGGAAGTGATCTTCGACGAAGAGGCAGGCGGCCGGACACCCACGGAGAAGGCCGAGCGAGAGAACCGTGCGGCTCGACGGCTGGCCCGCCGTTGCCCCAGCAGCAGCGTATTTCAGCATTTCAAAATCATCAAATGAGTCCCAAAAGGTCTGGTTTCGAGGCCGGGAAGCTTCGGCGGTCGTCGAGGTCGCCGGTCTCCGAGTACAGCCAGCTGCATGACTACACGAGGTCGTGCACGCATGCACATAGCCCTCGCCGTCCAGAAATTTTAGTATCGTGACTTCGGCGCCCACTGCGAATCGACCAAACCCTTGTCTGAATCGGCTCACAAACTCGTCATTATCTTCTGCGGCGAGCCGAGCCGGGTCACGGCTCGCTAGATATGGCTCTCCAATTGCTCAATAGCACTCGAATAAGAGATTGTTAGATCGCGAAACGTCAGAGGGCGTCTGGCTCGCGCCCTACTGACCCACAGGCTCGACGACGAGGGCCGCCAGCCATAGACATTTTGGCAGACATCTTGCCTCCTACTGGACTACTGCCAGCCTGTTAGCCATCTCTAACAATGCAGCCGTAAGACCAATTAATATTACTAACAAAATTTTCGACGGAATCATTCGATAGCATTCCCTATCATTGCACGGTAACCTCTTCTCTTTTCGCGGAGCTCTACTTAACTTGAATAGATTTTATCAACTCAATATTGCTATAATCTTATTGGCAGTTAGTACTAGCCAACCCCTCTGCAAAATGACAAGTTGGTTCGCAGCTAAAACCGGCAGAGCTTAGATCGGCTGGCGCCATTCCACTAAGCCAACCTCGCACAGCCAGCGATCGGTTGATAGGGTCCGTGCTCCTTGTCGGTATAGCTCGCCGCCCCGCCAGCGGGCAGCTTCCACGCTGAAATAATCTTGAAAACAAAGTTAAAATTAAGTTTTCGAGATAAGACACGCAGCTGAGTGATCTTTATCCACGACCTTAGGTGGCAGTAGTTGCCGTACTGGTTGTAGCACATTTTTTGTGCTATCGTCCTACGATTGCCAGACGCAGCAAAAGAGGAAAGCATAGCTGACGTAGGAAAACAGTTAAGGAATGGAGGCGTATCATAAAGAAGTTCCAATGGCGAGTAGCTGGAGCAGAAGTGACATGATCGCATCCGCCTCAGAACTGAAGTTAGAATGCGAGCGCAGGAAGTGAGGAGTGAGTCTCTCGCTCAGAGGATATGCTCCACTGTCAAGCCAAAAAAGCTCGATCGATCAGAGAATGTGAGATACTACTCGATCAGATATCGCGACACCAATCGGAGAGTGTGCACTATTGTTGCCTCGAGTGAGTACCAATGTCTGCTTTTCCGAGGAGGCCAGTCGGCACGACATGAATGGAAATAAAGAAATCTCGATGAGTTGCTGAACTTGGGGCATCGAATGTCCTTCAAAAGTAGTCTAAAATTGTCTAAACATCTGAACATTAAGGATTTATCTCGCAAGCTCGAAATGGTCACGAAATGGATGGTCCGACGGAAGTGGACTGCATTCATACGAGTAGCCTGAAGCCGAAGGCACGTACGTGTGAGACAACTCCAAAAAGAATGGAAGTATATTCACTCGCCTGAGAACCAGATCGAACTTGACTAGAGGTAACTCGCCGACGTCATCCTACCGGCGTAGGCGAGTAAGTGAATTTGAAATTTGCACAGAGACTCCTGATATTTGGAAGCGAACAAGTCACCGAGTCTTTTGCCCGCCGCGGACCATTTTTATGGAATAATTTGCGCCACTCGTTCAGATTAAGGAGGGCTCGTTGAAGACAGCCGTCTTTCTACTTTTCAGCATCGTCGTCCGTGCCAATTGCACGTCTTTTGTACGCTGTAACGGGGCCCTCTGCATTTTAGCTAAGGTCCCTCACTGCGTTTGAGCCTGAGAGCCACGAGTTGACGAATGAAGCACTTTCCACATTTTCCCGATTTGGTAGAATGAACTATATGGCTATGATTATTATATATTATATATTATTTATATTATTATTATTTATATTATTATTGTATTATTACTTATTATATATTATATTATTGTTATTATATATTATATTATATTATTACTTATTATTATATTATGTTATTATATTATTATATATTATTATATTATATTATAATTTTTTATTATATAACATTTATTATTTATATATTATTATTATTATTCCTATATGGCTATTAGCAGGTGGCTGTTAGGCTCAGCAAGGCGCGTAGAGTAAGATAAAACGAAGTAATCTATTTCAAATAGTACCTCGAGCGTTCTAGTGTCGCAGTGCTGCACAGCTAAGAGCAAACGGACCGACGAGCTGCAGGCAGCACGTCGCATTGCGGCTCTGTGAACTTTTGGTGTGGACACGAATGCACACATCGCGAGCCAGCACTAGAAGAGGGTGCCTGTCGGCAGAATGCCGATGGCCTTGACCTCGATACCGACTGTAAAGAGTCAAGATGGCTCTAAGTTGATGTCTAGCGATGGAGCATATCCAACTTGCGGCGCATTGTAGACCAGCTATGTATGGCGTAAATGTTAATGAAGGAAAAACAGGGAGGCACGACGAAAAAGATTCTGGTAGTAAGCGACGGAATGCCAATCAAGCAATCTAGATTGCGACAAGTGCCTCATGTGGATGCGCAGAAAAATATCACAAGAAACCTCGCTTGACTGCCAAGTTCGAACGAAGCACGTTGTATATATATATATATATATATATATATATATATATATATATATATATATATATATATATATATATATATATATATATATATATATATATATAGCATTACGTGAGAAGGATTACATTCATCTTTGGATTTGGATTTGAGCTTGTCGTGGCATGTGCCGATTACATATTCTTCCGAGCGTTTGCTTCGTCCGCGTGTAGCAGTTCTTTGCCTACCTGCCTACTTGTGCAAGCTAACCTTTTTGAGCATGCTATCGTCACTCCGTTTGAATTGCTTACTTTTCATCTTAATTTTCATAGCCTATACATACAGTGCCGCGAGAGTGAGGGAGAGAGAGAGAGAGAGAGAGAGAGAGAGAGAGAGAATGTTTTATTGTTGCTACTATGGAAAGCCCCGAGCATGCGCCAATCACTCATGGCCTCCTCAAAGAAAATGACCTCGCTCTGCTGCTGAATTAGGTAGACTAGGTCAGGACTAGCACTTCTAAGATGTGATACGTAAATCTACAACGCGACACCCTGATTTGGCCCAGGGTTAGATAGCTCGCTTTTAATTAATGACATTGGCGCGGGATCGAGCCCTACGGATTATGTATAGTGCCTGAACAGAAATTAAGTTCTCTTACGGCGCTATCCCAAAAAAGCCCTTTTAGCCCTTAAAGACCAGCCACACTGGCAAGGTCATGGTTCGGCCTACTACTAGGCTCAAGTTGATATAACTCCAGTTACTTCTTTGGTCAAATTGTAGCCATTGTAGGCTGCCAAGCAGCGTCGAGTTACGTATGCATGATGAATTTCGTCAACAAATTCTCAGGTTACAATAAAGTCATTGTGCTAAAACAAATGATTCATGCATTGCAGGTAGAATGCTTGAATTTTTTAGAACATTATTTCTTTTTAAAATTTTAATCCCTTAATTTGACGTCTAAGCTAAGTGTGAACTATTGCCTAGAGAGAGAGAGAGAGAGAGAGAGAGAGAGAGAGAGAGAGAGAGAGAGAGAGAGAGAGAGAGAGAGAGAGAGAGAGAGAGATAAGGTTCTCTGAGGGCGCTTTATCAAGTGCATTATTATTATTACATTATTGTTTAGTATTATAATGTAGATTGCTCACCATAAAAATAGCAGGTGGAGAAGCAAAACAGCACGACTACACTAAAATGAATCCATACGGTTTCCTTAAAGGACCTTAAACAAGCTTCTTTCCAAGATATGTGTAGTTCCTAAAAAGAGATTGGGCTCTCTCAGGGTGCTATACATACCCTTGATCCCATTACTATTAAATATCTCACAGGGTCGTCTAGAAAATAATAAGCAGGCCGCACACAAATGCAGCAAACAAGGAAGTTATTATGTTTGCGCTTATCACCACTTCTCCCGTAAGTATAATGTGGGTGTGCCAGCACAATGAAGTTGGGGGAGGGGCTAGTACCGGAGGCGACCTACTGCCTGCTAGCACAGCAACCGTGGCCTTTCTCTGCACCGCCAGCTGCTGGCCTGATGAATTAAACTCTAGCAAAACCTCCAAAGTATTTAAAGTTGACTAACCCATTATAAGCAATTCTAAGAGAACGACAATAATCCCAATACGAGAGAGACCTCACAACCCATGTGTCCACCGAACGAAAGAAGTTCTACGAGTCATCTTGATTGGCATTGCGCAATATTCTCTTAGAAGCTCTCTGGGCACTTTGAAGCTGACAGCTCTCGGAGGCGCTCTTTTTTTACATAAGGGTGGACAAAAGGTGTGCACATTCGACTTACGCGGAATGATTCACAGCAGCTTACTACGCAACTTTCTCTCTCTCTCTCTCTCTCTCTCTCTCTCTCTCTCTCTCTCTCTCTCGGTCAATTACGCACTGACTGTGCCGCGAAAACTCCCTTGAGATTGATGACATCTATTAGTCCTTTGAGGCAGGAGCGAGGCTCAGGAGTTGAGGTGAAAGAATAAGCAAGCTACTGCAAGCGCGTATACTTTTCTGTTTCGAGCTTGGCACGAACACGTAAATTACACCATGTCTCCAGCCAGGCACGGTCATCGTTTCGCGGTCGATAGTAGATATAAATTCCTTGTAAATTCCTAAATAAATTCCAAAAATTCCTAGGTAAATTCCTTGGCACTCACCGTGGCTGCTTTTCCGCATTTAAAATTTAATGCGCGAGAGAAAATTGCTCGTCTGGTTCCACCTTGCCGCACTGCCAAAAGGTTCTCGACGGCTCGGTGAACGAGACAAAATAATTTAAGGGGATTTTACAGCTAAAACAGTGAAGCGAATTTTTCTTGTTGCAGCCGCCCGTCTCTACTGTGCAACTTAGAGTGCCTCGTGCCAGCTCGCCTTGTTAGAGAGGAGATGCAGACTAAATGTGTCACTTGTTAATTTAATTCAATACGTTTATAAATTTGACGTACCCGCGCGTCGCTCAAAACAAGCGCTGGCAATATGTTATTCTAATGGCAATATACTCGACGGCCCTAAGCACAGCAGGATGTTGAGGTCTCGTCAGTATGGGCGCGCTGTCAAATCGAGTGAGCCGCTTAATGGTTGAATGCTTTTCCCCGTCTTTCATTAAGCGAAAGCAAAGCAAAAAGTAAAGACCAGCTTATCAAACGGTCAGATTTTATATAAGAGCTGCAGAAGAGCCTTAACGGCTGTCGCCACTGCTAGCAGTCAGCAATACAGGGTGGCCTGCGTGGCACAGCTCGAGCCCGCCCTGACATAGATTAGCCAAGTGCGAGCCCCTTAAATTATTCAATCTCTCGTATCAAGCGATGCGGTGCTTTGCATTATACATTGGAATGTGCATGCAAACCTTTGAGGCGAAACTCACACGTGAGCGAGCCAGGACGTAACTGTATATTCAATCAGCAGCTAAATAGATACAAGGAGACAGAATTCCTGCTGCCGGAAAGACTTTCTTAAGGATGCAGCGTTCGAAATTCAGTTAATAGAATGGCTTAATCGTCGAGTCTGACAGGCGTGAAAACCGCAGAATAAAGTGAGAGAGAGAAGAAGAGATAGGGAGAGAGGGACAGAGAGAGAGAGAGAGAGAGAGAGAGAGAGAGAGAGAGAGAGAGAGAGAGAGAGAGAGAGAGAGGGGGGGGGGGGGGGGGGGGGGGGGGGGGGGGGGGGGGGGGGGGGGGGGGGGAGGGAGAGAGAGAGAGAGAGAGAGAGAGAGAGAGAGAGAGAGAGAGAGAGAGAGAGAGAGAGAGAGAGAGAGAGAGAGAGAGAGAGAGAGGGGGAGAGAGAGAGAGGGAGAGAGAGAGAGAGAGAGAGAGAGAGAGAGAGAGAGAGAGAGAGAGGAGAGAGGGAGAGAGGAGAGAGAGAGGAGAGAGAGAGAGAGAGAGAGAGAGAGGGGGAGAGAGAGAGAGAGAGAGAGAGAGAGAGAGAGAGAGAGAGAGAGAGAGAGAGAGAGAGAGAGAGAGAGGGAGAGAGAGAGAGAGAGAGAGAGAGAGAGAGAGGAGAGAGAAAGATAAAAGAGAGAGAGAGAGAGAGGAGAGAGAGAGAGAGAGAGAGAGAGAGAGAGAGAGAGAGAGAGAGAGAGAGAGAGAGAGGGAGAGTCGTCGCGAATGCCGACAGAAAAGAGAAGCCTGCAAGATCCAGTTGCGTAGTTTCACCGTTAATTACGACAACAAGGAAGGTCCTGAGTAGAACCAGGTTTAAAGATTCACAGAGTGCGACCCGAATGACGCGCAACCCGTTGGCGCGTCATTCGGGTCGCACTCTGTGAATCTTTAAACCTGGTTCTACTCAGGACCTTCCTTGTTGTCGTGATTAACGGTGAAACTACCTAGTGTTATTCAGAAATTGGAAAGGCTGACTTTCAAAATTGGCTCTGCCAGCATATCTCCAGTTGCATCAGCTCGAAATCTAGGTGTCATATTCCAAAGCGACCTCTCGTTAGACGACCACATCAGCTCCACAGTCAAATCAGCCTATTTTCAGCTTCATAACATTGCTAAAATTCGGGCTTGTTTAGATAAGGATACCACGTCCAAGTTGGTCCATGCATTCGTGACATCTCGTCTCGACTTCTGCAACTCACTGCTTACTGGCCTACCAGCATGTGCAATCAGGCGATTGCAGCTGGTGCAAAACTCTGCAGCTAGGCTTGTCTGTCGTGAGCGTCGCAGTTGCCACATTACTCCACTTCTCGCCGACCTGCACTGGTTACCAGTCAAGCAACGGATTGACTTCAAGGTTTTGTCGCTCACTTTTAGGTCTCTTCATTCTATGGCTCCAGCCTATCTTTCAGATATACTACCCCATCAGGCAAAGCATCGTACCACTCGCTTTTCGGAATACAAACAGTCTAGAAATACCTCGTACAAACCTTAAATCCTTTGGAGACCGTGCATTTAGCTCGTATGCTCCCACAGCCTGGAACTCCCTCCCGACCTGCATCAGAACATCCCCTGACCTGACCACATTTAAAAGAAACTTAAAAACATACCTATTTAGGACAGCATTTAGTGGGTCCTTGTGATTCGTCCTCGATGTGCTTATGCGTGCTGACACTGTTCATGCTGCCACTAACCACATTTGCATGCTGACCCAGTGCATGTAACCCCTAACCATGTTATTCATTTTGTTTGTTTTTCAAGCATGATTTTACTTACTATTCTATTGCGTATCACTTTGCAGCAAATGTAAAGCGCCTAGAAAGAGATTAAGTTCTCTGAGGGCGCTTTATCAAGTGCAATATCATTATTATTATTATTATTGGCCGTAGCTATAAGTTGTTCTAGGCTGGCCTAGAGAAGCGCGGGCGCTCGGCAACTGTGGCTTCGTTTTAGGCCTGTCCTCGTTGTGGTTTTATTTGTTTTCTTCTGTTTGCTAAAATCTACCCCCACATGCATTGGGCGTATAAACGGGTGCAGTGGCTTCCCGACTGATACTCTTGTACCACAAACTCTGCGTTAGTAACGGTGCTAGTCCTCATCGACCAGCGACAAATACCGTTGAAGTCTTGAAACTTTGAACCACGGCTGAAGGGCTGAATGCGCAGAACCAATGTCCGCAGAAACGTCGACGGTAGCATGTTTAGGGAGCACGACACCAAGGAAGAGCCCCATATTATTAATAATAAGAGCCCCCTATAATTAAGCCCCCTATATTAATGTAAAAAGCCACTATCCATATTCTAGTGCAGTCTATTCAACAGCGAAGAAAGGTTACACGTGTCCAGTATCAGCCATATCGTATAACAGCTCTCATTTGACGCCATAGCGCGATTTAAAAATTTGCTAAATGCAGAGAGCATAACTGACTTAGTAGCGCACGACTCAGGCTTTTATAACGCTTAACCAGGGACATGACATGACGTACTTGGTTCCTTCCGAGTAGTTCTAATTCAGGAACCGCACACTATTTTACTGTGGTTATAAGTTGGCTGATCCAACACGCCGCCGTTGCTGTATTAAGTCAGGGAGTGGGCCAGACCTTTACATAGCCCGATGCGCCTAATCGTGAGAGCCGAAGGGCTTTGCGAGACGCAAGCCACCCGGCACATTCCTCGGGTACGTCCAGGAGAGAGCCAGGGGCCGCTAGCTTCCCTTCGGCATGCCAGTGGCGCTGTCTCTCGGTTTATCTGCCAATGTTTACCTACCCAGTTGGCACCGATGCCCGATCGTTGGCCGAAACATGTATCAGAGATCCCCTCAGTAGCGAGCCGTCGCGGAGTCAATTCCTGTTGCTGGCCATTTTGCGCCTGGGCCCGTGAGTGGCAATCAATCATTCTATGTCCTCATCGTTGATTAGGTACGGGCGCCGTTAGCTCGAGGATTCTCGACAGACAGCCAGCCCTAGCGAGCTGGTTAAATCCCCCTGCAAAAAATGCGACCCGTCAATCGTTTGGATATCTTGTATGGGTGTGAAAAGGGTTTTTCATTTTGGCTCGACGCCGCTCAATAACAATAATAACAAAAATAATAATAGTGATAGTAGGTCATTGTCTAGCGCCCTAGGAAGTCCAAATTATTACCATCAAGGTGCTTTGCGTCAGCAAGAGAATCGAATGTACAAGGTTAATGACTATAGGTGTCGTGCTAAGACGAACATGCAATAGCACACAACTATCATGCTTAGACAAGCATGCAAAAGTAACCAGGCAAATACTCCGGGCCACCGATTAGTAGGGCCCCTGGTTATTGACTTGCATAGAATCATGCACAGGTAAGTACGCAAAGCACACTGGAGCAAGAAGATAATTTCACGTGAGCACAGCGAAAGCTGAGTAAAGCGGAAGCGTTTTTAGCTCATACTTACATTACTCAAAGTCACTGAGGTGATGGCAGAAGTGTGAAGCGAGATCCAGGCTTTAGATGCATACGAACCGAAGGCTCGATAGCCAAAAGATTTCGCTTTATTGCGATTAATAACGAGACGACAGAAAGCCAAGGAGCGAGCTATGCCAGAGAAGGTGACTGGAGGAGCAGGGAGGTCGGATGGGTAGGCTGGTGCAAGCGAGTGAAGCAACTGGCTAGTCTAGCCAGTGAGAGGATCGAAGCTTGTTAGGGAGCCAGAGAAGCTCAGGCAGAAGTCTGATGAGATGTGGCAGCTACTCCATTAATGATGTCCAGAGCCAATGTCGAAACGCTTTCTTTTTTCGCGCGAATGCCTTACCTTATGGGCTGGAACTCAAAGCCCCTCGGTCTTGGCTCAGGGGTTAAGTGCCCGCACTTCACGACCTAGATCGTGTGTTCGAGCCTTCAGCAGGCAACCTTTTGTCGCTTACTGCATGTGGTTGAGAGCCTCTAAGGCTATAACACCGCTAAATAAATTAGGCTACTCAATCAGCCGATATGAACAAGCTCATCAACAATTTCTTATACAGTTTTATCAAGTATATTCAAAGGCATCCACGCGTTTCAGTGCAATCGCATTACTATCAATATTCTACTAATTGGTACCTGCATGAACGTCGGCACTAGATACCTGATTTATATCGAAAGCATGCCAGTCTTAATCGCGCCCTTGATCGTATTCCTGCTGACTGACTTCCTCCGTGGTTCGAGTGCTACGACTATTAAGAACCACGAGTATCACAGTCATGGTCCTGCACAGAAACACACACACACACACCCACACACACACACACACACACACACACACACACACACACACACACACACACACACACACACACACACACACACACACACACACACACACACACACACACACACACACACACACATACACTCATGCATACACACAGAGACACACACACACACTCAGACACTCTCTCTCACACACAAACACACACACATGCACGCTTGCCCGAACACAAACACGCACGCATACATGCACATGCACACACACACACACACACACACACACACACACACACACACACACACACACACACACACACACACACACACACACATACACACAAGACACACATGCAACTATTTATATATGTATAAACTCATATATGATTATGCCACTCAATTTTAAGGCTCTTCACTCTCTGGCTACAGCCTACCTCTATGAACCACTCCCCCACCAGGCTAGACATCGTACCACCCGCTTTTCTGACTTGAATTGTCTAGCTATACTCGTATTAACCTCCAATCTTTTGGAGCTGGTGCCATTAGTTCGTATGCTCCGAAAGCCTGGATTCACTCTAAACTGATCCTCACATCCCCTGACTTCAAGACATTTAAAAAGCTGAACGCGCATTTATTTATCGCATCGTTTAATGAGACCTTGTGATTCGTTCTTTGTGTGCTTATGCGTGCGGACACTGCGCATAATCCCACTAATCGTATTTTACATTTTAACACTGTGAACGTCACATATAACCATGTTATGCTAACTGACATTGTGCATGTTACGCCTAAACATTTAATCATGCTTTCTTTATAGCGTATGTAAAGTGCATAGAAAGAAATTAAATTCACTGAAGGTGCTATAAAAATTCATTAATATGATATATATATATATATTTACTGTAAACATTTAAAACTATATACATACATATATACATATACATATACATATATATATATATATATATATATTTATTTATTTATTTATCTACGGGTATGTATACTACACTATGTAGTCAAAGCAGTAATGCATATATACTGTATTTACTGTGTGCAAGGTGCATTACACACAGTCTACTGCTTGTATGCAAACACACACATACACGCGCGCTCACACACATGCGTATACGTACGTTACTACACACATGCGTAAATACATATGTATGCATGCTAGACTGCATTGTCTGAGAATCAGTAGGATAGCGGAAAACCCACGACCGGTCAATCGGCCGGTCTCTCTTACGCACACGCTTCCCCTTGAAATGGCAGCCTTGCGAGTGTACCGTTACTTTTCTGTGCACCTCCCCTTGGGTTATTTGATGCTCTTCCGAAGATTCTTTTGCCGCGAGTCGCGGTACGCGGTAGTTACTAGCAGCAGTTACTATTAGAGCTAGCTCTGCCAGCATCGGTCACTCGGCTGCGAGCTCTGCGACTCGTACTTGCCCTGATTCTTGCGAATGGCACAACGCGGAGCCGTTATACACACATTTTCAGCAGTACTTACGTACGCGTTAATTCTGGCCGTCTGGTCTGAGCAGATGGCGAAGCAAAGGGTCTGCTCTGTGCTTCCGTGACAAGCTGACGCGAATCTGGTCACAGGTAAGCTCTCACGAGCCGTCGAACCTGTGCGGTGCACGTGCAAAACGATCTTTCTCGCAGATTTACGTTCGTCGTTTATCTTCATCACGCGCCATCCGCTAAATAGTAACATTTCACTTCTCATTTTGGATGCACACCTTTCCTCTTGACTGTCTGGCTTGCTTTTCTCTTTGATTTGTCACAGGCCGCTTGCCAGTAGCTCAGGAAAGCTAAATGTAAGTCATCCGGACTGCGTTTTCGACTGCAAGAAGAAAAAGAGTAGCCGGCAGAAGTGGCCGAGAGCGAGCCCTCCTCCCTCCCCCCCCGTCCAAGGTCAAATTTACAGTGTAGCGGTTACACTGCCTTTGCGTTAGACGTGATAGCGAAGAGATATTCTCGGTCGATCGGGTTAGTTAAAACAGGATGACCGGGTAGCTAAGAGCGGATGTAAGCTAAAAGCCAAAGCGATAGAACAATTTGCGAGTGTCTACTGTAAAGCGTGCGCGAGAGAAACGCACGACGCAGAGAAGCTGTTGCATATACGTGCAGGCTTACAGTCGCAGCCAAGCATTGCCTCTTCACCGCTATATCATGCCATTCCTAATCGCTACCGTGCGAGTCGAGACAATCAGTCTAGCGCGGCGTGCGACCTTCGCCAACTTGTCCTTGGGCAATCTCGCGCCAATTAGGAGAGCCACGGTCTTAGTTGCCCGAGCTCTACGGCGACGGGTCTGCAGGAATTGCTATTGCATACCCGGCCGTTCCTTGCCGGCGCTTGCTGGGCGGCAACGCGCCACTCGTAGCTGTCAGGCAGCGGATGCGGAAGTGTCACGATCCCACGCGGGCCGCCGAGAGCGCGTCGCGGGCCTGCTGCCGGCGGCGGAACCGGAAAGAGTCGCCGACCGCGTTCGCTGACTGAAATGGCAGCTGAGTCGGCGGCGCGCACTCGCGGTGAACATCGATTCTTTCGCACTACCTCGCAGTGAAGAGGTGGCAAGAGAGAGTGGCGCGTTGAGCTGCGTCGCGAGTTACTCACTGGGGAGGGGGAGGGCACCCGGTGCCAGAATCGTATTCGTAATGATTCACCCGTGGCAATAAATTATTAATGCCGACTAGCCTTGACCCCTAGCGCAGCTTAGCCACTTGGGGTAAATGCGACTAATTGAACGTGGGTAGGATACACAAAAGCTGCCAAACGGCTCAAACAAGTACTGCCACCTACCCAAAATGCAATTCGCAAGACGGAAATTCAGCACACGGTACTCACGAATAAATCGCACTTTCACGTTAAATCTTACAACAGGCGCTTAAAATATTTTTGTAAAAAATACTGCTTTTTGGGGGTTTACTTGAATTATGGTGTCAGGGTGGTTCAACAACGGCAGTTCCAATGGGCAGGCACAACGTCTCTCCACGGTCAGATTTCCGGCTGCCTGGCGATGGGTAGTTGCCAAATGATCATGTTGTCTCCCGCTAGTGAGTCCGGAGGACCAAGAGACCAAGTAACCCAAGCAACGCATGAGTAAGTATCGTCCTTCTGACTTGGTAAAAATCACTAGTAGACTGATAATTCATAATTGGGCTAGATCCGAAAGAGAACCAGGGCCGTCGACCAGCATGCTTGTAGGGGCCACGTGTTCGGGCCGCTTGCTAGGAACGCGGCGCTTCACCCCAAACTTTTGCCTCAGACTTTTGCCCCCGACTTTTTGCCATCGCTTTTTACTTGTCAAAGGTCCGCTGCTGAGAGCGAATGACAAGAGTGAGCTACAGCGCTCCGCGGCCCCGCGCGCGCGCGGGTATTCTGCCCGGCGTCGCGCTAACCCTTAACTTGGCACCCTAGAATTATCGCCCCAATGCTGCAGATCGTGGATGGCAACGGGCGAGACGTGCCAATGCAGCTTGCGGCTTTACATAAGCCGTCCGCAAGTCATTGGCTGGAGAATCTCGCGCAGCAATGGCCGCTTTGCAGACGCTGAGCTGAGTGAAGGCACCGTTCGCTGTCGTTGCCAGAGTCGGCAGCAGTACGAACGAGTGCGTCGCCAGTAGCTAAGGTGCTGCAGACGTCGGACCCCCGAGGAGCGCCACGCGATGGATGTATAGCCAGTCAGTGTAAAGCAACGGTTTTGCAGATGCTGTCCACGCATACGCTCTATCGCAGTTCGCTCGGGCTACGCCTGTCACTCGAAGACGCTGCTGTGCGATGGTTCATTTTCCCCTCCGGAAATTGCACTCCTGAATGTTTAAGATGGATTGTGAACTGCTACTACAAAGCTGCGCCCCACGACTTTGGACAGACGCATTAGGAATTAAGAATAATATTAATAATAAATTTGATAAAGCGCCCTCAGATAACTCAATCTCTATCTAGGCGCTTTACACTTGCTGCAAACGGAGCGCGATCGAGTGGTTAGTGGTAGCCTGCTCAATAACAACAAGAATAACATGCTTAGGGGTGACATGCACAGTGTCAGCATGCAAGTATGGTTAGTGGCAGCATGCACAGTGTCAGCGCGCATAAGCAAATAAAGGACGAATCGCGTGGACTCACTAAATGTTGTTATCAATAGTACGTTTTTAGTCTTTTTTAATGTGGTTACGTCAGAAGATGTGACGCAAGTCCGGAGTGAGTTCCAGGCTTGGGGAGCACACGAACTAAAGGCACGGTCTCTGAAGGATTTGAGGTTTGTACGAGATTTGGGTAAACCGTTAGATTCCGAAAAGCGGATGGTACTATGCTTAGCCTGCTGGAGAAGTAGATCTGATAGGTAGGCTGGAGCTACAGGATGATGGGACCTAAAAGTGAGCGGAAAAACCTTGAAGTGGATGCGTTGCTTGACTGGGAGCCAGTGCAGGTTAGCGAGAAGAGGTGGGGTGTGGCAACTGCAACGCTCATAACGGACATGCCTAGCTGCAGATTTTTGCACCAGCTGTAATCTTGTGATTGCTGATGCCGGTAGACTAGCAAGCAGTGAGTTACAGAAGTCAAGACGGGATGTCACAAATGCATAGACAAATTTAGATGTCGTATCCCTGTCTAAACAAGCCCGAATTTTAGCAATGGAATGTAGCTGCAAGTAGTCAGACTTGACCGTGGAGCTGATGTGGTCGTCTATTGAAAGGTCACTTTGGAACATGACACCTAGATTTTGTGCAGTTTCAACAACAAGAATTAGATTAGCTGCATTTGTTTGTTAAGTTTGAGCATGCTGACCAGGAAGCAACTTTCATACCTGCAACGTCTATTAAAGCGTGTTTGGTATTATTTGTGCAGTCGCGATGAATAGAGCTGATTTATGTCTGGTTACAGTGCAGTTATTGCTAACATACTAAATAAGGCCCGCGGTGGTAGCGGAAAGATTCAACGTCTACAGTCTATGTAGCATGCCCACCGCATTCTTTAGTGGTGGTCACCCTTGCTGTCATTGGCGTCATCATGGTGACAACTGCTGCAGTCACAGCGACAACCTTGTCTAATTACTAACCTTGGAAGCGAAGCGCACGTTGTAAGGCGCATGCGTGGGGGAGAGCTTGCGTCATTATTATGCATTCTGCACACCGCAGGACCTCAGACAGAGACTACAGCTCGACTTTTCCCTTTTCGTTGCTCCGCTTTCGCTGCGACAAGGGAATAATTTATTTGATAGATGCCGCCGACGTCAGCAGAGACGCGTGTTCCAGCACGTAGTGTTTTATCTTCTAATGAAATACGGTTATTAGCAGAGAACATCTTTACAAGGAACCATTTACAACAAGGCTCAGTTTGTGGTAATGAAGGGTTCCATTTCTACTTTGAGGTGGGACCGCTCTACCGTCTAACGTTTCGCCGCCCTTTAGAACTCATCAGACCAAAGAAGTTCGACTGGAAAATCCCTGTCGAGGTTAGGAGACGTCCTCCTGTACGGCATGCTTACGGGACGTACTATTAATTCGCGTGCCAAGATTGAGGTGTGAAAAGAACAGTCACAAAAAGGAAAATGATGACGATGTTTTATTAAGGAAAAAAAAGTAAATACATGCGAGCATGGTCTCGTTTAATACTTCTTCTCTTTTCTTCATCTGCACTGAGCCTATTGCTTTGTCTCATATTTCGCGCCATTGCTGAGCTGAATGACGGTGTCAGCAGGCGCACGAAGAGAGAGAGAGAGCTAAACGACGTCGACGGCGGCAATGGAGACGCCTGCAAAGATGACAACCGCGCATGCCCACGTCGCGAGTCATCGATGAGAGAAAGCCTAGAGAGGTTATCGCTCCGGGGCATGTGAAAGCTGAAAGTTGAGATTGCTGAAACCATTGCTCCACTTGATGGGTCGCTGCTCGAATGTGCAGCCGCTTGCATCCGCCGCTCGCTCCTGCCGTGCGTCAGCGTGCGTCTATCTATTGGCCGAGTTTCCGCCATGAAACACTGGGAGCGGCTTAGAGCCAGCCCAGATCAGAAGCGCACGACGACCGCGCGGTATTATTCGCTGGAGCGCGTAAGCAGCGCCGTAGTCGTCGTTCGCATGTACCCGTGCGTGTTGAAACGGCGGCGGCGCGCTAGGTCAGCAAGCAAGATGGCAATTGATTATTCGCGGTTCCTGAATCATTATGACTGGGAACCGGCAAGGTAATCGTCTCTGGTTACGTGTCGTAATGTTACGTGCACGTAACGCGTCGAGGTCAGTCAGCAGGAGCGCCGCGACACGGGCCGCGCGTAGATCTGAGCTCCAGGCGTTGCCGCGCCTGGCGGCATTTGTGCCTGCTCCCCCCCCCGGCTCTTCGCCGGTCGGCAGCTCTGCGACGCCGCTCTGGGCGCCGTACGAGAGTCGCTGCCACGCCATTGTTGATGCTAGACGCCTCCTGCCATCATTCGTCGCTTCAGAATAGGCTTATATACGTTATGCTTATGAATTTGCTTTGATTGACGCTGCACCAACAAGTCGCAAGCCACGATTCCACGGAGCTTCTCGGAGATTTGCCGCGGGGCTGTATAGACTGGCGGCGCCGCTGCGAGCGCTGCGCTTTCGGTCTAGTTCTGCTGGGGCGCGAGAGTCGCAACGTTTAGGTTCGTACCATTCGGGATCGGAAATATTAGGTAACTGCTGATGAGCCTTAGCAGTCGTCTTGTGCTAGTCTCATTGCCTGTGGCCTGTGACCATATTGGTGAAGAGATTGAACCTGAAAGATGGATACTCCCTTTGGCCTGATTGAGTTTGGTAATGAGACAGCTATAGAGGATTTAGACACCGAAGTAGCTGCCTGCTTAATACTCTAAGGGCAGAGGTGTACCGATGTGTGAAGGAAATTGTATGTTGTAGCGGCCAAGCAGCGGTCTCTCTGTTGAGAATATAGCAGATACTGCTTCGAGGCCGGAACTTAAGTTCGCTAACGACGAAAGTAGGAACTTGCTAATGTTAATCTATGAGATGCAAGTACGATAAGCTTGCCAATATAATAGGCGTGCAGGCCGTGGTCGAAGCTCCGCGTCGTCAAAAAATCGCGAGATGTTTTAAGTAAATATAAATAAAAATAAATAAATAAATATATCTATATATATTTGATATATTATATTATATTAGATAAACCTCAGGTGTATTAGCCTGAGAGGTAAGATTTTTTTCACGTGAGATCCTAGAAATGGCTGTTCGTGACCTACTGCAGGTGTCCGATATCTCAGCAGCAACTGGAAATGCGAGGATAGAAGTCCTTTTGGTGCTATCGATCGCCAAGTCCTTCTTAAGCGCCTCTCATCTCGCACTGGCACAGCATTGCAGTGGTTCGGGTCCTATCTCAGTGGGAGACTCCAGAGTATTGATGTGAATGGAGAAGGATCACACGAGCAAACTCTGAAATATGGATTATCTCAGGGCTATGTGCTCGGTCCTGTTCTTTTCACTGTCTATACTCTCCCTCTTGCCGACGTGATTGCAAGGCACAATCAAAGCTTTCACTTCTATGCAGATGACACCCGGTTGTACCTCTGCTTTGATCCCTCCCCGCGCTCCAGCACGTCGAATTCTCTCAACTGCCTTGCTGCATGTATTGATGACATCCGCACATGGATGGCGGCAAACTTTCTTAAATTGAATGATGATAAAACCAACTTGCTAGTTATGAGCAAACAAAGTGTGATTCTGGAATTAAAAAGTTTAACGCTCACAATCGGCTCTGCCAGCATATCTCTTGCTGAATCTGCATGAAATCAAGGTGTCCTGCTGCAAAGTGACTTTTCATTAGACGACCATATCAGCTCCGCGGTCAAGTCTGCCTACTTTCAGCTACATAACATTGTTAAACTTCTGGCTTGTTTAGACAAGAGATACCACATCTAAATTGGTCCATGTATTTGTGACATCCTGTCCTGGCTTCAGCAACTCACTGCTTGCTGGCCTACCAGCATGTGCAATCAGGGGCTTACAGTTGTTGCAAAACTCAGCAGCTAGGCTTGTCTGTCGTGAGCCTCGCAGCTGCCACATCAACCACTTCTCGTCGATCTGCACTGGCTCATAGTCAAGTAACGCATTGACTTCAAGGTTTTTTCATTCACTTTTAGGTCCCATCATGCTTTAGCTCCAGCCTATTTATTCAGTCCATTCATCATCATTCTTTAGCTCCAGTCTACCTATCAGATCTACTTCATCACCAGACTAAGCATCATAAAACCTGCTTTTCGGAATCTAATCCTTTACCTATACCTCGTAATAACTTCAAATCCTTTGGAGATTATGCCTTTAGTTCGTCTGCTCCCAAAATCTGGAACTCACCCCCCTGACTTGTATCAAGACATCTTCTTGGTTGAACACATTTAAAAGTAACTAAAAATGCACTTATTTATCGCAGCATTTAGTGGGTCCCCGTGATTCTTTCTTTTTGTGCTTATGCGTGCTGACACTGTGCATGCTGCCACTAACCATACTTGCATGCTGACCCTGTGCATGTCACCCCCAACCATGTTATTCTTGTTGTTTATCGAGCATGCTTCACTAACCATTCGATCGTGCTTGGTTGCAGCAAATGTAAAGTGCGTAAAAAGAGATTGAGCTCTCAGAGGGCGCTATATCAAATTTATTATTACTATTGTTATTATTATTATCGTACTTCCTGTGACGGTCGTAGCCCCTATGGGGCCCATGACGGTTGTAACTCGATTCAAGACTACAAA
The DNA here is from genome assembly GCA_009760855.2 of Cristatella mucedo. NCBI lineage: Eukaryota > Metazoa > Bryozoa > Phylactolaemata > Cristatellidae > Cristatella > Cristatella mucedo. Next base: position 3,698,949 of record WPIO01000028.1, read on the forward strand.
TGTGCAAACTGTTGAAGTTATGGACTCGCTGCTCTGATGCAGGACAGCAAGCAAAGTGCTGCCGATCTGATCGTACGAAAAGCCGACGTACTCTGGAGACGCGTTGAAGCTGAATAATAATAATAATAATAATAATAATAACAATAATAACACTTGAAAGCGCCATCAGAGAACTTAACCTTTACATTTGCTGCAAAGGAAGCGTGATGGAATGGTTAGTAGTAGCATGCTCAATAAGCAACAAGAATCACATGGTTAGGGGTGACATGCACAGGGTCAGCATGCAAGTATGGTTAGTGGCAGCATGCACAGTGTCAGCATGCATACGCACATAAAGGACGGATCACAGGGACCCACTAATTATTGCGAGAAATAGGTGCGTTTTTAATTTCTGTTTAAATGTGGTGAAGTCAGGGGATGTTGCATAGAATCTAGGAGCTAGTTAAATTTTTTGCAAGCCTCAGTAGACGACGGTTCTTAATCTTAGATAGGGATCGGACGTGACGGCTAGATGTGGAAGCAATTTTTTAACGAAGCTTCTAAAATTAGGATTATGATCGGTAATCAAAAATTTCAAAGATTGTATAAGCTCGTGAGCACTTAATGAGGGACCTGTGCGGATTGTATAGGAAATAGTTTCCAATAATCTTGTAATTGATAAATTAATGAATACATAAATTAATTTATTAAAACAATATTTTCCCATTTAATTACACAGAGGTGCTGAACGACGACAACTAGGTACCACGCCAAGGTGACTTGCTACGTTAGTACCCATGTTTAGGACCTATTTAGCCATCTGAAGTGTGAAAAAGCTCATTGTTGATCACCTCAGTAGCCAGTGACGTCTAGGAGGCTTTATCTCCCCAGGGAATGGTGCAGAGTCGCCCAGCACGCCCGTTAAAGCAGCCTCCTAGCACAGTAGCCTTCTCCTCAATTCGGGTAGCCGTCAAGGGGGCGGGGGACCCAATGATGCTCCCCTTTCCGGAACTGAACTGAAACGAAGCTTTTAAAATTTAGGCAGTCGTCGAAGAAGATACCTAAATTCTGAGCACACGGTGATGGTCAAACAACAAACAGCATCACCTATTAGAAGAGCAGAGCCTACTATTTCAGCCACGTGCTTGGATTTTCCTATAAGTAGAAGCTCCGTTTTTATCGTCATTTAGTTTAGGGAAATTTTCCGACATCCAGGATCGAATGTCTGCAAGGCAAGCATTCAGTTTATCGTTCATTACAGCGGATTTTGGTGGTGTACACGACAAATACAGCTGAGTATTGTCAGCATAAATGTGATATCCAATTCTATCGGTCTGAACACTTTTCCCGGAGGTTCAGTATACATGGAGACCTGCAAAGGACCGAGGACGGACCTCTGTGGGACTCCACAGGTGACTGGTTTGGTAGATGAGACCTGACCCCTACACAACACGGATTGAACACGATCGGACAAGTACGATTTAAACCACGCCAGTGCCTCGTCTGCCAGACCAATCGTTGCTCCCAATCTGTTGATAGGGTATCGTGATTAATAGTGTCGAATCGAATCGAAGGCAGCGGATAGATCTAGCAGCGCTAGGACAGTGGCATTCCTGCCATCCTTGCTGCACACACACCCACGCACACACGCTCGTTCTCGAACATACACACACACACACACACACACACACACACACACACACACACACACACACATATATATATACAGATTAATTTGATACGTTGTATATGTGTACACACATGTGTATCTCGCCCGCATCGGTATTATGTATTCGTGGTGAGAAGTGGGTGGATAGCTGCACCCGAATACCAGTCTAGCCAGCGTGTCAAACGCTGACGACGCCTTGTCATTGCTTTAACCGCGTCTCCGCGGGCCGCTCGCTCTCCGTCGGTCGCCGCCAAAATCAACCTGCAGCGCTGGAGCCTCCGGCAGAGATCCTAAGCTGCTTACTGGCGGGGCGTTTATTCTCGGAGGGGGCGTTCGCCGACACTCTCGGCCCTCCCCATCGAGGCGGCGGCGCGAGCTGGAGGGCTCGGGCGACATCGCTGAACGAAAGCGGAGGCGGCGTCGCTGACCCAGAGGAGCTCATCTTTAGATCGGCGCCATCTCCTACAGTCGTCGCTGCCCCTGGCTCGATTGGCGGCGGTGGCGACAATCGGAGGGCAATCGGAAGCCGCTCTCGAGCAGTTCTGCTTGGACACCTGTTTGGCAGCGAGAGATCGTACGATTAATTCGACACTTCCTTCGCCAAATCGCTCTATGCGCAGAGCTCGAGGGTTGCGTTATGGACGAATGATGAGAGCAAAATAACACGGACAGGTTATCATTAGAGCAGCAAAGCGGCGAATGCGCCGATGTGGGACAGCTGTGACGAACGGATGTCCGACGCTTTTCGTTGGCACCCTCAACAATGGCCTCAGTATATGCGGCGTGCACCTTGAGCTGTAGCCACCTCGTGCGACCCGTCCGCAGACCACCGAGCGCCTCGCTGGCGGGCCGCCGACCGCCACAGCCGCTGCCACAGCACTTGCTGTGGGCCCATTCGCGTTGGGTGCCAGCGCTCGCGGCGGCTAAGAGGCGAGGGACAGCGCGATTGGCCGGAGGCTGCGAATCCGGTCAATCACGACGTTGATCATATCGATTGAAACCTCTCGGCCTTAGGCTCGGCCTTTTCGCTGCACGGACTTCGAGCGAGCGTACAGAGCTCTTCGCTCGACGGTGTGCATCGCTGAGGCAAGAGTCACTATCGGACTCCATTTATTTTCGAAGTACTATTCACAAGATTATGCCTGCTCAGGTTTCACTTTGCTGTAGAAACTCCCCAGTTTAACAACTAACTTCTTCCTAATCACTTGTTAATGACAGCGAGCTCGCATAGCTCACGCATGCGCGAGACCGCATTCTCGTATGCATTCTCATATGCGCACAGGCGCACACGTACGCACACCCATGGCGGAGCCATGTTTTCATGCAGGAACATTACTTGAAAGTACCAAAGACAATTATTGCTCACAATCATATATATATATATATATATATATATATATATATATATATATAGGGGGCGGCCCATATCACTGGCTTCAGCTCTAGCAGAGACATTCCCCCATTGCGAACCCCTTGGCTCTGCCACAGCATTAAGTGAGTGGAAAGGCCAGGCCCACAGCGAGCAGAGGTTAATTTCCATCTACGACTTGTAGCTCTAGCCTTTTAGTCATAGATATGACTTCAAGGCCTTTGTGGGGGACTCAGAGCGGAAAAGTTTACCTCCTACTCGACGCGAGGCCGTAGTCGTAATGCCTGACCAATGATCTAACAATTTGGCTGCTCTTACCGTTCTTATCGCATGGCTTGGGAATATCATGCGGCTTTGGAATCCTTGTCGGTCATGCAAGTGGCCATGTCATACATGGCCAGTTGCGACTTTAAGCTCGGTGCTAAGTGGGGTAGAAAGAGTAGGCGACATGCAGCTCAACGGCTGGCGCTGTCGACGGCTGGCGCAGGCACCAGAAGCTGCGGGCGGGTGCCCGGCTGCAGGTGAATTGTGTCCCTTGTTATTCGCACCGCAGGCCTTCCGGTCGTGAGCACAGTGCTTAAAGATGCACGGTGCTGTCAGCCTAAAAGCAGTTGAACCTCGTGGTACGATTTTCTTCGTTAATAGCAACGCCATGCAAATCGTCGTATGACCTGCCGTGGTCTGGGGTAGTCATGCGACTGTCATATCAAACCCATTCTGTCGCTGCTTTTGATATTGCTCTCATCCGAATGTACGTACGTATTCGCCAATGACCAGAAGAAGAATTAATGCATGTATAAGAACGAGAACTCCGCAATCTCTGTGGGAGAGGCTAAAGTGGTTTTCAAACGCCTACTCTGAGGAGATATTGCCTAGTTCTACAGTTGCCTTGACTAAACAATATTCTTAGTAGTTTCGATGCTACATGCATGGGATTCCAAAGTGTTTCGGGCTTAGGATGCTCAGGCAGTCAAGACCTGAGTTAGCTTCGCTTTCAGCACTTCTCGACTGAGCGTGAAGTGGGAGATGGCCGGCATCTGTCCCCCCAAACAGCGGGGCAGCGAGCTGGGCCACGCCCTATTCATACTCCCGCGATCGTCACCAAAGAAGAAAATTATGCTTTCATTCCACTCGACGAGCAACGTCCAAGTTCGTGTCGAATGAATACCGTGATTGTTGTGCGCTATACTTTTTCATTAATTTCGGGTCTAGCCCCGCTTACTCGAAAGTCTTTCGGGTCTTACCCCCATATACACATTATTAAAGTGTTCTTTCCCCCAAGATAAAAAGCCTGGCTTCGCCACTGGCCGCAATGATGGGCTCCGGTGCATTAATTCTTGGTCATGTCTATCGAAGAAGTCTATTCACAGATACGGCAACGGCTTCTAGTCGAACGACGAGTGCAGGCAGACAGGTGCTGTCCGCCGTGACTTTAAACCGAGCTTACATTGCTGAGCTCCATCAGCGTAGCTTCTGAAAATTTGCGTATCCTTTTCATTTTGTCGCTAAGAGACTTTGTGCTAAACCACTACGCCCAGGAACTCACTGCCTTGCTCAAGCGCAATGAGGAAGTCTTTTCTACCATTTTTTTTTAGTCCTGACCCCTTTTCCCATGTGCTCCCCGCATCTACTTACTTCATCAAAGTGTCTTTCTTCAGCTGGAGCAGAGAGAGTATCAAGCTTTGTGGAAACTGAGGAAGACCTATGTTTCGACGAGCAGCTAGGCAACATTTTAAAGAGTCGCCAAGAGATTGGTATAGGGTGAAGAATGGGTCACCTGAGTAAGTCAGGCGATTGCATTGGAAGAAGGGAGCTGGCTACGGCAGTGCTATTATCACGCTTCATAGCCACCACGAACAGCAGGTAGCTGATTCTTTAGAAAAATTAAAAATTTTAAAGGCTTAAAAGTAAGTCACGGTCCACCAGCAGAGATAGGTCGGTGTGTGCTTCAGTTCGGCTGCGGGCTCCAGCGAATGGCCTTGCACGATCAGTTTGTAGGCCGCTCTGGGTTCTGCTCACCTGCTCCGCAGTATATAACTAAACGGTTGGTGGAGATAGGCCGAAAGACCAATTTAGGGATTATATGGCTGGCGACTGGCCGGAAGGCAGAGAACTGGGAAGGCCGTAGCTGCACGGTGCGATACCTTCCGGGAAGGGGAGCATCATTGGGTCCCCCGCCCCCTTGACGGCTACCCGAATTGAGGAGAAGGCTACTGTGCTAGGAGGCTGCTTTAACGGGCGTGCTGGGCGACTCTGCACCATTCCCTGGGGAGATAAAGCCTCCTAGACGTCACTGGCTACTGAGGTGATCAACAATGAGCTTTTTCACACTTCAGATGGCTAAATAGGTCCTAAACATGGGTACTAACGTAGCAAGTCACCTTGGCGTGGTACCTAGTTGTCGTCGTTCAGCACCTCTGTGTAATTAAATGGGAAAATATTGTTTTAATAAATTAATTTATGTATTCATTAATTTATCAATTACAAGATTATTGGAAACTATTTCCTATACAATCCGCACAGGTCCCTCATTAAGTGCTCACGAGCTTATACAATCTTTGAAATTTTTGATTACCGATCATAATCCCAATGTCTCTTGTCAGTTTATAGGAATTGAGATTTTCTCATTCCCATGTTACCAAAAATCGTGTCGCAACGAACGTAAGGTAATGGTAACTCAGCCACTGAGCTGCTTCAATTAAATTGAGCCCAATCGACTTCGTTCATCTCTCAGGGCGTGGGAAATTAATCACGAAATTTCGCGTCCTGATACTTTCGTTTATGTCCGCTCAAGGTCAGGGTTTAACCCCTGGACAACAGTCTTCTCGGAGATCCATTGAATGCCTTGGCTGTAGCTTTTCCCATATTCTCATTTAAAATAATCCGAATTCAGATCAGACTAGTGTCTGCGCGTGAGGAACTTGTTTATTGTGACTGTAGATAATAAATTGTAGGAGAAATTCTTTCTTCAAAAAGATGACAGATCAGCTCGTACTTATGTCGAACCCATCACGGAGATGCCACTCGTACTCATAAACTCAAAAGGCACACATTTTCCTAGCTGCTAAGTCAACAATTTACCAGCGAAGTTCGCAGTTCGGTTCAGTTCTAGGGAGAATTCGCAGTTTCGTAAACTGAGCTGATCTTCGATCTGCACGATTGCAGCATACAAATGAAAAGAAAGCTCGTTCTTTCGCTCTTCGGATATCTCGTACACTTGTCATAGTGGAATGGTTAGGAATTGGTAAGGTCTTAAGCTAAACCCGATTCTTAGACGCAACGAATAAGCCTAGAAATGCGCCAATGCTGGAAGCACCAATTTACACGTTTTTAGGTATGAGCAATTGTCTCTCTACGCTGCATGCCACTTAATTTGCACTTTGCAGTGCCAACAAGAATACGCATTAATGACAAAATTAGCTCGAAGAGATTACTGGAAAGGCCTGTCTGATCTATTGCAATTACAATTAATCCACTACATTCAGTAGAAGACCGAAATCCTCGGAGGAATCCGCGAGAACATGGTGGGCGACGCTATCGTGAAAGCCCGACCTGCCAATTCAATCCCACTCATTTACGTATTTTTACGAGTAGAAGTCGCACTTTTTGCAATTTCTTTATGAAAAAAAAACCTGCGAATATTTGAAACCAGCGAGAAAAACCAGAAGAGCCAGTATCAAAAATTTTTGTAAAGGGGGTTTACATGTTTGGGAAAGCATCAAAGCAGAAGTGATTGTAAAGTCGTTCAAGAAGACAGGATTTCAAGCAGGCTGGATGGAACTGCAGATAATGCAATCTATGTGGAAAGTGGCGATTCAGACATTGACAGTGTTGCAGAAGGCTATGAAGATGTTAGCAGGGATACTGATGACGAGTTTCTTACTGTGAAGATAAGAGTAAGCTTATATTAATATAAAATGAGCTATATATTCAGTAATAGTATTTTTCAATAAAAATAAATTTCATAAAGTTTTATCCATAAATTTAGAGACTTGTACTTGTTAAAATACGGTACTTACATTCCCGAAACTTAAACGGCGCCATTACTGAACGCGAAAATCCACCATCTGTTTTGTAATGTACCGTCAGGTGGGGAAGGCTTTTTAGACGATTCACTGTTTGATTTTCATTGCAGACAATCTGTTGGGCAAGCGAAGTTTGTGGCTTAGCAGCGCTTTGGCAGCTGCTGGGTTTTATGTCTTTGGCTCTGCCAGCATATCTCCTGTTAAAACATCGCGAAATCTAGGTGTCATGTTCCAAAGTGACCTCTCGTAAGACGACCGCATCAGCTCCACAATCAAGCCTGCCTACTTTCAGATACACAGCACTGCTAAAATTCGGGCTTGTTTAGATAAGGATACCACATCTAAGTTGGTCCATACATTTGTGACATCCCGTCATGACTTCTGTAACTCACTGCTTGCTGGCCTACCGGCATGTGTAATCAGGCGATTACAGCTGGTGCAAAACTCCGCAGCTAGGCCTGTCTGCTGTGAGCGCCGCAGTTACCATATCACACCACTTCTCACCGACCTGCACTGACTCCCAGTCAAGCAGCGGATCGACTTTAAGGTTTTGTCGCTCACTTTTAGGTCACTTCATTCTTTGGCTCCAGCCTGTCTCTCAGATCTACTCCCTCACCAGGCTAAGCATCGTACCACCCGCTTTTCGGAATCCAACAGTCTACCAATACCTCGTACAAACCTCAAGTCCTTTGGAGACTGTGCATTTAGTTCGTATGCTCCCAATGCTTGGAGCTCACTCCCGACTTGCGTCAGAACTTCCCCTGACTTGACCACATTTAAAAAGAACTTGAAAAACACACCTATTTAGGACAGCATTTAGTAGTTCCCTGTGAGTCGTTCTTCATGTGCTTATGCGTGCTGACACTGTGCATGCTGCCACTAACCACATGTGCATGCTGACCCTGTGCATGTCACCCCTAACCATGTTATTCCTGTTGTTTATCAAGTATGATATTACTCATCATTCAATCGCGTTTCTCTTTGCAGCAAATGTAAAGCGCCTTGAAAGAGACTGATTCTGTGAGGGCGCTTTATCAAGTGCATTATTATTATTATTATTATCATTGTTATTATTATAATAAACGGTCAGTCAGGTGTATGGCTTAGTATGGCATAGCAGGGTAATGGCTTCATGATAAGCCTAGATTGCCTGCATGTGGATTTTAGGTTCATATGGTGGGCATGGCGGGACACGGATAGCCCCAACTATCTGAAGGAGGTGAAGCCCCAGTGGAGACAGATTGGACTGAATTTGGAGCTCTGATTTGGGGGAAGGGTCAGGGGTCAGGGCGGACAGATGTGAGCGGATCGAAACGAGTCCTAGTGCTGCTGCCGAAGTACTAAGCACCAGGTAAAGCGCTCTACCTCGCCAATTCAATCTTCTTACTTCGTGGACAACTTTCGTCCTATTTCAGCGCCGCTCTGCTGGCTGCAATGTTCGCACCGAACGCCTTTTAGGCTTGGAGTGTGCTCTAGAAAACTCACGGTGGACGTAACGCCAGGTCGGTCTTTGTAGCTTCGCCGAGTTGAAGACGTTGAGATAAGTACATATGTGTACACTCTTCTTTGGCATAACCCTTACGACGTTAATGTAATGTAATGTATCTCCGTCTGTAACTCCACAAAGTCATAAAGACCATGTGGGCGTTTCGCAGGAGAGTTTTGTATAGCGCACTCACAGCCTAAGCGGCTTTCGGTATGCATTTGGTAGCCAACACACTTCGTCTCACGCAACAAAAAATAAGTGGGAAGCATAGCAGAGTCAGGAGAGCAGTTGAGGTAGTGAGTAGCATAGAAGTAGCAGCCCAGGATCGCTGAAAAGGATGAGCCATAGTCGGCGGTAGGAGAGTAGTTGTCGTTGCGTAAGAATTGTGGAAGCGAGTTCCACAGTCTAGGACCTGCAGAGCTAAAGCTTCTGTTGCCAGCTGTCTTTAAGCGGATGAATGGGACAGCTAATTTATTGTCCACACAGGACCTGAGGGCGCGAACAGGCTGAAACTGATGCAGCAGTTCAGCTAGGTACGAAGGAGCCAAGCCGTGGCGGGCCTTGTGGGTCAGCATAAGGACTTTACTCTGTATCTGTTGCTCAACCGGCAACCATCCTAGCTCTTTTAGCAAAGGAGACACGTGCTCAAGCCGCTGGGAATTGAAGACTAGCCTTTCAGCCATGTTCATAGTCCGCTGCAGCGGCCTAATAGCTTTCTTTGGTAGCCCAGCCAAAAGGGAATTACAATAATCAAGCCGAGACAGAACTAAAGAGCTAGTTAAATTTTTTACAAGCCACTGTGGGAGACAGCTCCTAATCTTGGATAGGGATCGGATGTAATGGCTAGCTGTAGAAGCAGACTTCTGAATGAAGCTTCTAAAATTGAGGCAACTGTCGAAAACGACACCTAAATTTCGAGCGTGTGGTGATGGACGCACAATAGCATCACCTATTAGAAGAGCAAAGCCTTTTAATCCAGCCACACGCTTAGGGTGTCCTATGAGCAGCAGTTCGGTTTTATCATCATTTAATTCATCACTATTGTAAAATGCCGTCCTCCGCTTGACTGCAAATGAGCAGTATGCTGAAAACATAGCGACAAGAATATGGGCTATCCGTGTACGCTTTGACCTTAACTGTACCTTCAGAGTACCGGTAGCTAAATACGGCCGAGTTTGACACAGGGCAGCATGAGAGAATCTATAAACAGCACAGGCTGTCACTGTAGTGACACTTGCCTTGTCAACAAGATTATTAATGACGCAATTAACCCCGAGAGAGAATCGGACTGGCCGATGCCGCTATTTGGTGATTAGAAACCCAAACTGATGTCCTTATAGGAATCGCATGGGCAGAGCGTGCAGCGCCATCGTCGCAGCAGGCCTTATGAAGCTTAATAGAGATTAAGACACTGCTTTAGACGCCAGAAAGTCGCGTTTCCGGTTCCGAGACCATCCGGGCAGATCCACTGGATCCGACGCGGTAAAAGCCAGTCGAGATCCCGATCGTACCCAACGACGGATTCTAAATGGTTTGTGCACACACATAAACTGATTCAATGTCACACCCTCAGGCGCTAGAATCGCAGCTGATATTTCTACAACTGAGCTGTCTGACTTCAGCATTGATTTGTACTGAGCAAACCCAGCGAAGTCGATCCGTAAAGTTTTCAGATGACGAGAGATGCGAGACTACAGCGGGATGGGCACTCGGCCTTTAGTGGAAATCTCCGCGGCCCTCGCTTTGCAGTCTGCTAATTCAGGAGAGTGAGATTCGATGAGCTAAGATACCATCGTAGGGGTGCTACCTTTAACGTAAAAAACCGATCGATTTCTTTCTTAAGGCCACCATGATTTATTTATACGTGCTTACAAGCGCCACCAGAGGGATCAGTCGGAATTGTTTCGTGAACAGGGTACTCATAAATCACGAGTTCAATCGGTTGGTGTCTATATGCAAATGAAAATTCTGTAAGGTGGCCCACTCACAATTACGAATCTTCTTGATCCAACCACTGCTTCAGGTGTGCTAAGTCTAGGTGCTACGAGCTTTGCCTATATGTAAAGGTAACTTGCCCCTTCGGAAACCTTATTTTCAGCACCAGAGGCACAGTTAGCGTTCATGGAAATGATAGGACTTACAATCCGACGCAGCTGTACATTGCTGGATTCATTTCACGAGCATGGCCTAAGCGAGATTTTCAAAAAGTCGTATCTGGTCATAGACGTGGGATCAACAAGTAGTCGAGAATTGAATTGCTGGTCGCTTGCGATTGCAAAACCGGCTGATACTCGATTCGGAATACGTTCGGTAATGACTCTGCATGCTTTAGTCGTGCTATCACTGTCCGTCAAGGTCAGGGCGAATGCTTCGATAAGTGACCAAAGTTTAACCACCGAGGTGAAAGCGCTTAGGCGTGCCTTCTCTTACTAACAGATCATGTTTCCTTTACAGCATCTGTAAAGTGCCCACAAAGAGATTCAGTTCTCTGAGGGAGCTATAAAATGTATTTTTATTATTATCGCTTCGCAGCCACTTGCTTTATAACACTTTACCCATAGTGTTGTGTGGTGTTTTCTAAGCACAATGTAGTGCAACGGTACTAGACTGCCGATGAAGAAGCTTAGCACTATAGACTCAAGCAATCCTGTCCTCTCCCGTCGGGCTTGTGATGGTCAATGGCAACAGCACCATTGGAGCCATTCGATCGCAACAGTTGCCAGTGGAACGCCATGGCTTGCGTCACGACATCCCCTGACTTGACAATATTTAAAAAGAATTTAAAAACGCATAATTAAAATTAAAATTAAAATTTATGACAGCATTTATTGGGTCCCTCTGATTCGTCCTTTATTTGCTTATGCATGCTGACACTGTGCATGCTGCCACTAACCACACTTGCATGCTGACCCTGTGCATGCCATCTTTAACCATGTTATTCCTGTTGTTTGTCAAGCATGATATTACTCAACATTCAATCACGTTTCCCTTTGCAGCAAATGTAAAGCGCCTAGAAGGAGACTGAGTTCTCTGAGGGCGCTTTGTCAAGTGCATTATTATTATTATTATGGCTCCAATAGCAACAGCAGCAGTACGAGCAATGTCGATGCTGGCAAGCCCAACTAGAACGAACATTCGCCACACCTAAAGTCTACATACCTTTACTGATTCAAAGGGCAAGCAGCAGCAGCAGCAGCAGCAGCAGCAGTACGCACCGGAGATATGAGCAATTAAATCCACAGCCCTGCTGCTGCTCTCAAAAGCACTATATATCACGAAGCATGCCCGAGAAGCACACGTGCTCTGTTCTATAATGCCGCCATAGGCTCATACAGGTACATCCCAGACAAGTAACAGGCTTGCTGGCATCGACGTCACCGAGCAGGACGATCGTCTACTTCTCAAAAGCACGCTGGCGACCTCAAACTCGCAGAGCCCAAGCAGCCTACAGCAGAGCAGAGGTAGTTGTGCTCGTGGAGCTACTGAGGGACCAGACGGGTGGGATCCAGCCCTCGTCTCGCTGTGATGGGGGCATCCCATCACAGCAGTGCGCAGGAGCCCCACGCGCCTCGATACGGGTGCCAAATCCGAAGTGCCCCCCCTAAGCCTGCGACGACACGGAGCGCAGGTCGGCTTCGACACCGCACGTCTTTTTCAGGATGACCTCTTCGATGTCCTGCGAGCCGTCGTGCAGATTGATCTGCAGGACGTTGTCAGCCGAGGGAGCGATCTTCTTCAGGTCGAGGACCGTCACCTGCGGCCCAACGCCGACCGCGAGCACGTCGACACCCAGTTTGGTCAGCTTGCTGGCCTCTTCCGCAATGCCGTCCACGTCATCCTGCTGGCCATCCATCATGACGACTGCCATCTTGCGCCGAGCTTTGCCCTTGTTCGCGTGAAATATGGCGGTGCGAGCTTGCTCCATATAGTCCTTGATCGACGGGAGGCCGAAGGCGTTCAAGGCCGCATAGGCGTCGCTCTTGGCGTCGTACAGCCGGCCCAGAGAGGAGTGGTTGGAGTCGGCAGCAGCAAAGCACGACTGCTCGGGCATCACGGCCACTCGGTAGTGGTTTTCGCCGATCGGCATCTTGCGAACCACGTCTGCAATCGCAACGAAAAAATGCTATCCTCTACAAGGCTGGCACATTCGAAAGGCAAGTCGTCACTTTCTCCTCAGCCGGTCACGATGAATGCCTAGCAAGCATGGCTGGCAATCTGCTGGCTGGGAGTCCAATGGATGAGGCTGCTAAAAATGCTGGCTGCTTGCAACGCCGCAATCATCAGCTCTTTTTGCGCCTGCTACACACAGCGCCGGCCAGAAAAATCCTCGAACCCCCTGGGGGTTCAAGATATAATGTCTAATATTTCAGCGTTTGTTGGATTGTTGGCCAAACAATTTAATTAGAAGAGGATTCACAAGAGTTAGCAATATTTGTGAGAGAAAATAACCAAATTTTGAGTGCTACCACCTTGGTTTGCTTACTAGTTACAAAAAGACCTTCGAAATGACCATTTTTTGCAGTAATAATTTATGGTTTCCGACAAAATCACCATTTTAAGGGATATTATTTAGTAACACCGTCTGAGCATCGAAAAGTAAGATTTATTGGATGCACCATGTCCCTCTATAGCAATGCACTTTAATAACAATGTGGGGCATTTTCTAATCAATCATCATTCATGTGAAACATGATATTTTGAACACACGCAACCAAAGCCTGGCTAGTACAAAGAAAAAACCAGACAGTATTTCTGATGAAACATTAAAGGAGTCTCTTGAATGATTTTCTAAGTCTTAAGTCTCTTGGTTTGACAAGCGCATGCTCTCAAATGAACTACTTTCTAATCACAATGGAATCTTTTTAATAGTCCAGGGGTTCGTCTTTTACGTGCTTATGCGTGCTGACACTACGAATGCTGCCATTAACCATATTTGCATGTTGACCCAGTGCACGTCACCCCTAAGCATGTTGTGTTGTCATTGAGCATGCTACTAATAACCATTCGATCGTGCTTCCTTTGCAGCAAATGTAAAGTGCCTATAAAAGGATTGAGTTATCCGAGGTTGCTATACCAAACTTGTTATTATTATTATTAATACTTGCAAACCACTAATTTTTCAGTATTTCAGGTATTTTCAGTGACTTCTGCATTCTTTTGTTATCGTCACACGGGTCTTTATTCATCAGGAAAAGTAGTTGGCTGGTTTCTGCATGTTATGACGAACCATTTGACCATGTTTATTTTACAGCATACGTAACGTGCCTAGAAAGAGATTAAGCTATCTGAAGATGCTATATAAATATATTCTATTATTATTATTAACTGCATTATCGACTTCTAGCATTGTCTCGAACCAAGTGAGGTCTACATATACGAATGGATGTCTAAAATCTTGACCATTCTTGAACAGGGGCCCAGCATTGTCGTAGGGATGCATTTTTTGAGAGGAGAACCTTTGACAAATACTAAAACTCATATCTAACCGTGTCCTGATGGTGCTAGCAAACATTATCCCTCGAAAACTGACACTACTCAAAACCACTTGAAACAGCCAAACATATACCGTATTTTACCGTGCATAAGCCCCCCACAAATGTATATAAGTCCATATCAATTATTGAACCAATTTTTTGGAAAATTATTTTTTATTCAATAACTAAATGAACTGAACAATATCAAGACTCATATTAATCACTCATGTCACTATCCTTATCATCTGCCTCAGGAATGGTGATACCATCTCCATCTTCCTCGTTCATATCATGGGCTTTAAATTTGGTGGAAACTCCATTATCATCATTGTCGTCGTCGCTCTCTTCATAGTCTGCGTCATATTCCGTTCCGTCAATTGCATTTGAAATGCCACACTTCTTGAAAGCCGACTATAATCGGTGACGTTCAAAGCAGGTACGCTGTTGAGCAAAATATCAAAACCAAAAAAGTAGCCTCCTACGCCTAAACCCGTCTCTATTATCTGCCCAAATTTTGGGGAAAAAATGGGGGCTTGTACACGGTAAATACGGTAATCTTGCTCGTTTTCTAAAATACCTACTAGGCTAACCCATTTGGCGGCATACACAAATTGTTATGAATATTGCCATCTCGTGGAATCCAGTGTTCTAGATTTTTTTAAATAGCAGTCAATAAAATGCCAAAAATTAAATTGTGTGGCTACTCAATATCTTGATCCCCAGCGTGCGTGGATTTGTTTTAGGACAGCGCTTCAAGAGCACTGAGCAGGTTGATGAGCAGTGAGCATCTGATGATCATCATGCATCATCATGCTCAGGTGATCATGATGCTCACTGATGATCAGGTGATCATGATGATTAGGTGATCATATCAGCAGATGAGCACTGAGCAGGTGAGCATGCACCGCAGAGAACTGCTGCTCCTTAGCTTGGATTGGCGAAAACATAGGCGAGTCTCCGGCCTCGCATCAAACTCGAAACCGTAGCCCCTGAAAGGGGGGAGGGGAGTCAGCAAAGTGTCTAACTTCCAGCTCTACCCAAAGAGCTTGCGAGTACATAGGTATACTGGATGGAGTGCAAGTGCCCACAGCCC
This sequence comes from Cristatella mucedo, assembly GCA_009760855.2. Classification (NCBI taxonomy): domain Eukaryota; kingdom Metazoa; phylum Bryozoa; class Phylactolaemata; family Cristatellidae; genus Cristatella; species Cristatella mucedo. The sequence goes on from WPIO01000028.1 coordinate 3,714,044, forward strand.
AAGTGCACTCTTTTAGCTCGAGAAAGTTCCGCAGCCCACAATGCACCAAAACACACGGCAGGTGTTGTAGTTGACCATCATGCCCATCTATGCTGTCCCAGCAGGTCACACTGAAATGAATAGTGAGGCCTTGGGGTAATAACACGACTCGTGGTGTGCTGCCGCCAGCCACTAGACAGGCCTGTGCACGAATGCATACATACTTTTGATGAACTCGGTCGTCTTCTTCAGGTTATCGGGATTCGACGTGTACGGGTCGGTAATGAAGACGATGTCGGCCGGTCTCCTCGCTTTGCAATGCAGCCACGATCGAATATCCGGGTGCAGAGGGCTGCCAGCTACTGGTGCTGCCACTGCAACAGCGAGAAACGTGTGCGATACCCTTTAGGATAAGTTGAAACTGCAAGCTGCTGCAAGCGGTCATCTGACAACCAGGAGGCGATTATACTAATTGGTCTGAGAGAGAAGCACGGTGAATGCTGAGCAGGTTTGGAGTGATCGACATAAAGTATAAGTTGGCTGAGTTAGCAGGCTCAGGCTCATTCATATGCCAGCAGAGCAGCTTTAGTGGATTATATACCGGCAGAAGAGCCTTGGCGGCTATTAACCTCGCTTGCAGATGGCAATAAAGAATTGCCAACTGAAGGACTCAAACCCAAGCCCTGAGTTGTGAAGTGCGAGCACTTTACTCCAACAGGCTAAGACCGGTCACTGCAGGGAGTTAGATGACCGAGGTGACAGATGACGAGCCAAATAGTTATCGGCAACCACAAATCCCAGAGATGTCAGTCGATCTGCTCGCGTGGCTGGAATTAATTATAAGCAAACGCACCACTTTATTTAAGCCTAGCAACGATCTAACGGACGAGATGACGAAATTTACCCGATAATATTGCCCGTGATCGCTTGGAAATCAGGTCGTGCCACTCGATGTAGTTAGGACTTCTGCATGTCGGACACGGCTCCTTCCCGCCACATGGCTGTGCCTAACAGACAGCTGAGTTGGAAAGCCCGGAAGCACTAAGCGACTTACGTCCGCTGCCCCCCCACTATTTTCACCATTGCACTGCAGAGGGCCACGTACCTTCGCAGGTTCCGATGCTGAGCTCGGTGCGCATCTTTCGGTCGAGCGAGGCGAAGTCGTCGAGCGTGTACAAGTACTGCCTGGCTCCCTTGCTCGATATGGCAGTCAGTTCGTCTCGGTCAATACCATCGCCGATGCCTACGAAGAGCAAGGCAGGAAGGCGACTCCGGCTTGGCGCCTGTATACAACTTTACTTGGCAGCTGATCCCCAGCGTGCAGCACGACTGCAAACTGGGCCGACGACAGGGTGAGTCGGACGCTCAAGTCCCGACAAGCGCTGTGTGTCGCGTTGGGGAACTCTGGCGACTGGCATTAGGACATTGCCGCAATTTGCATTAAAAGCAAAGCTTAAAAAACACACTTGTTCCTCAAAGCATTTGGCTCCATCTGTGTACATCGTCTTTTTTTTATATGTTTTCATGTGTGCTGCAAGCTGCTGCTTAACATTACTTCGTGCTGATCTGCAGTGCATCGACCTCGAGCAGTACAGATTGACTTCGAGTGCGAGTCAGTCACTTGTACGAGTCCCTCATTCGTTTTCTCTGGAAAACCAATCGGCAACCCTTACTCTGCATGCTTTGCTTAGGGCCGCATGTCGTTCTGACTCGGGCCGCTTTGCTTTGTCTCTAACCAACCTCAAACCCTTCAAACGCTCAACTAACTTGAATCCTCACCGACCTCAAACCCTGTCTGTATACCTTCAAACCCTCTAACCAACCACAAATCCTTCAAACGTCGCTTTAAGAAATCTTGGTTTGAAGAACATCTAGTCAATTTCAAAGCCTTCCTTCGAGTATACAACCGGAAGATTAAAAAAGCCACGGCTTCTTTTTACCCTCGAAAACTGAAGTCCTGCCAGTCAGACCCAAAACAGATTTATAAGATGGTAAACAATGTGCTGGCCAATACTGTGAGGTCTCACTCCCCAGATATTAACGAATCGGCCGAAAAGTTCGCAACCTTACATTCGTGCCTCCATAAAGCTCCCTCCGACTACAGCAATTTCTGAATCGCAAACTGGCACCTTTCTTAAGAGATTTTCCAAGGTTGCTGTATGCGATTTGGCTACCGTAATAAGGTCTAGTAAAAAGAGCTCGTCTCCTGAAGACCCTATAAATCATCTATGAGGTTTTCACTGCCAGACAAACCTTAGCTCAACCATAACCGAGATTTGTAATGCTTCTCTGAAAAAAGAAGTTGTACACAAGTCCTTCAAATCGACCATCGTTAGACCGATACTTAAAAGCTTGGATTAGATACAGAGTTCCTTGCAAAATATCGCCCAGTTTCCCTTCTTCATTTTGTGTCAAAGATTCTTAAAAAAGGTTAAATCGGGGTTCAAGCGGCATCACTCCACTGAAACTGCTCTCCCCTGTGTAACCAATGACATCCTATGCAGCAACGATGACGGGAATGCCACTGCCCTGCCCTGCTAAATCTATCAGCTGCCTTCGACCCCATTGATCATGATCACGATATCCTATTTAAACGATCGAGAACAACGATCGGTCTGGCAGACGAGGCGTCGACGTTGTTTAAATCGTACTCGTCCGATCGTGTTCGATCCGTGTCAGGTCTCATCCATCAAACCAATCACATGTGGAGTCCCTCAAGGGTCCGTCCTCGGTCCTTTGCAGTTCTCCATTTATACTCAACCTCTAGCAAATGTGGATTAGGCTCATGTGATAGGTTACCACTTTTATGCTGACGATTCTTAGCTGTATTTTTCATTTAAACCGTCGGAATCGGCTGCAGGGACTGATAAACTAAGTGCTTGCCTTGCCGACATTCAATCCTGGATATCGGCAAATTTGCTTAACTAAACGACGATAAAACGGAACTGCTACTCATAGGACACCCCAAGCCTGTGGCTCGACTAGACGGCTTTGCTCTTCTAATCCGGCCTGTGCAATCAGACACTCACAGCTGACGGAAAACTCTGCAGCCAGGCTTGTCTATGGTGAGCATGGCAGTTGCCACATCACATCTCTTCTAGCTGACCTGCATTGGTTCCCAGTCAAGCAAAGGATCGGATTCAAGGTTCTGTCACTCAATTTTAGGTCCCTTCATTCTTTGGCTCCAGCCTACCTATCAGATTTTCTCCTCAACCAGACTGAGCATAGTAACACCTGGTTTTCGGAATCTAACCGTTTACCTATATTTCGTACGATCGTCAAATCCTTTGGAGACCATGCATTTAGTTCATATGCTCCCATAGCCTGGAACTAACTTCCGACTGGCGTCGCGATTCCTCTGACTTGACTACATTTCAAAAGAAACTAAAAACGCATCTCTTTATCACAGCATTTAGTGGGTCTATGGGATTTGTTCTTTACGTGTTTATGCGTGCTGACACTGTGCCAACTGCCACTAACTATATATGCATGCTGACCCTGTGCATGTCCCTCTAACTATGCTATGCTTGTTGTCATTGAGCATGCTACCACTAGCCATTCGATCATGCTTCCTTTGCCGCAAAATGTAAAGTGCCTAGAAAGAGATTGAGTTCTCTGAGGGCGCTATAAAAAATGTATTATTATTATTAGGGTTCAGGTATCGTGTCCTGCAGATCAACATTAGAGTCGCCAATTGTTCTACAGTCTTCTTTCTGCACGGCTACCCAATACGTCTTGTCAGGTGTGCGATTCGGCTAAAGTGGCCCTTTGGATCAGCACTTACACAAGGACACGACGATCAAGTGGCTCCAACCTAAAGAGCTGCCAATGCTTCAGCATAAACACTGAGAACTCTGCTAACTAAACCTGCAAGCAACGAGCTCTCCTTGCCCAATCCCCATGCTTACCGATAACAAACATTTTTATTTTCGAGAGAATGTGCACCATCAGCGCCTCTCGCACGGTGTGGGCCTTCTTCCACGATTTTCCGTCAGTGAATAGGAACGCCATCTGTGCAACGCCTCTCCGGGCACCCCAATTTTCCGAGAACATCTTGGTTCGCATGAAGTTTACGGCCTCTGCAGTACGCGTATTGCCTCCACTTGGCTGTATGCGGTCGAACGCTCTGCAATTAAAAAGGAGATACATGCAAATGTTTTTTTGTTGCTGATTTGACACATTAACAAATAAATCACAGTTCAAAGAATATCTAGTGTTATATGAACTTGTTGCTTTCTTGTTGCTATTGGATTAATTTTTTGGCTTCTGTCTCAGCCCTGGGACCACTATACAAAAGAATATTACGAGTTTAAGAAATCCACATTAAATAACAAAAACAATATATTTCATTTGAATAAAAGTAAAAAAGAACTCCATCTCTATCCAGGCACTTTACATATAATGATAATAATAATAATACACTTGATAAATCACCCTCAGAGAACTCAATCTCTTTCTAGGGGCTTTACATTTGCTGCAAAGAAAACACGATCAAATGGTGAGTGGTATCATGCTCATTGTTAAACAACGTGAATAACATGGTTAGGGGTGACATGCACAGGGTCAGCATGCAAGTGTGGTTAGTGGCAGCCTGCAATAGTGTCAGCATGCATAAGCACATAAATGACGAATCACATGAACCCACTAAATGTTGTCGTAAATAGGTGCGTTTTTAATTTATTTTTAAATGTGGTCAAGTCAGGTGATGTTGTGATAGAAGTCGGGAGTGAGTTCCGGGCTTTAGAAACATACAAACTAAAGGCACTGTCTCCAAAGGATTTGAGGTTTGTACGACGTATAGGTAGACGTATTCTACAGGGCTCGAGCCCACGACCTCGGTCGTAAAAGGCGAGCACCTTAACGCATGGGCCAAATCAGGGCATACACTGAGAACTTTGAGACAATGATACAGAAAGCTTTCAGAAACACTTGTCAGAACGAAACTGAAGGTACAGTAGAGGCTATTTGCTACACTGCGCAGTAGGAAGAGGACAGAAATCACGTTAGTATTTGGTTTTTGTCAGTTAGATTGGCAAGATTTATTGACTGCTTATTCAACAGCAGACGTAAGCTACAAGATGCATTGAAACTGCAATTCCATGACCATATATATTTCAGGAGTAATAATAATTTTAATTATGGCTCGTTTGTATAGCACCCTAAGAGAAGGTAATCTCCAAGTGCTTAACAACTCGAAGGCATGTATCAGCTGTCACTAGCCACTAAGCAATCTATTAATGAAAGATTAGTAGAATGCAAGTTTGTACATCCATGAATAGAGCCATAACCTTGTTGTAAGTAGTTCGAGACTGCGTTAAAATAGGGGCGAGTATCCAGCAACATGGGCAACCTCCTAGATGGCATATACAACTCAAACTACAATACAAATTTGACCTAAGTATATAAAAAAGGGTAATCCTAGCTGCTTAAACAGCCTCTTTTTGTATAGCGACAGAAGAGCCTTTTACGGCTATCACCACCGCTTGCAGTGGTGATAGAGGATCGCCCACCACAGGAATCGAACCCACGACCTCGGGACCGAGGTCATGAAAGCAACAGCCTTATCTAGTGTGCCAATTACGGCTCACCAGGGTAGAAGCAAAACAGATGCAAATCAGGCAACTATAATCATCACAATGCTTTGTTTATACGACAAAACGTCAGAGATTAGTATTCAGTATGTCATAAGCGATGTAACACACCACATTCTGATCTGCAGGCTACTGTGTGAATTGTAAAGAAAGCACTAGAAACATCAAGACGTAAAGTCAACTATTTTTTCCTTGCCTTAGCACCTCTTCTTTTGTGGAAAAATCATTGAGGCGCCACTGGACCACAGGCCTGTCGTTGTATGTCATGCATCCAATCCTGGTCATATCCGGATGAATAACAAATTCTGACGTGAGGTTCTTGATAAATTGAATCTGTGTTTCCCAATCAGGGGGCCATATCGAGTTTGAACTATCCAGCACAAAGACAATGTCAGCAGCTGAGACCTGGCACGGTATTCCTGTAATGTAGAAAGCTTTTACATAAGCGCTTATATGATATCCTATACGATAGCCTTGCAGTAAAGAGCCAGCTTAAAAATCTACTACACAGCTAAACAGATAGCAGCCTGCCTCATATCGAGTCTGTAACAACGAAGTCCAGCGAAAAGAATACAGCCACAAAATTAGCTAGCAAAAGCGATTCTATGAGCAGAAAGACATAGAGACTAGCATAATATCTTATGCTGTATAGCAACACGAGCTCCAAATCCTTTGTAAGGCCGATCAACACAAGGTTAATCAGATGAAATTTGTATTTTGACCATAATATGTAAGTGCATTATCAGACAAGTACTGCTAGTTGAGCATTATCGATCGTGTTCATCCATTTAATTTCTTGATGCTACAGTAGCTTCAACATGAAATAGCTGTGCACTTGGTTTAGACGTATAAGGCAAGCAGTAAGTCCCTGTAAGAGGACTGCATAACAGATGTTCAATTACCCAATCGAGAGAGTGAGAGTGAACTCGGTTACCTGGGTGCAGAATAAAAAAAAAATTGCAGTGAAAACAATCACGAGGACTATAGTAGAGGATTAAGGGGCTGGACCCAGGAGGATAGTGGATTGCAGCTAGGCTTCTTGAAGATCACAATCACACTATAACTGGCAGCAGGATTTGTATGACTCCAGCCACAACCCTGAGAAAAGGTATCGAAGTACTGGATATACAGACGTGGAATATATCTTTGGTGGACCAGGAGTTGAATCCGAGACCTCCAAAACTAGAGGTCAACCATGCCCCAACAATGCACCAATTTTTGTGTCCAGGCAAAAAAGCAATGATTCCAGTACACACTAAATTTCACGCTCTTTAACTTGTCACGTGACTGGCCAACCAAGTAGCGCACCATCGCTGCAACAAGACAAAAGTGATCGGCAACTAACGACCTCGATCCAGCCCATTGCATGTCCGTATATACAAGGTGTGGGTGGGCATGATGTCGTGGAAAACAATCTAGGCTAAGCTTCTCTGTGATCGATGTCATTTTGGAGGTGTTTGTCCAGTTACCCAGCCCATACCAAGAGCGACCAAAGAGGGCCATTAACCAACAAAGCATGCCTTACATTTTTTAAATGCTACAGCATTTGCATCCCTAGGACCTAACGACCTAGATTCCATGAAACTAACTTGATGGCACAAAGCAACTCTCACCATTCAGTGTAAGCTGCAACATTGAGGAGCTGCTCTCCGGCATATTACGTTCTGCCATTTCAAACTATTAAAGAATACTTTGGCATGCATCCCCCTTTTTCTACTAATTTTGAATAGAAAGGCTATCCAAATTGTGTTGCAGCAAAAGAACACATTTCCTGTGGATCCCTAAATACCACCCATTATCGTTCACAAATATATTCCGCACAGGCCTTTAATCCTTAAGGGACGAAAATGTGTGCGATTCGGCTTGAGTTGTGAAGCTCGATGTTTTGGTCTCATCTACTTGCTCCACCGTGACAGTGCTGAAATATTGGTTGCTGCCTGACTTGTATGGAACCTATGACACGCCTTGCTAACAGATTGATAGTCATCCGATGAGGTATTTAGTTCTTTTACGACTAAGCATAATATTAATTATAATCATATATTTTTATAGCACCCTCGGAGAACTTGATCTCTTTCTAGGCACTTTACATATGCTGCAAAGGAAGCATGGTCAAAAGATTAGTGGTAGCAAGCTAATTGACAGCAAGCATAACATAAAACTGGCAACATCAAACGCTTAAAAACAGAGCACACTCTCTGAAGGGTTATCTGGCTTGAAGTAAAATATCTAGAAGAATAACAAAACTACCAATCACTATATTTCCTCCACGTCCTATTTAAAGGTTGCATTCCTCATTGCATGTTGCAGGGCTCTTGAGATAACTCCGATAAAATACAGTTAAGCCGGGTTTACACGGCGAGTCTTGGGTCCTAGATGCTTCGGTCGTTCTTCTTTTAGGAAGTTTACCCGGTTACTCTTCTCCTGTGCCTTGCTTCCTACTGGCTCCACCCCTGGTGTTCATGGGAAAATTTCTTGTATTACGGAGGTAGGAAATGTCCTTCTTCGAAGCACATTTCGGTGAATTTTAGCCTTCCATGATTGCCCGCTGCCACACGATCTGGTTCTTTTGAGACCAGATCATAGATTCACATAACAGGAACTCTCGAGGAACCCTTTAATGATTTTGCCCGTTGAATCATCTGCCGCGCTTTTCAAAGCAATGAAGAAGGTGTGCCCTTGGCGGCACCCACGATTGGTTGTTTGTTACGTCTTGGACAAGAAGTAGAAACACGTTTGGCCACTGAGTCTCAGTTGAGTCTTCCCTAAGTCTTAGACCGCCTCCCAGTATGGGTGACGTATATGCCCACGACTCGTGTAGGTAGGAAGCGGGTAGGAAGCCAGACTCGATGTGTAAACCCGGTTTTACTCTGCCTTAGTAGTGCTTCCAAGAATCACCACCAAGCCTCTAAGCAACTCTAGCTTTACTGGGCAGCTAGGTTAATTTTCTATCCTGTAAAGTTAGTCGCGAGTTTAAAAAGTAATAGAGTTTGTGACTGCTCGCAGTCTCATAGCAGACAAGATCTACGATTGGTGGGCTACCTTTCAGGGCCCGAATGGCTTGGCATCCCTTGCCAGCTGTGCAGCCAAAATGCCACAGAATCCTCGTGTATTAGGTAAGATTTTCTTACAACAACAACTTAGCCATTCCTATCTTTCCATAGAAGAACCATTGCAGCTTTTTGTTCTGAGCTAGACAGCCATTGCTCCTACTACTGATTGTCTCACCTTACATATACAGTTGTCCTTCAACTTTGTGCCTTGGCTACTCATTCCATTGCCATACAACTGCAGCTATGCCTTCTACTTTGACAGTACCGCTACGATATGCATCTTGACGTCAACTAAAAACCACACCGAAAGAAGATCGGTATCTGTTTGAAATGTTGACAGCTACCCAGTCTTAATAGTTGTTCAGAGCCACCAACCAATAAACCCTCTCTAGGACATGAAATGTTAGGCGTTGTAAGGCCACATGGTGCTCGCATAATGTGAGTACCTTCAGCATATCAGCAAAGCCACTTAAAGTGTCGGATGGTAACTTTATTAGCAAGAACGTCTTAAGATTTTGGGCACTGACTGAGCAGTTGCATGCAATGCTAAGGTGCTCGCTCTTCACGCCCCAGATCGTCGGTTCCAGTCTTGCAGTGGGTGATCTTTTATTGGCCACTGCAAGTGGTGGTGATAGCAGTTAAGGCTCCTCTGTTGTTGTACAAAAGAGGCTGCTGAATCAGCTACTTTATGATTATTATAATGCATGCCTAACAGGAAGAAAGGAGTGCATGTATAGGCCTGCATTGCAACATAGCATTCGACTTAGGCAGTGATCATCACAGTGACATAGGTTTTGGAGACCATCAATCAAGATCCAAATTCCCCATGGTGAAATCCTGTTTAGAGGTCTGAGGGGCTAGAGAAATCTAGGTGTGAGTGAGTGCACTCTTAGTGTAGAGGGAAGAAATTATCTGACCCAGCTTAAACAACGAAACACATGACGATCGGCCAATTTGTTTGCCCGCCTCTTGCTGGCTGCTAGTGTTCGCTTTGTGCTATCAGAAAATTAATTTTGTAAACGAGTAATACATATAGCCGCTGATGCAAAAAAGGAAGATATTTCCCAGGGACAGCACGCAAGTTTAAAACCGTGTCAGCAATGAGCATTGAGTTAACATCGTCATAAGTTGCGCCAGTGATATGTGTTCTCTGTCAGTTTTAAAGGAGGAGCTACAAAGCTGAACTATATTGTTCCAAAAGAACCAGTGGCGTGCTACAACCCAAGATGGTAAACGGCTGATCGCTAAACTCGATCTGGATTTCGGTGTCAAAACAGCTGCATCGTATGGACTACTTGTCGAGAAGCCATTTTATGCACGGCCTCCCAAACTGTAGGGAACTACTTTTGCTTGAATTTCCTACGGCTAAAACGGGTCTAATAATAATAATACATTTGATATGGTGCTCTCAGAGAACTCAATCTCTTTCTAGGCACTTTACATTTGTTGCAAAGGAAGCACAATCGAATGGTTAGCGGTAGCATGCTCAATAAACAACAAGAATAGCACGGTTAGTGGCAGCATGCACAATGATAGCATGCACATAAAGGACGAGTCACAGAGGCCCACTAAATGCTGCGATAAATACATGCATTTTTAGTTTCTTTTTAAATGTGGACAAGCCAGGAACAAGAGATTGTTGCAGGGGCTCCACGAGTCGTCGTGAGGCCTCATTGGAACCAACTTGGATAAATGTGAAAAAATGGCTACACGGGAGTATTTTCCAAAGCCAAGGCCATAATGCCTGACAGTGGTCAGGATATGTCGAGGTAGGTAGCAATCAACAAGGAACATGGAAAAAAGAAAATCACGAAATCAAAGCAGAAAAAGAAGAGGTTCAGTTGATGCACCGACTACCTAAGAGAAGAGTCAGCTAGCGTAAGCAGCAGGCCTTGAGTCCACATCAGGATCCATTCTTGGTAAATCGTTGCTCTCCGTTTATAGAACGTTGACTTACAGAGAGGGTATTCAGGCACACGGCATCGTCTATTATGCCAATGACACCTGGTTGTACTTATCATCCGAGCCCTTAGTCTCAGCTGAAGAAATTGACAAGCTGAAGGGCTTCCTTGCAGACTTTCAGCCCCGAATGGCAGCCAACTTCCTGAACTAAACGATACGGCAGTCCCGAATGTTGGCCAACTTCCTAAGCTAAACAAGGATAATACCGAACTTCTCACAACAAAACCCTATACGCTTGGAATAAGTGAGTTTGCTCTCCTAATTGGAAGTGCTGTAGTGTAGCCATCATTAGTACATCCAACCATTCAATCGTGTTTACTTTGCAGCAGATGTAAAGTGCCTAGAGAGAGATTGAGCTCTCTGAGGATGCTTTATCAAGGGTGTTATTACTACCATTATTATTATTACTATTATCATCATCGGTTCCTTGTAATTTAGGAGTGCACTTGGACGACTGCTTGACATTAAAAAGCTTTATACATAAGATCGACCCCACAGCAAGTCACCATGGTCGATCCATGTCGGAGATTAAGGACTACTTGCTTCAGAGCTTAGCAAAAGATCTAACTTCCTGGTTCTCTCTAGGCAACTATAGCTCACTAATGGTAGGGCTGCCGGAAAAAAGTATCAATAAGTCCCTACTGCTGCTGGTGAATGCGGTTGCCACGTTGCTCAATAAATCGAATAAATGCAGTCAGTCTCTCCTCTGCTAAAGAAGCAACGATTGTTACCTGTCGATCAACAGAAACAAAGCCAAATTCTTCCTTTGACCAATAGGGCCTGCCATGGCATGGCTCCATCGTATCTACCCAAACTATGGCATAAGTTAAACTAAACTTACAGCATATGTAAAGTGCCTAGAAAGGGATTAAGTTCTGGGAAGGTGCTATACACATGTATTATTACTATTATTCTTTTAACTGCGCCTCCCTAATTCTCTGTGCTGCATGAGATAACTCTGTTGGCTATCACATCCGTACCAAAATCTACTAAAGCTTAGAGTGCTCTACAGAAAACTCGGCATAACACCCACCAAGCCTCAGTCGATTAGTGGAGTGAAACTCACACGTGCTAATGCACTCGTGTGCACACACACAAACACACACACACACACACACACACACACACACACACACACCAAACAATACAATTTTGAAATTGAGCATGTCCCATAACAAGAAGTCGCTGCTGATTTTTACTTGCTGGAGCTGACCCGTGGGGAGTGTCCTTACAATTTGCCTCTATAAATGCATTCTAATAGTTGAAAATTAAATTTCACCAAATAAAGATATACATCAAGATAATAATAAAAGCGGGAAAGTGCAACACTTTGTTAGCAATCGATCCGGAATAAAAGAGAGTTCACACAGTATATGCATACCTATCACACAGAAAAATAGTAAACAGAGAGAGCCACACAGATAGAGAGCCACACAGATAGAGAGCCACACACGCAGAGACTTCCGAAGCTCATTGAAAGCACATGCATTATTGCCCACTGCAACAGAGCAAGAAACTGACGAAGAAGCACCTTAGCATCATGACAATAACATTAATAACAGCTATTCTAAAATGGCTTTCATTTTTCGCTTTTATTAATATTTGCTACACTTAGAAAGAGCTCCAAGGTTGCCCATTTGTAAGGTAGGTTCACCAGCTAGGTAAGTGGACACACAGGCCTACCTATCCTCCAAAGCAAATTTGGAGTTTTCTGTTATGTTTCCAGGGGATAGGCTTGTATATCGATAATTGTGGTGCATGCATCACAGAAGCTAGTTCTAAACTCTTCGACAAGCCTGTCATGAATGGAACATATCTGAAAATCGTTTTTACGAGAACGAAATGGGCTATTGTCTGACCATATTTTAACCTCATCGCTCATCACAGAAGCTGAAAGGCACCCTTGCCTCACGAACGGAGCCGCAGGCGAGTGCTAGCTGCTGTCTGCATCTATCCAACTAATTGCTGACAGGCGGAGCTGGGATCAGATGGAGCTGCCGATGCTGTTGCTGCCAAAGGTGATACTCCCAGAGTGGCTGCACATGCTCAGGCCAAAGCCAAGTGGAGCACGAGCTGCTGCCACCGAGCTAGGCAGCAGAGTGGCAGGCTCATCTGCACCACGAGCCTGCCTGCCTTAAGCCTAGCCCGGAAAATCCATCACAGAAGGCAGCCAGCAAAGTCTGCCGGCAGGATCCAGCATGCACTGCCATGAGCCATCATTCATCGTCAATCAAGAACTTCGCCGAACCTGACGTGTAAAGGTCGTGTAAAGGTCCTTTCATCGAGCTATGGCTATCGAGCACGTGTGCCAATCAGGTCAGACCACCTAGGTCAGGCAACCAACTTACTCACACCTCGGATGCCGTGTGCTGGTTTAGTCGCTTAAATTACGCTTGCACTTGTCTTCACTACATAAGCAGCAGGCCCGGCTGACCCGGTACCTTTCCTCAGTGGGCACCGGTTTTCTTTTCTTTCCAATTTCTGAATCACACTCGGTTTGCCCATAACTACATTAGTACATTAGTGTTACCATCATTTAATTTAAGAAAATACTTTCCCTCTTGGCAATGTGATTGCCAAGCACAATCTAAGCTTTCACTTCTATGAGGGTGACACTCAGTTGCATCTTTGATTTGATTCCTCCCAGACCTCGAGCAAGTCGAATTCTCTCAACTCCCTTGTTGCATGCATTGATGCCATCCGTGCATGGGTGGCAGCAAATTTTCTTAAGTTGGATGATGATAAAAATAACTTACTGGTTATCGGCAAACCAGGTGTGATCCAGAAATTGGAAAGGCTAATGCTCAACATTGGCTCTGCAAGCATATCTCCTGTTGAATCTGCACGAAATCTATGTGTCATGTTCCAAACTGACCTTTCGTTAGACGACCACATCAGCTCTACAATCAAGTCTGCCTACTTTCGGTTACGTAACATTGCTAAAATTCGGGCTTGCTTAGATAGGGATACCACATCTAAATTGGTCCGTGTATTTGTGATATCCCGTCTTGACTTCTGCAACTCATTGCTTACTGGCTTACCGGCCTGTGCACACAGGCGCTTACAGCTAGTGCAAAACTCTGCAGTTAGGTATGTCTGTCGTGAGCGTCGCAGTTGCCACATCACACCACTTCTCACTGACCTGCACTGGCTACCAGTCAAGAAACGCATCGACTTCAAGGTTTTGTCGATCACTTTTACGTTGCTTCCTTCTTTGGCTCCAGCCAATTAATCAGATCTACTCCCCCACCAGGCAAAGCATCATACCACTTGGTTTTCGGAATCTAACTGTTTACTTATACCTAGAACAAATCTCAAATCATTTGGAGACCGTGCCTTTAGTTCGTATGCTCCCCAAGCGTGCAACTCACTCCCGACTTGCATCAAGACATCCCCTGACTTGACCACGTTTAAAGAAAAAATTAAAACCGCACCTAATCATAACAGCATTTAGTGGGTCCCAGTGATTCGTCCTTTATGTGCTTATGCATGCTGACACTGTTGCATGCTGCCACTAACCACACATGCATGCTGATCCTGTGCATGTCACCCGTAACCATGAGATTCATGTTGTTTATCAAGCATGACACCAATCACCATTCAATCGTGTTTCCTTTGCAGCAGATTTTAAGCGCCTAGACAGAGATTGAGTTATTTGAGGGTGCTTTACCAAGTGTATTATTATTATTATTATTATGCTACCATACAATGGAGGCTAAGGTTATGAATAAAAAATATCTGTATCTAGGGCGTACCCTAGATACAGTCACCACAGATGAAGCAGCAGCCGCTGCACAGGCTTTCCCCGGCAGCAAGTGCGGGTTGGCAGCAGGCACACAGGAAGCAAACAAAGTCCAACTGAGATGAGCGCTAACCTGCTGCTGCTGCAGTGCTTCCACGGCCGGTGCCACGCATGCTTTCAAAATCGCCTGAGGGCGGAGGCGGTGGAGGCCCACCGGCTGCTGTCAATGCATGCGCTGCAAGGCTGACGGCCAGCAAAAGGCGTGCTACAATGAACACGAAGAGACTATTAGGATGGGCACAGTTAGATGCAACGGGAACAGTTAGATGCAATGCGCGCAGCATGGCCAGAGGGAAATGGTCTACATGCGGCACATTCGCAAGCACTCTAACTAGCTGCGTAGATACTGTACGCAGCTGTGAGCCAGTCACATTTCTTAATGAAGCCAATGGGTAGTGGCTGCTTTCGTGCAGGTTCCACACGCGCCAGCGCATGGGGCCCTAGCATGGAGCTGACAAGCAACCAGCACGACAGTCGGCTCAGCTGTTACAGCTCTGCACTGCGCATGCCCTCATGCAATCACTTAGGATGCACGACATGTTGCAACAATATTTAGCACTTCGTATGGAAAATACTGCTGGTCATTCTATGCGCATAGAAAAACCAAGATGCCATGAATATATACATACGGTCATTAAATTAAGAATATATATTGCTAACAAAACAATCAAGATTTCAAATTATGTGGTACAAGAGGTCACTGCCTGTGGACTCGCTTCACTGAATCATAGTGGAGGTAGTCATTGAATGGTCTCAGAAGACAATGCTTTTCCATCTTGCCGCGTGAATGAAGTTCGCCATCTTGCCACATTACAGATGTACGGAAGGACTTTCTCGCTTTAATTAGATAGAGACTGTACGCCACATATTCCCCATATATGCATTCATGAAATTCATCCAAAAAAATTCTTGTACCCAGGGGTGCAGATCGAGAGTAGAATCAGAAGCAGAAGGATCGTGAGATCAGTCCTTAACTGGATCGTACGATCGCCTGGAGTAAGGCCTACCTTCGGATCTTTGCAAGCCAGAGTCTTATCAGCCCCCCCCCCCGTGAGAACTTTGGGCAGCCTGGTATGGATAGACCATAATCACCATGCTTATTTCACCTACAGCTATTCCCAATTACAACGGAATAAACTCGGTTGCAAAAGCTCCGAGGCTTCTCCAAGTACATCTCTTGCCTGACTGGCACTCAGTGCATTTGATGTTTCCACACAGCGCAAGCTACACAGGAGATTGAATTGCCACAAGAGCTGACACCATTGCTTTTAAGTCATAGGTCTGGCTAGGTTATTTTGTGGATGAACGGTTTTCATTTTGTCTGCCCCTAATGCTTCGGCCACATAACCTACGATAGCCCATACTAGTAAGATTAGAGTAGAGATTACTACTGTGCCGCGCCAGAGTGTCATCAATTTAGTACCTGAAGCAGCAGGCAGAAGCAAATATTAACCAGCGACGAGGAGATAAGGCATTATGGCAAGGCATCCTGAGAACCAAGGTAAGCTATGACAAAACTGTTGGTTTTTATCAAACATTAGAAATGTTTGCAGTCAGCCAGTGCTAACACGATTGTTTGCACGTTGCACAATAAGATTCTAGTGCTTGCTTGGCAAGCTGCTAATTGCACACCTATGACCAGCACGATACACTGGCAAACGCCCACAGGACGGCTCGAGTTAGCACACCCACTGCACCGAAGGCCAGCCCTGTCTGAACAGTCAGCCGAGTCTGAATCATGTTTCAGTCAAATAAAGTGGTTTTTTACTAGTGATTGATACTTTCTGAGTATCGGCAACTGCACATGACATTATCATAGGGCTCTTTAATATTTGCAATGCTATATAAATCTAAGGGAGTCTAAGAATTGAGTCTGATAACGGCTGGTCCTTAGCGGTAGATCTCGATCAGCTGCTCGTATTGACTTGTCGGAGAGATGCTGTTCTCCTATATGCTGTTTGGATTTGTATCTCAGGTGTGGATACTATTGATTGCACTTGCGCTCGGCTGTCTGCATATCTATGCATGGAGACTGCATCTACGACTCATTTTAGCAGTGTTTGGAGGCACTAGTTCTATCACTGTGGTCACAAAGTTGTCTGCAATAGCTTGCAAGTACCTGAGTCCAATCCAGACTTTTTAAGTATCGGTTGAATGATCGCACATTTTTAAAGACTTTATAACTACTCCTCTATTTAGAGAAGCATTAACAGCCCGGTTACGGCTGACCTAAGTTTGTCCGCCCGTGAAGAGGTTTTGAGGGGGCAGTTTTTATTGCTAGATTTAATCAAGGTAACCACTTCATATACAGAAATCTCGGAAATAAGGGAGGCCATCTGTTACGGCTCTACACTTGCTTTTGTCGGAGGTGGCTTTGTGGAGGCACGAGTATGTGCAATTTTTTCAACGAAGGTGGAAAACTTGTCGGCTAAACAGTGAATGTATGGGGTTGTGAGACCGCTCTGAAATGTCAAGCAAAAGATCCACTTTCATGCAAATTTGTTAAAAGATCCACTTTCATGCAAATTTGCACTAGTTACTTACAGTTTTGTGCAACACACTTGCACACACACACGCGCGCGCACACACACACACACACACATATGCAAAAACTCACGCAAATAAACATATGCACACACAACCTGTATGAGTGGCCAAAATACCTTCCGCGCTAAGATTGGGCGCTAGGATATGCCTGAGGCAAAAGATCGCCCATAAGCTGGTGAATATCAACGATGACCACTGCAAGCAAGCGCACACACATAGAGAGATTTCGAAGATAGTGGCAGGCCAATAGGATGTTTAAAATTCGTGCTTGCTGGTACTCAATCCTCAAGTGACCCAGCACTGCAACTGTGCTAAACAACTTGCCAACCATGTAACACAGACTGTGCACAGCATTGGAGATGCTGCTATACTGAGATTGCCTACAAAGATAGTCTATTAACCTTTAGCGATTTCTCAGTGCCAGAAGAAAAAATGTGTTGCCAACACAAGTCGGAGGATCGTATGCATAGGTGTGTGTGTTTGGGCATGCATATGTACGACGAACTTGGTGCGTTTCCCTCTCTCTGTGTAACTAAGCTAGACGGATGTATACCAGACCTACTCAGCTGAGAATAAACTATGCCATGCTAAAGCTGCAGACAAGCTCCACCGACCCATCCACCCAGCTGCTTAAGCAGCTACTGAGCAAGCAGCAAGTATTCGCTATGAGCAAAAGTGCTGCAAAAGTGTGCAGCCAGTCCACAGCCAGCCAAGTGTAGCAGCTCACGCTAATAGCATAAGCTGCAATATTTTTTTTATCTAGTTAGGATTGAATAATAAAGACTATTAAACGCTTGAAGCTCAGTCGCTGAGCCCGATTATAAAGCAAATTAAGTCCACCTTGCCATTTCGTTTGTGCCTCGGCAATAGTAAACTTCCAGAGTACAATGGGTATGTCAAGAATTTGCTCCCCAAGATCACCGTTGAACCACATTAAGGTAAATATTGGTTTGTTACTGCATTCCAATACTTTGAAACATTCTGTTCATTGTTTACTAACGCCCTGTTGCAAAGATGGGACTGGTATGCATTAATAGTGCTTGGTTGAACCGAATGGGAGTTGAAGCGATCTTCCATTTGCTGCATAGAAAACTTATTGTTGTAGCAGTAGTTCGAGGACAGAACCCGAGATCCGTAAAAGGCTGGGGCGTTCACCTACACACTGTTGAGCGCATCGCACGCCAACTAGGTAGACCGGAAGTCGGCATTCTCCGGTCTTTAACCTAGCTAGTATTCCAGCCGGGCCCAATGCCCTCTGGCTATTTATTGCAGGATCCGGCCTAATTGAATTGTCGTCGTTTTGTTCTCCTTCATTACTGCTGATTGCAGCTCAAGCTGTGCCCCCCCCCCCGTTTATTTATAGAACTGATATCATGCGCTTGTATGAAACAGAAGCGCCTGACTGGGAAACCATGATACATTTCCACCCCCACAATTGCTGTTCGCCTCTGAGCGTTAGTTGTGATAGTTTGTTTGATCATCCGGCCACGCCTAATTCGCCGGCCTGGTTGAGTGTGCCTGGTTTCTTCTGGCTGAGTGTGCCTTCTTAACTTCCTGAAATGGCCTAGTAGTCAAAATGTTTGCCAACCACTGGAGTAGACAAATACAGTTTGTGACAAGCCGGATGTTACCACTGTTCCTCCCTCTTTGCTTCAGCTGTTGGCTGTAGCTGCGCATACTCAGCTGTTCCATATTAATCGCTCACTACAGTCATTTATAGCCTACTTGACATAAAAGGTAGAAGACTTAAAGTAGACGTAGTCGACGTGTAGACAAGTAGACCATTGCTCAATCTAATTTACTGTTTCTACTCCGACATTTCAACAAGGCATAATTAAGTTTTTTCAGCAAATCAACTTAATAAGCATGAACACAGAGATATTGTTTAATCTGTTTGCAATGCAGGTCTTGTTTACCTTAACCCAGACTCTACCGATAGCCTAATACTCTCATTGATGCAGTGAACTCAAAACTAAGCAGTTCCCTAGAAGAGCATTGTCCTCCTAAAGTCTGCCCGTCTGTCCACAGAGTGGTGGACACTTGTCTTTATTGACCAGCACATTAAAAGATGCTCCGTTGAAAACGCAGGCTTAAACACAAGACTACACCAATGTATTCATATACCAGCTTATAAAAAGACCAGGGTTCTTTCTTCACTCGCGAAAACTTTAGTCTTGCCAGTTCGACCCAAAACAAATTACCATTCAATTGCATTTCACTTTACAGCAAATGTAAAGCGCCTAGAGAGAGATTAAGTTCTCTGAGGGCACTTTATCAAGTGAATTAATATTATTATTATTATTGCATGAAAGTGGATCTTTTGCTTGACATTTCAGAGCGGTCTCACAACCCCATACATTCACTGTTTAGCCGACAAGTTTTCCACCTTCGTTGAAAAAATTGCACATACTCGTGCCTCCACAAAGCCACCTCCGACAAAAGCAAGTGTAGAGCCGTAACAGATGGCCTCCCTTATTTCCGAGATTTCTGTATATGAAGTGGTTACCTTGATTAAATCTAGCAATAAAAACTGCCCCCTCAAAACCTCTTCACGGGCGGACAAACTTAGGTCAGCCGTAACCGGGCTGTTAATGCTTCTCTAAATAGAGGAGTAGTTATAAAGTCTTTAAAAATGTGCGATCATTCAACCGATACTTAAAAAGTCTGGATTGGACTCAGGTACTTGCAAGCTATCACAGACAGTCCCCCTTCGTCTTTTGTCCAGGATTCTCGAAAAAAGATTGTTGCTAAGCAGCTCGTAGAATATGATGACAAAAATGAATCTTCGAATAGATTTCAGTCGGGATTCAAGCGACACCACTCCACTGAGACTGCTTTCTTCCATGCTGCCATAGACATCCTGAGGAGCAACGATGATGGCAGCTCACTGTTCCTGCTCGATCTATTAGCTTCGCTTGACGCTATCGATCTCGATATCCTAACAAGATTGAGAACTAGGATCGGTCTGGTAGATGAAGCTCAAGCATGGTTCGAATTGTACTTGTCCGATATGTACTCAATCCCTGTCGTGTGGTGTCAAAGTCTCACCCACCACACCAGTCACCTGTTGAGGTTCGCTCTAGCTACTTCTACTTTGCTATTCTCTAGTTACATAGAGCTTCTTGAAAAAGCGCTTCCAACCCAACGGGATCGGCTATCACTTCTATATTTATGACCTATATCAGCTGTGTTTGCAATTTAGTCTATTATAATTAGCTGCGGTGACTAATAAACTGAACATCTACCTTGCACAAATTCAGTCTTGGATGTCGGGAAATTATTTTAAACCAAACAATGTTAAACCAAACTCCTACTCATAGGAAACCCAAAGTGTACGGCTGGACTAGGAGACTTTGCTGTTATATTTGGTGATGATGCAGTACGACGGACGAGCCATCATATGCTCTGAATTAAAGTTTCATCTTTGACAACTGTTTTCTTCTTTGATAACTGTTTCTGCAGTTTTGGCAGGACTGCCGAAAAGTCAATAAGCCTCTTCACCTGTGGATGAATGTGGCTGCAAGGTTAATCATACAATCCCAGAGGTTCAGCCGTATTTCCTTTGGTGAAGGAGCTGCAGTGGCTTGCGGTCGATCGGGGGATTTATAGTAAAAGATTTTTATTCTGACCCATAAGGCCCACCATTACTTGCCTCTTTCATACTTACCTGAACTGCTTCACCCGTTTCAGCCTATTTGCACCCTAAGTTCTCTATTTGCACTATATTAGCTGTTCCATTCTTATGCTTAAATACTGTTGTTGCTCTGCAGGTCCTAAACTACCAAATGGACTTCCACAATTCCTATGCAATATTTTTTTCTCTTACTGCAGACTGTGGCACATCCTTAACAGCCGCCGTGAGATAATGCTTCCACATTACGCTTTTTCGGTTGCTTTTCTGACACAGTTTCCTGCTTAATCTTTGATTCCTTATGATTGGCTGCCTTCTGGAAAAGTCAAGATCTGACCCCCTTCGTGGTTTGATCCTGGCTGTGCCTACATCTAGGTCAAGTTAAGCTATTCCACACCAGTCCTTGTTCCCTCGGGCTGTAAGAGCTTTTAGTAAGGACTTAAAGGCAGGTACTTAATCTTCTTGTGCGACTTCCCTAGCACAACCTGCAGATACTGTTCGAGCTCTTCCTGTCTGCTCCACCTGCTACAAAGGCAGCATCTCAGGTCTCTCTAGTCATGTTTGCATAGATCAAGTGCTCGCCAGCAATGTCCCTTGAGTTCAGCTTGCTCTACAGTATCGCAGATGAAAATAATAATAATTATAATAATAATAAGCATTCAAATAGCACCTTAAGACAATTAAAGTGTCGGTACGTTTTCTTATAATAATAATAGCAATAATTATAAAAAAGCACTTGATAAAGCGCCCTCAGAGAACTCAATCTCTTTCTAGTCGCTTTACATTTGCAGCAAAGGGAGACACGATTGAATCGTGAGTAATATCATGCTTGATAAACAACAGAAATAACATGGTTAGGGGTGACATGCACAGGGTCAGCATGCAAATGTGGTTAGTGGCAGAATGCACAGTGTCAGCATGCATAAGCACATGAAGGACGAATCACAGGGACCCACTAAATGCTGTCCTAAATAGGTGTTTTTAAGTTCTTTTTAAATGCGGTCAAGTCAGGGGATGTTCTGCCGCAGGTCGGGAGTGAGTTCCAGGCTTTGGGAGCATACGAACTAAATGCACAGTCTCCAAAGAATTTGAGGTTTGTACGAGGCATTGGTGTACTGTTGGATTCCAAAAAGCGGGTGGTACGATGCTTGGCCTGATGGGGTAGTATATCTGACAGATAGGCTGGAGCCAAAGCATGAAGTGACCTAAAAGTGAGCGACAAAACCTTGAAGTCGATCCGTTGCTGACTGGTAGCCAGTATGAAGCTCGAACCCTGGCATATTGCTCGCAGAAATGCTGTCATTGCTTTGCTGTTTCATGACCACAGAGAAGAAAGGCCTATTTTCTGAGACTGCACAGAAAAAAGCATGCCCCTCTAAGACTGCTGGCAACAACAAGCTGAACAACGACGGCATGCAGCTAATGCAGCTCAGGGATGGCCCCTACCCCTCCCCCTTGCCCTCCCCCAGTGAGGGCAGTGGTAGGCAACGTAGCCCGAAACCATGAAGGCCAGGCCTTGTCCTTTATCAGATGCATACGATCTTAGGAAGGCTGGGGGCGGCTTACTGAGCACTGAGCAGCTAAGCAGCCTGGCACGCGGGCTTTGTTTGAGCTGGTATGACCTGGTCCACGGGGGCGGCAGGGGGTGGGGTGGGGGCGGCAGGGGGTGGGGTGGGCGCGGCGAAGGAGTCAGGGCCCATTGGCCCCTTCCTAACACCGAAGGGTAGAGTTTGTCTTACAGCTCAGCAAATTCCCGGCTACCCAGTCCAACTCTCAGGCCACTTAGCTCCAAGCATCTGGTCGGCAGATTTCCCAAAGGAAGGGAGGTGACCGCAGAGCAGATGCTTGAGCCAGCCACCTGGCAATGGAGAAGGCAGGGACTAGGGCAGTTAGGGAGGCAGCTGCATAAGCAGCTCCTGGCTGTACTTACTGGCAGTGCTCCGATGTGCTTACAAAGAGAGCACTGCTAGTGCTACCGGTCAGTGGGGGGGGGGGGGTACACCTGTAGCTGTAGCCTGCTGCAAATTGTGTGGGCACCACCACCTTCACGAGTATGGGAGCTGGGCCAAGCTAATAGAATGTGACACATACCTGCCACTGGTAGCAACAGATGCCGATAGGTGGCTACACTACACGAGCTAGCCTGATCGGCAGCCAGCAAACTAGCCCAGCCTACTACCACTTAAGTGCAGACACCCATCTACCGACGACAAACCGACAAACAACCAGCAGACCGGCAGCTAGCCGGTTCTGCATGAAACCGTGGTGCAGAGCAAGGGTTGTCGCTGGCCAAAGCACCTCATCCATTGCTACTGGTGGCTGCTGTGCATGCTAACCCTGGTTGTTTTACCACATCCAAAAGCCAGCCGAGCTCTGTTCAAAGCATACGTAAAAGAGAGGAATTCTCTCGCCAATAGCCACGTGGCTTTGCTGCAACACCCACATTCGTAAGCGTTTTTAGCTGCGGTCAAGGAGCTCCCAATCCCTAGCTAGGAGGTAAGCCTGGGCGCCTGGCTGCCTGCAGCCGAGCGCATTCGCGTCTGCACTGCACTGGAGTGTTGAAGGGGATGCAAGCAATAGGGGATGCAATTGAACTTTCAAAAACCGTGCTCTGCAGTAAGCAACCGTGAACTGGATTACACATGGCCGTCGTTAGCACACAAAGAAATTAATAATGCTGCTTGAATTACCACTGCACTGCCACAGTTAGACGGTGCATCAATGGAACAGTAGCAAGAGTCAAGTGACTCAGAGCTTGCCCTCTGCCCCCTGCACCGGCAGGTATGCGTGCACCCAATGCCTGTTGTGATGAATCCTTCGGTGTGCACTGCAGCAAAACTGGCACGAGCGATGATTCCCTACAGCCACAGAATGCTAGACCTGGCAGAATATTGCATCTACGCACTCGCGTGCTGCAGTTACGCTAAAAGCCAAAGAAGCTCGAGACTACTGGTTTTTCTAAACAAATCAGGCATCATTAGAGACGACTCCCCGGTTTCTCGGCAGCTCAATAATTGATGTAAAGATGTGCTCAGCTTGGTCGGCGAATGGTAAGACACCTCTGACATCTGACCTCTGCCATCCGGTCGTGGGGATAGGCTAGCTAGGCAACGGCCGGACAAGTAACAATCCTCTCTCCTTGTTGTTGTTTCGTGCTCTGTACAAAAGAAGAGAGACCGAGCACGGAATCGCCTTAAAGCTCTACAACTTTGGGCACCAATTTTTTGAATTAGTGTGGCTAAATCCTCGGCAGTGATGTCAAAAAAAAGGTGAACATTCTGCCGGTACAAAAGGAGCAGGTAGGGAGTGTCAGCCACGTGTTCGCATCTAAAGAGCTGCAGCTGCAGTGTTCGAGGCTGCTGCTCGTGTCTGTCCCGACTTTTCTGCTGCTGCTTTCGATGACGCAGCCACATTCCTCCCACTGCCCGTGCTCCTCTGCACGACCTCTGGCATTTCGGCTTAATAATAGCAACAACAATAATAATAAATTTGATATAGTGCCCTCAGTGAGCTCAATCTCTTTTTCTCGGCACTTTATATCATCATCTTGACACACTTTTTTGCAGGTCAGCAGCCGGCAAGCACGTGGCAAGCGAGAGAGAGCCACGAGGAGCTGCTTTTGGATCACGATTATGCTTGCAACACTGCCACTTGCCGGGGGGGGGGGGGGCACGGATGCGAACGGATCACAAGCCGTCCTTCAAGACAGCTCCGTGAGATATTAGGAAGCCGTTGTCGGGCTAACTCATGCTATGTGTGTGGGCTGCCCTCCACTCTGCCATCGGTATATTGGGATGTGAAGGTAGATCACCAAGCGGCCCGTAGCACTTGTTGCATTAAAAAGTCGGCTAAGGGGAAGGAATGCTGGCCGAAGCTGGCACTGGATTTATATTTTGCAGTTAACACCTCTAATGGCATAATGTAGGGGTTGAAAGATGTAGAGTAAAGATTCAGCTGTACAGCGCATGTGCGTGTGTGTGTGTGTGTGTGTGTGTGTGTGTGTGTGTGTGTGTGTGTGTGTGTGTGTGTGTGTGAGTTTTGCGTATGCACACGTGTGTCTGTACACCCGTGCATTTTGTGTACCCGCTTGTGCATGTCTGTTTGTTGTGTATGTGCTTGTCTTTATGTTTGTGCACCTGCATATATGTATGTGTATGTCTATGTGTGTGTGTGTCTGTCCGTGTACCCGTGCCTGTGTGCATTCATGTGTGCGTGCATGTCCGAGTGTTCGTATGTGGCTGATTTTTTGTGCGTGTCTGGGTGTTTGTATGTCTATGTGTGTTTGTGTGAGTGTGTGTGTACAATTTTGGAAGAGCCATGCTTTAGTCATGCGTGTGTGTAAGTGCACGTGTGTCTGTGTGTGCGTGTGTGTGTGTGTGTGTGTGTGTGTGTATGTGTGTGTGTGTGTATGCGTCTGATTTTGTGGGTGCACCTGAGTGTTTGTGTGTGTGTGTCTTACTTTCTGTGTGTGTGTGTTTGTATGTGTCTGTCAGTGTTTATAAGTGTGTGTGTGTGTGTGTGTGTGTGTGAGTGTATGAGTGTAAGTTTGTGTCTGGGTGTGAGTGTCTGAGTGTGTGCATGTATGAGTGTGTCCGTGTCTCACTGTGTGAGTGTCTGTGTGTGTATATGCGTGGGCATTGCTGAATGTATCCATGTGCAACAAGTACTATCAGGCAAGGTAGTGCAATTGAAGCTACGATTCATCGCCGTGTGACGAGTTTCGGTAAGATGTGACATCTAAGACCATGCATGACATGACTGCAATAAACTTTGTGAAGTCAGTGCAGAATCAGTATCAAATAGCAAAACCTCAAAATCTAATTTTAAGAGTAAGAAAATTCGTTTTAGATAGTGGGATTGCAATCGGGCCTGTAAGTTCATCCGAAATCTGTGGTAATCATAAGCTGTGCGCTTCGCCTCTGTTTGCCTGCTCAGGCGTCTTCTAGGCCAGCCCTAGCAGTTGCATCCGACAAGCCAGTATATAGACTGTCTGGATTGCAACGCCATGCAACTCAATTGACCGCTTGTGAATTGCATGTCAAAACTGGTGAGATTTACTTTTTGGTGTACTCTTGATTAACATCTTCAATAAATTCAAAACTGGTCTTGTGGATCTCTGTGGCCAAGAACTGCACTAATGACAGGTTCGACAACTTTTGGAACTTGCCTCCACTCAGCTGGAGGCACCACCAGTTCGGGCAGTTGCTCTGTGCCTAGCCAAGCCAATGCCATAGTGCGTTTGGCACAGCCCAGGTTCACTTTCCAGCTCTGTCTCTCTCGTCGTCCAGTGCCAGCAACCTAGGCTTCCTCAGCTCACTGCTACCAGGCAGTCTGCTGTTCACAAGCTCCCCACAGCACCTGGCAAAGATGGCTGCCTTTTCTGACTTTTTCGCAACCTTTCCTTGCACTTACGAGCTTCAGCCTGCCACAGTATCGAATGGCACCATCCATTTAGTTTCAAAGGTCTTGTGCTATCAACGGATGCTGCACTAGTGCAGAGTCAGCAGCCATTCTGAGCAGCTGCTGGAATTCGGATGACATCACCCTGCAATCAAACTCAGCACTATACAGCCAGGTCCAGGTGTTCAGCTGCTCAGGCCGTCGGTAGAAATAACGCCTAGAAGCAACAGTTAGGCAGAGCACGACCATCAATGGATGTCCCGGAGGTCTAGTGCTTACTGTGGCCATGGTCCCGAATGGCAAGGTTTCAAAGGTCGTCATCGGTGAGATTTAAGACCAGGTACGACTGATCCAACTTGCCCAAGTGGCTCTTTGTGAGTCAGAACAAACCAAAGGCTCTCCAAATATGTAATCACCAGACTGCAGTGTTTTGTGCAATCTGTCCTTGCATTTGAATGCAGCCATAAATGCATCGTTCGAGCGGTCCTACCCTACTGTCCATCATGACCGGGAGCAAGGATGGACAGAGAGCAAGCAGAGAATGCTTGAAAGAAAGCTGAGCTATGTGAATGCATGCATTGTACTAGCAATGAGCAGCCGATGGCACACGGGACCTGGTAAACGTTCGAAGCACTGCCGGCCGACTGAAATAATAGCAGCCGTACGGGTTTGGGGCACGTTAGCACGTGCCAGTGGTTAAGCAGAGCGGAGCTGAAAGGAGCTAATCCTAAAACCAAGAGCAGCTCACAGGACCCAAATGCTACAGCGAACCGCTACGCAGCATGTGGCCCGGGATAGCGTGGCAGCAGAGGCAGCTGGCTGTCAGATCAGATGCAGGTGGGCAGGAGAAGAGGGTCGAGCAACAACGGAAGAGGATGAAAAGAAGTGAGAACCCAATCAAGTTCGGTCTCCGTATGCCTGGCAATGCCTACCGAACTAGGCGAAAGAGAAGGACACCTGGCGCTGCACTGGTGAAATAAGGCCTCCGGTGATACGCTGTGGTATGAAGCTCGATTAGCTGGGCGTACGTTCGTATGGCCACGAGGGTGCATCTAGGCACAAGCAAAAATGAGAAAAGTGCTGCCCCTATCACCGGGCAAAGTAAACTCAGTGAGTTTCGTCGGCAGGAGACTGGGCTGCCGATGAATGACAAGCTGGTCCATTTTTGCTAGAGGCAAACCAACCGTGTATCCGTCTGAATGAACGGCACGGGAGCATCTCGCTTAGCGAGATCGAATGGGGACAAAAATGAACGCAGATCGAATGGGGACGAAATTGAACGAGTGGTAGGTAAATGTGTGGAACGGCAGATTGCAAGCCTACTTCTCACCGAACCGTTCACTATTGGTCATCTGAAAAAAGCAGCTGCTGCAGAACACGTGGAATGTAAGGAGCAACCCTCTTCTTATCCTAGGTCGCAGCCAACTTTGCTCCCGAGAAACGACTAGCAAGCATCTCTACTTGCAAGCTCCTATAGGGAGCGGCAGAGCCAGGGGGAAGGCGGGCAATGGCTTCCCGTGGAAACAGGGAAGTGGTTATATCCTGGGACAAATTTCCCCTGGTCCAAGGGGCCGGAACAGTATCGATTTATTCTGTTTCCTAAACTGCTTGCATTTGTTCCTACGTCATCCTGTCTGAAGGAGCCTGGAGCTCCCTGGAGCCGCCCCACGACCTGGAAATCTTGGCCCTGCCCCTGCCAATAGGGTACCTGAACAAGCAGTGCAACAAGGATCTGGAGATAGAAGCTTGCACAGACTATAAACAAATCCTGAAGTTAATTGGAGCTGCAAGAAACTAGTGTCGAGCTCTCATTACGCTTGAAGCAGCAGGCAGAGACAGAGACCAAGAAAGAGACAGACAGACAGACTAACAGACAAACAGCCAGGGATGAGAGAGACAGACAGGCAGAGAGATGAGAAAGAGAGAGAGACTGGCCTAAACAAAACTAGAGCTCTGACGATATCACCCGGGAATTCAGACGACCTCATCCGGCTGGACAAGCTGCCGGAGCGAAAGAGCTCACAACGATTGACTTGCAGTAGAGCACAGCACCCACCAACTCCAGGTAGGTGGACGTACAGCAGCTGTTTCTTTCGTCAGCACACTTTCCTGAGCCTGCCCATTGCTTCAGGAGTTGTCCGAGACTCGAAGAGACTGCATCACGGTTTGTGCGAGAGTGCAGAGCCGCCTTTTATAATAGGCTCTGCACAAAGACACAAGACACGGGTGATCACTAGGCCTGTAGCCGAGATTCGTGTACACCACAATCGTAGTAGTATAGTACAGTCCCAATCAGCCGAAAGAGAGGCGTGTGATACTGAGTTCACAACTCAGCTGCAGATGGGTGACAGTTGCATGGGCTGATGGTCAACCAACAACTTTCCTGGGCGATTCGGTTGGCCATCACATATTTGACTGACTGGCAGGCTGGTGTTATAAACAGCCTATATGCAGTATGTCACCAGACCTAGGCCTATTCCTGTCGAACTCACCCAGCACATCTCGCTCCCAGAGGCTGCAGCCACACCGCCGGACTCTCGAAATTACTCTTCTGCAGACATTTAGCGATCTCTGCCCTTTGAAAGGCTGGTTTCTGGTCTAACACAACCTTTCCCAGAACATGTCATTTCAGTGGCCTGCCACAGAGCTCACAAGTATAAGCAGAGGCTTGCATCGTTTGATTTCATTCGGGTCTTCAGGCATGACCCTGGAATAAGGTAGCTTAGCCTGATGTAACTTGCCATTGGTTGGGAGCTCCTCTCTGTCTGCGTGCAGCTGTGCAGGCCTCGGGTCACGAGCTGGCTGTATCTGGTCGGAGTGTCACCCGGAGCATCTGCCGCTAGCTCTTTCCATCGGCAGCTGCTGTTTTTGTTGCTGTTCTGTTTCTGTGCAATCTCAAGGTTGCACAATCAGGCAAGCAGCGGTGGGCGTTTAGTAAACCAAGCATGTAACTTTGTAACTTCAATCAGGCTGCTGGCCCAGCTATAAGTACTTATTAAGTGATCGAGCCAATCAGTCTAAGCCCCGACTATATAACCACTATATAACCTATGTAACCTATATAACCACTATATAACCTATATAACCACTGCTCGGGCACTGCACAGCCGCCCTCGAACGCCGGCAGCTACGTTCGAGCGCTCACTCCCGGCTCAAAGCCCGGGCCTAAACTCCACTTGTAACCCGGTCTGCAACAGAAAAAATTATTACTAGCTGCTTTAACAGCCTCTTTTGCATAGCGACATTGGAGCCTTTGTGGCTACCGCCACGGCTTGCAGCAGCAATTAAGTATCGCCTACCGCAGGATTCGAACCCACGACCTCAGTCCCGAGGTCGTGATAAGCAACCTCCTTACCTAGTGTGCCATCACGGCTCACCAGCAGAAGGCTTACGACAATCAGTTGTCTCCCTGGTAAGACAGAAGGTCGCCGAATACTTTTCTTCTAACAGAGGCCACACATCGGGCACTCATTCCCACCACCCCCTCTCCTTATGCCATTAGGAGCAAGCCAACGTGACCTATAGGTTTGACCGAGTGGTTAAGGTGTGGGCCTATAACGCCCGAGGTCTAGGTGAACGTATTTGATGACTGCTGAGGTCGTGGGCTCGAGCCCCGTGGCACAAGTGAAGCTTCTGAGTGGAGATTAAAATTGGCTTAGGGCGCCATAGAAATGAATTACACACACACACACACACACATATATATATATATATTATTTATATATAGTATATGTGTATTTATTCACTCACACACTGTTTGTGTATTTGAGTGAGTAAATACATGCATTATATATATATATTAAATATATATATATATATATATTATATATAAATATGTGTGTGTGTGTGTGTGTGTGTGTGTGTGTGTGTGTGTGTGTGTGTGTGTGTGTGTGTGTGTGTGTGTGTGTGTGTGTGTATTACGGGCAACTTATATATATAAGTAACCCAAACTTCGTCAGCAGGGACCTTCAGTCCTGAAACCAGCAAAGCATAAGTAAGCCGCAAATGAACTGACGAGTTGGAAGGCGCAGGAAAAGGCATTCAGACAGATGGCGAAAAGTAGATAACTTTCACTCTGCATGCCCATCCCTGGTACGGCTATTGCGTTCGAGTCGCATTCCTCCAAGCTCGCTGGCAAGCGGCTCCTAGTCGACGGTGGAACGAGGTTTTCGCATGCGTAACGAGAATGGAACCTCGTCTACGGACATTCCGATGCAGCGCCAACTGCCCCGCGGAGCGGCGATATCTGAAACGCTCGGGCGCACGCTGCGTCCTCCTGCGCTGGCGCAGGTCGCTCGCTGCCACGACGCCGGCGCGCTCGTGTCCAGTTCGATCCCGCTACGGCTGAGTCTCTCGACGCTTCCAGATCGCCTCAATTCCCTCAACCGGTCTGTCGGTCGCTAGGTCGGGCGGTCGAGCATTCGGGCCGTCTCGCATGCACCCGTTCATTTTTCTTTTTCTTCTTCAAAAGTCAGCCTTCTCCGAGAACACCTTCCCGACCCGCCGAGGAAACTCGCAGGCAGCTCCGACGCCTCGCCGCGGCGGCGCACGACGCAAGCCGACGTCGCACGAGGTCGAGCCGCGAGCTCTCCGCTATGCCAAGCTAATGAATCTCGGGACTCGTCGACGAGAGCGCGGCGGCGGCGAGAGTCGGGCAAGACAGCAGGCGACCAACCCGTGCCCGCCGCAGGCAACTGCAGGCTGGCGGCGCCCGCCCGACGCCGCCGGTTCCCGACTGGTCAAGCTGCGAGCGCCGCCGCGAGCGCGCCAGCGGACGGCCGTCGTCGCCACGACGCGCGCATTCACCCGCCAGGCTGCGCGGACGCGAGCCCCTTGCGGCTGGACGCTTACCGAACTCGAGCTCGGCGGCGGAGGCGACAGCCGACCGCCCCGCCAGGAAAACGAGCGCGCAGCAGAGCAGCGTACCGACGACTTCCATCGCGCGTTGCGCTTCCCCGCCGAATGCCGACAGTCAGGTAGGTGGACGGGCGTAGGCGCGCCTCACGAAGTCAGCTGCCGGCTCTGTCTCGACGCGTCTGCGGCGGCCGGCATACCGCGGCCGCGAAAAGGTCGAACGGCTCGCGCACACATATCAGGTCAAGCAAGAACTTCCGATCCCACGCCCCCTTTTTCGCCCGTCGCCGACGAACGTGCAGGCCTATCCACCCCCGTGGCTCCGCCTGACGGGCTGCGTAGCCGCTAATGATGGCGGGACGCCGCAGGCTTCGCGGCGGCGCCACTGAATGGCGCTGCTCGCTCGGTAGGCAGAGTGCAACTACGCCACGCTGCAACGCCATCCGCGCGCTCGTACGGGCGTCAGTTGCCGAAGACAAATTGCCCGGGCTGGCCTGTCGGCTGGGCTAGCGGAGTTGGCATTGAATTCGAAAGCTCCATTTACACTGCGTCGGAAAAACCTTAGCGGGCACCAGGCCGCTTACAGAGGGCATTACGACATTGCCTGCAGTGGCGCTCGATCCTGTGACATGGGTCGCAAGTCTGTTTGACAGTCTTTTCAGGCAGGCAAGTTTATTTGACAGCAGCGGACGGTCGCAGGCATTCAATGGCGGCCGTTACGTACACCAGCGGCTCTCCATCGAAGAGCTCAAATGCCAACGTGCAGAGTCCGAAATCACAACTGACTGCCTAACTCTTGTAATGCAATGTATCTCCGTCTGTAACTCCATAAAGTCATAAAGACCACGTGGGTGTTATGAAGGATAGTTTTTACAGCGCACTCACAGCCTAAGCGGCTTTCGGTACGCATTCGGTACCCAACAGACTTCGTCTCACACAACAAACAGAAAGTGGGAAGCATAGCAGAGTTAGGAGAGCAGTTGAGGTAGTGAGTAGCATAGAAGTAGCAGCTCAGGACCGCTGAAAATGATGTGCCATAGTCGGCAGTAGGAGAGTAGTTGTCGTCTTGGCTTTGGATTGCATACGGCCTCGGCCATAGATTATCGCACACTCAGTTCCTAGCCGTTGCCATTTAGGAACCGCGAATGGCGAATATCGGTCATAATTCGGCTGATTTAGCTCGCTACCTTAGCAATAGCGTCCCTCGGGTTTGCCTCACCCTACCGCCGCTCCAACAGTCTTCTGACCTACTCACTTAAATTTAGATGCAGCGAAAAAAATTCAATAAAGGCGGGCCGATTACCCGACTTTACTAAAGTCTCTTGAAAAGACGAATAAAATGCGAAAATAAAACCGATGGGACGACTTAAAGGAGGAAAGACCTAAGCGCTGCCCCCAAAGTGCGGGAGGGCGGCTGACAGTACCGTGCCCACAGTAGGTTTTAGCAACCTTGTGGCATCGGAAATTTCGGAAATGTGCTTGTTCACACCGCGGGTCGGCAATAAGCGGTGCTTTGCCACATTTAATTTGTTTTTAACAATCTTGCGACCTCGTTAGAAAGATGTTCGGTAAAAGCGAAGGCCCACCACTATAAGCCCTGACCAATCAAGCTGGAAAGTGGAGACGACAACCAACAGCGAACAGCGCAGCGAAAAGAATTCGCCTCGATCCAATGCTAAAACTCAACCAGTCAGCGAGTCCGGAAGAAGAAGCTCCGCCCAACTGCGTGGAACAGCGAGAAAATTCCTGGCGAACGGAGACTGGACTTATCGCCGGGCTACGGCTTGTGTGCTCTACTAAAAATTAAAATTCAGAGGCCTGAGATTCAAGTTCTATCCAGAAGACTGCCTCAGTAGCTAGTCATTACGTTCAATTCCTTCCAGGATCGCTGGCTACTCGTACCGTAATGGCTTGCTACATGTCGTATAGCACCATGGCACTCTCTCTTTATCTAGGCTTATTGTAATTCAATATCGAAAGGGCTTCGAAAAAGTCATCAAGCCTCTGCAGTTGATACTAGTAGGAATAATAATACTGATACAGTAATAACGCATTAATAAACAGCCCTCAAATTAATCTCTTTGTAGGCATGTTAATTATGCTGGAAAAGAACCGAGTCAACTGAATAGGTGTAGTATGTACAAATCAACTCGCGAAGGCACGAAATAATAATAATAATAATACGTCGGATACGGCGCCCTCAGAGAACTCAATCTCTTTCTAAGAGCTTTACAATTCCTGCAAAGAAATCATTAATCGAATGGTTAGTGGTAGCATGCTCATTAAACACCAAGAATAAAATGGTAATGGGTGACATGCACAAGGTCATCATGCAACTATGGTTAGTGGCAGCATACACAGTGACAGCACGCATAAGTATATCAAAGAAGAATAACAGGGATCCACTAAATGCTCTGGTAAATAGGTGCATTTTTAGTTTCTTTTTAAATGTGGTCAAGTATGGAACTATCGTGACACAAGTCAGAAGTGAGTTCCTGGCATTGGGAGAATACAAACTAAAGGCACGGTCTCCAAAGGATTTGAGATGTGTACGAGATATTGGTAAACAGTTAGATTCCGAAAAGCGGATGGTGCGATGCTTAGCCTGGTGGGGGAGTAGATCTGATAGGTAGGCTGGAGCCAAAGAATAAAGGAACCTGACAGTGAGGGACAATACCGTAAAGTCGATGCGTTGCTTGACTGAGAGCTAGTCCAAGTCGGCAAGAAGTGGTGTGATGTGGCAACTGCGACGCTCACGACAAACATACCTAACTGCAGAGTTTTGCACTAGCTGTAAGCGCCTGTGTGCACAGGCCGGTAAGCCAGTAAGCAATGAGTTGCAGAAGTCAAGACGGGATATCACAAATGCACGGACCAATTTAGATGTGGTATCCCTGTCTAAACATGCCCGAATTTTAGCAACGTTATGTATCTGAAAGTATGCAGACTTGATTGTAAAGCTGATGTGGTCGTCTAATGAAAGGTCACTTTGCAACAGGACACCTCGATTTTGTGCAGATTCAACAGGAAGCATGCTTGCAGAGCCAATTTTGAGCGTTAGCCTTTCCAATTTTTGAATCACACCTAGTTTGCCCATAGCTAGTAAGTTAGATTTATCATCTTTCAATTTAAGAAAATTCGCTGCCATCCATGTGCGGATGTCATCAATACTTGCAGTAAGGGAGTTGAGAGAATTCGACGTGCTCGAGGGCTGGGAGGGATCAAAGCTAAGGCTCAACTGAGTGTCGTCCGCATAGAAGTGAAAGCCTAGATTGTGCTAGGCAATCATGTCGGCAAGAGGGAGAGTATAAACCGTGTAAAAAACTGACCAAGCAAGGAGCCAAGCACATGCAGGTAAACTTACACGGACCGAACAAATGCTTCGTGGAAGTGCCTAGTAGACTTAACGCTTGCCTTTGGAATCCTCGCTCAATGTGCAATAAACCTCTGGTAATAAGCGACCTCATTTCTGAAAATGGTATCGACCTGCTCGCCCTAACTGAAACCTGGCTGAAATCGATAAACTGTCCGACAATTAAAGACGCTACTCCATCCGGTTTCACGTTCTTTCACACCCCTAGATCAATCAAAACTGGAGGTGGAGTTGCTATTATCGTGTGCTCGAAATTCAACTTCAAGCCATTTGCAGTACCCTCGAAGCAGTCTTTTGAATCAATCGTCTTGGTCTCACCCGAAAACAAGCTACCGATAGTGGCAGTAGTCTATCGCCCACCAGGTACCAAATCCTCCTTTATCTCAGATTTCTCCGATCTCATTTCGATTCTGTGTGCACGAAATCGATCCTTCCTCGTTATGGGTGATTTCAACGTTCACTTTGATAACTTATCTGACGCTTTCAGCACCGAATTTTGTGCATTGACTGACTCATTGTCTCTTGTGGCTCATGTGCATGGCCCTACCCACATCAAGGGTCACACACTCGACCAGATTTTCTCATACAACTGCACTTTGTCATCACCAATTATTACCAAATCCTGCTTATCTGACCACATGCAGATCTCATTCAATCTACAGTGTGTGCCCACATCCTCCTCTAAAATAACCTGTGAATCGCGAAACCTCAAGACCCATATCTCCTGTCGAATCAGCTCGAAATCTAGGTGTCATATTCCAAAGCGACCTCTCG
Source organism: Cristatella mucedo (assembly GCA_009760855.2). Classification (NCBI taxonomy): domain Eukaryota; kingdom Metazoa; phylum Bryozoa; class Phylactolaemata; family Cristatellidae; genus Cristatella; species Cristatella mucedo. The sequence goes on from WPIO01000028.1 coordinate 3,749,010, forward strand.
TTAGACGACCATATCATCTCCACAGTCAAATCTGCCTATTTTCAGCTTCAAAACATTGCTAAAATTCGGGCTTGTTTAGATAAGGATACCACGTCAAAGTTGGTCCATGCATTCGTGACATCCCGTCTCGACTTCTGCAACTCACTGCTTACTGGCCTACCAGCATGTGCAATCAGGCGATTGCAGCTGGTGCAAAACTCTGCAGCTAGGCTTGTCTGTCGTGAGCGTCGCAGTTGCCACATCACACCACTTCTCGCCGACCTGCACTGGCTACCAGTCAAGCAACAGATTGTTTTCAAGGTTTTGTCGTTCACTTTTAGGTCACTTCATTCTTTGGCTCCAGCCTATCTGTCAGATATACTACCCCATCAGGCCAAGCATCGTACCACCCGCTTTTCGGAATCCAACAGTCTACAAATACCTCGTACAAACCTTAAATCCTTTGGAGACCGTGCATTTAGTTCGTATGCTCCCAAAGCCTGGAACTCCCTCCCGACCTGCGTCAGAACATCCCCTGACCTGACCACATTTAAAAGGAACTTAAAAACACACCTATTTAGGACAGCATTTAGTGGGTCCCTGTGATTCGTCCTTCACGTGCTTATGCGTGCTGACACTGTGCATGCTGCCACTAACCACATTTGCATGCTGACCCCCTGCATGTCACCCCTAACCATGTTATTCATTTTGTTTGTTTTTCAAGCATGATTTTACTTATCATTCAATTGCATTTTCCTTTGCAGCAAATGTAAAGCGCCTAGAAAGAGATTAAGTTCTCTGAGGGCGCTTTATCAAGTACATTATTATTATTATTATTATTATTTGAGGGCCAGGTGAAGCTTTATCTTCCTTTAAAATATCTTCTAGTCCGTGGATTTCAGTGGATGTTTGCAGTTAACGTGGCCGTCGGCAGGATTTTGTTTAATCAGGAAATTCAGTCGCGTGCGGCCTCTGCCAAAGGAGCTGCCGTAGCATCCGGTTGGTCTGTTAACCCAAAGCGAAGTTTTCACCATGACCCACAGGAAAGATTGGGCTCTTCCACACTTGGCTGCTAGTGCTGGGCTCCTACATCAGGCTTCCAATTACCTCGGGTCTTATCAGGAAACAATTCCTTTTACTAAAAAAGACCGCATGACGACAACAGTTTGATCTACGTTGGCCCAGACGGGGGCCTCACTTCCACGACTCGTTCACAGCGAGAATACGTTCTTTCTCGATTTCATTCCAATGCAAAGAGCTGCCATTTCCACGCTACTTACGTCAGCCACTCGTAAGATCACTTTTCTTGGTGAGCACTTGCGAACACTGTCTACTAATGACTTCGGCCGTCTACTACCGCATATCAAGCGAAGCGCCGCTCGGGCTACGAGTGCTTCGCTACAGAACAGCTCGCCGCCGCAACGCGCACTGATTCGTAGATTGTGGAGCTACGGAAGGGGATACGGGTGCGGATTATATGGGGGTAAAACGGCCGGTCCTCTGGAGAGCCGCGAGGTCGCCGGGCCAGCCGTGCCAGTCTCATCCCTCATACTTCGATACATATTCGTCTGCTCGCTGGATCCTCCCAGCACTCGACCTAAAATGTCTGAGGTGGACGCAGGTGTCTGTCTCGGCCAGCACCGGGTAATAAAACAGTATTAACGATAATGATACCTTCGTATAACTCCCCGGCAGAGCTAAATCTCTCGCTGGGCAATTCAGACCGGTCGAACGGGCAGAATATTATCTGCCAGTTAGTGAATGACGCAAAGAGGCTACGAGAGATCCGCGCCGCTCACGACGTACGCGCCGATCGGCGGCCGAGTTGCCTTAATGGCTGTGCTGCCGGTATGCGCAGCTGCTCCTGCTAGCCAGAGAGGAGCTAGATTGCACAATTAGCGCCGTGACCGTGCGCTCCGCCGCAGCGGCGGTGCGGCGGAGCGGGCTCGATTGGCGGGCGCTGCAGTTGCACCGCCAAGAGTATCACCCCTCCCCAGCGGCCCCTCGGAAATGACAGTAAATGCCACTCTAATCCTGGATCGCGCTCGGCCCTAAGCTCGCATTGCCGCGCGGTGGAAGTGCCTAGTAGTCGCAAATCCAGATCGATAATTCATGGCCGTTTCCAAGGTGATAAATATGCACATTTCAGCGGATCGCGACGCGGATGCTGGGCTAATAAATTACGCTGAAGCAGACAGCACTCGCAGCGGTGTCGAAATAAATGAAGCGCAGCGCTGGCGAAACGGCCGATTAGGATCGCTTAGTACATCGGAAACATATGCCCTTACTACACCCGTGGCTCCTATATAAGTCACACGATTTTTACCGGGTGAGGAGGAGGTTGCGGCGGCGGCGGGCTTCGTTATTAAGATGGACAGAGCTAGGCCGCAAGCGCGGCGCTCGCATTGGTGCTAGCACTTGTGCAGAAGCGCAATAAACATCGGCGGAGCTCTGAGCCTTTGAATCACTTGTAGTGGCTCGTAAATGCGGCGCCCAAATGCACGCAGGTACGCCGACAACAGAGGAACGGAACGCGCGGCAGCGAGAAGAGCGCCACTACCGTAAGATAACAAGTCCATATCTATGGAGTAAATGCAAAGCGCCTAGATAGGATTGAGTTCTACGAGGGTACTTTATCAAGTGTATTATTATTATTATTATTAATGTTATTCTAGAGTAGAGGAGTCTATTTGACGTGCGACGGAGGGCTGCGGGCGTCGTCTAGCATTAGCCGCGGTGTACGACAATCTCACAAGGTGCTCTGAGCGCCGCTGAAATGATCGCGCATCTACAAAATCTGGCGGATCCACCATTTCACCGCCCTCCGTCCTTCCACAGTGCTTAATTTAAGGCCTTCCTCTTCCGGAATAAAAACATTGAAGAAATGTAATTCCTTTATATAGCGCCCTAAGAGAGCTTAATCTCCAACCTGGCGCTTTCTGTATGCCGTGGGACTCGACTCTACGGCCTCGACCATGAAATTCATTCACTCTGACCTTGGTTCGAGGCGAGCACCTTAACCGCCGAGCCAAACCATCGCGGCGGGAGAGAGGAAGCCTAACGCAACTCGCTTGGTTAGGTGTTAGCTTTCGCATCGTCACCTCATTAGGCTCTAACATTAATTACTGCCGAGCGCTTTCGAATGCCTTGTTAGCAGCCGTCGCTGTAGCTACTGCGTCTTGGCCTTCATCGCTGACAGCCGTCGCGGCTACGATCTGGGCTCTGTTGAAAACGCGCTGCAGCGGCTTCCACGTCCGGATGTGGCGAGGCCGCAAATACAGCGCTCATAATAAACAAGTAAATCCTAGCTGATTGAACAGCTTCTTTTTGCATAGCGACAGCAGAGCCTTTACGGCTATCACCGCCGCATGCAGTGACGATAAAGAATCGCCCACCACAGGAATCGAACCCACCGCCTCGGGGCCGAGGTCGTGAAAGCAACCGCTTTATCCAGTGCACACGGCTCACCATAATGGCGCTAGTCTCGGCCGAAACGCGACGATTATAGGCGAAGCCCGTGGCCTTGGATTCACGGCCGACGACTAGTCGGTGCAGCGCCGATGCAGGCAGACGGCAGCGGAACGCGGCAGCGATGAAGAGCGCAGCCCGTTCACTGTACCATCCTAGCAAGTCCATATCCCATAGCGTAGACGAGTCTATTTGACCGTGACCGAGGGTCGCAGGCTTTCAATAGATGCCGTCGCGTGCAACAAACGTCGCACGGCTCAAGGCCTAGAGCGACATCTCAGCTCAATTGCCAAGGCACCATCTGGTGCTCAACTGGGCTCGAGCACAGCCTCACAACGCCGACCACTTGGCTTCGGCTTTTAAGGGATGCGAACGAGTAAGAGCCAACCGTGGGACTCGATACAGGCTCTCGGACAGCGAGAGAGCTCTTTTCTTTCTCGAGGAGCACTTGTGCGGGCGCTGCTCAAAGCGGGGTGTGGGGGGAGGAGGGCGATCGGAAAGCTTCAGGAAAATCCTCGCATTTCTTCTTCTTCCGGCGAGCACCGCTCGCATCGAGCCCTCCCCAGCCTCGGTAGGCAGACCGGGTGGCGACGTTTCGGCGCATGCGCCAGGCCTGCTCGCCGGCTCGCTCGGCCACCTTACGGCCGCTCTCGCCTCCGCCACCGCGCAGTCGCCGGCGTAGATGGGAGACCGATCTCGATTCAGCAGGAGCGTAAACGCGGCCATCACTTGACCCCTAGCATCGCTGTGAGCAACAGGAGAATGTGCGTGGCTCGCCGCGGCGGAAGCAGCGGCGGCGGCCATTAGCGCCTGCCTTGGGCGGCGCATTTACTCGGCGAGTCTTGCTTTCGTCCTAATTTTTTCCTGCTCGAGTCTCATCACCCTGCTTTTGCCCAGGGGGTACGGTGCTCGCTTTCGACCGCCAGGGGTCGTGGGCTCGAGCCTGGCGGTGTATGTAAAGCGCCTGGATTGAGATTAAGTTATCTTATATCTTAGAGTGCTATACAAATGAATTATATTTTTTTATATAGTTGATGCACACGTCACCGGGACTGGGTGTGGTCCGAGGATTGACGAAGATTCAAATGCTAAACGCGGCTCTACTTCTTGGCAAAGACTCGAGCGAGACTGAATAAACAACCAATCGTAGGCGCCGTCGAGGGTACGCCTTCTTCATTGCTTTGAAAAGCGCGGCGGACGACTCAACCGGCGAAAACACCGAAACGTATCACGAGAGTCCCTTTTTATGGGTCACCACGAGCTTGCCTCGTGAAAATTGGGTACCGAGGCGGCGGGCAATAGTGGCAATCGTGGAAGGTTGAGATTCGCGGGGAGGTGCGTCGCGAAGGGCCACTCCCTACCTCCCTACCATAAGTAGTTTTCCTAGCATCACTCTGGGGTGGAGCAAGTAGAAAGCGAGACTTCGAGGAAGACTGAGAGTGTGAAATTCCTACAGGAACAAATACCAAAGTAGGACGAAAGCGGGACAGAAGCGAGGCTCGTCGGCGAGACAGAAGCGAGGCTCGCCGGCGGGACAGAATCGAGGCTCCCCGGCGGGACAGAATCGAGGCTCCCCGGCGGGACAGAATCGAGGCTTCTTAGGGCACTGAGCGAATGCGCCGCACGCAAATCGATGCTATAGCCGCCCTTGCTCGGCCGATCGCTAAGTCGCTACGTTCGGCCGTTAAGGATCAAGCTAGTAATCAATTTTCTTTCGTGCACGCACGGAAGCACATTAAAGAAAAGACAGGTCGCCGAAGCAAAATGACGTGGCCCGAGACGGTAGCCGAGCTCGGCAGCAGCTAGAGCACCCGTACTTTAGTGCAAGTCCGTTTAGTTAGCGTAGAGCAGTCTATTCGGCCGCCGCAGAGGTTACATGTGTGCAACACTAGACAACTTCACGCTTCATCGAAGCCCAAAGTACAAGGACTCACTGATTCTCAAGTTGGGTTTCTTAACCGGCTAAACATAGCTATGACATGTCCGGTTCTTAATCATCATAATTCAGCGATTATTAGTCAGTTATACTTAATGCTTTGAGCTGTAACAGATGTTGTCCGCTATGGCTAACCATATAAACACGCTTCCTTTACGCTATTTGCAAAGTGCCTAGAAATAGATTTAGTTCTCAGACGGCGCTTTACAAATTTATCATTGCATTATTTTTATGGCCGGTGTCTTTGCAAATTCTCCCCTCCGTAGTTATCAAATAAGCAGCTAAACGCAAGGATAAGGACTTATTAAGGTATCGGCGTTGTAATGCCCCGCGATTATGAGCTTGACAGCTGAGCCGCGATTGAGAGCTAGAAGCTTTGGCGCTGAATGGGGACGCTTATGAAATAGTCGCGATAAGCTGAGGCTTATGAGCAGCATTATGTGTAATTATGTACGATAGTGATTATTGTAACTTAAGACCTGGCTACTGTATAAGGCTTAACAAAATACTAGCTGACTTAACTTTTGTATCGTGGCAGAAGAACCTTCAAGGCTATCACCACCGCTTGCTGAGGGCTTAAATAAATAAATAAATCCTAGCTGATTAAACAGCCTCTTTTTGTATAGCGATGGAAGAGCCTTTACGGCTATCACCACCACTTGCAGTGGCGATAAAGAATCGCCCACCGCAGGAATCGAACCCACGACCTCAGGACCGAGGTCATGAGAGCAACCACCTTACCTAGTGTGCCATCACGGCTTAAAAGGACCGCCCACCCCACATAATTCGAACCCACGACCTCGGGGCCGAGGTCGGGAAAAGCAACCGCCTTAGCTAGTGTGCCATCAAGGCTTGTGCCTGACCGCAGTCGCTAGCTCTTGGAGCAATGGTCTGCCGGTCGGTGAGTCTAGCGCTGAGCGTGAGCTGCTGCTGCCGTGAGCCTGTTAGCGAGTCGGCAGGAAGTAAACCGGATGTATCAGCTGTATAATACGAGCTATTTTCGCGCTTTTACTAATAGGGCGCGATGCTAGCGCTGCGTCCGGAATATTGAGTGCTGCGTTTCATCGCCAGAGTACTGCTAGATTGAGGTCTTTGCACATTGTACGCGCGTTTCGCCGCTAATCTAACTGGTGAGCGCTGCGAAGTCAGTCACGACAGCGTCCCTGGTAGCTTTTCTGCACTGCCGCTGTCGGCATACCTGCTCTACCATAACGACATGAACTTTTATATTAACGTACGGGTACTCTTTATCGCTACCGCACTCTGCTACCATTAGCATACTTGAGGCGGTGCAGCATCTATGACTCGTTAGCCCAGCTTCGAGGAGCCAGCTTCACCGATATTTGTCACGCATGCGCGTGGACTTGCACCCGACAAGTGTGCTAGGTTTGAGTCAAAGGACTTTAGTTCAGGAGCCTCTACAGCATGCTCGTAAAGCTGCTGTTGAAATATGGAATGCAGCAATGAATCTGATCTGCTACAAAGAGACCTCATTAATAGCCTGTTTAGCAGAAATATCAAGCAGAAGCCAGTCTTTTCGCCGCCGACCACTAGAGTCATAAAATAAGATCCGGAAACATAACACCCAAAAAATTCTTCAGAGCACTTGGCGGCGCCTGCTTTCAGAGTGGTCGTTTGGCTAGCTGAACTTCGAATGCGAAGCGACAGCTTTTAGGGCTGCGTTTGATTTGTTGATCAGATAGTGCTCATCGTGATATCTAAGCCTCTTTGAGACCGCTAAAAGCCGTGATGATAGGCCGGAAACAGTCGTATAGGATCTAGTTTGAAATGTTCGTGATTTTTAATGATGCACAGCTTACTGTCCATACAGCTCAGTTGAACGAGACCTGCGACAAAGATGACGCTTTACAGTCGATCCGACTTCACGTATTTAACTCTGAGAACTCTTGAGTACTGGAGTCAAGCTCGGAGTACTGGAGTCTCGGCAGATTGCACCGCGTTTCTGCAAACACCTACTGCACACGTTTGATGAGGTCTCTTTATGATTATACAAGGAAATGGCCAATTAAAAATGCCAATATGAGCTGGGTGAGTGCTCGAGATATTTTACTCTGGCTTCTTCCTCGAGATTGGACTTGGGAAAACTTATTGCTTGGGCTTTTTCCCCGCGGTCGCTCAAGGGAAATGAGCTCTGATTGAACAATAAGGCCGTTTTTCTTAAGAAGAAAGTCAAAATTAAGGTTTGAACCCGCTTAATTCTGTGCCCAGTCACTCCTATGCTTTTACTTGACTTCGCGAGCACTCTCGTGAGCGGCCATGTTAAGTGGAGCATGCTTCGTCGACGACTCGTGCCACACTATAAGGCGATGACCCTGGCCAATTCCTCTTCATGCCCGTCAATGCGGTCAGTCACCAAGATGCACACCTTCGAGGGAGTGGAGAGCTTGAGACTAAGTTCAAATTGTCGTGTGAATAATTTTTTGATAGAGAAAATGAATGCAACTTGATTGTAATATGTAAATCGGCAGGGCCCTGTGGCGGTAGTTTTGCTTGAAAGTACTCCGAAGTGCATTGCTTGTCCACGCGGCACTGTTCATCGATGGCTATCACACACTGCCATGGATTCCATCGATGTGTGCATGGCTGATTGGGAATCAGTGGCCAATAACAGACATGTTGTGCAAGAAAGGGCAAGATGATGCGCATAGCTGGAAGGACGTGGCTGTCAAGAAAGCATGCAGCAAAGCAACAGTAGCAGCAGCAGCAGTTGCGAAAGATGGCCAGACAGAGAGTTCAAGAGTTCAAGGGAAGCAGGGAAAATGGATCGAGCAGTTGCAAATACTGGATAAGAATTCCACTGGTGATGAGCCACAGAGCAAATAGATTTATTGTGAATGGTGCATGTGAAAAAGAAAACGAACAGCTATTTTCAAACGTCCTGCGAGGATCCTGGCGAACTTGTGAGCGTCTCTTCTGTTGCCGTTCAGCTAGATATGTATGTTTGTGTATGTATGTATGTATGTATGTATGTATGTATGTATGTATGTATGTATGTATGTATGTATGTATGTATGTACGTCTGTTTGTAATTCCACAAAGCCACACGGACTACATAGGTAATTTGCAGGAGAGTTTTGATTAGCGAACACAAAGCTTGGGCGGCTTTCGGTACGCATTCCGTACTTTTGGTACATTTCGGTACCAGCAGACTTTATCTCACGCAACAAAGAGAACCCGACCGAGAAGCATAGCCGAGTCAGGGAAGCTGTTGAAGTAGTGAGCATCATGGAAGTAGCAGCTCAGGACGGTTGGAAAGGATGTGCCGTAGTCGGCAGCAGGAGAGTAGACGTCGTTGCGTAAGATTTGCGGAAGCGAGCTCCACAGTCTAGGACCTGCAGAGCAAAGGCTTTTTGTCGCCAGCGGTCTTTAAGTGGAGTAATGGACAGCTAGTTTAATGTCTATATGGGACCTGAGGGGACGATGATGCTGAGGCTGACGCAGCAGTTCAGCCATGTATGCAGAAGCCAGGCCGTGGGAGGCCCCGATAGTAGGACTCGGCATCGGTGGGCGTGCCCTCTAGACTATCGGGTGCCGCCGCTGCTGCTCGAGTAAAGGTGACGCATGAATGCAACGCTTGCACATGCAGGCTTCTATAGCGGCTTAGTGAATTGATGGGCAGTGCCATTGACCTTAATAGGCTGCTCGCGAGAGGGGCTACGCAGATAAAAAAAAAACGCAAGGAAATTAAGAGAGCCACGAATAGCGCCCACACTAAGCTGATTGGACTCACGAAAGGGGCGAGTGCGAACTACGCCAGAACCTCTTCCATTCGGACAATTCGCCAGAACCTCTTCCATTCGGAGCCGCCAACAGTTTCAATTTTAGATAATTTTCTACTTCGCTATCTATCATGATCACTGCCTTCAGCAGAGTCTTCTCAGAAATGTAGTGTGTGCGTCTTTAAATTGGGCTTAGCATATTTTGATGCTCTTTCGAAGACTCTTTGTGGGTTTTGTTACTGATTATTAATAGGACAGCAGAAATTCTTACAGAACCAGCGAAAACTGGGCATCGTTGGCACTGCTCTGCAATGGTTCAGGTCCTATCTCAGTGGGAGACTCCAGGGCATTGACGTGAATGGACATAGGATCATCTGAGGTACCTCTGAAATAGGGGGTACCTCAGGGCTCCGCGCTGAGTCCGGTTCTTTTCACGGTTTATACTCTCCCTCTTGCTGATGTGATTGCTAAGCACAATCTAGGCTTTCACTTCTATGCGGATGACACTCAGTTGTACCTTTGCTTTGATCCCTCCCAGCCTTCGAGCACCTCAAATTCTCTCAAATCACTTGTTGCATGCATTGATGACATCCGCTCATGGATGGCAAGAAATTTTCTAAAACTAAATGATGATAAAACTAACTTACTAGTTATGGGCAAACCCAGTGTGATTCAGAAGTTGGAAAGGCTGACGCTCAAAATTGGCTCTGCCAGCATATCTCCACTTGAATCAGCTCGAAATCTAGGTGTCATATTCCAAAGCGACCTCTCGTTAGACGACCACATCAGCTCCACAGTCAAATCTGCCTATTTTCAGCTTCATAACATTGCTAAAATTAGGGCTTGTTTAGATAAGGATACCACGTCCAAGTTGTTCCATGCATTCGTGACATCCCGTCTCGACTTCTGCAACTAACTGCTTACTGGCCTACCAAAATGTGCGATCAGGCGATTGCAGCTGGTGCAAAACTCTGCAGCTAAAAACAAAATCCGAGCTGATTAAACAGCCTCTTTTTGTATAGCGATGGAAGAGCCTTTACGGCTATCACCACCGCTTGTAGTGGCGATAAAGAATCGCCCACCGCAGGAATCGAACCCACGACCTCGGGACCGAGGTCGTGAAAGCAACCGCCTTACCTAGTGTGCCATCAAGGCTCACCAGCTAGGCTTGTCTGTCGTGAGCGTCGCAGTTGCCACATTACTCCACTTCTCGCCGACCGGCACTGGCTACCAGTCAAACAACGGATTGACTTCAAGGTTTTGTCGTTCACTTTTAGGTCACTTCATTCTATGGCTCCAGCCTATCTCTCAGATATACTACCCCATCAGGCCAAGCATCGTACCACCCGCTTTTCGGAATCCAACAGTCTCCAAATACATCGTACAAATCTTAAATCCTTTGGTGACCGTGCATTTAGTTCGTATGCTCCCAAAGCCTGGAACTCCCTCCGGACCCGCGTCACAACATCCCCTGACTTGACCACATTTAAAAAGAACTTAAAAACACCTATTTAGGACAGCATTTAGTGGGTCTCTGTGATTCGTCCTTGATGTGCTCATGCGTGCTGCCACTGTGCATGCTGCCACTAACCACATTTGCATGCTGATTCTGTGCATGTCACCCCTAACCATATTATTCATTTTGTTTGATTATCAAGCATGATATTACTCACAATTCAATTGCATTTCCCTTTGCAGCAAATGTAAAGCGCCTAGAGAAAGATTAAGTGCCGAGCTGGTTTGATCTAGCGGTTAAGGTGCTCGCCCCGACCAAGGTCTTACTGAGGTCGTGGGCTCGAGCCCCGAGACATATGTGAAGCGCCTGAATAGAGATTAAGTTCTCTTATATTTTATTTATTTAAGTTCTCTGAGGGCACTTTATTAAGTGCATTATTATTATTAAACTCATACCGCATGTTATTTAAATATTGAAATGCGCAAGAAACCGTTTCCCGAAATGTATTATTTCTTTGCTTATGTTTTTCAGATGAGCGAGTTTCGTGTCACAGATTTGACATGTCCAAAAGATGCGATAAGTCATCATCTCCTGTTTTGTGGTGAGCAGAAAGCAAAAAGCGTTCAGTAATAGCACGTTTGCATTCGCATTTGCACTACACCACCCTTTATACAAGAAGAACTAGTAAGTCTCATTTTTACATTACTACTACAGCCTGATTGAAACTCACTGCGACCGTGGCTTCTAGCGTACATCTGAAAGACTGCTGCATACACATCTTTCAGCAGTTCTGAGCTACTCAAAGTGTTCGCTCTCTTCTCAAGCTTGTACTAAGACACGTAGTAAAAGTAAGTTAAAGTGTTCCACGATCATGAGGCACTGCTGTGTGATTCTCATAAGATTAGGATTAGATTGTACATGGAGCACTGACGTCACTATATGCTTAGCTCTCAAATATGAACCGCGTGACATCATCCTGGAAGTGACAGCATTTCGATGGTAGTAACAGTGACGCAGTCTGCGGCGGAGCATGGATTTACATAGGATAGGCTAGGCCTGCAAAACGGCAAGACCCGCAAGATTTGCACGTAGGCGGTGCTAGACCCGCAATTCATGAACATTTGTATATTGCGCAAAATCATAGTGCTTATTCGACATGAACACGGTGGTTGCTCATTGGGTAGGATTAGGACATAATTTCGCCGTTGGTAACAGTGGGGGCCTGGGAATAGAGGGCGGCGGCCCAGGTCGCTTGCCCACTGTGGGGGAGGAGGGTCAAGTTCCCCCCTGACCCCTGGGTCCGTCAGTGGACGCAGCGTACTCGACTTGAAAACATCATATTCAGATACCGTCGAGGCATGTAGTCTGATTTTCAGTTATGAAAAGGGCTCGGGCAAAGGTGAGACAGCGACAGCAGTCGTGCTGCTAGGCACCCTCTCGCGACGTCACAGTTTCCACCAATAAGGATTTCGCAACATTAAGAAAGAGGTACAATTTGCCCGTCAAAAATGCGGGCTCGTCGTCTAAGTAAGTGGGCATTCAGGCATGTCTTTCAAGGCAAAGTTGGTCTTTTCCATTATTCTCTATGGGCATGTGCTACATACAGGCATATACATATAAATATATATGTATATAATTGTATGGATATATATATATATATATATTTATTTATATATACAGACGATGATGGAGATGGAGAGAAATAGAGATTAGAGGAAAGTGAGAGAGAGAGAGGCATGATACGGTGACAGGCTTTGCCAGTCGTCATTAAAGAAATTGCCCAGACTGCGAGCACTTGAAAGTAATCACAGCTCTGCCGCTTCGAGAAAAGTCGTTTATTTTTGCTGACTTTCAGCCTTTCGTGAAGTTTTCAAAGTTCACAAATGTTTTTACTAGCGGATAGCTAGGGCTTTTAGTCGTCAAATTAATATTACAGAAATAAGGTTTTTGCACCCACTGATCTTATCTTTCTATACTCATTAGGCCACTTGTAGTGTGGTCTATAGTGTCGCTAGTATGTCTGACGTATGTTTTCTATCACAAAACCTAATTCGGTGCATCTAATTCAATATGGAAGGGCTTTGGAAGTCCAGTATACAGTGTAAAAAATCATGCTTGAAAAAACGTCTTCAATTAATTTAGCTGCAAGCCTCTGGTGGAAATTCTCATCAACCAAGAACGCGGATCATGATTAAAGGATAGATGCAAATGCATGCTATTATAATCTGCTACCAGTTGTCAAAGAAGATGAAGACCTTGCCAAAGCAAGTTTCAGTCATTCAGCATCCACATTATTTAGCGACAGAAGAGCATTTGTGGCTATCATCCAGGCCTGCAGCAGCAGATATTAAGGGATTGCCTGTTGCAGGACTCGAACCTACGACCGTGGGTCGTGAATCGCGAGCTCTTTACCCCTGGGCTAAGTAAGACCCAGGGGCAAGCGGCTATATATTGGAAGCATGGCAGTTGTCACGTCTAACGGTAGTGGAGTCGCCTTAACATCAAGAAATAATATTACCTCTCAGCAATACCACAGTTTAGCTCTATATCTTTTTTATTATTTTTTATTATCTTTTTTATATTTATTTTTGTCTTTTCTATTTCCCTCACAGGCTTTCTAAAAGCTTGGTGTCATAGGCCAAGTATGCCGCCGGTCAGCAGAGGCGAAGCCAGGATTGGAGCGCCAGAGTGGCACGTGGTTCTGGCGCACGGAACTCCCCCCCCCCCGTGTAGAGGGGGTCTGACAGACGTCCCCCCCAGCGCCTGCGGGTGTCGCGAAGCCTGGCCCAGCACCGAGGGTCCAGCGGCCACGCTTTCGCGGCCGCTGGCCGCCCGACCGGGTGTCAGACTCGGCTCCTGCCCACCAGGCTAGAGGTGGCAGCTGCCAAACCAGCCACCCCCTGGCCGATAGAGGTGGCAGCTGCCAAACCAGCCACCCCCTGGCCGATAGAGGTGGCAGCTGCCAAACCAGCCACCCCCTGGCCGATAGAGGTGGCAGCTGCCAAACCAGCCACCCCCTGGCCGATAGAGGTGGCAGCTGCCAAACCAGCCACCCCCTGGCCGATAGAGGTGGCAGCTGCCAAACCAGCCACCCCCTGGCCGATAGAGGTGGCAGCTGCCAAACCAGCCACCCCCTGGCCGATAGAGGTGGCAGCTGCCAAACCAGCCACCCCCTGGCCGATAGAGGTGGCAGCTGCCAAACCAGCCACCCCCTGGCCGATAGAGGTGGCAGCTGCCAAACCAGCCACCCCCTGGCCGATAGAGGTGGCAGCTGCCAAACCAGCCACCCCCTGGCCGATAGAGGTGGCAGCTGCCAAACCAGCCACCCCCTGGCCGATAGAGGTGGCAGCTGCCAAACCAGCCACCCCCTGGCCGATAGAGGTGGCAGCTGCCAAACCAGCCACCCCCTGGCCTTGAGCGTCTGCTGATGATCGTCGTGCATGACTGTCCTACTCCTACTTACGCTCCTCCTAATAGTTCTCAATTTAAGGCACAGTATTATAACTAACAGCTTCTGTATGGCCAAAAGTACTCCACATTATTGTAGGTAAATATAATCCTATTTATCTTTATTTATTTTGTTTTATTCGACCTTGGTTGTTAAAGGTGAACGAACACTTTACCTCTGGGCTAAGCCAGTGCGGCGGCGTACAGATACATTTATCCTAGGACGCTATGTATATTTTATATTACTATAGTCATAATAATATTATTAAATTAAATTGTAGCAACAATACTACAACTGCATCTCTATAGTGCCCTCAGAGAACTTAATCTCTTTCTAGGTAATTTACATGTGCTATAAAGAAGCATGATCAAAAGCATGAGCAAATTATTAGTAGTAACATGAACAATGTCAGCAAGCAAAACATGGTTAGAGGTGATGTGCACACTTTCAACATGTAAATGTAGTTAATAGTAGCTTGCACTGTGTCAGCATGCACAAGCACACAGAGGACGAATGGATAGGACCCACTAAATGCTGTGACAAATGGGTGCGCTTTTTGCTTCTTTTTAAATGTAATCAAGTCGGGGGAAGTAGTGACGTTAGTCGAGAGTGAGTTCAATCCTTTGCGAGCATGCGAACTAAAGGCAGGGTCTCCAAAAGATTTGAGGTTTGTACGAGGTGTAGCTAAACGAATTGAGTCAGAAAAGCAGGTGCTACGATGCCTTGCCTGGAGAGGGAGTAGTTCTGATTCGTAGACTGGAGCCACAGAGAGAAGGGACCTAAAAGTGAGAGACAGAATCTTACAGTCGATACGCTACTTGACTAGGAGCCAATATATGTCGGCGAGAAGTAGTGTGATGTGGCTACTGTGACGCTTGCGACAGACAGGCTGCGGTGTATAATTTGGCCAGGATGGTTATATTTCTTAAACGCTACGTTCAAATTTGTAGACAGACTGTTGTAGTTTATGGAGCGTGGTTATTCTCTGTCGTGAGAACTAAATTTGTTTACCGCCCCATGTGTTGACTTGATTATTTTCTGTTCGAGCGGCGCCCTTAAAAGTAAGCAGGCTACATGTTAGGCGTCTTGGTTGACCTAAACTGTTCGTAAAATTCTGAGAACTAAAAGGCTATTCTTCTAAACAAAAAGTCTGTGATTTTGGCACGGTGTGACCAAGCGTCGAGCCGCGGTAACTCTCGTCGACACAAAGCGATTCATTTAGTGATTCGCCAGGCTCTCGATCGCGGTGTATCGCACAATCACTATGTGGCAAGTGAAATTATCTACCTCCGATTTGCTAAGCACAATTTATCCAGGCACAGCGACACCTATGAGTGGATATTTAAGCCCCCTGTGAATCTCCGATCGCGTATTAACTCATCCGAACGCGTATCCTGTCGACCATTGTCAAGCCTTACAGAAGAAAGCTTGCTGATGCTAAGAAAATATAAATGCCTCTTCTCTAGTTGATGACCATTCATACACGTCCTTATCCGCTCGAAATCGACACTCTAGGTTTAAGGCCTTCTGTAATGCACCAAATATCGTTACGACCTAGGGATTTCTCTGAAGATGCATTTGCTAGCGCTATTGCAGTTACATGAGTATTGAAGTAATTGTACGAAAATAAAGCCAATAAATGCTTGTACACCTGGTGACGGTAGTTTTTTTATAGCACACTTCACGTTTGTCTCCCCGTCACAGGCGGGAAAGTCCGTTTATGGAAAACGCCTTACGATCGCTAAAAACTGCCATCTCCGCCAAACTGGGTCCTGAGTCCATGACACTAACCACACCGTCACCGGAATGGCTCCGAGATCAATTTATTGGTATCCACTTTTTTTGCTCGAGTTATGCATCGTTATGAACAAGTATTAACCACATATAGCGTCTAAATCTCTCTTTTATTTTCGCTGAACTCTAAGCCACTCTAAACCATAGGGCATCATTCACTGATAGCAGACAGGCGTCCTGGCAATCTGTCGGTGGACTTTGGGTAGAATTAGTGCCAATCTGAAATAAGCTATACTGTTAGCTTCATGACGTTTCATTCCGGTCAGTGCTCCAGCTCCCTGCGGTTTCAGAAACAGGATCTAGAAAGATTTTGTAATGTAATGAGCTTGGCGTCTGTCGCTTCAAAATACTCACGTGTCCAGCCTTTATAGACGCTACAGTTTGTGGCTATTAGTTTTCCCTAACTATTGTACTTAGCTGCCCGTACTGAATATATGTAAACTTGGCGACAGCTCTGCCTTGAACGTAAAAGTGATCGAAGACAAAGACAGCAAACACGCTCAGCCTCACTCCCTCTCAAATCTGTGATCGATCAACAAAGTCGGCCTTCTCCTACTCATCTTTAATTGTGCGCATATGTGTGTGCGACCAAGTTATTAAACAAGGGTCCCATTGACAAACTTTCTTACAGGCTTCGTTATGCTGTAAGCAAAAGTGGGTAAGCTCTTCAGTCTCAAGAGAATGTTCATTCACAAATTTATTTCGGATATTTCTACCCGGCATTCAATTATAGGTCACGGGTTCATGCAGATAGAAAACCACTCATATCTGTTTTTGCGATATGACTAGCTAGCTTTGGGAATGTGCGGCTCATTTTCACAACGCTAACGCCATCCTGAGCTGCTACTTCCGTGCTTCTCCCTACCTCGAGCGCCACCCTCCTGACTCAGTTACGCTTCTCCCTTTCTCTTTGTTGCATCAGGTAAAGTCTATAGGCTACCGCATGCCTACCGAAAGCCACTTAGGCTTAGAGTTTGCCACAGAAAACTCTTCTGCGTAACACCCACTCGATCTTCGTGGCATTGTGGAGTTACTGACTGGGATGCGTACATTACGGCTGAGTGCATCGCCTGATGGCTACTTACTTCTGACAAACGGGTGCCTTCAAAACCTTTAGCACGGCCATTAAGGATAAACATTTGAGTAAGATTTACTAATTATTAGCAAGAGTTAAGTCTATTGCTAGCTTTATTATACCAATAAAAATATTCATAGCTAAGCCAATGAAAATGATTCCGACAGCACTTAGTATGTGACTAGAATGATTTATCAGATGTGGCATGGTATGGCCTCACTCAAAGGAGGTGGAAGTCTCCACAATATCACAATAGTTAAAAGAATCTGCCTTGTCCGCAACAGATGAGTTTGTCCGCATCAATGAAATAGCTTTTTCAATTTCAGAAAAACAATAGGGCTTTTTAATGCAGACTATGAATCATCTATTTGCCAAATTTTACATTTGGTTCAAAAATTAGTCACATAAATTGCATTTTTACTTTTTGAAAAGATGGGATTCAAAGATTCCGGGTAATTACGACGGAGACAATGTTTATTGTTGCCAACTTACACGTTGCTGTTTACAGAAATGCCTTTAAAATGGTAGAAATGAGTGTATTCCTACAAGATAAATTAACTACCAAATCTATTCGATATACTATCATTAAGAGCCTATAGCATAAGAAAATGAATTGATAAGAAGATGAGCTGATAAGACAGTCTTCGACAGCTTCTTTAATGGTACCAATGCCGTCATTTTTTCACGACTCCTTCAATGGCGGCCACCAGGGCAAGATCGGAGCAGAAAACGCGATTCTTGTGGTGCCAGACTTCAACGCCCTGAACTTGCTGACATGCAGCGGTTATTTTTTTCTTTTCTTGACAGATAGATAAGATAAGAATTTATTTCGGAGTAGTTAAGATAAGGATCTATGTGTAATAGGAATACACCAAGATGGCTGGTGGTTCGCCATTACTTCCGACCCACTTCCAACCAAGCAGGTTGACGCTGCCTCCGCGTCAGTCGGCCAGCTTTACCCCCTGACCTCACGAGCTTCATGGAGCCCTTCACAGTGTCTATTGACGATACATTTGCTGTCCCGTTCTCTTGCGTAAAGACTTTTTGACGACTTCACTTGTTTACATGCTTACGACAGCGATATTTGGATTTTAGTTCCACGTTTGTCGAACTCGCGTCTACAATCGTTACCCAGCCCTGTCGACTCTGCTGCTGTTAAAGATTGTAACCGACGGTACATTACCGCTTCTTCGTTGCTACTAAAGTTGTCACACTTACTTTGTTGTTACATTCATGTTTAACCGGCGACTGCCGGTTTATTTATAAAGCGTGCAGATGTGTTAGTAATCTGTGTAATATTTACTCGTGGCTCACGCTCTCCACTCTCTCGGCGCTTAAAACGAGCGGGCGCGGTGATTCAGTCTTAAGCTTTCAGTCGCTAAAGTTTACTGCCCTATCTTATTCCGCCAATTTGACTATTCATAAACCTCACTGTTGTCACATTGCACTGCCTCGTGCCGATCTGCACTAGCTCCCCGTTGACTTCTATATCCTGTCACTCACCTTTAGGTCTTATTTTGGCCGCACTGATCTGAATTACTTCTTAATCTGGTCTCCGTCGCACCACCCGTTCTTCTGATTCCGGTCGTTTGGTTTTGCCTCAAAAGAACTTCAAATTCTTTGGCGACCGTGCCTTGGTGTGCTCACAAAGACTGAAAAACATTACCGATTTACATAGCGTCATCTCCTTATTTGAAGACACGGAAAAGAAATTAAAAGTACAATTGTTCTTCGCAGTCTTTGCCTGTCTGTGTAAATTTCCTTTTTGTGCTGGTGTGTTCTAAAGCCACACGCCAGCTCTAACCAATTTGCAAGCTTCCTTTTCAGCACATTCAGACTGCCTAGAAAGATATTTTATTCTTTTTGGGCGCTATATAAATGTTTTATTCCTGTTGCTATTGACCACAATCACCTTCCGGCTGTGGAGGACGATGGCCGCACAATTCTCGTCCTCCGTAGCAGAGACTGTTCGTAACCGGCACAGAACCATGCAAGCTGAGTTTGACCCCTTCGGCATCTAATGCCTGCTTCCGAGTAGGAATATTCCGCTAGCTTCCGAGTTCAGGTTTTTACTCAGCTAGAGGAAAAACTCCAACCACTAGTCTTGTGGTCATCTGAGTTTCCTTGTTTAAGATTATCTGCTGCGGATCTTGGTAGTTACTCAGGCCTGTGCGAGTCAGATAACTACATAACCTATTACGTAATCAGCCCATTCAGTGGTCAGGTATCTCTTTAGGTGCTTGAGATTGTTGCATTACTCAGCCGCAGCCCCGATGAATAAGCTTTCATCGCCTGTGAGACTTTTGGATGGGGGTTGTGGAGAATTAGAGACTATGCGTACAGTCCGAGGGCATTATAATGATTGCGTGAGTGGTCCAATAATTCGTGTCATTTAGTCGTACGAAGTTTACCCAATTGGCGAGAAGATAACGACAAGCCAGGTGTTACGTCAGCAGACTTACTTCCTGAGTGGGGTGACGATGAAATGGAGCGGGAGGGTGGCAACTACCTCATAATAATAATAATATTGCACTTGATACAGCGCCCTCAGAGAACTCAATCTCTCTTTCTAGGCACTTTACATTTGCTGCAAAAGGTAATGCAATTGAATGGTGAGTAATATCATGCTTGATTAAAAAACAAAATGAATAACATGGTTAGGGGCGACATGCACAGGGTCAGCATGCAAATGTGGTTAGTGGCAGCATGCACAGTGTCAGCACGCATAAGCACATCAAGGACGAATCACAGGGACCCACTAAATGCTGTCCTAAATAGGTGTTTTTAAGCTCTTTTTAAATGTGGTCAAGTCAGGGGATGTTCTGACGCAGGTCGGGAGGGAGTTCCAGGCTTTGGGAGCATACGAACTAAATGCACGATCTCCAAAGGATTTGAGGTTTGTACGAGATATTTGTAGACTGTTGGATTCCGGAAAGCGGGTGGTACGATGCTTGGCCTGATGGGGGAGTATATCTGAGAGATAGGCTGGAGCCAAAGAATGAAGTGACCTAAAAGTGAACGACAAAACCTTTAAGTCAATCTGTTGCTTGACTGGTAGCCAGTGTAGGTCGGCGAGAAGTGGTGTGATGTGGCAACTTCGACGCTCACGACAGACAAGCCTAGCTGCAGAGTTTTGCACCAAGCTGCAATAGCCTGATCGTACATGCTGGTAGGCCAGTAAGCAGTGAGTTGCAGAAGTCGAGACGGGATGTCACGAATGCATGGACCAACTTGTATGTGGTATCCTTATCTGAACAAGCCCGAATTTTAGCAATATTATGAAGCTGAAAATAGGCGGATTTGACCGTGGAGCTGATATGGTCGTCTAACGAGAGGTCGCTTTGGAATATGACACCTAGATTTCGAGCTGATTCGACAGGCGATATGCTGGCAGAGCCAAAAGTCCTGAGCACTCAACCAGCTATCCATTACAAACACGGCGTTTCATTCGGCCTCAAAGGTAGGGCCTTGACCATTTTAGTAAAAAAATGTACATACCGTGTCTTCGCATTACCTGGTGTAGCACAAGCAATTTTGGTAGTTCTGTTTCTTCAGACACCCGCCCACTTTTGCCTTTCGTCCTTATCTGTGTGTGCTATCTAGTGAGTCTACTTTTGCCTTTCGCACATATCTGTGTATGCTATCTAGTGAGTTCCGACTTCATTAGCAAAACTGGAGACGAAAATGCCATTAACAACAATGTCGTGGCTGAATGACAGTAAAGCTTACTTGTGGTGAATGTCGCAACTGCCACAGTATACCACTTCTCACCGACCTTTATTTGCAACCCATCAAACAGCTCATCGCCTTCAATTTTTGCCACTCACTTTGAGATCCCCACATCTTCTTGCTCCGGCCTACCTGTCAACTCCCTTGCTGCCATGTATTGACGACATTCGCACATAGAGGGCAGAAAACTTTCTTAAATTGAATGATGATAAACCAGCCCACTAGTTATGGGCAAACCAAGTTTGATTCTGAAATGGGAAAGGTTAATGCTCACAATCGGCTCTGCCAGCATATGCCCTGTTTAATCTGCACAAAATCAAAGTGTCCTGCTGCAAAGTGACCTTTCATTAACCACATCAGTTCCACAGTCAAGTCTGCCTACTTTCAGTTACATAACATTGCTAAAATTCGGGTTTGCTTAAACAGGAAATCCACAAGTAAATTGATCCATGCAGTTTTGAGATCCCACCTCGACTTCTGGAACTCGCTGCTTGCTGGTCTACCGGCATGTGCAATCAGGCGCTTTCATCCGGTGCAAAACTCTGCAGCAAGGCTTATCTAGCGTGAGCTTTGAGTTGCAACATCACGCCACTTCTCGCCGACTTGCACTGACTCCCAGTCAAGCAACGCATCGATTTCAAAGTTCTGTCACTCACTTTTCGGTCCCTTCCTTTTTTGGCTCCAGCATTCCTATCAGATCTTCTCCCCCACCAGGCTAAGCATCGTACCACCTGCTTTTCGGAATCTAATCATTTACCTAGACCTCGTACGAACCTCAAATCCTTTAGAGATCGTGCCGTTGGTTCGTATGCTCCCAAAACCTGGAACTCACCTCCGACTTGCATCATGACATCCCTTGACTTGACCACATTTAAAAAAACTAAAAACTCATTTATTCATCACAGCATTTAGTAGGTACATTTGATTATTCTTTCATGTGTATATGCGTGCTGACCCTGTTCATGCTGCCACTAACCACATGTGCATGCTGACCCTGTGCATGTCACTCCTAACAATGTTATTATTGTTGTTATTGACCATGCTAAGGCTAACCATTCGATCGTGCTTCCTTTGCATCAAATGCAAAGTGCATAGAAAGAGATTGAGTTCCCTGAGGGGCGCTATGTCCAATGTATTATTGTTTTTATTATTACCTATCCATATTCCTTCTTAATCAGGCCTAGCGCCGTACAACCGCGTTTCGGATTCAAGTCGTTTAGCTTCGTCTCGCTCCAACCTCCTATCTAATAGAGAGCGTTCCATTAGGTCGTATGTTCCCGAAGTCTGGGACTCACTCTCGACTGATGTTACGAAATTCCCTCACTTTATAGCATTTGCAAAGAAACTGAAAATGCACGTGCTTCTCACAGCATTTCTGGGTCCGTGTGCACTGTCCTTTGTGCGCTTATACTCGCTGACACCGTGCCTGTTTTCACTAGCCAATTGAGAAGCTTCCTTTTCAGCATATGTCAAGTTTCTACAAAGAGATTTACTTTACTTCAGTCGCCATGCGCATTTTGCATTACTATTATTCCTATGTTAGAAATCTTCAATATACTTACAGGTTCTGCTGAAAGAGCGCGAGTCCGTTGAGTGACCCGCCTATCTGTTCTCACTGCTCAAGTCACATCAAGTCAGACCGACAAGCAGCTGTCTTTAGCGTGGTAATTAAATCAGCTCAATTGGAGAGGCATGTTGGAGGTTGTCTAGGGCACGTGATCCGACTGCTCGAGAGATATTGGAATTGATGTGACAGTCGCAAGTAGTTATCAATGGCAGCGGAAACATCTGCAGCAGAACCGTGTGCGTCTCGGTGAGGTTGATTTTGTTTCACAAAGTCTGCACTTGCTACTGAAAGACTCAAAAGGCAGCGAATCGTGTAATGGAGCCCGAGGGGGCGAATGCCACAGACTTACCACACGGACAATCGCCACGAGAGACCCGCTCCACAGCTGCCCCAAGTAACCCACTAGAAAAAAGGGTGCTTGTTTGCCATGCGATTCATCACACGATTGCTGAGCAGCCACTAGTCTCGGTAGTGATGGCGGAGCGATAGGCAGAATGCAGTTAAAAAAGAATTGTTTCCATGCGAAGATAAGCGACTCAAATCTACTTCAAGTAGCTTTGACGGTAGAAGATCCACCTGTGAGGTAGAGAAAAGACCTGTGCGTTAAACAAAAGCAGGTCATGTAAAAGGAGAGTTGCGGTTTATCGGCGTTAGCTTGACTTGGTAGCTACTAAGCCGCGAACACAATGAAGCCTGCCGTCTGTAATCAAGGCTGGAGGGTAGCTACAATGGCCTCTTTTAGAATATTGCTTGTATAATTCATGATGGCCTCGGCCTGATAGCTCCTTATCTAGATTGCTCCGACGATACCCATCGTCGGTCATCAGCGTCATCAGGTCATCAGCGCCATTGACATGAAAAGGCTGCTCTTAAACGGTTTATTTCGCCTTCGTCAAGCTACCTTCGACGCTGTGATATCACAATACTGGATCAAAAAGATAAAAGTCTAATGCCGAAAACTGACAAGAGCTGCACCGCTGTTGCTTGTGCCAGCAGTAGCAACAAAGCACAGTTGCAGAGAGAGAGAGAGAGAGAGAGAGAGAGAGAAAGAGAGAGAGAGAGAAATAACGGCCAATGGCCCGGTGGCCATTAGGACGAACCTTAAAAGTGGGAATGCAGCTTTATAGATGCAAGAAAGGTACTGCACGACACTGCAACACGTTTGTTCCTTGTTATTAATTCCGCAACATTTGAGGTCAGTTGGGAGTAAATTCCGGGCTTTGGGAGCCTACGAACTAAAGGCGTGGTCTCCACAGGATTCGAGGCTGTTTAGTAGAGGCACCGCTAACGTTTGAGGAGAAGCCATTGCAGGTCGATGAGAAGTGGTGTAATGTGGCAATCGTGACGTTCACGACAGACAAGCCTAGTTTCCGAGTTCTTCATCAATTACAAATGCCTTTTTGAATTGATCAGTAGACCAGCAAGCAATGAGTTACAGAAGTCGAGACGAGATGTCACAAATGCATGGACCAATTTGAATGCAGTCTCACTGTTTAAGCAGGCCCGAGTTTTAGTAATGTTATGCACCTGAAAGCGGGTGGACTTCACTGTTGAGCCATGTAGTCGCCTAGTAAATAGTCACTTTGGAACAGCTGAACCCAGATTTCGTGCCTATGCTGGACTTGTTATAACAAGGTACATTCGCTCTTTATTAGTGCCGCTATCGACTGCCGTTGGCATACCGGCGTGTATCGAGGACCTGAGACTCATTTGCCAGGCTTCGAGGCACCAGCTTCCATCGTACGCGTCGCCACACGTCGCCACACGGACTAGCAATTATAGCAGCGCTTAGTTTTTGGCCTAAGGGCTTCATTTTAAGAACTGATACAGCGACTTTTTTGCCACACGGCCTCTGCAATCAAAGGACAGAGTCGTACCGATTATCGACTCGTCAATTTCTTCGAAAAATGCTAGGCTTCAATCAGGTAAGCCGGCTGACAGGAGAACTCTCTAAGCTGTCAGACTGTGAGTTCTCTGTGGACGAAAAAGTGGGGCTTTTAACTGCTTCATAGTAGTAGCACATTGGAATATAATTGCATTTAATATCACTAATATAGACCTATCTCTAAAATGGACTCAGTCAGCATATCTCCTGTAGCATTTGACTTGACATTTAGAAAGGACCTAAAAAGCGAACCCGTTTCTAACAGCATTTCAGGGTCCTTGTGATTTTGTTGTTATGTGCTTATGCATACTGACATTGTGCATGCTACCACTAACCATATTATGCTAGTTGACATTCTCCAAGCTACAGTATTTTAATGTTGACACGATGCATGCATGCTACCACTAACCACATGGCCGTGCTTCCTTTGCAGCATATGCCAAGTGCCTAGAAAGAGATTGAGTTCTTTGAGGGAGCTATACAAATGTATAGTTATTATGATTATCTGCACGAAATATTGGTGTCCTGCACCAAAGTGACCTTTCACGAGACGACCAGTTCAGCAGTTCCACAGTCACGTCTGCCTCATTTGCGATACGCAACGGGAAACACTCGGCGGGGCTACTTCAATCAGGACATCGCAGAAAAGTTGGTCCAAGCACTTGGTCTTTTGCCTGTCTCACCTGGAGTTATCTACTTAATTCCTTTCAGGTCTTTCTGTAAGTACAATATAGGGCAAACGTTGCGCGTAAGCTTGTCGGTTGTGAGCGTCTAAGCTTCTACATCACACTGCTTCTCATCTAAGGATGCGAACGGATGGGTGCGCGCCGACCGAAGCTTTTGCACCGATAAATGCTCACCGCTGCTCGCTGAAGGATGCTCACGGGCTCCCTATAAAGCAGCGTATCTGCTTCAAGGTACGGTCACTCACTTTTAGGTCCCTGAAATTGTCCATGTTATCAATAATCGCTTCGAAATCCTTACTTTCCAGTCTCTTAAAGTAGCGACAAAGAGATTTAGCTTTCACAGGATTCATTCTATATGAGCCTTTCCATCGTGGTCATTGTTATTATATTAATACAGTTATCGCGCGAACCAAAAATATGCAACAACGCAACATTAGGACTGTGAATACATTTTGAAATAGCCTGTGCTGCTAAGAAACAGAAGAAAGCAGTGACTGCATCCGTTGGTGCATTTGTACATGAATTGGGATCGGAACAAATCTAGTCTGACTTGAGGGTCATTGCAAAGGGTCTAGGTCACATGGCATATTCTCTACTCAGTGATTTAGGATCAGTTCGAATGAGGCCCTTATGAAAAGACGAAAATTGAATCCGTGACGCCTTTGAAAAATACTGTAAGAGCCAGAACGTACGTTATTGCATTAGGCCCTGTAGCACTTACCATATCATTTTATTTTTATTTTTACCAGCTTAGAAAAAAAGCAAAATGAATACCTTTCTCCACGTAGAAATGACTGAAGCCATTAGAATACTTGGGAGCCTTTGAACTATCTTATACCAGAGCCTGAGAGGATGCTCTTTATTTTTCTAGTTCCTACGGTTCATTAAAGAACAGCTTTTTATTCATTAACAAGAGAGAAAAACGTCTGCAATAAAACTACTATGCATACTCACAGATTAATAGAAGACACATTCCTATTACTTCCGTAACTAAATAAGCAGTCCACACACACACACACACACACACACACACACACACACACACACACACACACACACACACACACACACACACACACACACACACACACACACACACACACACACACACACACACACACACACACACACACACACACACACACACACACACACACACACACGCACGCACGCATACACACACACACACACACACACACACACACACACACACACACACACACACATATATATATGTGTGTGTGGACTGCTTATTTAGTTACGGCAGTAATAGGAATGTGTCTTCTATTAATCTGTGAGTATCCATAGTAGTTTTATTGCAGACGTTTTTCTCTCATGTTAATGAATAAAAAGCTGTTCTTTAATGAACCGTAGGAACTAGAAAAATAAAGAGCATCCTTGCAGGCTCTGGTATAAGATAGTTCAAAGGCTCCCAAGTATTCTAATGGCTTCATATATATATATATATATATATATATATATATATATATATATATATATCCAGCATGTTGTTATTTTAGCTTGATTGACTACCTAATCTATTTAGGTTTGAGTATGGCAATGCTGTAACACCACCAAAAGGTGACGGACAAGCCAGATGTCACTCTTATGCAACAAGACCTCACCCTCAAGACCGGTTCATCTGAAACCACTCTAATAAAGTCTGTCCGAAATCTGGGTTTTCTTTTCCAAAACGACTTGTCATTTTATATGCACATTGCCTCCATATCCAAGCCAGCCTACTTTCAGCTAAGGAAAATAACCAAAATCAGCCTGTTTAGACGAAAATAAGAATTTGGGGACATGGGGTCTAGATTATTGATATTCCTTTCATTTAGAACTTATGGTCCGTGCCCTTAGTCATATGCAACTGGTATCATCGTCAACGCTGTAGCTGCCATAGCATTTCACTTCCGTATGAGCTTCACTGGCTCCCTATCGGCCATCAAATCAATGTCAAGGCTCTTCGATCTAGCATACAGATCGCTTTTCACTCGCTTGCACCAGCCTGTCCACCTGACTTCCTTAATCGTTCGGTGTGCTCTCACACCAATCGCTCCTCGGCTGCTGTTTGTCTCATCGTCAGTCGCTCTAAATTGAAATCCTTTGGAGATCGAACCTTCAGTTTGCATGCATTAAAAGCCAGGATTTCTCTGAGGCTTCTATCTGTACCTGCAATGACTTTGCGCCATTTAAGTCTCAGCAAGACGCACGTGTATTCCATTTAAATTTCCCGTAGCCAGTGGGAACTTAACTGCATGATTCAATGCACGTTACTAGCTATCGGTCGTAATAATCGGTGGCTCTGAGTGTCCTCACGCGTGATTTAGCATGCTGGCCATAGCATGAATCTTGCTTACATTTGGTTGTCTAAGCACGATATTGTGCATGTCATCAAACATTAGTTATGGATTCTTCCGCTGCAGTTGGTAAATACCCCCAGCTAGAGGTAACTTTTCTTATTGCACTCATTATACGGACGGTTATTATATAATTCATTTAAAATATAATTCATTTATATAGCGCCCCAAGAGAACTTAATCTCTATTCAGGCGCTTCACATATGCCTCGGGGCTCGAGCCCACGACTTCAGTCAGACCTTGGTCGGGGCGAGCACCTTAACCGCTAGACCAAACCAGCTCGGATTATTATTATTATTAAGAGTTTTTGTTGTTGCTGCTGCTGCTATTGTCGCCATGTCCAGCTCGATTAGCATCCAATCGTCTGCAGCAGTAGACCACTTTCAGTTTTCAGTGAATATCTCGCCTGATAGAGAGACATATATAGAAAATGGCTAATTTTACTTCGCATTATGATATGATCATTTTGTGTAAATATTGAGCGAAGTGCCTTTGTTTGCAAACAAAGAGCAAATACAACTAGGAGCATGCATGAGACCACGCATCATCAAGGATAAGGAAAACAAAGCTTGAGAAATACCGACTAATAATGAACATAATAAATAGATATAACGAATATATATATATATATATATATATATATATATTGTGCCTCAATTTTATTGTAGTATGCTGTATAATGATTCACACATTTCAGGCTTTTTGACTTTTTGAGGCAACTCTAGGAATTATTAGATTGTGCTCACCATTAAGTGATGTCAGAAGCAGAAGAGTTATTTATCGAACTTCGTCTGCCACAATGCGATGTCCTTCATCGACGGTGGTGTTTGTCGGTTATGAAGCCCGTGGCATTCTTTCCATGAAGACTATGCATACTTAGCAGTCCAAAAGTGTAACAAATATCTTTTTAATAATTGTGTTTTCCAGTACCACTTTCGCACTCATCCCCAGCCTTTCTTATCTATCTCGCTCTCACTCTTGCAGAGTCGCTACCCTCTCTCTCTAAATATATATATATATATATATATATATATATATATATATATATATAGAGAGAGAGAGAGAGAGAGAGAGAGAGAGAGAGAGAGAGACTGAGTTTCCGTCCGTTAAGTATGACGGGAGCAATGTGAAAAAGAAAAATCACAGCTGATCCACCAAAAACTTGATTCGGCTATCGGAAGATGAAGATTATGCGCTGCACTGCGAATTTAACAAAACTGGACAACACAAAACACAGCAGCGCATTGTAAAGCTAACACTTCGCACACATCAGTTTCCGGATGGTAAATACTATCCTGCCACTCTCAACGTGAACCAGAGATGGAAGCAGAAAAAGCCTGACGACTTGCTGCAGACGATGTCACAGTCACGCCAGCAACAAGGGGCAGTACAAACAGCGGAAGAAAC
Source organism: Cristatella mucedo (assembly GCA_009760855.2). Lineage (NCBI taxonomy): Eukaryota > Metazoa > Bryozoa > Phylactolaemata > Cristatellidae > Cristatella > Cristatella mucedo. The sequence continues at coordinate 3,777,540 of WPIO01000028.1, forward strand.
AGCTTTGTTGCTGTAGAGTGAAAAGAAAAGGTAGCTGTTCACCTGAAATCGCAAAAAATGAAATGTATTTTCTTTTTATTCCTTGCATTGCAATACATATATCTTGAATTCAGTGCGCTTAGTTATCAATGCGTAGACATCATTTTCCAGATTTTTCACGATGTGGAACGAAGGAAGAAACGGGTTTGCACAAACATTGCGAAAGGGATTGTAGAGCAAAGAATGAAAGCTGCTAGAATGCCACGGCCACCCTTTGAAAAACTTCTGTAAGTCAATAATCCCGCAAAGTTCTAGCGCTCAATGTTATTTAATAACCTTCTATTTAATAATCGGTATTGTGGAATAATCTAGTACACGCATTATGTAAAAACGCATCTATTTATCAGAGCATTTAGTGAGTCCATGTGATGTGTCCTTTGTGTGCTTATGCACGCTGACTGTGTACATGATGTCACAAACCATATTTGCCTGCTGACACTGCGAATGTCACCTCTAACCATGTTATCCTTGTTGTCATTGAGCATGCTACCGCTAACCATTCGATCATGCTTCCTTGACAGCAAATGTGAAGTGCCTAGCAATAGATAAAGTTTTATAAGTGTGCTATACAAACGTATTATTGTTATTAAATCAACACTGGTACTAGTAACCTATTTTGAGCAAATTTCAATCTGATGGGCATATCATTTTGAAAATGCAGACGATATATTGTTTAGGCTCTCCAGCACACAAACAAGTGGAGGGTGTGAATGCAATGCACATGTTTTGCGAAGCACGCCATCGTGTCGTAAGATTTTCATTACTGTGGTTACGCTCGCACATTCCTTGAGCGACAGCGTTCAGCACGTTCGCAGAATGCTTCAGCACTGCACAAAAAAAGTGAAAGATTCTTATTTTGTTATTTTTTACAACGGTAATGAAATTGCATACAATTCTAACAGATCTAATTTCCGCAAGCGAAATTGATAATGAAGTAGCTTGAAAAAGGTCACACTGTAGTGGCCTGTGACCCGTGCTTTAGGCAGGGCAGCATAATAACCAGACGTCATAATAAAATAATAATAATGACTTTGTATTGCACTCTCTAAGAACTTAATCTCTTTCTAGGAACTTTAAAATTGCTGTAAAGGAATTGTGATCACATGGTTAGTAATAGCATACACAATGTCAACAAGGATAACACAATTAGATGTGACCTGCACAGGGTCAGCATGCAAATATGGTTAGTAGCAGCATGCACAAGCACCTAGATAAAGCCATTCTCGAAGATATTAGGAAATACAATGAAATTGTTTAAGGGAAAACGAAATAATATCTCCCATGTTCTAAAAAAATGAAAAATTGTTAGCATGAGGCAGATGTGCAAAGATGTATACCCATTTATAGTTTCCCTCGCGAAGTGACAAAAGCGCGCCAATAAAAGGGAGAATATCTAAAGTGCGCAGCTGTAATATTTTTGTAAATATATAATTTCATGGATCAAGCTGGCTTTCTGTCTTCAAAATCAATTACTGTCATGCCAACAAAAAACAATATAGCATCGTACGGCTAGTATGGAAGTAGCAATAGCATATCAAGTTTTGCCATGCATTATTAGTGCAATTTTTTCATGCAACAATAATTGTAAAAACTCTGTTGAAACTAAATTAATAATAACTCTAGATATAATGGTTGTAACTTTTCGCCAAAGTAGAAGTAGGTTCGCCTTAATTGACGCCTGGAGGCGTTGATACCGACATGTGGAACATTTCTATTGGGAGATAGCCTTCGAGGAATTGCACACAACCATCGAGGAATTGCACGCAGCCTGAGCAAAAAACTGGCTATCGTTTTAGGCTTTGTTAACTCGTTCTGTATAAAATAATCTAATTATAAGTATTCTTATAAACAGCACTCCTTAAAAAGCTATTTTCTGCACGCGTTCGTCGGCTCGCTTTTTACCCCGCGCTTACGTTAAATTACCAATTTTTCTTGCATACTCTCATATTTTGTTTTCCTTTGCTATCGCTCAGGGCACGCGGTTTTGACAAGACATGCACGTCCAGCATACGACTTTGAATAAAAAGACTGGCTTGCGTCGAACTCTTTGTAGCAGCATCAATAATTAATAATAATAATAATAATAATTCACTTGATAAAGCGCCCTCAGAGAACTTAATCTCTCTCTAGGCGCTTTACATTTGCTGTAAAGTGAAATGCAATTGAATGGTAAGTAAAATCATGCTTGAAAAACAAACGAAATGAATAATATGGTTAGGGGTGACATGCACAGGGTCAGCATGCAAATGTGGTTAGTGGCAGCATGCACAGTGTCAGCACGCATAAGCACATCAAGGACGAATCACAGGGACCCACTAAATGCTGTTCTAAATAGGTGTGTTTTTAGGTTCCTTTTAAATGTGGTCAAGTCAGGGGATGTTCTGACGCAGGTCGGGAGGGAGTTCCAGGCTTTGGGAGCATACGAACTAAATGCACGGTCTCCAAAGGATTTAAGGTTTGTACGAGGTATTTCTAGACTGTTGGATTCCGAAAAGCGGGTGGTACGATGCTTGGCCTGATGGGGTCCCTTCATTCTATGTCGTGATTTAGGTCCCTTCATTCTATGGCTCCAGCCTATCTGTCAGATAGGCTGGAGCCATAGAATGAAGGGACCTAAAAGTGAGCAACAAAACCTTGAAGTCAATCCGTTGCTTGACTGGTAGCCAGTGCAGGTCGGCGAGAAGTGGAGTAATGTGGCAACTGTGACGCTCACGGCAGACAAGTCTAGATGCCGAGTTTTGCACCAAGCTGCAATCGCCTGATCGCACATGCTGGTAGGCCAGTAAGCAGTGAGTTGCAGAAGTCGAGACGGGATGTCACGAATGCATGGACCAACTTAGATGGGGTATCTTTATCTAAACAAGCCCGAATTTTAGCAATGTTATGAAGCTGAAAATAGGCGGATTTGACTGTGGAGCTGATATGGTCGTCTAACGAGAGGTCGCTTTGGAATATGACACCTAGATTTCGAGCTGATTCAACTGGAGATATGCTGGCAGAGCCAATTTTGAGAGTCAGCCTGTCCAATCTCTGGATCACACTGGGTTTGCCCATAACTAGTAAGTTAGTTTTATCATCGTTAAGTTTTAGAAAATTTGCTGCCATCCATGTGCGGATGTCATCAATGCATGCAGCTAGTGAGTTTAGAGAATTTGAGGTGCTCGAAGGCTGGGAGGGATCAAAGCAAAGGTACAACTGAGTGTCATCCGCATAGAAGTGAAAGCCTAGATTGTGCTTGGCAATCACATCAGCAAGAGGGAGAGTATAAACCGTGAAAAGAACCGGACCTAGCACTGAGCCCTGAGGTACTTCATATTTCAGAGGTACTTCAGATGATCTTTGTCTTACATTGCACCACATCGAGGCAACGAAAACCTTTTCATCTCGTAGTCTCAAGATGCCCAATAGTGATACAAATAGTAGTAATAATATGCTTGCATGAAAAGTACTAAGCCTATTTCTAGGCACTTCACGTGGGCTGAAAAAGAGTCCTATCAATGACCGACGATAGCGACATGTACGTTTCAGTATCCACGAGCGCGTAGACGACGATTCAAATGACGATTAAGGCAAATGCTGTGTGAAGCACGCTCGCTTCAAACACGGTCCAGTCGAGATGTCAGCTGCCTCGCGTGACGTCAGCCGCTTGAGCGCTCCGGGCTCTGGGTGCGTACGTAGTGAGTTCAAGGCCTCTGAATGTCTCGAGTTCGCACGTCACGCACGAGTCAGAGGAGGGAAGCACAAAGGGTAACCGCCGCCTTCGGAGTACGCACTTCTTGTCATAAGTGAGCCGGAGCGAGAGAGAGGGAAGGGACCTACAGGTGAGTGCGACAACACTGCGGGCTGATGTGTCGTGAGGCGTGCGAGGAGTGTCTGTGTGCAACGTGTCGGTCACCACGTTCGTAGCAGGTAAAAAATATAAAAGCATTTTATAGTTCATTTGTATAGCGCTCCAAGAGAACGTAATCTCTATTCAGGCGCTCCACGCGTGCCACGGGGCTCGAGCCCACAAGCTCGGCCGGACCTTGGTCCCCGGGGCGAGCACTTTAACCACTGAGCCAACTGCTGTTGAGCTTTGCTGCATTTGCCTATCGGCCTCTTTTTTCCGTGGTCAGGAAAACCTGCCCGGAGAGAGCTGCAAAAGTCTGGACGGCATGTCACGATCTTATGGGGTTACCATTATCTAAGCTTGATCAATTTTTTTAATTCTATCGCAAGCTCGTGCGGTGGCTCCTGAACTAAAGTTTGTATCGCAACTCCAGCACAGGTAGCGGTGCAAGTTCTTGCAGACAATGGCGGCTGCCGGAAGAGCTAGCGCCTCGAAGCACGAGGCCGAGAGGCTCGAGTAGCACAAGCAGCACGTTGGGATATGAGCACGTATGCGGCCAAACGAGAGCGGAGAACGACAGCGAGCACTGTCGTATGACAGTGACTCCGGCGGCGGCTGTTCCAGAGGGAGTCTCACCGAGACACAGCGGGCGCACGTGTGCGGTGAACGAGGCTCTCTTTATTACTCTCAACGGGCACATATAAGGGAGCCCAATCAATCGCAGCAGACGACACGAAATATAATCTGCATTAGTGGCCCGACGCTGTGCCGCTTCAACGGCTTAACTATTGGCCACAGGTGAGGCATGTACGTCAGTGTCACGTGCTTCGCTAATTCCGACAACAGAAGCCGCAGGCGCTCCTAAAGTGTAGCTCCAAATGCCTCGGCTGAAGATGACCGAGCATCAGACCCGGACGCGGCATGAAAGAAAATCGGCTAATCACCACTTTCGATAACATTTTCTAATCGCTTGTAAGCTATAGGTTATGGTACGTCGGGTTCCTAATGGTTTTAACTAAGGTGTTAGTAATCTTAAGCAACTGTCATAAGCTTGCCGATTGAGCATGCTAACGTTTTTAATATTACCTTTCTGAAAGTAGGCAGAGTTGACAGAGGAGAGCTGGTGTTTTCATCTAGAAAAACTTCATTTTGACAGAGCACTTGGCTTCCGTGCACAAACTAACAAGAATACCCATGCTGCGACAATCATACCACCCGCTTTTTGGAATCCATTCGTTTACCTGTACCTCGTACGAGCCTCAAATCTTTTGGAGATTGTGCCTCTGGTTGGTATGCTTCCAAAGCCTGGAACTCACTTCCTACTTGCGTCTCGACATCCCCGGACTGGTTGTAGGACATTTCCCCCGGACGTTCCCCCAGACATTTCCACCCTGGTGGACCCTAGGACATTTCGCCCCCCGAACATTAACCCCCGGGGTAGGACATTTCCCCCTATGTTGATGAATGTATAACTAAAAATACTTATATATATATATATATATATATATATATATATATATATATATATGTGTGTGTGTGTGTGTGTGTGTATATATTTATGTATATACATGATCAAGTGAAGTTCACGCTCTATTAAAATAAAATCAACTCAGTATTATTGGAAGGATGGATGGATGGATTTGAAGGATGATCTATAATGGAGCGAGCGGCAGCAGCGGCGGCGGCGAGCTATACAGTTCGGTCCCGCGGGAGTTCGGTCCCGCTTGACGCCGCCAGGCACGTGTTCGTACCCGTCAGAGCGGGCTCGCGCTATAGCGTGCCTCGCGTTGCTGCAAATGAGCGCGAAGCCTCAGAGGTCTACGGAGGATAACTCGATCTCAAGAGATCTCATACACCCTAATACGCACCAATTAAAGCGCAGAATAAGAGCAAGAGAGGATTTAGGCAGTGGAGGCGCAGCCCGCCCTAAACCCTTAATCATAAACCTTAAACCCAAACCCTTAAACACTAAAACTCTAAACCCTAAACACTAAAACTCTAAACCCTAAACACTAAAACCATAACACTAAACCCTAAACCGTATACCCGGGGGAAATGTCCTACCCCAGGGGCAGAAATGTCTGAGGGAAATGTCGGGGGAGGGGAACGTCCAGGGGGAATGTCCGTATCCCCTGACTTGACCACATTTAAAAAGAAACTACAAACGCGTCTATTTATCACAGCATTTAGCGAGTCCGCGCGATTCATCCTTTACGTGCTCAATGCGTGCAGACACTGTGCATGCTGCCACTAACCATATTTGCATGCTGACCCTGTGCATGTTACCTCTAATCATGTTACGCTTGTTTCAATGTTCATTGAGTATGCTATCGCTAACCATTCGATCATGCTTTCTTTGCAGATTAAAATGCCTAGAATGGTAAAGAGTTCTCTGAGGGTGCTATATCAAAATTATTATTATTCCAGGTTCTGTGCGATATTGCTTTCTGTGAAGGGCGCAGTCATTACGACTGCCAGAAAAAAAAGCATCCACGCAAGCTGCATTCGAGGGCGCAGCAGGTTCGCCAAGCCAGCGTTTGACCTTGAGGCCACCAGCGAATGTCAGCCGCAGATCTGCATTTAATTACGGCATTATTTTGTCGCGGCTATGACGACAGCGGATCGAGGGGTAGCTTTTTTTCTGGCCTGCCTTGGCGGCTCCACAACGTTTTCACAGTATGTGGTGCTTGGCCTCGCGGGCTCCCCCCTCTCGTGGTCTGCCAGCTCTTGCGTAAACCATTTGCCTCGATTGGTGGCGCATTACGAACGCATGCAGGCAGATCCTGTACCCAGGCGCTCGGAACCCTGTCAGGAATAGCCGAGGAGGCGTGACAAATGGAAGCCTAGGGGGCGGGAGGGGGCGGGGGGGAGGGAGGTTTTAGCTCTTTCAACGAGCTTCCCCACACCGTGTCTCCAAGCGTGTACACTTTGATGTTATAAAAGGCCATCTGAAGTTAAAATAAGAGCGTCTTGGGAGTTTACTGCCGAGCTTCGTACTCATGCATAGAGTGGCAGGAAGGCGCTCGGAGTTAGCGGCTGTTTCGGTTTGGACTGTACTCATTGCCGCAGCGCTGGGCTATCGTCGACATGCCTGTGTCCATAGGAACTTCCTCCGCGGCTCATTAGCCGCGGCATTCAGCCATCGCTGTATTCGGTATTACGTCGTTGAGTGCTAACACCCAGACAGTTGAAGGGAATTGTTGTGCCCGTTACCCCTCGGGTAGCTGAGGGAGGAGCTCTACGAAGTCTGGCCGCCGACGGTACTGCTTCGTCAGTCCGCGTAGTCCGACATTGTCCGATCGCAGCATTGCCTCTGCCGAAGCAGTCTGTCTGTTTGCCTGCGGCGCTCGCCCGTCGCAGCAGCGTCGACATGTCTAGCCGCCCTCGGAGCGTCCGCCAATTGCAATGCCCGACGGCAGACGGCGGCGGCGGCAATCGAACGGCCGCTGCCGGAGCTTGGCAATTGCAGTCAGGCGCCCGGTGGGGGCGGGCCGGGGCCGGAGCGCTCTCGACCATTAGGTCTTTCGAGAGATACGGTTTCAGTCCGGAAAGCCGGCCGCTGCTGCGGCGCCCCGCGACGTGGCGACGTTTCGCGGGAGCGACCGAAAGGCAGTTAGCGAGCCAGCCAATGGCCAGTAGGCAACGCGGCCGGTGCACTAATGTAATCTTGCTTTGCCTTGACGGAAAGATTCTAGTGGCACCGCCGCCTGCCGGGCTGGCCTGAGGCGCTGAAATCAGATATAGGATGAGCGAAACTGAAGACGGGTGGGAGGTAGGGGGCAAGAAGTGGACATGGCTCCACGTCACAGTGCAGTGCAGTGGCCTGCTCTGAAGCGACATTTACCGCTGCTTGTCTTACTGCTCTTGCATTGACAGCTTCTCTTCTCAGCTCGAACAAGACGCTGCAAACCATGTCTCCTAGCTCGTTCAGGGTAACCCTGACAACTCATGTGGCTGTTTGCTGGCCACTTGCGTTCATCTCGATGCGATAGACAAAACCTAGAAGTTGCATAGCGAACCGCAGACCAGCCATAATGAGCTGCCGGTCGATTTCGTCTGCCTTTGATCTGTAAGTGCGACTCGTATAGCGTGATTCATTCGTCTGCGAAAATTCTCCTGCTTATCAAGTGTGTTGCTATTATATTACTATTATTATTATATTATTACTATCTCGATGGAAAACGCCCTTCAAAGCGAAGGCTATGGAGTACTTTAGAGATAGAGCGAGAATACAGTAGCCCTTTTACGGCTGATCCCGCTTGCTATCAGCTTCTGCCATTTCTGGTTTAGTGCGTCAAACTCCTGTTTGCCACACAAAGCATAAGTTAAACGCAGCTAGGGTGCCATTAATGTCGAGCTGAGCGATTGCAAACCGGAAGAGTAAGATATCGCTGTAAAGGAATTAGAAGGCTCGCTAGAAATTTTGCAGGTTTCCTCAATTGCGTCTAAGGATTCTTATCGGTGGACAGTTAGTCTTCTTTATGTTTACCGAAAAGATGATACAGCGACATCTTTATTACTAGCGCTTGCTTGTATGTGCTGTCGCGTGCTAGCGAATAAATCCCTGCGACGGAGATCCGCAATGAGTGTTTCCTCATTCTGTATGTATGACTGTCGCAAAAGATGCTGGGCATGCAGAAGACTACGATGTATCCATGCATATTCCGTATATCAGCGTGCACAAATTAGTGTACGCGCTAGCACGCAAGCATATGTGTGCGTGTGCAGGTGTGCGATGACAAAACGAAAAGCGGCTGCTACGGATCAGTGGCGTCAAACGACTGCAGGATAGCAATATTAGGCAAAGTGGCCAAACTGCAACGCAGGAGTGGTTGAATGAAATAATTTCCTACCAACGAACTAGCCGCAGCGGTAAAACTCGGCAAACAGTCGCCCCGACGGCCCACCCGGAGCGATGTGTGAAAACGTAACGCTATACTGCTCTCAGAGTAATGCCACAGAGGAGACGCTCGCTTCTCGCTTTGGTCGATAACTTCGAATGTGCACGTGTCTATCAATCAGCCGCATGCATTCGATAAGAAAGACTGCAAAATGCCGTTGTGCAAGCAGCTGCGATACGGCACCCGCACCGCAGAATGGGCCGTACAGAAAGACGCTTTACGCGAAAGACTAGCTCATACGATGGCCTGAATGCAACGGTGGAGCAAAGTGAACTACTGCCGAGACTAACCGGAGCGTGAATCAGCCTGCACTAGCACTGCCAGCTCTTGGCTTTCGATAGGAGGGGAAAGTGAGAGAGCCGCCATATTTATTGTAACTAAGCTTCTCTACTTTCCGCATCTTGCCGACATATTTACTTTACAATATTAATATTAATGATAATACACTTGATAAAGCGCCCTCAGAGAACTCAATCTCTTTCTAGGCGCTTTACATTTTCTGTAAAGGAAAGCACGATTGAATGACGAGTAATATCATGCTTGATAAACAACTGGTTTGGTCTAGCGGTTAGGGTGCTCGCCCCGACCAAGGTCTGACTGAGGTCGTGGGCTCGAGCCCCGAGGCATTTGTGAAGCGCCTGAATAGAGATTAAGTTCTCTTGGGGCGCTATATAAATGAATTATATTATATTAACATGAATAACATGGTTAGGGGTGACATGCACAGGCTCAGCAAGTGTGGTTAGTGGCAGCATGCTCAGTACCAGCGCGCATAGGCACATGAAGGACGAATCACATGGACCCACTAAATGCTGTTCTGAATAGGTGCGTTTTTAAGTTCTTTTTTAAATGTTGTCAAGTCAAAGGAGGCTGTGACGCAAGTTTTTAGTCACGGGATGTTGTGACGCATTTTAACGCAGCTTCTCTACTTTCCGCATCTACTGTGTGCCAAAATTGCACAGCAATAGAAATACAATAAGCTTAAATAACCACCGTTCGCTGAGACAAAGAAACATAAAAATATGCCAGTCTTTTTATAGGTCATCTAGCGAAATGTTGTCAGGCACGTCACTAGCTTTGGCTTTAGGAAAATTCGGCGCTCATACGTACATAAACATGTAAACAAACTACGTAATTTACTTCAGCAGAAGCTATTTAACTCACTCGCAGAGAGCTGCAGCATTTAAAAGGACGTCGCGCGTGGCTTTTAAAAACGCGAAATACATGCGATCAGTATCCTAGCACCGTCCGAAGCTCATCTGCAGTTTAAATACCTGGCATGAGTCGCTCGGTACCTGCAAAACGGGCGTCAAGCTACGAGCACGTACTTTATGCAGCGCTTTACATCCAGGTGAAGATAAAGCTTGCGTAGATGTCATCCGTATGATGAAATGAAACAAAGGTACCATTTCAATCCTGAAGTCATGCAGCATTCGTGGCACTGCACTCCTGGCCGGATTTGGACACGGGTTCAGTGCTTGAGATACACGTGTTTTAAAAATAAAGCTCAACCCGGTCTCCAGTCTCCGCAGTTCCAGGAACCGTTGCTCTGTCTCCGCCTTACTTTTGTCTCAATGTCTCTCGAATGGTGCTGTCAAACAGGGCATGGACCATACGGTCGCGTCGACTTTAGCTACCAAACGTAGAAAAGAGGAAAGGACCCCTCGCGGGCTATTACAATCTACGCTCAAGAAGAATGGTGATGCAAGCGTGATAGTTTGTGTTTTTCTTTTACTTCGGGGCGTCAGAACTCTTCACCATATTTACATTCACATGGATAGTAAAGTAGTGGTAGGTAGCGTCCAAAATGTTGAGTGTCTTGTGGTGCTACAGCTGTAATGGTGGAGGAATCTTACTTGATAAATGGATAATGACCCCTAGCGTACTACGAGGGTAAAAAAGTAATTCTTTGCCGACTCAGGCGTCCGAGTCGTTAGTTAGCTGAGCCATTAGTTGGCCGAGTCAATCTCTTGATCTAAATGCGACTGAGCAGTCAAGTGTCAGGTTGGACCACTTACTTAGAGCCAAACTGTATCTTGCCGTCTGGCGGGTAGCTTTTTGGTCGGCTTATATAGCTGTGGGACTGCACAGCATCTGCTTGCCAGAGCTTCTCCGAGTGAACACCCCGGCAAATACAGGAAGTACAAATGAATTACTTAAAGGTCATTCTTCAAGCTAACTGGCCATATCTTGACAGCAGTGATGGCAGCGGGATTATTTTGGTCTCTTTTCCAACTTGCACCATTTTGTTCTTGGCCCACTATTTGATTTCAATCTATACAGTTTGCGTTGAGCAGGAGTTTCAAACCGACGAATTTGAGTAGAATTTCTACGTCCGTGACTTCCGTCTGTACTTGTAATTCAAGCCCTACAATGACGTGAGGGGAACTGAAAATTTAAATTCCCCATCCGGCAGGCAGGAGATCAGGCTTGTACGGCTACTCACCATGTTGCCTCCACTTTAAGAATTAGGAGCTACATTAGAAGCAGCAGCTAAGCGTCTTTCTAGCGCCCCCTGGTGCTAAATTGATGGGACAACGAAAGTCTGCCTTTGCAGGTCTGTCAATTAGCGTCAAGCCTCACCAGTTAATTGCCAATATGGCTGCCTAGCGGGCGTTAATGTTTCCGGAGCGGTAGCTCAGTCACGTGCCCCTGCCTCTGTGGAAGCTGCAGCGGCACCGGGTCGAGCACCTGTTGCAAGTCAAAATTCTTACTTTCCCGCTGCCAACTACAGTTTTATCTCTGTAGAACGAAGTATTTGACTCTTTCACGTCTACGCATTTGTGACATCCCGTCTCGACTTCTGCAATGCATGGCGTGCTGGTCTACCAGCCTGTGCAATCAGACGCTTACAGTTGGTGCAGAACTTTGCAGCTAGGCTTTTCTGTCGCGAGTGTCGCAGCTGCCATATCACACCATTTCTAGCTGACCTGCACTGGCTCCCAGTCAAGCAACGCATCGACTTCAAGGTTCCGACGCTCAGTTTTATGTTCATCCATTCTTTGGCTCATGCTTATCAATCGTAACTACTCTCCCACCAGGCTAAGCAACGTACCCTTGCTTTTCTGAATCTAATCGTTTGCCGACACCTCGCACGAACCTCAGATCCTTTGAAGACCGTGCAATTGGTTCGTATGCTCCCAAAGCCTGAAGCTCACTTCGATTGGCGTCGCGGCATCTCCTGACATGACTCCGAGCGGTCGCTCTCGGGTCGCTGCGCCACTCGAGGGGGACCCGATGCGGCGGGCTGAGACGAGCGGAGCGAAAAGTTACGGCCAGCTTACGACACTCCGACGGCAGAGCGGCTGCTGCCTCCGCCGCTCGCTCGCCTTCGAGATTGAGCGAGAGCGCGCGTAGCGGAGCCGGCTCGCTCGAACTAAGCGCAACGACATGTCTCGAGAAGGCGTAGCGGTCCCGAGGGCCCGGGCGCGCGGCGGAGCGGTCGCAGGAGGGCGCTGCAGCAGCGCTACCGCTGCTGCAGCGCCCTCCTAGGCACAGCGAGGCCGCCGAGCCCCGTGGGCCGAGGCAGCGGCACCAGGATTTTCACCGGGGGGGGGGTGCGGTAAGGCGCGAAAGATTTTCACCAAGAGGGCAAGAGCCGCCAGTTTTTCATGCAGGCGCGGCGAGACCAGCAAGTAATGAAACATTATAGCGCACATTCAGAGCGTCCATTCGACACGAACTCGGGGGCTGCCCATCGAGAGGAAGCACGACATAATTTCGTCTCTGGTGAAGGTTAGGGGGAGTGGGAATAGGGGGGGGCCCAGGTCGAAGCCCCTCTATTGGGGGGGGACCAAATGCCCCCTGCCACTGCTCTCCTTAGAATGCGCCGACGCGAGGCTACCCAGTGCAGCTACGCATACTTTAATTCACGCTGGGTTGATCCTCGAGCTCCTGCGAGAACGCGGCGGCCACGTTAGCGAATCCTATTCTCAGGTCGCGAAAATCTGCAGACCGAAGACCCCCCTCCCCCCACCCGCGGAAACCGTGTGGCTGGCTTTGGGCCGTGCGGTCGAGCGAGCCTTTGACCTTGAGCCGAGGCGCTTTCTCTCCGTTACGACCTATCGACTGGAGAACGGAGCTGAAAAACGGTTTGGCTTACAATGCAAATTCTGCTGTGACAGCAGCATCGTCGCGTTTGACGGCTGCTCGCTCTGATTGTTTGGCTTTACGCACCCCGGCAGCCGATGGTGACTTTGCCAAGACCCCAAAGCGTTCTGTGGCCGAATGTAGCGAGTGCTCGAGCAATCCACCGAAATCTTTTATTTCGCACTCGAGCTATCCTCAACGACTTACGGCTTTGCATAGTTGAATCTACCGATTCAAGGTTCACACTGCCACTAACCACAATGCTGCCACTAACCACTCGTGCATGCTGACCCTGTGCATGTCATCCCTAACCATGTTAATCTTGTTGCTTATCAAGCACGATATCACCATTCAATCGCGGTTCCCTTTGCAGCAAATGTAAAGCGCCTAGAGAGAGATTGAGTTCTCTGAGGGCGCTTCATCAAGTGTATTATTATCATTATTACACAGAGAGCCAGCCAAAGAGCTCACGGCGGTGGAGCTGGCTACTTTTTGTTGGTTGGAAAGCGCTGGTTCCGAAGATCGTCTCCCTGATATTCGAGTGGCCAAAATTTGCCCACCAAGACCAGGAGTCGAATGCGGCGTACGTCGAGCACCAGTCCTCCGCGTACTCGATAATCTCCCTTGATTTCCTCGTGAACAGGACAGCTGTAATTAAGTACAAGAAGGTCCCCTATTAAAACCGTATCTTGGTAGTGTTAAAAGCCGGCGCCAGGCCGGTGGGTGGCGTGATATTTCTCAGCTCTTTATTGCATATCTCCACGCTTTTGCATGTAATAACAGCGATACAAAACCATTGAATAGCTATCTAAGAAGGACAAGTCTCTTCTTCGCATTAGCTGAAAAGATACATTTCAACTGAATTCCGAGTAGTGTAAGCTACTGTAAATGACCTTGACGGAAGCTGCAAGTCGTGGTCCAGTGAAGCTTGCATCGTGGACACTCGATTACTCTGTTCTAGTAGGCCACTCGAAGGGCTTGAACTATGACATTAGCAACATAGACCAGAAAGCTCAGGCTCAAATGTCGTCCTATGAGTCCTCTGGCGTACTGCCGCCTTCTCTCTCTCTCTCTCTCTCTCTCTCTCTCTCTCTCTCTCTCTCTCTCTCTCTCTCACTGGCTGCTTCTAAACAGTCCCAGCCAGTCAGACGAACTGCTGTAGACAGTTATATTGCCTGCTAAAAGAATGATTTACAGAGCTTAAGAGCTCGATAAAATTTGGGTGACTACGTCGCTGTATATTAAATCTTTTCATGACCAATTTTAAAGACTGTATCTCTCCTATTTCTCTCAAAGCAAGCTCTGAAATACACCGAGTGAGAATGTGTGAGCTTTGCTGGTGGTGACAATCTCGGTTGTACTTAATGCCACATTGACTCCCGATCCAAATCTCCTTTGAATTTTCTAAGCAACTTATGGAGGCACGCGCACACCAGCATGCACACCGGACCAATCACGAGAGTGCTTGGCTCCATGGCAAAAACTCCTTCTCTGAGAGTGAAAATAATGGAGAGGGTCGACTTGGCCAAACAGCCTCATACCGGAAGCAGGTGGCATCCAAAGTGAGAAAGTCGTCCTAATTCAAACTTATAGCGTAGATCGCAGTAGCAGATGAGAAGGATCTGTCAGCAGCCTCCCTCTGCATACTTGGGTACAGACCCGAGTGATCTGCAAGCAAGGTTGATGACTCGCTATATTACTACCGTCAAGGCGCAGTCTATAGCTGCCATTTCGTGGGCATGACGAGTGGTTTCTTTCTCTTTGAACGCGTTCATCTTGGACCTTTAGTAGCTGACTTCCTCTCCTGAAAATCAGGCTGAGAGCAGCTCCTGGGTGTCAGTGAACCATGCTCACTTGAATGGCAACAAAGCAAGGCTTTTGTAATTCAACAAGAAAAGGGCCGTTTGGCTGTCAGGTAAGGACAAGTATCCCCGGTCAGTTCAGGTAACTGTTTGGTGAGTCTTTGTTCACTTGGTGGTGTCTGCTTACTTCTAGTATTACTGGAGGTAGCCACTACTATAACCGGTACTGGCAAGTGCCGGTTGGTGGGTACTTATTAAAGCAATGGTGGCATCCTGGTCCTCTATCCAGCAGTTAGACCTTATCGGTCTGTCTGGTCTGGTCTGACATGTACGTTTGGTCTTCTCTGTTATGGTCTGGGTGCATGCTTTGCTTGCACGACTCCGTCTATCTCTTTGTGTCAATCTGCCTTGACCGATCACCAATTTCTACCTCTCTCTGTCTGTCTGTCTCTCCATGTTGTCTCTCCCAAACGGTGCATCATAACACAGAACATTGCCTCATAAAGCCACCGCTCCATGCTATTTAGAAAACACTGATACATACAGCCCCGATGTTATTGACAATATCTTTAGTTTATATGTCTTGCTGTATACTGTTGTGAGCTACTGGCGTGTATGGGCTATCGTTCAGTTCGACTGAACGACTGTAGATGAAGCCTACTACAGTGCTCTTAAGTGCTGGCTTGGCTGTGCAGTGCCCCTGTTGTAAGTAACACAGTTCCCGGGATGATAGCACTTTCAGCTTAGCTGCTAAGCTGAAAGTATTTCGCCGAGACTGGATGCTGGGGTGATCGGTTAATCTGAGATGCCATGATCATTTGAAGACAGCAGCACAAACAGGATCACGGCAGACTCTCGTGGACCGACAACCGACATTCTGCAAGCAGCTTTGCAGTCCAGTTTTTTCTGGCTGCAGTCAACCCAGAATTCGTCAGCAGGGCCCCGAGGGACAGGCTAAGTACACACACACACACACACACACACACACACACACACACACACACACACACACACACACACACACACACACACACACACACACACACACACATGTATATATATGTGTGTGTATATACAAATATATGTATATATATGTATGCATATATATATATATATATATATATATATATATATATATATATATATATGTATGTGTATATATATATATATATATATATCATTTTTGTAGCACTCTACCAGAACTTAATCGCCATCTAAGCTCTTTGTGTATGTAGCTGGGCTCGAGCCCACGACGTTGGTCGTTAAAGGCGAGCACCTTACCTCTGGGCCAAACCAGGGCAGCAAATAGGGGAAGGCTATCCGAGGCAGCTGTTCCAACGGTGTGCCAAATAAAATTTCGGTAAACTAAATAGCTTTGAAAGATAGCTTAAGTTGAACGTAGGATTTCAATTACCTAAAACCCTATCATTAAAAGGGGTACATAGTTCTGAGGATCACAAACACAACTGCAGGGCCGGAAAAAGATTCCAACATGCCGGTCAGTTGTGACTTCTAAGACGAAGGAGCCAAGAAGTCTGGGCTGTTGGTGCACGTGCAGCCAAGCACGAGGAAGAGACAGTAGGGGGCCTGGCAGCCGACAATTTGACCACGCTTCCAGGAAAAGTACGTGGCCAAGAGTGACCCCCGTCAGACATCTGGAGGTCACTGCGATGGTTTATTGGCAATAAGGGAGTTCGGTCGAGCTCACAGCTGGAATTCTACAGCCCTAGTTGCTTCAGTTGCTGCTAATACGCTAAAGTGGTCCGAGCATTTTGGAAATGTGCATCTCAAGGTCGGCTAGAGTCGGAAGCAGGGTGACACTGTGCTGGACAGAGGCAAAGCCAGTTGTCAGGAGCAGCCCTCCAGCTTTTGCCTTCTGACCGACCCTAGTGTATTCTTGGCAGCTATTTAAAATCTCTCGAGGTCATGTATGCCATTATCTACTTATCATGCACGAGAAAGGTGTCACACAATAACCGTTATGCAAAAGACTCGACCGAGCAAAAAACACACGTGAGGCAATTTGAGTATGCACCTGGAGTAATATTCGTTCAGCTGCAAAGACACAAGACTGGTGTTGAGAAAAGGGACATGCAGTGAACCACCACACGGCCTGCAATTGTATTATTATTAATGAAGGACCGAGCAGCATAGAAAGAACGTGTCGAATAGGCTTTCGGCCAGGCCGGAAAAAGCAGAGGCGATTGTGCTGATGTCACGCATGGGTTCTCCAGAGCAACCAGCCAGCTCATCTAAGATACACAAAGGGAAGGAAACAATGGAGGCCCCACGAAGCAGCAGGGCAGCAGCTCTGGTAGTGGAAAGTGAGGCCCAGGGCTTTGCTACTGCTGTTGCTGCAGCTGCTGCTGCTTCGGTTGCTGCTGCTTCGGTTGCTGCTGCTGCCGTGGCATCAATTCTCCCCTTTCGTCCGATGAGGCGATTCATGGTAGCTCCCACAACCCATAAACAGTGCTAGAGAGACTCACAGCTTACTCTCTCTCTCTCTCTCTCTCTCTCTCTCTCTCTCTCTCTCTCTCTCTCTCTCTCTCTCTCTCTCTCCCTCTCTCTCTCTCTCACTCTCTCTCTCTCTCTCTCTCCCTCTCTCTCCATATGTAGCTCTCTATGGCTGTCGACTGATCTCCTTCATAATAAGATATGGGTGCTCTGGATTTCTGCTGCGCCCGCCCGGCTATCTGCAGCATGGCTTCTTCATGTGTTCTCGAAGCAACTGCGACTCGAGGCGGCGCCAGCTTTACCGCTATCAGTCACGAATCTGTGAGGACTAGCATGCTAGCATCGCTGCGTTCTTTGCTGTGGACTGTAGTAGTGCGAAAACCGCCACATTGAGCTCGTTTAAGACATTATATTTTGAAGTTGCCCAAGTATCACCTGCAAACAGGTTAAAATGGATTGTATCCCAATTTTAAGCAAGGTATCTGCCTTGCTTCAGATGGGAAATTCGCGACCGGATATATGGCGGTCCTTGCTAGATATATGGTACTAGTTTAGACTCGTGAAAAATCACGGCAAACTCCAGCTTTGCTTGAGAAGGCAGGCTTGAGTGTCTGGTCACCTAACTGGTGAGCCCACTGAGCACAATGTTTGGGGTGAGTTCTGAATGTAGCAGAAAATCAATAATAGGAAAAATGTAAGAAATATTTCAAAACAGTGTTAGCAGTTTTATTATCAAATGAGATCAAACCTAATTCTATTTTTAGCAAGTCAAAGCAGGTAAAAGCACGTTTCTTCCCAATGGTCAGTGCCGGCTAGCGAATCAGCACTAGATTAAAAAAATGTAGGCAGATAAGAAAATACTAAATCTCTGCCATCGTGATTAATAAGTTTTTACTGTACTACATCATGACTAGTGATAATTATCGGTGCACTGCTGCAGTGGTCCACGGATGCGGCTTTACTTTGTACATGCAACTGTTCAGTCGTGTGGATTACTTAGAAATGGGATTCGGTCGCAGCCTTTTAGATTGCTTCGATATTTCCTCACCCTCCTCCTAGGCCTACACTAAAATTAAGAAGGGTAGCAAGCCAATAAGCACACGGCTGCATTCTTGTAAGAAGACTGAAGTGCTAAAGTGCACTCAAGTGTGACTAGTGACTGGCTGAATAGAGTACCAAGCAGGCTGTCAGTGATGCACCGACTATATATTACCACAATCCCCACTAGAGTGCCTGGTAAAGAGATTCGTCTGACTCGGTACTACAGTGGAGGCAGCATTAATGGAACATGCTAGCCAACGTCAACAGTGAGCTGATGACCGGTAGCTTGCAGCTTGTCAGCAGCAACACTAGAAGCAAGAGCAACAGCAATAGAGACTGGGAAGGCAGCACATGAGATATACCGTTCGGAAACAGCCACAATGTTGTGTGTATTTGAGTGTACGTGTGCGCCATGTTTGTGCCACATACATGCAGGTGCTGGGCGTTTGTCCAGAATCAGTGTCCAACCATTTAGGGGTGGTACACGAGTGAATTGCCTTTAATTTACTCGGACTCGGCAGAAGAAAGTCTTTATCGATGACATTTTTTTAGAATGTATTAATGATATTAATAATGCATGTGCAAAACACCCTAGCGTCTCCACATTCGGTTCCAGGTGCTTCACGTGTGCTGGAAAGGATGCGTGAGTGAGCGGTTTAGCTGCACTAGTGGCACACAGGTGCAGAATGCCCATCTTCACACAAAAAATGTACACTTCATTTTCTGGGAGAAGTGAGGCAAGGCATCATAGAGTGTATCCTGTTGCATTACATTGCTGTCTATAACAGAGTGGAGACTGGCTGCTGGCCAGCACGCTGGTGCAGCTATCAGAGGCATGAACTGGGTCAGCAGGTACTACACGTGCACTGTTCCTAACCTCTGCTTGCACTGAAATCCCCATCTCTACGAAGGCATCGTACTGCACTGCGTCTTTGACATCCGGCTGCTCTTCTATGGTAAATCAGTTAGCGATGCCCCAGACTGAAGCACGAGAGTGCAGCTACCCGAGCATGACACATACCTCTTCTTCCGGGTCTGTATTCTCCGTGCCCTGTGCAACGCATAGCTTTCCGCAGGTGATGAAGTCGTGTGTATGAGTCGCGGTGGCTTCCTACCGAGGTAGTGGCAGTGGCAGTGATGGTGGTGGTGGTGGTACATGCTACATTGGCCTTCCAGGGGCGGTAGTGTTCTACCACCATGAAGGATCGTGTATGCTGGGTGCTCTCAATCTTGGTGACTTTGCAGGTGATGGGCGACACTGCCTCCTCAACTTGTTTCAGAAAATCGAACGCAACCCTGATCTGAAAGGCTTTGGCAGCAGCCGGTGCATTCTGGTTGACCCTTGGGCCTCTATTGAAGAGCGGCTCTGCTTCGTAGAGGTGAACCACTCCCTCCTTCACCAAGCTATACTTGCCACGGTGAAGCTGAGGAAATGAGGTAAAGCTAGAGGCACTGCTCCTTCTCTGCGGTGCAACGCTAGCATGCCGACAGAGCTAGATGTCATGGCAGCTGCTGGGGAGTATTGGAGACCATTCTTGCATTAAAAGAATGAGGAACTAGAGCAACACAATAGCATGCCGTTTAGATACTATAACAAGTTATCTGAAGTGATGCTTAGTCAGATGTACTTATTGCTTAGTATTGGTCAGACATGGCTCTCTTCTGCTGTATCGCACATGCTCACAGTACTGTATGCTCACAGCGGTACGTTAAAGACATAGACTTGTTGTTTGCCTATGGGCGTTCTTGATTGACGTCCTTCTGTGCTAATTTCGTCTCCATAGGTACCTGCACCAGTGCAACTTCTGCGACCCATTAGCTATTCTTTGAGGCGAAAGTTTCACGAGTGTCCGTCGTAACTCTGAAAGGACTAGCACCCGTTAAGAGTGCTGTGTTTTGAGTGCAAATGACCTGAGTTCAGGAGTCAATAGAGGACGTTTGTGATATTACTCACGGCAGGGCTGTAGTGGGATGGGGTTGCTCTAATGCAGGCATTCATAGGACAAACTGTGATTATTTGTCATAAGGTGACACTAGGCTCTGGTATCTTTGTTGACATGTCACCACTGAGTATCAGTTGTCAAGTGTTACACTAGCTGATATAACAACCTATTTTTGTATAGCGACAGAAGAGCCTTGGCAGCTATCACCACTGTTTGCAGTGGCGATAAAGGATCGCCCACCCCAGGATTCGAACCCATGACCTCAGGGCCGAGGTCGTGAAGAGCAACCGCCTTACCTAGTGAGCCATTACGGACATATTCTAGACGACCCAAAAACACTTGTCAGCAACTCTCCGCCCTCAAAGAACTCAATCTCTTTCTAGGCGCTTTACATTTGCTGTAAAGGGAAATGCAATGGAATGGTGAGTAATATCATGCTTGATAAACAAACAACATGAAAAACATGGTTAGGGGTGACATGCACAGGGTCAGCATGCAAATGTGGTCAGTGGCAGCATGCACAGTGTCAGCACGCATAAGCACAATCCTCTCATGCCTACTGCCGCCGGATGCTAGCCTCTTAAGGTTATACTGCTGAAAAATGACACTGTTGAATCGGCCGGCCTTTACTTTTATTTTACTCTGCCACTGACTCTGATTATTTGGTATAAAGAGGGAATAACTTGAGAGTTTTTGTGAAATTTAAGCTGTTCCCGTTTCTGTCAATGATTGAAAGGAAAAGATTAGCATGCTTCATGTAAGGCTGCTTAGAATTTTGGCTCACTCGCCTTTTGGCTGGCACCAGCACATGCATGATCTTAACTATATGGTATAGTCCCTGACTATACATTATTAACTTACACCTACTCAGGTTTGGCCGACTCCATTGACAAAAGAGCTGCACCCACTTGGCCAGATAGTGAAGCCTCTGCAGGCACAGAGGCGATCGGCTATATATCTATCGAACAAGTCAGCTTCAAATCTTAACGAGGCAAGCGCTGGCAACTACACAATTCGCAAGTGATTGAGCCTAGCCCACTGGGTTTCTGTAGCCAGTGCAGGCGTCGCGAGATGGAGGGCCCCAGGTGCTGACTGGCCGAGGCAGCACAGGCTGCAGTTGCTCCCAATCCTGCACAGGGGTCAACAGCAGTGGTCGACTACCTCACCTGACCCACCTGGGCCATCAACTGAGAGCCGACTGGCTAGTGCAGACATTATAATATGGAGACACCCGGAGGATGCCCTGCGACGATGACGACCAAGCGCAGCCACAGCAGCCACTAAGGCTAACGCCGCCTTCTCGTCCCTTTCCTGCTTCAACAGCTGTAAGGGCAGGCTGCTTCACTCAATCCATTCTGGGCACCTGTGCTTGTGCTTGCTTGGGCGAGCATCGTTTGTCGGACTCTGGACCGCCAGACCTCCGACTTCAGAGGTAGAGCCCCACTGCCCAAGCGGTGCAGGCAAGCGGAGCTTGTGCGAGAACTAAGTCAGCACTGGTTTCAGCTCTGCTCAATCTGATTCGACAAAAGCATCGACTAGGGCTAGCACGATCGGGCAAGCACGATCGATCGGGCAACACCGGCCAGAGGCACCACTGTGTGCTGCAACAGGATTATTCGGTCTTAGCAAGGAGACCGTTTCGGGGCATCCTTCTGCCTTACTAAACTACTATCTAAAACCTACCGCAAAAAAGCCACTGCTGCTGCTGCTGCTTTCCTAAATGCAGCAAGAAAGTGCCCAAGCATACCCATGCACCTACAGCCCTTCTTAAAGGCCAACCAGCTGACCAACCTTAGATATTGCTGCCAAGGTCTTAACATGGAAGGCTTAGGAAGAGCACCCTCAGTCAGCTAAGCCATGGATATATAATTGCAGTACTACTACTACTACTAATAATAATGCATTTGAAAAAGCACCCTCAGAGAACTCTATCTCTTTCTAGGTGCTTTACATTTGCTGCAAAGGAAGCACGATCGAATGGTTAGTGGTAGCATGCTCAATAAACAACAAGAATAACATGGTTAGGGGGGATTCCGAAAAGCAGGTGGTACTATACTTAGTCGGGTGGGGGAGCAGATCTGATAGGTAGGCTGGAGCCAAAGAATTAAAAGACCTAAAAGTGAGTGACAAACCTTTGAAGTCGGTGTGTTGCCATTACTTGACTGGGAGCCAGTGCAGGTCAGCGAGAAGTGGTAGTAGTGGGCAAGTTCAGCAGTAGCAGCACAAACTTTGCTTCTAAGCGATTGCCACCAGTGGCCTGGAAATCTTGGAATACTTGGACTATGCAACTATGATAATCTTTGCCAGACAGCCTTTGTCGGGAATTCTGTGCCTCCGAGCATTTTAGCTTCCAAATGCAGATGGTGGCATTGCTAAAGTTGGACTGTCTTCTGGGAGTGGACGGGTGCACTGGAGCTCACAAGAGCTTCATTCCTCCTGCCTCACACCTCATGCGAGTAAACGAAGTAAAGCCAGAGAAAGCAAACAGTGAAGGAGCAATCGATCGAACTGCCTCGTTTGTATAGCAGCAGCCAGGTAATGGAGTGCAAGCACTTCGCCCAGCTGGAGAGCTATACTGCAGGGGAGTACATCACTTCTCTCCGATCGGCACTGTAGGCTCTCTATCTCAAAGTGCTTGCAAGTCCTGCCACTCATTATTAAATCCCCCCCACTCGATTACACCGGCTTGTTATCTGAAAAGCTCACTGCTTGGGCTATCACTTGCTCTGCTGACTCATTCGGCATCCGCCCCACGAGATCACTAGAGGCACTGGAGGCTCTCTTCCAGTCAGACTTTTGTACAGCCAGCATGGTGCCTTTGAAGCTAAACTGCCGGTGGTTCGGTGGCTGGAAGCTGGCTTATGCTATCCGCCGGTGGTGTGTCGGCCACTTTTTCTATTCAACCTCCTCTTGCAGATTTCTGCAGGAGACTAAGTGAAGCCGGCCGGTTGTCACAGCTGCTAGATTGGATGTGGCTGGCTGTCGTGGCGGCTCCATAGATTCCTTCATCTGTGCAGGCCTTCTGAATGCCTACCGACCGCCACATTGACCGTACACATTGTTCGCAGCCGGGCTCGTATGGGTCGGGCCTGTGGGAATTAGCCAGCAGCAACTGCCACCCTCTGCTGTCTGCAGTCAATTCTCCGGGCCGATTGGTAGCCCTAGTCCAGCTTTTGACCCCCAAATCAGCGACCGTAGAGTGCTCGGGAGCAGCCAGCCATTCCTCGTCCCGACGACAACAAAGCACCGTGGAAAATATCTGGAGAGGAGACATTTAAGTAACTTGCCAAGGTCCTATTCGGCCCTCAAGCCGGCAAGCCCTTGCTGAAATTAATAGGTGCCTGCCTCTATCCAAGACAATGGCTGACTCCATCGGCCACTCCCTTAATCTCGGATGGCTGATTGCAGCCTTCAGTTCGATCTCAAGCTGCTGACTCTCGGCACGAGACGTAGCAGAATGGCAAGGAGAAAATGCCCACCTGAAAGCAATACGCTGAGAACTAGTATTCTTGATTTTCAGTGGCTTCAGTTCATGCAAGTGCAGGTTTGGAGCAACCGAATGCTGCACCAACTTCTTGTGGCTTTGCAAAATAGTGGCCATGGATATCTCCAGTCCCCGAGCTTGAGGCAGGGTGGAGAATTTGCCCACCTCCCCACAGCGTTGGAACGAGCTGGGCTGCCTCCTTTTCATATGCCCTGCCACCGTTACCAATGAAGATATTATGCTTTAATTCCACTCAGTGGGCAAATGCCAATTTCGTATCGAATAAACACAGTGATTTTATGCTATATTTATATGGTTGTTTTATGCCTACATGTGGTCAACAGGTTCTTGTTTGAAGATGCATTCAGATTGTCTTAATCTTGCAGCTCCGCCCATGCTCCAACAATCATGAGAGTGAATTCGACCTACAGGTGAGCACACGAACCACGGAGACTGCAAGTGTAGGGTGATGCACCTCTATGATAAATATAAAGATTGTCAGACCCCTGCCACTCTCTGCTTTAGCAAGATTTCCATTCGGAACTGGGGAGCCACATGACCTGGCCGTTCAGATGCTTTGCACTGTGCCTAAACCAAGACAACATGCTTTGACTTTGTGCAGAGTACTTGTCAGCTGCCCACTGCAAATCGGTAGTCATTTCTTATGCTATTTGTGGTCACTGTGGTGTATCATATGCATCTATACCTGGTCATGTGCACTGACTCATAAACTGATAGCGTTGCATGTCGGCCACTTCTTCAAGAGCGGCACATGCAGCTGGATCTGACTGCAGATGAATGCTGATAATTAATCATAGCAGCTGCCGTGCAAATATAGTGTAGCTGGCATCATCAGGCAATAACCAATAAGGGTAACATGTGCGCCACCCAAGTTTTTCCTCCACATTTTCTCTACATTCTGTACATAAGAGATGCCGACCTGTTCCCGGCTGACACGACTCTCATACCATCTCCCTTTCATACCTCCTTGCCTTAAGGACGACCTCATTCTGATACATCAGGACGACCTCACTCGGATCCTGCAGAAGGTCATTCATGCAAGTGAGTGAGACTATCAAAGCTGGACGACCAGTTCCCATCGAAGATAAATCTCTGTACACGTTACCTCCTATCCCAGTGGGCTTGAACCTAAGGATTCTCTATATTCAAATTGTTAGATAAGCTGGTCAATTAAATCTGTCGTGTACCATACCCACCTACAAGGAAGTCCTAAAAAATATATATATATATATATGCTTACATGTAAGTATATGTATGTATGCATATGTATATATATATATATGCTTACATGTAAGTATATGTATATATAAAGATGTATTACAATATTAATGTGCATGTATGTATACATTAGTCGGCCGGTGTCCTGCCCTGCCCACACCTCTCTGTGCAGGAACCGGGACCACAGGGCACAGCCACCGCAATGTGGTTAGCTCTGTATGCTGAATAACGAGGTCCACCAGGCAAGCTCCATTGTTTGGCTACCAGCTGCCTAGAGCCCCGACCACGAAGCAGCACATCTTTTTGAGAAAGGCAGTTATTCGGTGTCTAATAATCTCACCACACCTGACCTGTATCACCACAGCCGACCGTTAGCCAGTGGTAAGAAAATACAGGGCAATCGCCACATACTTATTGGTCTTGTTCTTGTCCACTACCACCAGGGCATCCTCACTGCCGGCGAATGACACCGGCACATCGATGATCACCATATCGGTGTCGTTGTCAGTCACCAGGTCCGGCTTGAAAGCCGGACCACCGGCAAGCAGGAGAGTGCAACCTGCCGACATGCAGGTGAGGGAGGTGGCCGCAAGAGCTCCGATTAGGCGGATCAGAACCAGGTTATGGCTGCGATTGCACACAGCATGGCCGGCAGTAGCTTAGCACGTGACAAACGGTCTCTGCCTCAGCTGCAGACACTAGGGCCTGCAGACCAGCCGCTGTGCCTTAGAACAAGGCGAGGTCTTCCACCAGGGTGCACAGACCGACCTGAGGAAGGTTCCCTCGGGCTGGAAGCTGGACTCCTGCATGCTGCCAGAGAGTCTGACGACCGGCTTCACCGCCAGATCAAAGAAGATCGGCGATAGAGAGTCGCCCAGCCAGATTCGGGTAGTCTGAAATGCAGCCAGCATTTCTTCGAGCACCCGAAGCTCCAGGAGCATGCCAGCTCAATGAAACTGCTGCAGAAGCTCTCATTCACTCCGGCATGCCGATGCTTATGGAGCAGGAAGGCACGCGGGTGCTGCCGAAGGCACCCTGCAGGTCGAGGAACGCTGCTACACATACTCCACACAGGCACCCTGCCGAACTCTGGCCTCGTCGAAGGCACTCTACACAAAGCAGGACTCCTCTAGGCAGCCCTCCACACCCAAAACAAAGGCACTTTTCTGCTGTGACAGCAGCCCACATCCACCAGCAAACTTGCACAGCCTCGCGGATAGGCAGCCGGAGAGCTTTGGAGCACAGGCAAGAAAGAGCCCGATGAAGCAGAAGTTTCCAGGCATGCTGGGGGTCACCCTTCTTGTGGATAAGGATTTTGAAACTCATTTTCCACGAGGGAGGGATATCTCCGACGTGAAGGCATCCGTTCAGGATGAGCACACAGTGAACATGCACCCCGAGTCGACTAGGCACAGGTGGCAGTGTTCTAGGCAGTCGGCTCTCAGAGACATGCTCTGTGAGGCAGAAGGTGACGTCCTCATCCGAGAGCGGAGATATCAGGCGAGACTTCTGAGCCGGGTGAGAAGGGATGGTCCGGGCGAGTAGGGTGTGCAGGCGGTCATTGTCGAGAAGGCCGGGCCTACTACTCAGCCTCGCTGTGGGAGCTGCTGGCTGCCAGGTCAACGACGAAGTACGTCGGTGCTGGCAGCAGG
This sequence comes from Cristatella mucedo, assembly GCA_009760855.2. Classification (NCBI taxonomy): domain Eukaryota; kingdom Metazoa; phylum Bryozoa; class Phylactolaemata; family Cristatellidae; genus Cristatella; species Cristatella mucedo. Next base: position 3,804,013 of record WPIO01000028.1, read on the forward strand.
ATTTTGCCGACGGTCTTGGTGTGGTTGGCCACATAGAGGCGCTGCAGACAAGAGGCGCACCTCGAATCCCGTCGCCGTGCACCGCAGGACACGAAGCTGTCCGCTTGAGACTGCTGAGGCTCGGGACGAGTGCGGCGGTGCCTATGTTCGTGATCCTTGGCCAGGCCTCGGGTAAACCACAGCAAGCACTCGCTCGGGTGGGGAGGAGGCCACGGAGCCGTGCCAGTCGTTTGCCCGTAGGAGCTCATGGGCGCGCGATGGCGGCTCGATGAAGAGCAAAGCCCCCACGAGCGAGTTGCTGCGTTGTCCACGACGGCTGTATTGTATCGTGCATACAGGCAGCAGAAGCGAGCGAGTGTACGTACTGATGTTGTAGCAGCCGTCGTGCGTGCTTCTCCGGAGCGCGTGGTGATAAGTCAGAAGAGAGTGGATAGCGTGGGTGTTGGCTACCAAATGCGTACCGAAAGCCGCTTAGGTTGTGGGTGCGCTATACAAAACTCTCCTGCGTAACACCCACGTGGTCTTTATGACTTTGTGGAGTCACTGACGGAGATACATTACATTACAGGCCGACGCACCGTCAGAAAGGGAATTGCTGGCAAGGGTGTCGCATGCCGGCAAAGAGCTCGGCCGTTGGGTAGACGGAACGTCGGCTGGAGGGATGATAGAACTGTGTGATGGCGATGGCACGCTCACAGCCGGCACGTTGTCATGTGCTCGGAGCATCCATACCTCGACGAGCTCGCGAGGCGGACGTGGAGCGTCTGCAGGAGCCGGCAACGGCGGCTGTCCCGAGGGCTGAGGTGCAGGTACAGGTGAAGAGGCAGAGGGCGTCGGTGAGCCGGCACAGGGTGAGGGGTCTCTGATGTAGTGGCAAGTGGAGCAATGCAAGAGTGTGTCGTCGAGGCAGATTGGGGGAGGTCGGGGAGTGCCCCGAGGCCAACGTCAAGCTAGACGCCATGGGAAGAGGAAGTTCTCCCACGGACGAGGTGTGGTGCAGACGAAGGTGCAGAGAGGGCATCGGACGAGGAGCGCCGAGTTGTGTCGGCAAGCAACGTGAGAGGAGAACAAATTTAACTGGGTGAAGCGCCAGGGGGGAGGGGGCATGAAAGACAAACAGTGGGGGTTAAGGGCCAGGACTGAGGACATACCAAGGTAGTGGGCGCCAAGGGCGTCCGTGTAGGGGCAGAAGCCGACAAGGCTAGGGCCTGTGTTGCTTAGCCCCTCCAGCCTTGGCCGGCTGTAGCAGGTATCCTCACTGTGTGTGTGTGTGTGTGTGCGTGCGCGTGCTTGTCTGTTGGCTACCGAATGTGTGCCGAAAGCTGCTTAAACTGTGAATCTATGAGTTCACTATACAAAACTCTCATGTGAATCATCCCCATAGTCTTTGTGGCTTTGTGGAGTTACTGATAGAGATACAAACCAAATTTCATGCAATGCCTGGAATCAGCTGTGCACTAACTCACATGAGCACTTCGTGATGTCATAGCTTGCTCATCGTACAGAACATCTGCTAGAGTCGGAGCATTGTTGGGAATAATTTTGAAGACAAGCAATAATACCATTCGATGTCAGAGGCAGAACACTTTCCAAGCTCATTCAAAAGCTAACCAAGAACGAACGCCTTTGCTGCTGAATCGCCAGCTCTCCTCTCTAACGTCAGCCCTCGCGTTCGAAACATCAGTGGTCCTAAGGTCGAAACGTATGCAACCAAATCGCCCCCACACATAGAGACGAAATGACCGGAGTCTCTACACTCGGAATCGATTTGTCCGACAGCAGGGTCGGGGGGGGGGGGCAGGGAGAGAGGCAACTAGAGAGCCACTAAATGGGAGTAATCGCCAAAGTGCTCTAACCTTTGAGAGCTGTCGTCACTACTTGGGCATTCCGTTGCTTGGAGCAGAAGCTTCAGTCTCGGAGTGAACCGAGGGCAATTCTCTAGCTGTAGCTGACCTTGGCAGAGCTAGGGCACCACAGCTTCAGAAGTGTTTCGTTTTCATGCCCTGACCCTGTTGAAAGTGCATGCAAATGCTGCCAGTGAGGATCAAGTTACAAATGATGACTTAAGATTCTGAGTCTGTATTGCTAAATCAACATAAGCTCATTACATTAGCCCTACACCGTGCACTCGGCCTACTGCTCTCTTGGTCAGAGTTCTGATTAGCTACTAGTGCTTGTAGCCATATTGGGTGCTTTTACAAGGCTCACACCTGCAAGCATTCAAAGAACTTCACGTGCAAGGACTTGAATGGTGCTTTCTGAAAAATCCTTCAAAGGGCTGGATGAATAGACCAACTGAGGGCAGAGAGAGAGAGAGAGAGAGAGAGAGAGAGAGAGAGAGAGAGAGAGAGAGAGAGAGAGAGAGAGAGAGAGAGAGAGAGAGAGAGAGAGAGAGAGAGAGAGAGAGAGAGAGAGAGAGAGAGAGAGAGAGAGAGAGAGAGAGAGAGAGAGAGAGAGAGAGAGAGAGAGAGAGAGAGAGAGAGAGAGAGAGAGAAAGAGTGTGAGAGAGAGAGAGAGAGAGATATATATACACGGGCAGAGACAGACAGAGATAATTTAAGTTAGAGACATGATCATGTTTTTACTGGTTTATGTAAAAAAGATCCTCTAAAGTCGCTGCTTAGTGTTTTGAATGTTGATTCAAGGATTATTGATCACAATGCCAGATTATCAAGGGGCTTTTGGTTACAGCAATTATTTAGACTATTGAAAGTGACCACTGATCCTAGGATTATTACTCTTCAGCAAGTCTGTCACAAGCCACAGGGGCTGGAGATTAAATATGGTGACTGATAGAACGACTTGTCATGGATAAGCAAAAGCAGCCCTTTTAAGTGAACCAGCTTATTCCTACAAACACGCGTGCACGCACACACACACGCGTGCACACACCCACACTCACACTCACACACACACACACACACACATGCACACACACACACACCCACATACACTTTAATAACTCTAGATGCCAATAATATTCTCATAGCATATCAATGGGAATGCAATACTTTTTAGGAATACTATTGTGTTTATCCATAAGTTTATTTCAATTATAATAAGAAAACTAAATCTCTCCAAGCAACTGATTAGCTATAGCACACACAACACAATGTCAGCACGAAGAGTTGGCACTCTGAGGAAAATTCATGTGGTCATAAAAAAGTGTTCTTATGAACATGTAGGTTTTAAGCTTCCTTTTAAATGTCGTCAAGTCAGAGGATGCCCTAATGTCAATCGGTCAGATGATCAGGCTTCTTTGGGAGCATATGCACTGAAGGCAACTCTCCCGGGAATTTAGTTTGGATGGTGCTGTGGCAACTCTGTTCCTTACTGGCCTGTTTTCTGAGCAATTACTCATTGGAGAAAAAATGTTTCAGTGTCAGAGTCGTCGAAAAAACCATTCACAATTTTTCTCATAGCCATGCGTTTTCACCGAAAGGACTAAACAGGAAGTGTCAACCATTGGTAGTAATAGTGGGCCATGTAGACTCTATATGCTGACAGGGCCTCAGAAACATTTAGAGGAACTGCTATTTTCACATCAACCATGAATAAACTCCCACATAAACTTGCGATCAACATAAGTGAGCAGTTTATCCATCCTTTCGATGGATTTTGCAATCCTTTGCTAAAGGAGCTGTGATGGCTTCCGGTTGATCAGAGGGTACACAGTAACTTTTTTATGCTGACCGACAAGGCCCGCCATGGCTTGGCCCCTTCATACCTACTTGAACTGCTGCACCAGTTTCAGCCTCCCAATACTCTCAGGTCCTCTCTGGACAACAATGCATATCCTAGACTATGGAAGTCACATCCACAATTCTAACCAAACAACATCTACTGTCCTGCTGCCGACTGATTTCCTGCCGTCCTAAGCTGCTACCTCCATGCTACTCACTACCTCAACTGCTTTCGGGACTCAACTATGCTTCTCACTTTCTCTTGGTTGCATGAGATGAAGTCAGCTAGCTACCGAATTCATACAGAAAGCTACTTACCCTTTGAGTGGGCTACACAAACTGTCCTTTGTAACACCCTCTTAGTCACTGTGGCTTTGTGGAGTTACAGAGATACACTACATACTTTACATTGCAACCTCTTTAGAAATGTGTGCCAAAGCTGAGACATGAAGTCAATCGATGTGACATCATTCATTTTAGCGTCTTCCGGCCTTCCCATTTCGTTTGTAAAGGGACAGTGTGCTTCAAAAAAGGATAGCAAACCTACCACTGACGGCGACTGTAATTTTTCACCGACAACACAAATTGCAGCCATCTCGATGTTGTGATCACGGACATGTGGTTCGATTGCAGGCCGGCACTCGGCTGCTGCAAGCTGGTCCACCTTTGACGTTGCATAGCCGGCTTTGCCTGACTTCAATGTGACTTAGTCCACCTTTGATCCATACTTCCTGGAAGGGGCTGCTTAGCCAGCCTTTGATGGGCCGCTCCCGAAAGAAAGGGATGAGCAAGCAAACCTCGAGTTCAGTTGCGACTGGGATGATGGCCCTGAGATGTCTTCGTGCTGGCCCGTTGCTAGTATCCGTGTGTCTCCTCAAGTCTACCGTGGTAATGAGCTGTCGTCTTGTGTCATCACTCCCGAAATGGGAATAGCAGTTGACAGCATCGGCGGTGGAAGAGCTCTGTTGGACTCGGCTAGCTATGGCGATTGCCTGTCGTATCGTTTGTGCCAATGAGTTGCATGTGTGCCTGTGAATCAAACTTTAGATGTCAATACAGGTCACAGCAGATCCTGCAGTTGGCACGAAGCACTTCATTTCTGACAGCGTGTAAGCTTTTAACTCACATTTCTTTGGGCTGCAGATGAATGGGGCAGACATGACATTGACATGCAGTTTAAGAAGGAAAAATGATGAAGCAGCCTGAAAATTACATTGGCTATCCAAATTGATGCTTTAGGGTTATTGGGTGGTGTGCAGATGTCAAATGAAGCAAGTGCTCTAACCAGCTTCCTAACGTCCTTCTGAAAGTATTGAAATCCTCAACTAGCCAGCAGGGATCTCTTATCAAATGTAAGATTTCAATCTCTTTCGGCAGTGCAGTCTAAGAGGCTACCACCTTGCAACCTATTCTCCACAATAGACACAGCGATGAGTCTGCATTTCCACAAAAGCTTCACTTGCAAAATGGCAGAGAGCAGAGCATGACAGCACGTGCAGCTGACTTCTGCTGCTGCTGCTGCCACTACTGTCATCGGTACAGCTCTGGTAGATAAGTTGCAACATCTGCTGAATCACTCGTGCATACTGCTAAGGTAAAGTGCTATAAGTTCGATGCCACTGCCACAAGAAAATGTTCAAAAATATTTGCTGATATTGACAACTGGCTTGAATGCAATCTGCCCATCAAACCGGATCCTGCCATGATTTCATATAAAGGGGTGCATCTGAGTTTGGAAATGACTTGGACATTTGACTTTGCAAATTGGAGACCCTTGGTTAATCTCCTAAAGATAACTGTACTAACTCGTATTTTTCTTACTTTGCATAATGAAAGCCCCTCCCCCTGATTTTGGGATATACTTAATAAATCCGGTATCCAGCTTAACCATATTTTACAATCTTTAGGTGCTGCAGTTGGGTAGCAGCAAATAACAAGCCAGCCTGCTGCAGCTGCCTTGAAAGACTTTTGTTCCAGAGCCCTCAGAGCATTCTGATATGAAGGTCGAGTCCAGCAAAGGCAACAGAACAGCATCAAGAGTAGGGCAAGTGAACACAAGTGCAACATGATCTTCTATCGACTCTGCTGCCAGCTAGCGGCCTTAGCGGTCCGACCAACGATGGACTGAGGCACCGGCGTTGTCCAGCCCCCTGGTGCAAGCAAATGGCATTGGCGGTTCGAACAAGCTACTAATGCACTGACGTAGCTCAGCCACCCATGTTGCCAATTTTGCACTCAGGGCATCACAACTCCCCGGCTGGCCGACAACCTGAGTTGATAGGGTCCAGCTGGCCATTATGGCGATCAATATACAGATCAAACCATTGGTTAATCATTTAATGACATAATGTAAAGCAGCCGGTACCGGCTATTTAAACGAGGTCACAGTAGCAAGTCAGGCATGCAGCTCGCCGGCCATCGCCTTTCAGGGAGAGCAAAGCCACAGCTCCCTGAGCATAAACAGGCTGCCTAGCGACAGATGCTTATCAACAATGCGTTCTCGTCGGCTAGCCCCTGGGTCTTTGATACCGAGATAAGCTGGCCAGCCGGCCTTCCAGTCCTGCTGCTGGGGGCCTGTGCGGTCATAATGCAGCCAGTATCTAAGCTGCGTCGGGAGCAAGAGGTGCACAGAGTGCTCGGCAGCCACGACAAAATGAAAAAAGGGTAACAAATGGAGCTGAGAGAAGCCTTGCCAGGAGTTGCTGCATGCTGCAGCCATCTACAGGCTTCTGGAGCCACGCAGAGTGGCTTGGGGTGGAGCGGAGACAGGAGCAGTAGCCTGTGTCGACGCCGGCTCATCAGCCGGCCGGCTACACGCTGGCCCGATAGAGCGCAGCAGAAGCACTCGCAGTTCCATACGACGCATCAGAACAGGAAAAAAACGCAGCAGGTGCCGTTGAGGCAGCTCGAGGTGCAGGCCAAATGCCATCAGAGAGCACCAGTCAGCAAAAAAAAAGCACCTGATGCAGGGTGCTTGGGCGGTTCGCATTTTGGCAATCGCCGATGTGGGCAAAAGTGGTCGGCTGAGAGTGAGCCAGGTGCAGGCTCTCAGCTGCCCACAGCCTGCATAAGAATCGTCCATTGGCCGGCTGCCAGCAGGTGGAGGTACCAGCAAGCTTTTAAACAGTAGCTCAGCTGCTGCTGTCCAGCAGTGCAAGCATCGCAGAGCAGCAGTTCGCCGGCAGTTGCTGCTGCACGCCGAGACAAGCTGCTGGCACTCAGCCATTCTGCTGCCCAGCGAAGCAGCAGAGCTGCAACCACGGCTGCCCAGCTGCTGGTACAATCCTGCCCGACATCCTCCTATTCCCTGACAGATGCTCATGCAAACGACCTGAGATCTAAGCCGTTGGCTGCCTGCGAGGCGCAGGTGTCCAACCCAAACGCTCTGACTTTGGTAGGCCGCGCTTGTTCGGCGGTACTGTCGGCTAGTCGAGCAGGCGACGACCCTCGGCCGCAATGTCGAGCCGCTGCTGCTAGCACAGCCTCGATGTCCGAGGCTCAGAGCATGCACACGAGCCGCTTGCCGCTGAACACTTCGTCCGCAATAGAGTCACGCGACGTTGCCTTGTCGGCCTGAGCAGCCAGTGCTGCCGAAGCATAGGCCAGCAGTGTGCCGGCTATGGCTGCATATAGGGCCCAGCCTAGAAGAAAAATGAAAAAAGCCAGGCCGGCATGAATGAGCAGGCTTCTTGAAAGAAGCAGCCACTGAATTGCAGGGTGGCAGCGGCGGCTGCAGTGCTGACTGCCAAGCCGAGCTGGTGAATGGAGTGCATCAGCAGTAGTAAGCCTAGTTGGACGGGTGAGGTGATGTAAGCTGGCTGAATCAGCAGGCCTATGGCACTCCAGAGGCTCTCAGCCAGATTGGGGCACTGTCGGGTCACTACATTCAACAAGCACTGGTTGACACAGATCAAACCAAGGTCAGCTGGCCAGCTGTGGCAGTCCTGCTATGGCTGCTGGATGGACCACGGCTGGCTGAATCACTCCGCCCCCTGGCAGTCCACAACTATGGCTTGGCCTGCTTACTCACATTGAACGATTAATCACGGAGAAAATATCCAGACCAGTAAGACCGAGAGCAGACCAGCTCAGATTTAAGGAGAAAAACAGGCCAAAGGCAATATTTGCTCAATGGGAGTCACCACTCTGATGATAGATCGATGACATGACAGGCCAGGTTGCTGCCGAAGAGGTAGGGTTACAAGTTCTTCAGCAGCAGCTGCTAGGGTTCAGTAGCTTCAGCCCAGAGGCTTTCAAACTGACACGGGTCTGTCTTGCGTACAAAGTTCTTAGATGCTCCGGGCATAGCAGCCGTGCTCTGCACGCATGCGAGGTTGGCTGGCTACACTGAGCTGAGAATGGTAAGGAGGATGATGCATGTGCTATGCAACAAACAGGAAGGCCAGTCAAGCAGTCGTCTCAAGGTGCCAATGAGCTAGGTACTGTGTACATATATACACGTGTGTATTTAAATATCCCTGTCTGTAACTACACATCACAACAAAGACTAAGCCGCTAAGGCAGTTGCAGTTACACTTGCGAGTCTTCCATAGTGGGCTCAAAGCCGGTTAGGCAGTTAGGCAAGGTTAGGTATGCATTCGGTGGCCAACAGACTCCATCTCAGACAGCAAAGAGAGAGAACGAAAAGCAGCGTTGGAGGCGGGAGAGGCAGTAGATGAAGTGAGTAGCATGGAAGGAGCGGCGTGAATGGCCGGTAAGGATCGTGCCACTATCGGCAGCACGAGAGAAGATATCATTGCATGTAGCAAGTAATACTAAAGTTAAAGTTACACAGCTAAGGAGCTGCAGAGCAAATGCTTCTGTTGCCAATACTCTTTTATGGAAATAATTGAACAGCCGATTGATCGTTCATTAGAGGATCCGAGGGCACAAGGAAGCTGAAATTAATGCAGCAGTTCAGCTCGGTATGAATGAGCCATTCCGTGGCAGGCTAGTGGGTCAGAGTAAAAACTGTACTCTGTATCCGTTGATCAACGAGCATTCTAGTAGCTGATTTAACAGCTTTATTTGTATGGCGAACGGTTAGCCTATCGCCACTGCTTGCACTTGGCAATACAGGATCGTCCACTGGAGGAGTCGAACCCACGACCTCGGTTGTGAAGAGCGAGCACACTACCTCCTGGGCTATCATTACCACCATCATTAATATTAGTCATGCTAAAGAGCATCGACCAAAGCACTCTCGTTCGTCTGAACTACAGCTACTTTCCAGCCATCCTAAACTGCTACTTCTATTCTACTCACTACCTCAATTGCCCTCCTGAGTCTGCAATGCTTTCCACTTTCTCTTTGTTGCATGAGATTAAGTCTGTTGGCTACCGAATGCATACCGAAAGCAGCTTTGGCTGTGAGTGTGCTATACAAAACTCTCCTACGAAACATTCACGTGGTCTGTGCAGCTTTGTGGAGTTACTGACGCAGATACATTACTTCAGACCGGCCAGAGCTCAAACGGTTCTAGTTTTGTGGAAACTAATCCGACAGCAAAGCAGCACCAGTGGACTAACTTGGAAACGAAGGCTGAATGCTGCCCCCTGCTAGCATATGTGAGCCATAGCAAGCGCATGCCATGATAGAAGCAGCTTCGATTTTGGTGTACAAGTACTTCTGACCTACAGCCATCTAAATCCCTGCTGCTGCACAAAGCCATGGCCTCCATTGCATAATGATCATAATAATAAAACGTGTGCATAGCACTCCAAGCCAGACAGACAGGGGAACATAAAAGAGAGATGACAGTAAGAGAGACCAATATAAATGAACAGGAAAGAGAGACAGACTTAGGCAATGCGAGAGAAAGAGGCAGGGATAGAAAAAGAGAAAGACACTAGCAGACAGGCAGAGCACAGAGCTGGCAACAGCAGCAGTAGCTTTACGCTTCATGAAGTAAAGTCATCCTGAATATGGACACCTAAGATCCCTTTGCAATGCCAGAGACCGGTCTTTGCAGGGAAACACACAAGCACCACGGATGTGTCAGCAACCAGCTACTGCTACACAATCGATTGTAGATGCTATTTGCATAAGGCTCTAAGAGAACTTAATCTCTATCCAGGCGTTTGCATATGCTGAAGGGCTGGAGCCCATTACACTGGTCGCTAAAGTCGAGCACCTTACCCCTGGGGCCAAATCGGGGCTCACGTTGTGCACGAGTGTGAGTAGCTAGCTACATAGCTACAGACGGTCCAACCCGGTTCTCTTTTTTCCGTGGGCGATCTTCGTGTTGAAGGCCACCATGCGGCAGGTGCCAATCGGCAGGGCAGCCACAGCAGGCCTCAAGCAAGCCAAGTGCTAGTTCTCACAGGAGGTTCGCCAACGGCTAGTGACAAGGCGATTAGGGGAAGAGGGGGGGGGGTCGGAGACTGCAAATAGCTCGCCCAGATGGTCATAATAAGTATCACTATCGCGGCTGTAGATTTCGTTAACAAACGATAGCCAGCCGAGGCAGCAGCTACTGGCTGCCGGATAGTGACCAAGGGCTGGCAGGCTGCAGACGGGCGCGCCACCTAGCTCCTAGCACCTGGCATGCTACTACGTACGGCACGGCGGCTGCGGCCAGTCGGTGCTGAGTTCCGCTGTTGCCGCTGCTGATAGCCGGCTGCTGCGGCGGCTCTTCGAGCCTTCACAGAGTCTGTCTGTCTGTCCTCCTCCTCCTCCTCCCCCTTACGTGCAGCTGAGGCGGGTGCGGTAGCGCAGACGCAGGCTTCGCTTCGGGAAAGGAACGGCCGGCATGTGCAGCAGCATGAGAAAAAGAATGACCTGGCGCCGAGGCACCCGCCCCCGCCCGACGTCTAGGTCCCTTGCTCCCTTTTATCTCCATAAGCACTACTTCGGGTAGTTTCGCTGCTGCCCGAAGGTCAACACCAACCAGCTCACGGGTCGGCCCACAGCGCATGCTTTTTTTTCTGGATGGCGAGACCTGGCGATCGGGCACGGTAAGATGGCGGCCGGTGGAAATGCACTCACCTAGCTCACAGGCGCCGGGGTCGTATGCAGCCGCCTCTCCGCAGAACAGCACCAGGCGCATCTTCTGCGAAGCGCCCCAGCCGATCGGATACACGACCAGCGCTACCGTGAGCAGAATGCCTTCAAAGAACAAGCCCATAGACAGATCGCCGGGTTCGGACAGCGCGTGGGCGGCGCGTGCAAGCTCGCCAGCTGGCTTTCTGGCAGGAGGGCGCCAGGTGGCTGCCCCAGCCGACAGCTTTCGCTGAATCCCAGCTAGAAGACAAGAATGCTGGTCTGAAGGAGGGCGATATCAGAGGCAAGCTGTCCGGCTGGCCATGCGATAACAATTGTGAAGACCCTTTCCCACTGTGCCAAGCCGGCTGACAATGTGCTGGTTGGAAAAATAAGTATGGCCATAACCGCCTGCCAAACAAATGCACAGACCACCTTCAGGTTTTACTAAAACCGTCTTCGATCAACTGGCAGAGGGAGTGGAAGTAAATGGGTTACCACGGATTTAGCCCTAGCAGCCACGGCAGCTTCAGGCAAGAACAACCAAATCAACCGGGTCACTGACAATGCATTCTGAACAAGGAGAGCTTCCAGCTCATTGGCGATCTCATTGGTTGGTTTGCTGACACCCTCTCCCTGCAGGGTTATGGTAGGCATTAATAACCACCTGGATGCAATACCCCACCCTCAGTGGTGGAGTTCTAACCTGGTGATGGGGCTACACCAGTGCTAGCTAATAAGATCGCAGTAGGGGTCTCGTGACTTGGTCTTCTTAGAGAGTTGTCTTTTCTGTGAAGGTAGGAAGCCATTATGATTAGGTCCCTTGATTACTGAGCAAGCATCCCTTACCTTGGCCTACAAACCACACTGCATCTAGAGGAACAGTGTCGCTGCACGATGATCTGTTGAACAGTAATTATCAATATTACATCAGTATTAAGATATTTGTTTAACAACTACTTATAAGTGGTCTTATTAGAGAAGCTTGCAGAATACAGTAGCCAGTGTCTCCCTCCTTCCGTCAACGACAGAATAGAGTGAGCAGGGCACGGGAGCCAAGGCGATGGAACGATTGCGCCGCTCGTGGGTGATCCAACTTCTTTGCACATTTTCTCAACTGCTACAACGGCTGCAGCGGCTTGTGTTCACTACGGCTTACCTTGCAGTGAGTGGTCCACAGTCTGTGCTATGGAGGGAATCAACTCTGACCGTCTGTACACTGCTAGATAGTGGCCATCGAGAAAAGGCACCCAAGGCAACGTATTAGAGGTCATGAGGCAAATGGTCAGCAGCTACTTTGGGATTAAAGTGGTCAGATCCAACGGCTCAAAGCACCCGCATTAAAGTTGAGTAACTTGGTCACTTTCAGCCAGCGGCCAGTACCATGGTTGGCAGCGCATACGAGCTTCGGCTTGCATAACTACTGAGCCACTCAACACCGACTCTCTCAGATTCGATACTCAAGCACGATAACCGATAAGCACGATAACACGATAGCCGATTTTAAGCTCCCTATTAGGTTATGGGAGCCTATCTGGTGTTGCCCCCAGGCCCAAATGTACGATGGTTGGGCTGGGGGCGCATACTGCATTGGCCTAGCAGAAGTCAAAAATGAATTCAGAACATTCAGAATGAATAGCTATTTATAATAATGCATTCACCACAGTTAAATCATTCCAACAGTGGTAATATTTAGCAACACGTGGAACAACTGAGTCCGGTGGCAAATGCACTTACCAACCGGCTGCAGCTCAAGTGATATTTTTGGCAGATTGGTTGGTTGGTCTTACTTTTGGGCAATCTTATAAGCACGTGGTCTTTCTGTCTGAGCACCGATGTATTTCTTGCCCGCGAGGGCAAACTGCCCATGGATGGTAGAAAGACAATTAAACAACTGCTGACTGCTAATCATGTCCAGCAGTCTGGTCCCCCACTCAGGGCCATCGGAGGCTAGCCCACAGGTAAAGGTACATACAACCAAGATGCCCCTCTCCTGAGAGCTTTCGATGGCAAACCCTTTTTGCCAGCAAGCACGGTCAGTGGCACATGCAAGCTGCTACTTTTTATGTGATACTGGGGAGGAGCTCCCAGCCTCTTTTCCAAGACACACCTACCTGCTATGCCTTGTACGAGCCCGCACACGGTGAAGATACTTTTGCCGAACACGGTGCGCAAGCACAGGCTGAGCAGTGCTGCGATGGCGGCGACCGACAGCAGGCTGCCGCCGATGCCCATTATGATGAGGCAGGCCTGCCACGCCACCGGAAACTCCTCGTCGGGCGAGCCGATGCTGGCCGCGTACGAAGCGCAACTGTAGGAGTCTCGTCTGATGCCGAGATGGTGCAGCAGAGTGCATCGGTTGTACAGTCCCATCGACGGCCTCGGCAGAGTCAGGAGTGCTACCGAGTCATTTGTGAGTGCCGGCAGCCGCAGGTCATGGCCAATGAGCCACTTTGGAGTGACGATGGCGGTGGCAACAAGCAGGCAAGCACCAATGCTCAGCAAGGTCCACAGCAAAGACAAGCATGTGACGATGATGTGAAAAGACATGCCGTCTGTCATCGAGGCTACCCGCCTGTCTGGCAGAGGTGCCGGTGATGACGTGTTGCTTGCTCACCAGACTGCTCTCTCTCTCCCCGTCTTGCTGTCCTTCGAGATGCTGCTAGTCGGTGTCTGCAGACGAAGCCGTAGGCATCAGCATTGGCAGTCTGCTCGGCAGGCAGCTGATAAAAGGGAGCAGATGATAAGACACTTCTCTGTAAAATTCACGAGGTCATAACAATCTTATGATCGAGCAAATGAATTATTGCTCTGCTGGGCTCACTGGAGACTTGCCGATACAGTTGCTGCAGAGCACAACATGGGTCCCAAAGGTCAGCGAAGTGGCAAGAACAATGGCCACACGAGCTTATGACAGAATGCATGCTCGATAGCAATGACAGTGGTCTCTCATTCCCGGAAAGCAATTGCATCCGGAAATTTCTAAAGGCATCGAATGTTCCTTGCTGCAGGTCCATTGTGTGAGGGGCTGGTTATTGACCACGAGTATGCCTACATGACCAGAAGTTAGCTTTATTGCTAGCCAGTGAAAAATAGAAGGCTGCCACCTTCGACCAAGTGTCAGCACAGCAACTCAGCTTCACGGGCAGTGCCACCAAAAACTTATGGGGGAGGAGTGAGTTGAGTCAAAGTCGATAGCTTTGATTGCCTACCACCAACAAGCCATCCGAAAGCCTCGGCTTGCTTCCCAATCTGCACGTGCAGATTTATATTGGGGCCGGGTCGGCTTTCACCCAACTCTTATCTGCAACTGTCGGCCTGAGTCCAGCCACCAGGGGAGCACTGGACACTTGCCATGGCATAGGCATAATCAAAGGCCATGTGCCAGCAGCCTGTGCAACCCAGGCCTTGCCAGCACGTTGTGGCAGCAAGAGTAATTGACTTGTGCAGCTGGCATGTCTAGCTCAGGAGACAGAGTAGGGTAGATCTGATGAGCCCAGAGGCTTCAACAGCCTCTTCGGTCCTCATTCCTCTGTGGTCATCCTCATGGGCTAGCCGGTCCTGTTGCCTGATGCTTTGCCCGGCTCTCCTCCATCGTCCTGCACTATGCATTTGTGGATGCTTGACACCAGACAGATTGTAAAGCCCTTGGGCATCAGGGGCTCCGAACGTGCTGCTTTGGCGGTCCATACACTTTATTCATGAACTGTGGCAGCCACGTCGGTTTCTTTTCGACCCAAGGCCCAAGCTTGCATTGGCTTACCTGTGAACATCAGAACTAGACATAAAATGTGGATACCAGACAAAGAAAATTCATGTTGTTACAGATGGACACATTGCAGGGTCAGACCCAGATCATGATCAGCGGAGTGCTGACTTGCTGCTTGACCTGCTCCTTCGAAGCAGTCGAAACCTCCTCCGAGTCAGTCGAAACGGATCTGGGGCCCAGTGACACCCCTCGGTATGCCTATGCATGCCACGATCATCGTTGGAGGAGGCCTGGGTGAGATTGTAGCATCCAATCAGCAAGCATACAGCATTAAGAGTGACCGAGTTGGAGCAGAAGGGATGCCAGCAGCGAGCTGCCACGAACCGTGGCACAGTGTGCTGCGCTTGTGCACGGATGCACACGAGCTAATTTGGGTCTGTCCTTATGCTTGTGCACCAGCCAATACCCAAAGCACCATAACCAAATAATGCAGACCCTGAACTGAGGGAGGCCATACACGGTGATGCACTTAGCAGAAGTAAGTAGGCAGCCAGCACTAGTGTCAACGAGCGGTGGCAGGAGCCACCGTGCCGACTGTCCACCCATTCACAGTGCCCATGAAGTGCCTCTTGGCAAGGTGGGCAGGGAAGGCAACTTGGGTAGGAAAGCAGGCTCAAATACAAATACGGTTGACAAAGGATGAGTAAGGACTCCAGGAAGGGTATTGACAGCAGATGACGGATGAGTCAACAGCACACACCGGACGATCGTCAAAAGCACTAAAAACAAGAGCAATGAGTTAGACTTGCTTACAAGCTGCCCTGCCACTGCCACCCACCCTAGCAGCACTCGGTGGCATCTAGATAGGATCTGTCTGCAAAAGAATTGATCAGGTGATGTGGAACAGCATTGCCAATACAGCAGACCAGCCCTGCTTACAGGTGTGAGGAAAGAAGGGTTGGTGCAGTACAAACCACCAGGGCCTTGCCATCATATCTGCTATATACTGCTTATTTCAAGCTTGTCCTTATGCTCTGCTGCTCTGGTTTGGCCCCATTTCACTTACCGACAGCGGTTAAGGCGATCGCTGTTAAACGACAAGGTTCGTGGGCTCGAGCCCAGGATAAATATTTTGAGTTCTCTGAGTGTGCTATACAAATTAAGCATTTTTTGTTCTGGTGACTGCTCAAGCTGCCTGATCATGGTCTCGGTTATGGCCGACGAAGTTAAGTAAGTATTGTGCCTTTGCCAAGGAGGCCTGGCAGGTACCCGGTGAACAGCCAGAGTAAGTAAGCGTTTACTGAAGCTGCACTGATTCATAAATCCATCGATGTGGTCGGAGCTAAACTTGATAGTCTCGGGATGAGGCAAGAGCTACAGAACAAGCAGTAGCCCGATCTCCTGAGAAAGCACTTAAGAACTGACCAAAAACATGGTAGCTGATTTACTCAGCTGTCACTCAAGCAATCCAATATTGACACGGCCATTGCCAGACAGAGATTTCTCTCTTGCAGACATCAGCCTTGAACAATGTCAGCTGATTTTCTGAAGCCGAGACAAATTTTTGTGAAGACAAGTAGGTGCTTCGCCGGTCCATTTGGGTGACATCATAGTCATTTTTACGGTCTAGTCTTCTGTTGGAAAACGTTGCGTGGTAGATGTGTTACGTATCAGGCAACAGTATGGTCACATGAGGAGACCGGGGCTCGGTGAGAGCAATTTCAGTTGTAAGCCACCAGCCAACCGGTGAGCACAGAGACCGTGCCAATGCAAGTAATTTTAAAAAGTAAAGTTTGGTAATACATGCACTTATTGTGACTAGCAGGTAAGCATCAGAGCTCCACAAAACACCCTGGCAGCTTTCTGGCCTCACGAGACCTTCGATCCATACACAAACACAGTAATATCTCTGAAGGGCAGCTGGACCAGGCCATGGAATTGAGCTGCACGGCATGCCAGGCTGAGTTCCAGCCCTCCCAGCCGTGCTTGTGGCCATGTCCCGAGTGGGCATGTCTGAACATCCTGCTGCTGCTGGGCATGCTTCCTGTCTGCGGTGCTACAGTGGTCTAGTGGCCCTCCATGCAAAATCCCTGTTCGGGATTCAGAGACTGCAGTGAACAACTAGAGTCGGTTACACTGATCAGCAGGCATCAAGAGCCGTTTGTGGGAGAGGCTGATGAGCCGGACGATGAGCATCTAGCAGCACTGGCATCCAAAGTCGACTATGAGTAGATGGACTCGGCCACATCCAGGCATCAGTCCAAAAGATTGCCCTAGGAGGCGAGAATGCCGTCAAAGGCAGCAAGCTGCACAGCTCTGACCACGAACTGCATGCACGCCCACAATGTGGCCAGCGCACGATCAGCACATCACCGGCTGGCTCAGCTGCAGCCCTTGATCTTGCATGCAGTGGCCCATCATATCAGGGCTAATAAACCATGCCTTCTGGGACCTGAGGGGGGCTAGAGGTTGGCCTATTGCAGTAGGTGACTCAAACCAACGTTTTATTTGGCTTGCCACTGAGCTGCATTTTTCTTGGCTTGGTACTAGATGACCGGCATCTTGGGCAATCTACTAAATTGCAAGAGCTTAATTGCCTTCTGTCACATCCCACTTACAGACTAATGGCCACAAGATTGCCTCTGCCAGACAGGTACTGTCCACACGATCAATTGTTTATAATAACTCAGCGACTGCTGCTGCCCGACCTTCTAGGACTGTCGGAATAAGTCGATTGGGTCAGTACTGCCCGCTGGACATCAGCCTGCAGCACTGCCTACACACCTGCAAGCCTCCACTGCGTGCATGCACGTGTGTATCGCCGTCTGTAACTCCACAAAGCCACCCAGACTATGTGGGTGTTAGACAGCCGAGTTTGAATAGCTCACTCAGAGCCTAAGTGGCTTTCGGTCCCAGTTCGGTAACTAGCAGACAGACTTACTCATGCAACAAAGAAAAAGTGAGAAGCATTGCTGAGTCAGGATAGCAGTTTCGGTAGTGAGTAAGCATGGAAGTACAGCTCAGGACGGCTAGAAATGATGTGCCACAGTCAGCAGCAGGAGAAGTAGATGTCACTTCGTATGAACTGTGGAAGTGAGTTCCACAGCCTAGGATATGCAGAGTAAAGGCTTCTGTCGCAACGGTCTTTAAGCATAGGAACAGAATAGCTAATTATTGTCGATAAAGGACCTGATTGCACGAGAAGGCTGAAACCGGGGCATTAGGTCAGCTAGGCATGGAGCCAAGCAGTGGCAAACCTTGTGGGTAAGTGTAAGAACTTTACTCTGCATCCGTTGATCAACCAGCAGCTAATCAAACTCTTTCAGCAAGGAAGACGCGTGGTCAAACCTCTGGGATTTGTAAACTAGCCTTGCAGTCATACACACCACCAGTTGCAGTGGCCTAGTGGCGTTTTTTAGCTGCCGAGCCAAAATGGAATCTCATCTGTCTAGCCCGACTCTTCTCAACAGCTTCCCCTCTGTCGCTCGGCCGGCCACCATCAGCCAGTCATCCTACAAGTTGATGGCTCGTCGGTGGCTCATACGTCTCGCCTTCTAAGCTCAGTGCCGACTGTCTGTCTTCGGCTAGATGTAGAAAAACTTGTGCTTGCATGCAGCACACCATGCGGTAATCGATAGCCTGTACATTTTCGACATGGATCGTCTTGGGAAAGGGGAGGGACGGAATGGACAGACAGCTGGCTGGCAGAGCTCGATCGACCGGCCGACTGTTCAGCCGAGACCGGAACATAGAAAGGTGCCCGTCCCGGTGACAAGTCAGCATTTCCCATGGGCTGGGCGACAATGGCTGTCAGCATTGTTCCAAACAGCTTGTCGAGAGGCTATAAATATGCCAATGACTTTTGCTCTTTCAAGCTGGCTCTTCGGTGACAAAAAGTGAAGCCACGTAAAATAAAAAGTGGTCAATACACTACGGTATTAGCATCAGGTATCAGTCGATATCTTCCATTGTATCCAGACGTCGGAGCTAGCCCAGGCCAAGTGAGAAGCAGTGGGACAGCTGCAGTGCTTGAATTGCAGAAGTAGGTCCTCTCAACCATCCATCCCTTCCCTTCCCATCCCTTCCCAAGAAGCAAGAGGCCTTCCTGAAGTTAAAGAGATGAACGTCGACCTGCAGAGCCAAAGAAATGCACAGCACTCTTTTGCCTGCTCACCAGACCGGTGTGCAGTTCTACTGTTTGACCCTAGGTCACTTACCGTGAATCTAGTTCGATTCCTGCTGTGGGCGATCTTTTTTTGCCCACCGAAAGTGATGGTAATAGCAGCAAATGTTTTTCTGCTGCCATATAGATGAGTCTGTTGAATCAGCCAAGTTTTTTTAGCCCATACTTGTCTTCGGACTTTCCAACTTTTAAAACCCTTCTTCATTCCCCACCTCTCAATCTCTCTCTCTCTCTCCCTCTCTTGAAGTTGTAAGAGTAGCTCTTGGATATCGAGCACAGACAGTATGGGAGCCTTTTTTAAGAGGACATTCACCGGAACCCCTTTAAAGAGGAAGGAAGGCTGACCACTGCCTAAAACAAGACAACGGTGCGAAGCACCATGAACTGCGCCTTCGTCGGCCGAACTAAAACCTGCCGAGTGTCCGTCTATTATCGAAGCTACACGTGCCTTGGTTTTCAGCCGGAGTTAATCCGTTCGGCTGTTTCATCTGCCGAAGCAGCAGCCAGCCAGCCGAGGATCAACTTGACGTTCAGCAGCCGCAGAACGGTCCTGTTGATTGACTGCCAGCAGCGTAGTGTGGAGCTGTATGCTACCGTCGCCTGGCTTCCTTCCTGGCTTCATTCGCACCGCTCGCGGACGACCGCCTGCATAAATAGTGCTTCATGGCCGTTGAAAAATTTGTGGGAATTAACCGTTCGTTCGTGTCGACGTGACGTGGCCACTGCTGCCACGGGATGTTGGCAACGCGTGCCCTCACTCCAAAGAGCTCAAGTCTACCGAGCTTTTGCCCCGAGCGTTCGACTCTCTCCACCGACCACCCACCGCCGACTCTCTCGTCGCGCGGGGACATTAAAAAGGCTGCCGCAGCTTCTGCGACTGCTGCTACTGCTAGCGCAACTAGTTTCTCTCGCTCATACGAAATCGGCCGCCTGCGTATAAGAGCCAAGCCCGACCGACCCTGTACGCAGTGCTCCGTAGGGCGTACGGCCGGCCGAAGCCGGCGCATGGCCTGACCGACTCGCGCCCACAGTCGACGCCCCTACGATGGCCACGAGCGCTACGACCTCAGCTTTAGGGTACGCCGGAGAAGTGCCCAGCGGCAAGTGAACCTTGCAGATGCACTCTATTCGCGAAGGCGCCTCGCAGCAAAGAACGCAGCCGCAGATCGGTCCGTTTGAAATCGGCTCCAAAAAGCCGCCTGCATGCCGGCCGACGCACGACCCCACCCCCGGCGTTAGGACAATTTTGCCGCTGCCGCAGCCTCGAGCTCAAGAGACGAACGTAGTTGCCTTAGCAGCGCTTCGAGCGGGGCGCAGCGAATGGCGATATATATCCGAAATGAAGTCCCGTTCAATGGATGGAATAGTGGCTCCAACTGCAGGTGCAAAAGTGCATAAAAGTAAGAACAAATGCCGCGAACGCGACCACCAGCCGCCCGCCCCCTCCCAGCTAAAAGCTGGACTCCAGCCCGGCAAAGATTCGCTCTCAACGCAACAATGAAAAATTCCGTGGAGTGACATTAGCGATAAAACTAACTACGCACGAGCCATACCTGCAAAATATAGGCCTCAACGGAGGAAGAGTGTTACAGTCCGCAAAACGGCGACGAACGAGACCGGCCAGCAGAATGAGCGAGGGGCGGTCGCAGCCACCTGACGTCTGCTACGAGTGACCGGATAACGTACTGGCGTCACGCTTGTGTGGGCGGTCGCCCACATGGTTGACTCCAGCGCCTAGCTTGAGAGAAGGCCGCCGCGGTTTATACGATATCGACTCCATAGAGCTAGTCACTGCTCGCTTTAGACAGCAGGGGCGAAATGTTGCCATCTTTAGCGAGAGTGAACGTGGCGGTGGCGCTTAGCATGGCGCTTCTGGGACTCGGAACGTCCGGGACGGCAACGCAGGTGTGTACGCATGTTGCGACACCCCAGGAGCTCGTTCGGGAAGGCTCTACTTGCACGCGCACTCGGGAATGTTGAGCCTCTCTATTCGCAGACGAGCACTCTTTTATCCGCTGTATAATAGCTTAATTAAACGGGTAGAATGTCCGAGCTCGGAGTTACCGGAAGTTGGGTTTACCCGATTCTGGGACCGGTATAACTTATCGAATACCGCGCGGGTGCTGAGTGATAGTTTTGTGCACGGCTGTGTTCAAAGCGCAACTCTTGCGAGCTCGAAATGAGTACGTTCCCTCGCGAAAGACTGACGCGAGGACAGTCCCGTTACCGGTTCCACCATATGCTGGTAATTTGGGCCGCAACTAGCCTTTGCTGTGGTGACGCTGACCCGCAATTAAACTGACTTTACTGCGAAAATTGCTGGTTTTATAATTTTCGCCAACTTTGCGGGCTGTATGCAACCTTGGCGTCTGCTATCCCTTACGATTCTATGCTTGTCCGCAGGTAATTACTGAGGAGCCTCCTGCCGGCAATCGTGAGAGCTAGCACAAAGAACTAGTAAAAAGAGCTAGTAAATCTATCCACTGGTGCGGTCTCATCAGTGGCCATTATGGGATGATTTTCGCATGTACCGTGGCGAGGCTTGTGGGCACACCGGTGTGATACAGTTACGGAGATTTACGTCTAAATAAGCACACCAACATGCGTATCTGTAAAAGTAGTCGGTGATACTAAACAGCTTCGCTTGTTTAGTTATACTGTCGGGCCCCTCATGCCCGATGCAGCCCTAGGCATCTCTGCTTAGGTTCGAGTGTCGTTGTTCTGGCTAGCCACTGTTTGCACGAACTGGTCCAAGAGAGAGGAAATCACTGAAGCTGTTGATCCACGAATGAATAGCAATATGGATGGGGGGGGGGCTCGGTCGGAAAACCAAAACTTTTGATCTCAGGCTGGATGAAGTGTCATGACGCATGCCTTCATGGAATCTCGCTAGGCTGCCATCGTGGGCAGGCCTTTCTGTTTGAAAAGTATGTGCCAAATGGTGAATGCTGGTAGCAGCTTCAGCATGAATGTATCACTGCTAGTGATCCTTATTGGATAGCACGTTCAGCTGAGGTCTCAGGGAACTTTACCTCGTCTGCGGTTGCTCGTTGGAAGCCAGCAAAATGGACCCGAGAAGTACTAACATTTGGCATATACTGAACAGGTTATGTGCCTCGTGAAAAAATGCTCATGTTCAGGATTGTCCCACGGACATATGCTTAGGTTTCTAGTTCAACAAGCGAAGCATGTGGCTTGTGGTAGCTATCTAAGATGTGGAATGCCCTGCATGTTCTCAAGCAATGTATTGACTCTACTACAAGGTTCTGTCACTCACTTTTAGGTCTCTTCACTTTCTGGCTCCAGCTCACCTATCAGAACTAGTCCCCTCCAGGCCAAGCATCGTATGACTCACTTTTCAGGCTCAAATCATGTAGCTATACCTCGTACGAAGGTCAAATCCTTTGCCTTTGGTTCGTATGCTCCCAGAGCGTGGAACTCACTCCCACCAGACGTCACGACATCTCCTGACATAAGAACATTTAAAAAGAAGCATACAACATCTGTTTATTGGGTCCTTGTGATTTGTCATTTGCATGCTTCAGAATGCTGACACTGTGCATGCTACCACTAACCATGTTTTAAATGTTTACACTGTGCATGTCACCTCTAACCCTATCATGCTTGTTGACATTGTTCATGTTACCACTAATCATCTGATCACGCTTGCCTTACAAAATATATAAAGTGCCTAGAAAGAGATTCAGTTCTGTGAGAGCACTATATAAATGTATTATTATTATTATTGAATATGTGCATGCAGCTCGTTTGTCGCGGGGACCCCACACGTTTGACTGGCAGCTAACGCCAAGGGTCTCAAATCTTCAAGTCTTTCATTTGTTATTCTTCTTGAGTGCAGAGTTTCTAGCTCGACATAAGGTTCATAGTCGGTGCTTACTAAGGCCCTGCTAGTTGCAAGCGCAGAAGGAGACAAGTTAAACTTCTGTTTGACCAACTTGTTATTTCAGCTTCTTCTGTGATGTCTGCTTATTAATGTGTGTACTTATTTGGCGCATATACTGGCCTGCTGGCATCACTCTCTGTTGAGCATGACATCCAGCCATTGTCGACAGTCCTAACATGCCTAGATATGTGCAGACAGCGCAGCATCTTTTGCAGAAGCTGATTAATATGTGAAATCTGGATGTCCTGTTGCAAAATGACTTTCACGAGATGATCATATCTGCTCCACAGTCAAGTCTTTTGAGATGTGTACCATTGTAAAAGTAGGCCTGCTAACGCAAAGAGACCATAGCTAAGCTGATCTCTTGCATTTGTGACATTGCATCTAGACTTTCATAATTCACTGCATGCATGGCTTTCCTACCAGTGCAGTAAGGAGCTTACAGTTTGTGCAAAAATCTCCAGCTAGGCTTCTGTCGTGAGCGTTACAACTGCGCCATACTCCACTTCTCATTGCCCTGCATGGGTCTCTATTAGACAGCTTTTCGACTTTAGGGTTTTGTCTTTCACTTTGCGGCCATCTCACTCCCCTGCTCCAGCCTACCTATTCAGACTACTTCACAATAAGGCTAGGCATTGTATCTCCTGCTCTTCTGACTCGAGCTGTTTAGCTGTGCCTCTAATCAACTTTAAATGATTTGGGGTTCATCAGTGCATACACTCCCAAAGCTCAGAATTCACTCCGACTGACGTCATGTCATCTTCTCGTTAAAACGAATCGTCTTTTGTATGCTTTCGCGTGCTAACACTGTGCATTTCATCACTAACCAATTGACTCGCTTCCTTTCCAGCATAAGTAAAGTGCCCAGAAAGAGATTTAGCTCTCTTGGGGTGCAATGCAAATGTAGTCGTATTTTTATGATCGTGGAAGTGAATATGCTGAAGCATATTGCTTCCTGATTGATGAGGGCGGGAGTTGAAATTTGTTTGTCTGAAGAGAAAAAGTAAAAGGGTCTGCTAAACTTGCTGCTGTACTTGGACCACTGTTTCTGCTGCTTCTGCTGCTGCCTTCCATCTGTTGCTGCTGCCATTGCTGCTGCCAATAGCTGCACGGCTAGCTGGTGGCCAGCACCCCACCTCAGCTTGCACTGGCTCTAGGGCTGCTGCTACTACTGCTGGCTGAGCCAACCCTTGCGGCTGGAGCGAGCATGCCCACCGCACTCGGGTCATGCCTTTGCATGGGTGCTCATGCCTGTCACCCATGTCGTCTAGAATGCCGAGTGCTTGCCAGTGCTACTCCAAAGTGCTTGTACAAGCGTGCTAGTCTCAGACGTAGCTTCCGGCCGTTAGCTCGAGTTTTTGACGTCATATGATGCAAAACATCTAATGGATGGCTGCACTGCACAACTGCCACGTCATGATGCAGCATGGCTAATGGATGGCTGCACTGCACAACCGCCGGTTGATGACTGGCACTGCCCATGA
This sequence comes from Cristatella mucedo, assembly GCA_009760855.2. Lineage (NCBI taxonomy): Eukaryota > Metazoa > Bryozoa > Phylactolaemata > Cristatellidae > Cristatella > Cristatella mucedo. The sequence goes on from WPIO01000028.1 coordinate 3,827,957, forward strand.
GCTGGGTCGTGCATGCCGATACTGTGAGAGCTATGTGTCATTGCAGCCAAGCCCTGACCAAAGCAGCGCATCTTCAATACATTCATTGTAGGATCGGCATAAGTTGAAGCAGATGAGTGACAAGAAATATCAGAGACTGTCGATGCTTTCAACTGTAGAAAACTTCAAGGCTGAGCTGGAGCCCATATTGATCGAACGTGCACCCGACACGGATGGAAGCAGATGCGTTCGAAACGTGAGTTCAACGATCAGCGTAAAGTTCTGCCCCTTGGTTCACTAAGCTGGTGGCAATGTTCTTGCTCCATCTGGTTTTTTGCTGCGTAATCAAACATCGTTGATGCTCTACCGTTGGTTGCGCGGCTGATTCATCACGCTCTTTTTGCTCTCTAGCAGGCCGAGCAGGGTGTGGTGAATATAGCATCCAGAGATGAAGCGCTGCCATGTTACTAATCCCCCCCATAAATCTTATCGCCTGACCAGGTTTGTGCGTTCATCTTAACTCGCAGATTTTGGGCACGTTATCAGTCATTACACACGAAATGTGCCAGAAATGATCTGCTGAGTGCGCACGACAGCAAGTCGACGCTGTAAAGTTTATTGCGCTATTGCAGGGTATAAATAGCAGGGCATAGCAGTCAGTACACTTCCCGTGTCTTGAAAACAGGGCCCTTAGGTGCCGTCTAAATGGTTGGCAATCGCATGGTTCATAGAATGAAAATTTGTGCAGCTTAGAAATGGTGCACTTGTATGTGTGCCAATAATCTAGATGGCAGCAACCAGTTGCTGCCCTGAGTGTCTAGAGATATCTATATTGTACATAGTGGCATCTAGAAACCCTTGTGTAGGTTGTTTTGGGCAGTATGCAAATACGTGCTTTTTGTATTTATAAATAAGCAGACCGCATTTTGGTCAGCTGCCAGCCTGCCCATAGCAAGAACGTTCGGATTGGTGAAGCCCCAACCACAACGGATCATCTGACGTTAAGTTGGCACCCGGAATGCGTGGATGCCTGCTTAAGGCCACTAATTAAAGTCGTTAGGATAGTTGCTTCACTCGACTTGCCTAACCACTTCTTTAGATAATTTAAGCTGATTTTTAAGTTGTCTCTTTTTGTTCCTTATACTGTGCATGCTTACTTGAGCTGATTCATTGCATGTTATTAATCAAGGGTCCTATTACCGGTGGCCACGAGTGTCTTCTTAAGTTCTTTTGCATGCTGGCTTAATTATGGTACTTGTGTACTTACGCATGTTTGTCTGAGCATATATCACTTGCAGGTCATTATTCTTTGATCACGATAAGTAATGGATTTCAATTTTATTTTGGTCCTTGAGTACAAAGTGTATTTTCCTAATCTTTTATGCCTACCAATAAATGTAAGATAGCTATCAATCCACAACATTTTTTCCGTTTGTGATCAGGACCGTGATATTTCGAAATTTTTGCAGTTAGGCACTTCGAACGTCAGGTCCACACATATCTGTTTAGAGTGCGTTGTGTTGCTACCGAATTAGTGAGGGTTAGACGAACGCAACACCATAGGTTAGTATCCATAGACGTATAGCAACAGTACACGTGTCTAGAAGAACATTTTAGCTGATGCTATTGGAAAGTAAGAGAATATTGAATAGCCATATTGGATTGAAATGGCATTAAGAGGTTGCTTGCACCCAGCAGATGCAGTTTGCTACTTGTGTGGATAATATATCAAGACGTGAGTGAAAAAGTACTCCATGAAAGCGTCTTTTGATATATTCGAGGCCTGCAAAGCATGCTTAAGCATATCTGTTGGGGATCAAGACAAGCCCTGAGCATCTTATTTCACATGCAGACACTGTAAGGGAACTCGTCGAGGTAAGGTGAACAATTACTGTCCCTTTCTAGATGGAATCTCTTGCACAAATGAGGTAAAGTGTGGCATATTAGTTTTTAATTTATATGTGTTTGTGTTTGGAGGCTGGCACAGGTAAGAAAAGAGAACCATAAAGTTAGTTATCCCAAGAACTTGGCAGGAACCAACTGACCACTCAAGCAGGTGCTACTTCCTCATGATGGACCCTTCCAAGCGTTAAACTAAAGATCGCAAATTCCATCCACAAATTTTCAAAATTCAATCGTCCCAGTACGTTGGCTGTCATGAGCTCCTTTCTCCTTGACCTCGCCCACACAGAGCGATTGGCCTCTTCAGGAGAGAGAGCAGCAGCAAGTCAGACAGCACGAAGCATATTGCAGACCCCGTTTCCAGCTTTACAGATAGGCTAAGGAGAGAAAGCTGAACTTCCCGGAGGGGAAAACCACAATGACCTCATCAGAGACTTTGGTCTTACCGAGTCCAATGCTGAGCTTCTGACATTTAGGCTCAAGGAGTAGGTAGAACAAACAACCTGTTAGATGAAAAGTGTGAAGAAGAGAAAGCATCACCAACTTTTTGCCAACTTCCTCACTCTTCAAGATGGGCTGTGCTCGTGCATCTGCGCTGCAAGTCTACCCAAGGCTATAGTGATCACCTTTAACAAGTAAAGGATGCCTATTCCTAGGGATTTCATCCAGATGCCTCAAAGCTGTGCTGCTTCATAATAGGAATAAAGGTTAAAAAGGTTACAGTTTAAAGCTTAGCTGATTTAACAGCCTCGTTTGTATAGTAGTAGCAGAAGAGCTTTAACAGCTGTCATCGCCACTTGCAGTGGGCAATACAGAATCACCCACTGCACGACTCGAACCAACGACCTTTGTCCTGAAGAGTGAGCACCTTACCCCATGCTTTGACTCAGTTTCAATAGGTTGCTGAGTGCCTTGAAGTATGAAGACTGCCTGAGAGGTCATTGGATACTTCAAAAGGGTGCCGTTCCTGATGCACCTCCAAGGCGGTTTCTCGAAGTTTCCTTGTTTTCTTTGTATGCGGGACAGCCGGGCCACCAAGGACTGGCCGTAGCGGACTGAGTTCTTTGCAGGAAAGAGCAGCATCAAGTGGAAGACGACGGCGATGCCCTCAGAAGGTTATGATGTCATCACTGCAGTTCAAGTTAGGCATCGTTAAGCACTTTATTACCTAGCTAGACAGTAAGTCGGCAGCTTTCAAGAGCCTGCAAGCTGTCTTTCCTCGGCTGTCGGAAGCAAAGTTCAAAGGTGGTATCTTTTTTGGACCACATATGACGAAGATAGTAGAGTGTGGCAAATATGCCATGAAGCTGAGCGGTGCAAAGAAAGCAGCTTTGAACGTTGCAGTCGTTCTCGGCTTTATGGGCCTTTTTATGGGCAATCACAAGGCTGAACAATATAAGCAGTTTTTCAGACTCTCATAAAGAATTATGGTCAAAATAGGATGCAGAATGTCCCTCGGAGTGTATATCTTTGCTGCCCATCTTGACAAATTCTAGGAGGATACGGGAGCTTACTCAGATTAGCAAAGTGAGTGCTTTTAACAGGATATACTTTACTTTGAACGTAATAATCAAGGACAGTATATCAAAACATGCCGAGCTGGTTTGGTCTAGCGGTTAAGGTGCTTGCCCCGACCAAGGTCTGACTGAGGTCGTGGGCTCGAGCCCCGAGGCATATGTGAAGCGCCTGAATAGTGATTAGGTTCTCTTGGGGCACTATATAAATGAATAATGAATTATATCGTGTGATGGGGCACTATGTTTGGTGATCATTAGAGAAAGAAATTGCGGTATAGTCACAAACCTGGAACATCATCTCATTTCTGAAACCTTTTGAATGGTCATTTTTTAAGACGAGTGTTATTTTGATTCAGGTGCTGTTCTTTCTTGCTATATAGGAACCGCAGGACACACATTTTTCAGTTTTCTCGCAAGAAATGTTTTAATTTCAAGTCACTGTCCCGGTAATAGAACCAAAATTCAAAAGGAGTAATAGCCATTTTTTCATACTTCTGAAGCATAAGCAGTTATGATATAACACTAGCAACAAGGACAAAATTGTGTTACTTAGTATTATTAATTTGCTTGCAACAACTTGTTAAGCCTGGATAGATATTAGTTCTCATAGGGTGCTAAAAGGCCTATAATTGTTAATATTGTTACCATTACCTCTCTATGTGTAATCCGCCCTCACAAATGCATTTTTTCTATCTTCAGCCACAATCTAGTCCCATGAGAGCAACCATATCGGTGTGTATTTGCTGCAGGTATGTGTGTGTGTGTGTGTGTTCGCGCACGTGCGCAAATGTGAATGCATGTGCAAATAGCATAGGCAAGCAATAGCCTGCATTGTGTAAGTGCATGCTTGTTGCAAGTAGAGTCACAGCAGTTGCTGATTGAATGGTGTACTGTCTATGGACTGCTGCACATTTGCTCCGTACATTCAAAGCAGAGTGAACATGATCGCAGATGTTATGGCTAAAAATGCTATCCTCCCCATTCAAAGCAAAATAAACAAGAGCAATGCCTCAGAGTTTCTTTTCTGTATTAAAGCCCCTTTGGCAGAGGCCGAATGGGGATGGGGACCACATCTTGGCGATGCTAAGCAATACAGGGGTGAAGGAAGGAAGGACCAGTAGGTTCTGGCCCGGCCACTGCACCCGATCAAAGAAGGTGCGTGCTTTGTGGCAAACTATCCAGCACGTTCATGCAAACACACCTATGTGATCGGCCGAGTCCTGGGCAAGATGAAAAATTGGCCTTCTTCTTGGCATAAATAAAAATAGTAATAATGGCGTTGAATTAATGCCATACCTGCTTGGATTCATGCCATCTTTGTGGTTAATTAATTTGTAACCTATTTTTATATCTTGCACGGGATAGGAGCAGTATATTTTTTGTTGATACGTTAGTGCAAAGCAGGGCAGCTCCACCTGCTCTCTGACAGAGGTGCTTAGAGCCTCAAGCCTTTTGCCAGGAGCCAGTTGGCACATCCGCCCTGGTTTGGCATAGGGGTGATGTGCTCACCTTTAACGAATAAAGTCGCGGGCTCGAGCTGTGCAGCATATGAGGTAAAGCACCTGGATAGAGATTAAGTTCCCTTAGTGCATTGTGATAGGGATGACAAATATTCTTGTTCCTGAAGCCTGCAATATGAGCATCGGAGAACTGCAGAAGTAGCAAGAGCTGAATAAAAGTATATTGCCTGCTGCAAGCTGGAATTCGATCGATTGCTGGTACTTTGGGTTTAGATAGGCTCTTACTTTGCTCTTCCAAGGTGTGAAGCCATGTGCAAGGACATCGAAGGCAGGCTGAAGAATGCCAGGGGAGGCACTCGTCGGCCACATGAAAACAGGGAGCGTCGTTCTTAATTACCTTTGTACTTACCGTAAAGCTTTTGCTGTAGTTATCGTAATGAGTGGTTGAGATGCCCAGAAGGGGGTGCTTGGGCTGTCCATAATTATTCTGCTTACTTAAGCAGCAACCAGTCTGAGCCAAGCAGCTGCCAACCTATTCTGAAGCACCATCCTTTCAATCAAATTGCTTGCTGTCGACAGCACTTGAGCTGTGGTCAGCAGCAAGGCCCGGCTAGCAACAGCTGCATGTCACGTGACACTGTTTAGGCAGCCAAACCGGCGCACTGCTGTGCTTGACAGCCAGCAGCTGTTTCGCCTCCTTCAGAGTTGCAGTTATGTGTATACACCCGGCCTCTGCTGCAGTGTGTGCTAATGTGTAAGCTGTTTCAGTTGTCCTCGGTCTTGCCAATGGAAACTTCTGCCATGGGCGGTTGTACTTTTTAGCTGCTTACCCAAAGAAACGTGGGTTATGGATTCGTGGAGTGACACGGCTGACAGAGTAGGCAACAGAATGCTGTCTGACAGCTATTGATCTGGCCGAAGGTACCTAGGCATGCTCGAGCCTTGCACCGGTTCTCGAGCAATCAGCCGTCGTCAAGTGATTTGCATCCGTCTAGGTACTAAATGTAGGCCGAAGAACTTGAACATGGCCCTGTCAGCGTTGTTGCACAAGGCTGGTTGTCTCGAGCTCGGCGCCTGATCTTCACCTTGAAAAATGCGTGCTCTATAAATAATCGTGTTGTCTGAGCAGTCGATCAGGCATCGTGGCCACCCAGGCTCAGTTAGATCGTGCTAGCAAGATTCTAGCTGAAATCGGCAGCATGATGGCCAGATCCCTCACCCTAACCCCCCTCCAGCAAGACTATTCAGTTCAAGCGTCTGGGTCACTACTGCCTACCCCCAGCTGCTGCCTGTTAACAAGGGTCTTATCTGAAATGCCATTCCTCGCACTTCCATCTGACATCGCATTCTGATCTCTAGAGCTTATCTGTGGCTTACTGGCTGCTTTTAAGTCTGCATTCAGACTCAGACTATTCAGACTTCATTTAGCTCGAATGCTTGGCTTACCTGGAGATGCTATATGCTACAGCTGAGGAATAGTAATAATAATAATAATACATTTGATATAGCTTCCTCGGAGAACTCAATCTCTTTCTAGGCACTTTACGTTTGCTGCAAAGGAAGCACGGTCGAATAATTAGTGGTAGCATGCTCATTAAACAACAAGAGTAACATGGTTAGGGGCGACATGCACAGGGTCAGCATGCTAGTATGATTAGTGGCATCATGCACAGAGTCAGCATACATAAGCACATAAAGGTCGAATCACTGGGACCCACTAAATGCTGTCATAAATGGATGCATTTTAGCTTCTTTTAAAGTGTGGTCAAGTCGGGAGATGTCGTGACACAAGTCGGGAATGAGTTCCAGACTTTAGGGGCATACGAACAAAAGGCACGGTCTCCAAAGGATTTGAGGTTTTGTAGATTTGAGGTATGGGTGGTACGATGGTTAGCCTGGTGGGGAAGTAGATCTGATAGGTAAGCTGGAGCCAAAGAATGAAGGGACCTAAAAGTGAGTTGCAAAACCTTGAAGTCGATGCATTGCTTGACTGGGAGCCAGAGCAGGTCGGCGAGAAGTGGTGAGATGTGACAACTTCGACGCTCACTGCAGACAAGCTGAGCTGCAGAGTTTTGCACCAGCTGTAAGCGCCTGAGTGCACAGGCCTGGTAGACCAGCAAGCAGAGTTACAAAAGTCAAGACATGATGTCACACATGCATGGACCACCTTATATGTGGTATCCTGTGTAAGCAAGCCCAAATTGTAGATATCTTATGTAGCTGAAAGTAGGCCGATTTGACTGTGGAGCTGATGTGGTCGTCTAATGAAAGGTCACTTTGGAATATGACACCTAGATTTCGTGCAGATGCATCAGGAGATATGTTGGCAGAGCCGATTGTGAGCTTGCCAATTTCTGAAACACATTTGGTTTGCCCATAACTAGTATGTTGATTTTATCATCATTCAATTACAGAAAACCTGCTGCCCTCCGTATGCGGATGTCACCAATACATGCAGCAAGGGAGTTGACAGAATTCGACATGCTGTAGGGTTGGGATGGATCAAAGTGACTACAACTGAGTGTCATCTGCATAGAAGTGAAAGCCTAGATTCTGCCTGTTAATAGCATCGGCAAGAGGGAGAGTATACACCGTGAAAAGAATAGGACCAAGCACAGAGCCCTGAGGTACCCCATATTTAAGAGGTTCTTCGGATGATCTTTCTCTATTCCCATCAATACTCTGGAGTTTCCCGCTAAGGTAGGGCCTGAGCCATTGCAATGCAGTGCCAGTGATGCCCAAGCGATGTGAGAGGCACTCAAGAAGGACTTGGTGATCGATAGTATGAAAAGCTGCCGAAAGATCGAGCAAAACAAGCAGATACACTCTACCTATGTCTGCATTCCTAAGTAGGTCGTTGTACACCCTAAGCAATTCTGATTTTGTGGAGTGATTAGCTCTTAAACCAGACTAGAACTTACTTGCAAGGTTTGAAGTTGAAGTTTCAAAGTAAGAGTTCAGCTGGTCTGCCACGACTCGTTCCCATGTCTTTGATAGGAATGGTAGAAGGGAGACTGGGCAGAAGTTGCTCAAGTTATCTTGGTCTAGTGTTGCTTTCTTGAGTAATGGCCTTTTTGAAAGGTGCTGAGATATGTAGCAGATGATATATTTGTGATGTTAGTTATGCATGGCAGCAGTAGATCAATGTATCGTAGGAGCAGGATTGTGGGAATAGGGTCCAGAGGACTAGTTGTCTTCTTTAATTGGGATATGAACTTCAGGACGAGGTCACTAGTGACCTTGAATGTAGACACTGAGGTGCTGCATGGTATTGACGGACAGGATTCAAGGAGTTTGCTGCCATCATAGGGATGGACTGCCTGATCTTGTCTATTTTGTTGACAAAGAAGCTAGAGAAACGATCAGCTAGATTATCAGAGGGGTCACTAGGTAAGGAGCTAACCTAGGAGTGGTTACGGAGATGGTTGATCGTCGACATCAGCATTTTTGGATTGTGCATCTGCGATTGAACAATTTTTTTTTTATAAACTAGACTTGGCCTTTGCTAAGATCGATCGGTATGACCTACAGTAGTCCTCGTATGCCTGTCGATGGACAAACAGTCCTGATCTTATGTATGCTTTTTCAAGCTTGCACTTAGTAGACCTAGCTAGTTTAATGTCTGTAGTAAACCATAGGCCGTCTGGGCGAGGGCGCACAGTGCGCTTAGTCAGAGGTGCAAACTCGTCGAGCGTGTCAGCTAGTGTCATGTTGTAGCTATCTACTAATGATGAAAGATCGGAGGGAGGACTGAGCAGCAGAGGCGAAGCAGATATTCTCGTACGGACAGCATCGATGTCAAGGGTCTTGAGGTTTCGCAATTCACAGTTTGTTTTAGAGGAGGTGGGCGCACACTGAGATTGAGTGAGATCTGCATGTGGCCAGAAAAGCAGGATTTGGTAATAATTGGTGATGACAAAGTGCAGTTGTATGAGACAATTTGGTTGAGTATGCGACGCTTGATGTGAATAGGGCCATGCACATGAGCCTCAAGAGACAATGAGTCAGTCAATGCACGAAATTCAGTTATGAATGCATTAGATAAGTTGTCAAAATGAATGTTAAAATCGCCCATAATGAGGAAAGATCGATTATTTGCACACAGAATCGAAATGAGATCAGAGAAATCTGAGTTAAAGGAGGTCTTGGTACCTGGTGGGCGATAGACTACTGCCACCATCGGTAGCTTGTTGTCGGATGAAATCAACGCAATCGATTCGAAAGACTGCTTTGAGGGTACTGCAAACGGCTTGAAGTCGAAATTCGAGCGTGTGATAATAGCGACTTCACCTCCAGTTGTGATTGATCTAGGGGTGTGACAGAAGGAAAAACCAGTTGATGTTGCGTCTTTAATTATAGGGCAGTTTACTGATTTTAGCCAAGTTTCAGTCAAGGTGAGCAGGTCGAGACCTTTTTCAGAAATAAGGTTGCTTATTGCTAGGGGTTTTTTGCACATTGAGTGAGAATTCCAAAGACAAGCATTACGGTGTGCTGCTAGAGTTATAACAGGCCGGATGACCACTAAGGTATAGAGAGATTCACAGTAATGCTTGAGGGAGAACGTGCTGAGTGGTTCGAGACAACGCTTGGAATACTAAACGAGTGGGTACTCAGCTCGAAGTTCCTGCCAAGCAAGTAGTGTCTCAGCTTTTGGTCGGCCCCGAGGCGACTTCGGGGTGCTTTTCTTTTGGTAATGCATAATTCACGGATCTTAGCAACAGCAATAACATCTAGGAATGCATTTGAACTACGATTACAAAGCGAAACTAACTGCGCACGATCATAAATAATATGCAGGTTACTAGCCGCCGGTGTATTTAAGGCTGGCGCCAGTCTGGCAGACCCAGCAGCCCGAAGCAGTAAGCGTTTAGATGTCCATAGGTATGCAATTTCGTAAGACCTACGGTCAAATAACAAACAGATAAGCTTTAAACAGGTCTTAGCTGTATCGGTTTCCATATAAGATGTTCGCAAGAACTTTGGTTTTCGGAAGAGAATTCTGCAACAGACGAATTCAGGAAATTCACGAATGCATGAACACGTGTAGCACGCTCAGTGTCGGGAGGCGAGAATGGAGTTTGTTGAAGTTGGGAGGTTGTATTAGAGAGAGGGGAAGGGTTATTAAAGCACACCTCGTTGTTGCTGTAAATTCTGCTGAAATGCAAGCTTAGATCTCCTGAGATTCCAGTCTCATTCTCGTGATCGGTCAGGCTAATTAGCCCACTATGCAACCCCATATTGTGCCTAGTTTACCCGAATGCGTTAGTGTGGGGAAAATTTAACACTTAGTCTTGCTGAGTACGTGCTGCTGTTCGTGCTTCTCCCCTCACCCAGTGTGTCCTTGATACTTTGACTTCGGATGCAGGTGCATCTAGCTAAATGCTCTAGCTTGGTAGGAGTGCTGAATTGTACGAATCCTCACCACCAACAGCCAGCATGGCTGGCTGTTGGTCAATGCAATGGCGAATTGGGCGCCGTCTGGGTTTTCACTTCGAACCGGCTGGTGCAGCCACCCTTTCCTTTCTGATTGAATGTATGCCCACCTTTTTTCCCTTCGTTTCATTCAAGACTAATTGCCTGTGTTATCTGGCAACGTGGCTGTGACCCGTTCATTGGGACCGAGCAAGTCGGCTGGCTGCTCGAGACAACCGCTGCCACGGGGTTAACCAAGTGCACTGTGCTTGATTCTCCAGCTGCTGCTGCCCATACTGGGAGCTCATAGCTTCGAATCAGAAAAATGGCAGCCACTTGTGTGTTTGTTTTAGTTCTTCCACGGCTTATTTTCTGGAGTGTTGGAATTTCCAACATAGTCCTGCCTGATGAGTTAGTGAGCCTAATGTCTAACGTGCAATGATCATCCAGCCCCATAAACTTCCTTGCTTGTGCTGCCTTTTTTTACCGACTACCGTGTCCATTTGCACACAGCAGCCTCTGCTGGTGTTGGTTGTTGGCCGTGCCTCTGCTTTCATTTTTTTTACGCATTCTCTTTTTATGACACACTCACACATATATAATTCATAATTCATTTGTATAGCACCCGAAGAGAACGGAATCTTTATTCAGGCACTTCATGCATGCCACCGGGCCAAACCAGTGTGGCATGACAAAGTTGTAGGGCTGCATGAAAAAAAGACGCATGCCAGCAAATTTCTAGATACACTGGACCCGAAGGCCGTGGGTAAAGAACAAAGAGTAGAAATTCTTTCACTTCCGGGGTGATATAGAACACTGCTACCTTTGGGTTTCTTGTCTAATGCTCGATTTATTGTTAGACAAAGGTTTTTATTTCTTCTGCTCCCAACATTGTGCTGTAAAGAGTTTACTTTATTTAGTTACGATTTACGTGTCCGAGCTGATTCCTCAAGTCTCGTCTCGCGAGTGCATTTGAGTTGCCTGCGAGTTTATGCCTGCTTGTAGTGAGCTACCGAAGAAGCAGCCTGGCTGTGTGACAGGGGCGTACTTCAATATTGTTACGCCAAAGAGCCGTCACACCTGCAGGTGGGATTGGTCAGTTGGTGTTGTGTTCATTAAGACCTCACGGGAAAATCCCGACTTAGGTCCGATTATTTCAAGTTATGAGAATAACTGTTTGAGAAAAAATGCCTGCTAAAGATATGGTGGCGCTGCTAAGTGTGGTCTACCCTAAGCTGACTTTGTGCTCGTCACCCATGAAGTTGTGCCTGGTCAGCGTCCCTGGCTCTCCAAGCCAGAACAAGTCGGTCTTGTTTACAGCACATTGTTAAAAGAATGTCGGAGCTGGGATGGACAGTTTCCGAAGACAGTTTCAAAGACAAGACACCTCACGGATTGAAGAACTTCACAAATGTTATTGCCGTGCTGAATCCGTCTGCCAGGCGCCAGCTCGTGATGGCCTGTCATTATGACTCCAAGTATTTTCCGGACACAGGCAGTGGAAAGTTTGTCGGCGCGACAGATTCGGCGGTACCGTGTGCCCTTCTCATTGACCTCGCAAGCTCTCTTAACTACTCCTTATGGAACGGACCGGGTGGCCAGGTGAGTGGGCATTTAGTGCCGGGCCTAATGTCACATCATGTGTCCTCAGCGCTGCATTCCTCAGCACCGCTTCATCTTCTTGTGCGTGCACATTAACTCGCCAAGTGGATTATTAGCAGTCATTCTTTCGGTGGTGTATTCGTCCCGGCTGTCGTTTTGCTTTAATGTGTACACTCCACTTGTGTGGCCTGCAAGCAAGCAAACATCTGCCCATCTGGTGTTGCTTCTCTTGCCCTATTTGTCATGATTGCTGAGACTCGGTCATTGATACATTATGTGTGTAGGCTGAAGACATCACGCTACAGTTAGTTTTCTTCGATGGGGAAGAAGCATATGAGACATGGACGGCTACCGACTCGCTGTATGGATCTCGTCATTTGGCAGAGAAATGGCGCTCTCAGCCTCACCCAACAGATCGTGACAAGACCGTCCTGGATGGCATGGTAGGGCTTGTTCCCTACTAGCACATTTGCTCCTAATTTGAATGCATAAGCTCAACACCGTCGTCAAGCAACTGTGATTCTTTCTTCTGCTGAAGAAGGTCTGCCTTAGGTCGCACTGATTCAGCTCGATTTCCAACCCCTACCTACCCCCACGAGCAAACTTTTGTGATGGGCTGGAGTTAATACAATCAAATGGGCCGGGGCATCAAGGTCTGCGAGCCCGGCCTATTTCTTTAAGATTTATTCCCTTAGGTCGACCCATATGTTAGGAATTAGAGACACACATTCCAGTGAACAACTGGGCAAGATACAGTGCCAGAAAGTCTCGCCATTTCTGAGAGGTCTCATTCCCCATATATTAACCGCTCAGCCGACACGCTTTCAGCCTTCTTCACTGAAACAATTGTGCACATTCGTGTCTTCATAAATCTCCTTCCAACTAAAGCAATCGTTGAATCACAACCTGTGACTTTCCTTCGGAAAAAGAGCGTAGATTTTCCGTGCTTTCTGCATACGATGTGGCTACCTTTAGAAAGTGTAGTAAAAAGAGCTCATCTCCTGAAGACCCTTTGCCATTCCCTCTGTAGTTATCACTGGCTGGCAAACTTAGCCCTGTCATTGGTGAGCTGTAATGGCTCACTAGGTTAGGCGGTTGCTTTTCACGACCTCGGCCCCGAGGTCGTGGGTTCGATTCCTGCGGTGGGCGATCCTTTATCGCCACTGCAAGCGGTGGTGATAGCTGTAAAGGCTCTTCTGTCGCTATACAAAAGGAGTCTGTTAAATCAGCTAGTACTTAGATTGTTAATGCTTCACTGGAAAAGGGGTTGTGCCCTAGTCCTTCAAATCGGCTATCTTCAGACCGATACTTAAAAAGCCTGGATTACATTCAGAGGTCCTTGCAAGCTATTGCTCATTTTTCCTTCTTCCTTTGTTGTCAAAGATTCTTGAAAAATTATTCCTAAGCAGTTGGTAGGACACTTAGAAAAGAATTAATTGCTGACCCTGTGCATGTCACCCCTAAGCATGTTATTCTTGTAGTTTATTGAACATGCTATAACTAACCATTCGATCGTGCTTCCTTTGCAGCAAATGTAAAATGCATAGAAAGAGATTGAGTTCTCTGAGGATGCTATATCAAATGTATTATTATTGTTATGGTCAGAAAAATTTCAATCGGGATTCAAATGTCACCACTCCACTGAAAGTGCTCACCTCCGTGTAATTGGTGGCATCCTAGCAAGCAACGATGATGAGAATGTCGATGCCCTAGCCTTGCTGGATCTGTCAGCTGCATTTAACACTATTGATCACGATATCCTCCTCGAACGATCGAGAAAAAGGACCGGCCTGTCAGACAAGGCATTGGCGTGGTTCAAATCGTGCTTGTTCGATCGTTTTCAATCCTTGTCGGAAGGTCAGGTCTCATCCACCAGACCAGTAACCTGTGCAGCCCTACAAGGGACCATCTTTGGTTCTTTGCTGTTCTTTATTTATACTGGATCTCATGGAGAAGTTATTCGGGCCGATGGTCCGTCGGAATCTGCTGCAATGACCTATTAACTCAATGTTTGCTTTTCAGACATTTGATCCAAGATGTCGGCAAATTTCGCAAGCTAAACGACAATAAAATGAAACTGCTACTCATAAGACACCCCAAGCCTGGGGCTGGACTAAAAGACTTTGCTCGTCTTATAGGGGACCCCTTTGTGTGACCATCACCGTGTGCACTGAATTTAGGTGTCGTCGTCGATAGCTGCTTAAATTTTGAAAACTTCATAAAGAAGATTGCTTCCACAGCTAGCCATCACATTCGATCCCTGTCTGAGATCAGGAACTGTCTTCCACGGTGGGATGCAAACAATTTAACTAACTCCTTGGTTCTGTCTTGGCAAGATTGCTGCAATTCCCTTTCGGCTGGGCATTCGAAAAGAGCCACTAGGCCACTGCAGCTGGTGATAAATATGGCTGCAAGGTTAGTTTGCAAATGCCAGAGGTTTGACCACGTGTCTCCTTTCCTGAAAGAGCTTGGATGGCTGCAGGTTGATCAACAGATGCAGAGTAAAGTTCTTACGCTGACCCACAAGGCCCGTCGAATCTTGGCTCCTTCATACCTCGGAGCTGCTGCACCAGCTTGAGCCTCCTCGTGCCCTCAGGTCCTGTATGGGCAATAAATTAGCTGTTCCATTCCTCTGCTTAAAGACCGTCGACGACAGAAGCTTTTGCTCTGAAGGTCCTAGGCTGTGGAACTCATTTCCACATTTCTTATGCAACTTCATCTACTCTCCTGCGTCGACTGTGACACATCCTTTCCAGCCGTCCTGAGCTGCTACTTCCATGCTACTTACTACCACAACTACCCTCCTGACTGAGCTATGCTTCTCACTTTCTCGGCGTTGCATGAGGTTAATTCTTGTTTTAATACTCGCCTGCATAGTTTTTGTTGCTTTGTGGGCTTACGGGTGGAGAAGCATTTAATGACTATGGTTTGCTTAGTTATTCATGACTTTAAAATAATATGATTGCTATTCTTAATGCAGAGAGTATGTCAGCCTTAAAAAAGAACAGTAGTCAACTTATTTAAACTCTTTTACATAATCCTTTGCATGCGTTTGTATTTCCCCTGTAAGATTTAGGCTGGTGTCTTGAACTGCCTTTTTAGAATTGCTCTTCGGACGTGTTAAAACTCTGCCAAGAGTGCTAGTCATAAGGAATCAGTTAAGGACTTGACTCTGCATCACTGTGCAACATAAGGGCTTAGCTGCATCCAAGGATAATCCAGTCTATGGTTGTATGCAATAACTCTGACTTTGCTTGACTTGTCACTTGTGTGGTAACAGACATCAAGGTTCCTGCTGGCAAAATGGAGTAGTTCTTCATTAGTAATCTAGACCACAAGGACTATGTCCCACTCGATGGAAGATTAGTGGTGCACTCTGCTCAAAAGCACCGCTTATAGGGAACAGCTATACTGATAACGTCAATGAAGAGGATTCTAGCTACGTGTATTCACTTATTGATTTGAGGTTTGGGATAGTCTGTTGGACTCTCAGAACGAGGGGAACCTAGCCATCATCTTCGAGCAATTAATCGACAGGCTGATCGATAGACAGGTGGTCAGCATTTAGGGCAGTGATGATGCTGGAAATCGTAGAGCATTCCATTTTGCTTTTGGTTTGCTTAAGCTCTCATGTGATCCCAAAGTGTAGGAGAGAATCATCTTCCTCTAGATGCTACGACAGCGACTCCCTAATCGCAGGATGCTCTTCGTGTGTCCTCACGATGACGATCGGCATTTATTAATCTTTTTGCAACAAAGACTGCCGAGATCAAGCCCATCGAACTCAATCGGTGCATCTTCACAGGAAAAGCTGGCTCGAAACTGGATTAGTTTCATTATTGTGCATGTTTGATAGCCAGGACTCTTCTGTGGACAATGTTTGGCACTTTCCTCCTCGACCCCAGTAGCAATCAAATAGCTATTAGCCGACATGAGCTATTCGTTTCTGCAAGCATCAACAAGTGAGGGTCTAGGTCATAGGCTAGTGGTATTCAGGTCAGCTCATGTGCACTTTGTGAGGTTTTGGACTTCGGACCTTGCTTGCCTTCTGTCTTTGCCACGGCATTGCATAATTAGGATGAGAAGTGTGTGCTTGCTTGTGTAATAAGAATCTATAAAAGTTCGGAAATAAGCTTACATCACCTTACTAAGCCACTTGAATGATTAATGGTCTTTACCTGTGCCATTCTTGAATGGTTAAAATGGCATTTATTGACCCTTTAAATGCCTGTTGCACTGTATGCTGGGCATTTGCTCCTGTCCAAATCGCTGAGGGGAACAATGCCTTAAGAGCAGCAGTAAATATCGTAGTAATTTAGATTCTCGTTGGGCTGTCTGCCTTGCTGTGCATAATGGATCCACATTGGCTTGCCAACTGTAGAATGTCGGCTCACGGCTCTGTGACTGGATTGTCAGCATGTACTGTACTTGTTCTTGGAGTTGCCCGTGTTGGCATTTGATCTTCAAACAGACAGGCAAAAAAGCTACCGGACTTGCGTAAAAAAAAAGTGAAACATGCTTGTGTTAGACCGTGTATGCTTTGAGGCCACATAAGACGTTTTGGTTTTTGTCACAGGATCTGTTTGTGTTGCTGGATCTCATTGGTGCACCCAACCCACAGTTCCATGACTGGTTCTCGGAGACAAGTCATATGTTTGCCAACATGAGGAGAATTGGTCAGTATACATTTTGTGTACCTGCATTCAAGCTTCTTTGTGGGCCAAGTTTGTTAAGTCGGGCAATTGTAGCATCATGCAAAGACTTTTCCTAGCGATTATTTAGGCAAATACCTTTCTACTTTACTCTCTGCTGGTTCCCCTCTGGAGTGCCTCTCTGCTGTGCTCTCATCAAGATCTGGTTCTAATGGAACGTCTCTCTAACTTGGAGTGTGCTGGTTCCCCTTGTACTTGCGCACGGTACCTGGCATACAGATGCTGCCAGAAATTGATGGTCTAGCTATGGAACAAACCGTCCATGCATCCGTTCGTGTCCTAGGTCTGCTTGATCCTTCATTGTCATCACTCGTTTTACCTTGGTCGTTATCGTTGTCATACTTGTACTGTTGACCTCATCAACTTAATCATCTTATTTTTTCATGCATGTGAGTTTCTTTGCCAACATTCGTCTACCTATATATGTAGCAGTTTCATTGCCAGATTGAGCTAAGTCATTTTCTACCCTCAGATACTTTACAGCTGCCGTCACTATTGCTGACCTCCATACTTTTCGCAATCGTATTCGTCACCCACTCCTGTTTCAGTTATTACGAAAGGATGGAAAAGAGCTCTGCATTACTGACCTCTTGGCTCCTGCATGGCTCTTACTAAACTAATTGAGTTCTCGGAGGGATGGGGCAAAATGAAGGCAGACTGTATATGATCCACGACTGCCTCCTACCACTTCCAGTTGCATGCTAGTGCATTTTGGTAACCAGTTTAGTTTATTTTTTCTTAATCGTCTACTAACTCGATCGTTTCGTTTACTTCACCGTTTTGAATGCACTTGTCAGTGAATCAAAACCTTACCAGGAGCACAGACTGCTTAAGTAGGGCCGTCTGTGTGGCATGGTAGTTAATGTCAAAAAATGCTGGCCCTTAGTATTTCAAAGTTTGAATCCTGATAATCGAATGCTTTTTTCGCCTATCCATTTACACCAGTCATAACCAGCAATCAATAGTGCCTCTGTGGCTCTTTGAGAAAGACTGAAGGCTGTCGGTTGTTCCGAATATGCCTTCACCATGCTACAAGGCCGGTATAGTGTATCCTCACCTATGAATAAAGAATGAAATTATATCCAAGGTCATCAAACGTCCTGGAGCTTTATTTTCCATAATCGTGGACGTATAGAGCCAATTGTATCAAACCGAAATTAAAACTATTAAAAGCTAGGGTAAAAAAAGCAGAGCTGAACTCAGATTTCAGATTTAACTCCGATACGTGAAATATTAGTTGAGTTATTTAATTTGCAAGGCAACAACCAACCTTGGAAATGAAGCTATATGAAAGTCACAAGTCTGCACCTTAACAAGCTTCAAGCATCTATAGCAATCTACCAAGGTTCGACAAGTTGGGATACAAGTCGCATATGATGCAGAGATCGGTACAAGGTAAATCTTTTATGGTAGATTTATTGCTTCCGGTTTACATCCGGGTTGGGCGTGGTTTGCATAACGAATTTTTCCTTTCATGCGGAAGTCGTCAGGACTTAGGGTCCCAGTTCTAACATATTTATCTTTCGAAAGGTACCATAAACACATATTTGATTGTCGGAAAAATGTTCTGTGTATTTTCTTGACTTACCCCCTTAAGGATACCGAAGTAGACCCAAAAAAAAATCCTAGCTGATTAAACAGCCTCTTTTGTATAGCGACAGAAGAGCCTTTACGGCTATCACCACCGCTTGCAGTGGCGATAAAGGATCGCCCACTGCAGGAATCGAACCCACGACCAAATAATTGCCGACATGTGCATAGTTGCCTACGACTGATAGTGTATGTGTCATGTGCTGGCCAACATGGTATTCGAGCTGCTGTGCCCAGCTAAGCAGTAGGTTGCTATCTTGGCCGCACAGAGTCATTGGCTGACCGTGTTGTTTGCATTGTTGTAGAAAAAAGATTGTTTCAACTTGGCTTGCTGAAAGAGACGACACCATCGTACTTCAATGAAAAACAGCTCACGGGTGGCAGCGGCATTGAAGACGATCATGTACCATTTCTTCGTAATGGTAAGCCCAGACTTTTGCTATGCTGAATGCCATGCTGCTGCCTCCAATTCTACCGATATCATTGCCAATTGTCTGAATTTCAAAATTATTCTTTCTGATATCCTTACTAAACTATGAGCATGTTAGTTATTTATGCAATTCGGCTCGTACTTAATGACGTCCTGATACTGCCTAGTTTCAATGAATTTGGGTAGCAGCAAGTCACTTGCATTTCTACCATGCCTGCAATGAAGATTATCAATGTAAGATGCCTGGTCAAGCTAAATGAGCCAACTAATGATTACTCATCACAATTGCTTTGCTAATTAAAGCTCCAACCAAGCTCCTTTGTTTTTATTAAACCTGGGCTTCTGCATCTCTCTTGTAGCAAGGCTGTCATTAACTTACGTTAGGTGTCTACAGTTGGTCCTGTGTGTGGCAGCTAGATTCATATTTAAATCCAAGAATTCTGCCGAAATTGACTTTTATGGAGGAGCTATGGTGGCTCAACGTTGAACTATGAAGTTCTCACTTTGCTGCAGTAAACCTACCTAGGCGTATTTTCTTCATGCGAGAGCTGCTTCGATATCACCAGTCACTTTGCACCCTAGGTCCTCTCAAGTTCAAAACATTTAGCACGATCAGTTGTCACTCTTATGCCGTGTAGTACTGATGATTAACTAGCTAGAAATAGTGTAGTTAGGTCATCCCTGTTTTTGTTTGTGATTTGACTGTAAATGTATTTCCAAACTTAAAGCAGTAATAAGTGCATTAATGATCTCAACTGTGGCCTCTACTCTTGTGATTAGCAGTTCGGATTGATATATCGTTCTCCATTTCTAATTGACAGGTGTACCAGTACTGCATTTAATCACCTATCCGTTCCCTGAAGTGTGGCACCGACTGTCTGACAACGAGTCTGCTCTAGATTATGACAGTATTGATGATATAGCTAAGATCTTGCGGATATTCGTCAGCGAATATCTGCACTTGTCGATGTAGCTCTCTTATTGCGGTGGTGATGCTGATATTATTCTTTGCATGCTGCTTGCATACAGAGAAATCATCATTTTCATAGTCTGGTGGCCAGGTGAATAAATAAAATATGATCTGCTTGCATGATTACGATTTATCCAAGCCCTGGTTGATCTGTAACCCCCCCCCCAGCCTACATGCTTAATGTGAGTGCGGCATCCCGTGAAGAAAGTCCGTCCTTCAGTAGCAGTGCCGCAGTTTGCACATCAAGTTCTTTAAGCACTCTCCAGGGTTGCTTGGATCCGTGAGTGCTTATCAGTTGTGCAAAGTTGAATGTAACACAGTTATATGACTACACTGGGTAACCAATTTCATTTTTTATTTTTGGGTACGAAGCTTATTTTCTTAATCCCCGATGCATAAAATAAATAGAGAATGTTACTGTTTCCCGAAGCTTTGTTTTGGTGGTCAGGACAACGATATTTCGATGTACTCCTGTTTTGCTGTTAGACACGGTGCAGATAGAAGGGTGGCACGCATAGCATACGTTGTGCCTTGTGCCAGTACCCGAATTAGTGAGGCTTAGACGGACATAAAACCATAAAAAGTATCCATAGTAGTGTAACAGTGGCTTGAGCGAACATTTTAATTATGTTATTTCGAAGTAGTGGAATATCGAATAGCCACATTTGATCGACATGGCATCAAGAGAGTGCTTGGAACCCGCTGATTCATTTGGCTACGTGCTGGGCAGTTTATCAAATGAAAACCGAAAAGTTTCTCCATGAAAACGCCTGTTAAGATGTGCGAGACCTAGGAGCACACTTCGTCATGATTTTGGGGGATCGAGACATCTCCTGAGCACCTCATTACACATGAGGACACTGCAAGAGAGCTCACGAAGGTAAGGTAAATGATTGCTGCTCGTTAGTGTTGAAATTTCTTGTACTAATTAGGTAATGCATGAAATCTTGTTTTTTAATTTAAGTAATTCTGGAATGTTTACAGGCTGGCACCGCGGGAAGAAAAGAGAGCAGTGAAGTTTGCTCTCTGAAGAATTTTGCATATCTTCAAAAACTGAACATTCAAGCAACTGTTTCTTCTGTGCAGTAGGCCCTCCCAAACGTCGATGCAGCAAGAGCAAGCATTGCAGCAAGAGCGGGCCTACCGTCACGTATCCATGCATTCCGTCATTCATCGCTTTAGTACCACACTGACCTGAGCTCTATGGCTGATCCCTCCGGAGAAGGATCAGCCGTCGTCAGGAGAGAGTAGCCATTCTGACAGCCTGGAAGATATATCAGATCCAGATTGTGGTTGCAGAAAGAAAGCCATGCTCCCCCAATCAGAATGACCTCAACGATCTGATTAGAGACCTTTGTCTTACTAACTTCAATGCCGAGCATTTGACAACTAGGCTCAAGGGGTGGAACTTTGTGGACACAGGTGTGAAAGTGACAAAAATCAGAGAAAGTGTCACCGACTTTTTTCCAACTTCATCAGTTGGCAAGATGAGCCATGTCTTTGCAACAATGTGGATGGTCTATTTGAGGCTGTATTTAATCGCCTGTAGGCTGGAGGAATTGTGCCTAGTTATAGATAGTTAATCCAGAAGCCTCAAAGCCGCGTTGCTTCATAACAGTAACAAGTACCCGGCTCTCGCTAAAGCTTACTCCGTGCTTTCAAACGAGGTCTGCACCGGTGTCAAGATGTCGGTTGGTGTCTCGAAAGTATGGCGACTGTCTGAGAGGTATTTCTAGACTTTGAAATGGTGTCATTCCTGATGCACATCCAGCGGTTTCACGAAATCTTGTTTTCTTTGACTTAGGGATGGGCAGCCGGGATATTAAGGCGCGATATTACATAATGGACTAGCATCAACAGACTAAAGTTCTCTATAGCAAAGAACAACATCAAGTGTTTGTCACTGATAGACCCTCGGAAGGTGCAGATGCCACCACTACACATCAAGTAAGTTACAAACCAAGCAATTTGTCACGGCTCTAGACAATGAGTCGGGAGCTTTCAACTATCTCCCAAGATATCTTTCCGTAGCTATCGGAGGCCAAAGTTAGGGTTTGTATCTTTTCGAACCACGGATGAAGATCATTGAGCAATTAGGAGAATTCGCCAAAAAGCAAAAAGGATAGAGAAAGGCGCTGGGAACAGTTTCGTTGCAGTGGTTTACAGGTTTTGGAGCAACCACAAGACTGAAAACTTAGAGCAGCTGATTCAGGCTCTTAGAAAAAAACGATGTCAAAATGAGATGCAGAGCATCCGTCTAAGTTCATATCCTTGATCATTCTTAATAAATTCAAGGGAAACATCGGAGCTTAATGAGAGGAGCAAGACTAGTGCTTTCACCACCATATATCTGAATTTGAACATCGTTACTGATAATAATAATAATGCACTTGATAAAGCGCCCTCAGAGAACTTAATCTCTTTCTAGGCGCTTTACATTTGCTGCAAAGGGAAATGCAATTGAATGGTAAATAAAATCGTGCTTGAAAAACAAACAAAATGAATAATATGGTTAGGGATGACTTGCACAGGGTCAGCATGCAAATGTGGTTAGTGGCAGCATGCACAATGTCAGCACGCATAAGCACATCAAGGACGAATCACAGGGACCCACTGAATGCTGTCCTAAATAGGTGTGTTTTGAAGTTTCTTTTAAATGTGGTCAGGTCAGGGGATGTTCTGACGCAGTTCGGGAGGGAGTTCCAGGCTTTGGGAGCATACGAACTAAATGCACGGTCTCCAAAGGATTTAAGGTTTGCACGAAGTATTTGTAGACTGTTGAACTAAAGACAGTATAACAAAGCATGAGATAGAAGAGAAGACCTGAATTTATCAGTTTTCCAATCGTAAATACATTAATTTCAAGTAATCACTGTCCCGAGTATAAAAACATAATTTTAAAATAATGGCCATTTTCTATAGTCTAAGTAAAAGCCATTAGGAAAAAGCACTTACTACTCAGGGATAAAAAGAGAGAAGGACAGAAGAATAGTGCTGCACTAATTCTATGAAGTTTTGTCTGGTGACTTGCAAGATAAACTTAAGACTAGTGTATAGATCGTATTATGTGCCAGGGCCCAGGCTTAACTTCAAAACAAATTGTGCGTACCATTTCTTCGGCTGAAGGAAAAAGAATATGACGGATTTATAAACGTAAAAATAAGCTTGCACTACGTTCTCAGAGAACTTAAACTTTACATATGCTGTGAAGGAAGTAGCAACCAAACGGTGAGTAGTAATATGCACGGTGTCAACATGCATGATATGCTTAGTGGCTACATGCAGAATGTCAAACATTGGGGCATGTATCGAAGTTCAAAGTAATATATATTGCTGCGTGTACATTAAACCGTACGCCCAAGCATGACGCCTATAGGCTGGCGCATTTTTAGGCGGATGGCCGTTAACAATAGTAACGAGCATCTAATTGAATAGCCTCATTCATCTAGCCGCAGAAGAACCTTAGTGGCTTTCACTTCGAAAAAAAAGAGCAGCATGCTGTCAGAAATGAACCCGTGGTCTGGAACGAGAAGGACATCGACCTTATCGCCGCTGGGTTAAGATAAAAGACGGATATGAAACTTTGCTCTTCTAATTACAGCTGGATAGATATTAAAAGAGTACGCTAAGACAGGTACTTCAAAGATCAGCTTTACCTGTCAACTAAAAGTGACAAATCTCGATAAACATTTTCAGAACGAGTCGGCCCAGTGTTCCGTAATTACCTAGGTAATTTTCGCAGCAGTGCTCGGGGCGACCATGAAAGCTAGAAAACATCGCATTAAGGTGCATTTGTTGGAAAAATGGTTACTGTTTTAATTTCAAACGCTTTTCTGCATGAGAATGAGCTTCCAAAAATGGGCTAGTCAGTTAAGCCTAAACCACTTATCATGGCAATATGAACCGTGCAGCCAGTAGTGTATTTCATTTCATAATGCGCAGTTTTTTATCCTGACTGGAGAAATTCGATTTGGTCCAATACATTAATCATACCACTCATATCGGTGGCCATATTCTGGAACTTGTTATCACTAAGGATGTCTGCCCCCCACTGACCTTGCTGTTTGCCCGCTGACCATCTCGGATCATGCATGGCTCAGTGTCGCTTACTGTTCCTGTTCCGGTGTACATACAGGGTAACTTGAGTTTTTCTAGCGATGCAGCTTTTACTTTTAGGGTTTTTGATGAGCATGCTCTCCCGTACTCACTGCCCACGAAAGACTCGCTGAGATTCCTTTCAATTTACTAAAAGACTTCAAAAGATAGTCCCGTGTCACGCGCATGCTTGAATGCCGCTTTGGGAAGTCTGGGTGTGACAACAATGTAGCCAATTTCAAAGACTTCCTCCGAGTCTACACGAGAAAGCTTAGACAAGCCAAGGGTTTTTTAATCGAAAACTAAAGTCCTGCTAGTTGGGCCCAAAACAGAAACAACCCAAAACAAACAAAAAACAAAACCCAAAACAGGAGAGTGAACAATGTCTTGCCAATCCTTAAAGGTCTCACTCCCCAAATATCAACCGCTCGGCCGACAAGATTTGAATCTTTTTCCCTGAAAAAACTACTCATATTTGTGCCTCCATAAAGCTCCCTCCGATTATATCCATGGTCGAGTCGCACCCTGTGACCTTGAGAAATTGTTTGAGGTTTCTGCATGCAATGTGGCTACCTTAATAAAGTCTAGTAAAAAGAGCGTTTTTCATTAACGCCGCATACCATCCTATCTGTGTTCGTCACTCGCAGACAAAATTAGCCCGGCCATAATTAGGACTGTTAATGGTTCTCTGATTAAAGGGGTTGTTAGCATTGCTTCGGGTATACAACGATCTACTTAGGAATGCAGACATGGGTAGAGTGTCTCTGCTTGTTTTGCTTGATCTTTCGGCAGCTTTTGATACCATCGATCACAAAGTTCTTCTAGAGCGCCTCTCATC
The DNA here is from genome assembly GCA_009760855.2 of Cristatella mucedo. NCBI lineage: Eukaryota > Metazoa > Bryozoa > Phylactolaemata > Cristatellidae > Cristatella > Cristatella mucedo. Next base: position 3,852,464 of record WPIO01000028.1, read on the forward strand.
TCGCCTGGGCATCACTGGCACTGCTCTGCAATGGTTCAGGTCCTATCTCAGTGGGAGACTCCAGAGTATTGACGTGAAAGGACAAAGATCATCTGAAGTACCTCTGAAATATGGAGTACCTCAGGGCTCAGTGCTAGGTCCGGTTCTTTTCACGGTTTATAATCTGCCTCTTGTTGATGTGATTGCCAAGCACAATCTAGGCTTTAACTCCTATGCGGATGACACTCAGTTGTACCTTTGCTTTGATCCATCCCAGCCTTCGAGCACCTCAAATTCTCTAAACTCACTTGCTGCATGCATTGATAACATTCGCACATAGATGGCAGCAAATTTTCTAAAACTTAACGATGACAAAACTAACTAACTAGTTATGGGCAAACCCAGTGTGATCCAGAGATTGGAAAGGCTGACTCTCAAAATTGGCTCTGCCAACATATCTCCAGTTGAATCAGCTCGAAATCTATGTGTCATATTCCAAAGCGATCTCTCGTTAGACGACCATATCAGCTCCACAGTCAAATCCGCCTATTTTCAGCTTCATAACATTACTAAAATTCGGGCTTGTTTAGATAAAGATACCACATCTAAGTTGGTCCATGCATTCGCAACATCCCGTCTCGACTTCTGCAACTCACTGCTTACTGGCCTACCAGCATGTGCGATCAGGCGATTGCAGCTGGTGCAAAACTCTGCAGCTAGGCTTGTCTGTCGTGAGCGTCGCAGCTGCCACATTACTCCACTTCTCGCCGACCTGCACTGGCTACCAGTCAAGCAACGGATTGACTTCAAGGTTTTGTCGCTCACTTTTAGGTCCCTTCATTCTATGGCTCCAGCCTATCTGTCAGATATACTACCCCATCAGGCCAAGCATCGTACCACCCGCTTTTCGGAATCCAACAGTCTTCAAATACCTCATACAAACCTTAAATCCTTTGGAGACCGTGCATTTAGTTCGTATGCTCCCAAAGCCTGGAACTCCCTCCCGACCTGCGTCAGAACATCCCCTGACTTGACCACATTTAAAAAGAGCTTAAAACACCTATTTAGGACAGCATTCAGTGGGTCCCTGTGATTCGTCCTTGATGTGCTTATGCGTGCTGACACTGTGCATGCTGCCACTAACCACATTTGCATGCTGACCCTGTGCATGTCACCCCTAACCATATTATTCATTTCGTTTGTTTTTCAAGCATGATTTTACTTACCATTCAATTGCATTTCACTTTACAGCAAATGTAAAGCGCCTAGAGAGAGATTGAGTTCTCTGAGGGCGCTTTATCAAGTGAATTATTATTATTATTATTGTTCTAAAGCCCTTCAAACTTGTCATCATTCGACCGATAATCAAAAGCCTGGATTATATTGAGAGGTAGTGGCTAACTATCGCTCAGTGTCCCTTCTTTCTTTTTTATCAAATATTTTTAAAATAATTGTAGCTAAGCAGCTTGTAGCGCACATAAAATAATGAATTTGCCGGAACAAATTTATTCAAGTCGGTATTTAAGCGAAAGTACTTCACTGAAACTGCTCTTCTCGGCCTAACCAATGCCATCCTTTGCAGCAACAACGACGAGAATGTCACTGCCGTCGCCTTGCTGGATCCATCAGCTGCGTTCGACACAATTGATTACTGTATCCTACTTAAACGATTGTGAAAAACGATCGGTGTGGCAGACGAGGAGGCACCGGTGTCGTTCAAATTGTACTAGTCCAATTGAGTTCAATCCAGGTTGCCTTGGGTCAGCTCTCTACCAACAGACAATTAACCTGAGCAGTCTCACAAGGGTCCATCCTCGGCTCTTTGCTGTTCTCCATTTACACTGAACCTCTTGGAAAAGTAATGCATACCGATACGGATATAGAGCAAAGTTCTTATGCTGACTCGCAAGGCCTGCCCTGGCTTGGCTTCTTCATACCTAGATGATCTGCTCAACCAGTTTCAGCCTACTCGTGTCCTCAGGTCCCCGGAACAATAAATTAGCTGTTCCATTCCTCCAATTAAAGACTGTTTGCAACAGCTCTTGCTGGGAACGTCCCAAACTGCGTATCTCGGTTCCAAAATTCTCACGCAACAATATCTATTCTCATGCTGCCAATTTCGGCACATAATTTTTACTATCCTAAGCGGTTCCGTCCACGCTACTCACTTCTTAGACTTCGTTGCAGGCGCAGCTATGCTTCTCATTTCTCTATGTTGAGCGAGATTAAGTCTGATGGCTATCGTATGCGCACCAAAAGAAGCTTTGGAGTGCGTAGGAAAAAACTCGCCAGCGTAACGCCCACTCAGTCCTTTTAGTTTTTGGGAATTAAGAGACGGGAGATAAATTATTCAATGGCGTCGTGGCTACTGTATCTAAGAGGCGTGAGCCTCGACCGCCGTTAGTCAGTCGCGAAGCCGTTCGTCTGCCCTCCATCCTGCTGTTACAGTTATAGACTAAGCTGCAGTGCCGAAATATCTGGAAACATTAAAATTCTTCAATTTATACAATCTAATGTTAAAAATCGTCTAAGTGATCTAAATATTTAGTAGAGCTTGCATTGCCTGGTAGCGGTGAGAGGACAAGGTCATTGTCGAGGACATCTCCAAGGTGAAAGCCTTATTGGTCTATGCTTGGGCGGTATCCAGAAGCCCATGTGCTAAAAACATGCCCATAACAAAGGTACCTGTAGTTCACAAATTCGGAATAATATCTCATAACCAGAGGCTAGAGCTGCAGCAGCGACTAATAAGGAAGACTTACGACGAGAGTCAGCTAAGCAACCGAAGTATCATCGAAAGCAAACGGTAATGACGCCTCGACTTCTCACATGCAGTTGGGTACAATTAATCCGAAGAGATTAAGGGTACAGGTGTTGCATAGATGTCTGTAGCTGCGTAAGAGAAATTCATAGCTAATGAGATTTGTTATCAATAGGCGTTAACCCATTTTTTTCTACCTGGTTAGCGGCCTCCCAAGATGTGTGCATGAAACTCACACGCGTGCTGAAACTCACTTGAAAAATCTTTGTCAGCCAGCCTTATATATTGATTAATTTCTAAAGAATCTGGTTGGAAATACTGAACTGCAATGCAAACTTAATTCTTACCATTGTTTGCTAACAGTTGCTCTCAAGACCTCGCCTTAAAGAAAACTAATTGGAATTTCAACGATGAGTTTGCGAACCAACTCAAGAGATCAGCTAGCGAAGCGTTTAACCAGATTTTTTCAACTGAATAGCACGAATTTATTGCCAAGTGTTTTAGTGCAGTTACTGTGATCAATTTCTTTTGGTAGCCTGGCATCGGAACTAAGTACCCTTGCATGTAACCGGAAATGCAATGCTGAAACTATTTACCCAAAATTTTTTAGCTAAAGGTAAATTATTTTAAACACTTGATACGTCGCTACTCCCTACTTGGCTTATCAGATCGTGAAATAAAACCGTATGCGTGCGTGCTAAACTTGAATTTTTCTGATGTGTGCAAATACATGGAGCAGTGACATAATTTGTTGTCGCAGGAATCCGTTAGAAGTCAGCGATGCTTTTGTGAAGGCTTTTAACGAGGCTGCAACATATATTGAAAAGCAAAAATTTGAAGGTACAGCGGAAGTTATGCTGGAGAGACTTAAAGTAAGTATATTGTTCAAAATCACGCTATTAGCTGCTTACTAAGAGCTAGCACCGATTTCGCTGAAAACGGTTTTTGCCTCCAGAAGTAATTAATCCTTAACTATACTTTCTAAAAGGATAGCCATCTGGAAAAGCCTTAAATATACTCTTTCAATAAGCCTGCTTGATTAATAAGCAAATATAATAATTGGTGCATTACGTGCAAGCATTTTGCTTTAGAGCCTGCGTTTTTTTGGCATCGAACTTTCTCTCGCCATGTTCCAAGGCTAGCTCTGGGTATCAGCATGTTAGTCTTGAGACTTGCATTGGATGTAGTTTCGTGTGCTGCATACCTGATACGTGCCTGTGTATAAATGCAGCAATAGGTGTTTTCAAGTCCCTACAACAGTATGCCTAGCAGCTGACGTTGCAACATATAATATATATATATATATGTATGTAATTCATTTGTATAGCGCCCTAAGAGAACTAATATCTATTCAGGCACTTCACATATTCCACGGGCTCGAACCCACGACCTAGGTCATCAAATACATTCGCATTGACCTTGGTCGAGGCGGGCACCTTAACCACTGGACCAAACCAGCATGGCATGTGATACGACTAGCGGATAGAGGTTGTCTTTACTAATAAGTCGGAAGGCTGAAATAAGACACTGATCAAATTCTTGCTCAACGTTGCCCTTATGTGGCTGCCTATACTATGCATTCATTGGGAATCTACTAAGTGTATAACTGTGTCTTAATATTTAGAGAAAGGCAGGCGTGAGAAGTGGAGGGACGAACTCCATTTCAGAACTGGATAGTGCGTGGACTGATTTGGCTGCGCTGCTACAGTGTCACGGCCGGATTCAGGAAGGCAAGTATCACCGAATAATAAGTGTGTGGTATAAGTCATTGCTCTCGTTAGTACGTTGCATCAATATGTGCCTTTAAGAATGATTTACCTGAAGGATAATATTAATAACAATAATAATAATAATAATGCACTTGATAAAGCACCCTCAGAGAACTCAATCTCTTTCTAGGCGCTTCACATTTGCTGCAAAGAGAAGCGCGATTGAATGGTGAGTAATATCATGCTTGATAAACAACATGAATAACATGGTTAGGGGTGATATGCACAGGGTCAGCATGAAAATGTGGTTAGTGGCACCTTGCACAGTATCAGCACGCATAAGCACATGAAGAACGAATCACAGTGACCCACTAAATTCTGTCCTAAATAGGTGTGTTTTTAAGTTCTTTTTAAATGTGGTCAAGTCAGGGGATGTTCTGACGCAAGTCGGGAGGAAGTTTCAGGCTTTGAGAGCATACGAACTAAATGCACGGTCTCCAAAGGATTTGAGGTGTGTATGAGGTATTGGTATACTGTTGGATTCCGAAAAGAGGGTGGTACGATGCTTGGCCTGGTGGGGGAGTAGATCTGAGAGGTAGGCTGGAGCCAAAGAATGAAGTGACCTAAAAGTGAGCGACAAAACCTTGAAGTCTATCTGTTGCTTGACTGGTAGCCAGTGCAGGTCGGCGAGAAAAGGTGTGATGTGGCAACTGCAACGCTCTCGACAGACAAGCCTAGCTGCAGAGTTTTGCACCAGCTGTAATCGCCTGATGGCACATGCCAGTAGGCCAGCAAGCAGTAAGTTACAGAAGTCAAGACGGATGTCCCAAATGCACGGACCAACTTAAATTTGGTATCCCTATCTAAACAAACCCGAATTTTAGCAATGTTATGTAGCTGAAAGTAGGCAGACTTGATTGTGGAGCTGATGTGGTCTTCTAACGAAAAGTCAATTTGGAACATGACACATAGATTTCGTGCAGATTCAACAGCTGATATGCTTTCAGAGTAAATTTTTAGCGTTAGCCTTTCCAATTTCTGGATAACACCTGGTTTGCCGATAACTAGTAAGTTAGTTTTATCAGCATCCAACTTAAGAAAATTTGCTGCCATCTATGCACGGATGGCATCAATACATGCAGCAAGGGAGTTGAGAGAATTCGACGTGCTCGAGGTCTGGGAGGAATCAAATCAAAGATGCAACTGAGTGTCACCCTCATAGAAGTGAAAGCCTAGGTTGTGCTTGGCAATTACATCAGCAAGAGGGAGAGTATAAACCGTGAAAAGAACCGGACCTAGCACGGAGCCCTGAGGTACCCCATATTTAAGAGGTTCTTTGGATGATCTTTGTCCATTCATGTAAATACTCTGGAGTCTACCACTGAGATAGGACCTGAACCATTGCAGAGCAGTGCCAGTGATGCCCAGGTGAGATGAGAGGCGCTCTAGAAGAACTTTGAGATCGATAGTACCAAAAGCTGCCGAAAGATCGAGCAAAACAAGCAGAGACACTCTATATATGTATGCATTCCTAAATACATTTGTATAGTGCCCTCGGAGAACTTAATCTCTTTCTACACACTTTACATTAGCTGTTCAGCCTGTTAATCACTCTCGTGTTATTCTCATTGGGGCACGACTCTATCTGCGAACAAGTACGCGTTTGTTGTCCAAACCGTCCATTATGTTACAAAATAGAGTAGCTGCTAAGTGACGTCATCTGCATTAAGCATTTGTTTATTGTCTAAGCCATCGAATTTGTGCCAAAAAAGAAGAATAGCTGACAGACTATTTCTTAATAATACAGAGCCCTGAGATGGTTCTTTGAGTAACAAGAACAGTTGTTCAACACCGTTATGATGTCTCCGGTTATTCAGTGTGCTGAACAGTGGGGTTGATGGGGTATCTCATCTGACCGTGATTTTTATATATGCCTATGCACCATAGATTGTATCAGCTGTTCATTGACTCCCCTGTCATTTGTTGCTATGCTAACCACAGTGTTACTAAACAGATATTTAGTGTGTGCTAAAAATAGCAACAACGCCATGCTTCACTATAACGGCCGACCATGTTGAGGTCAGCAGCACCCCTTTTCCCCGGAGCCAAGTAGAGACCGTTTGCAAACCCTTGGTATGCAGCTGAGTGCCTTTGCCCTCTATTTGTTGGTGAGAGTAGCTCCTGTGACATGGGCCATTATTGGGCCAACGATTTTCCTTGTGCCAGGAAGCAGCTTCCTGTGTTACACAAAAGCAGCAGGACACAAAGACAGCAGGGTGCCGAAGTCATCTACCCTAAAAGGATTTCAATGACCACCCTTTTCAGCAGGAACAGGGAACCTGTCTAGCGGGAGCGCTCTATACTGCTTGCTCTTGATAAAATCAGTGCTCAAGAGCACACAGCTATCTGGATGCCCCCACGATAAACTGCTACACTTCAGGGGCTCGTTCAAGATCCAACTAGTTGCATAGTGTCTTAACTTCTGCAAAATCACCTTTTTATTCCTCAATTTGTCCACAATAATGATCCTCAAATCGAAGAAAGTCAGCAAAATTTCCCATCTGTACAGCCAAGAAGGTACCTATTGCATTTAAGTAAGTCCAATAAGTCGCGATACCTCAGGAGGTAAGGTGCTGGCTCTTCAAGACCTAAATCGTGGGTTCAAATCCTGCAGCGGAGAATCTTGCATTGCCCACTGAAAGCGCTGGTTATAGCCGGTGAGCCTCTTCTGCCGCTGTACAGATGAGGCTGTGAAATGAGCAAACCTTTTTTCTATCAACGACCATCTGTATTAAGAGATAACTCCTATGTTCAAGCACTTTGTGAAAGCAAAAATTAGTTTAAAAAATTAGTTTGGTCTATACAGGTGTACATTTTTGGGTTGCAAATGCATATTTGGTGGTTGAAAATTTGCATTTATAAACCTGTGATATAAATTTAACCGAAACCTGAAACTTTGTCTGCTAAAAATGTACTCACACTAGCAACTTCCGTGAAGCATTTTGAGAGAATGTATGTGAGAATTTTCAGATTTACAAAATCTTAATCTTCGTGCACGTTTTATAAGTTTTTCTGAGGTTACAACTCTCAAAATCGGTATTAATAGTGGTTCAATCATTATTGCTGGTTGCTCGCAAAGCCTGCTGTAGTGCTAACTACTGCAGAGTTGCAGTGCGGATACTGCATTCAAGTAGGCTCCATCTAGCTTGACAGACGTAGAGAGCTGTCATCCCTCATGCTCGAATATATAGGGTAGCTCATATTGAATCAACCAATTTTGGAGAGTCTAGGCAAGGTCAAGATTCAGCATGATTGGAAAAATCTTTGGGTAAACCTATGCCCGTGCGTGCCGTGAGTTCAAATCAGAGGCAGAGCCAGGATTTTCATCTAGGGGGCAAGACCCACTAGATTTTTATGTCGGAACAAGACCTGTTAGTAATAAAAAATTATAGCTCACAGTCAGAATGTTTATTCGATACAAATTCGTCGGTTGCTCATCGAATAAAAATAGGACATAATATCGTAGTTGGTGGCAGTTGGGGGGCATAGGAATATGGGTCGGCTAAGGTCTCGGCCCGCTGTGGGGCCAAGAGGGGCAAATGGCCGCCCTTGGCCCTGGCTTTGCCTCTGGTTGAAACTCTGCTGTCTCGATCAGCCGACCATGGCTGCTAAATTTGTTCCCACTATCGTCAGCTTGGTCTTGCGTGACATTGCCGTACTGTTTGTAGAGGCACTCGACGTTCTGATAGTGACACTCGATCAGGCCCCGCTTGAGCCATCGCTGGTGCCCGGCGTCTTCTTTTTGGCAGAGACCGTCCTATACTGGCTTAGAACCGAGGCAATGCAGAGTCCGTACTTGCGAACATGGGAAATTAAACTTCTCAAGGTAAGCATAATCGGTCAAAGGTTTGCAAGGGCTTTCAGCTTGATCACCCTGGCCTCCTTTCGTGAGCCGGTTGCTCTTGAGTCTCAGACCATACTAGCTGATTAAACAGCCTCTTTTTGTATAGCGACAGAAGAGCCTTTACGGCTATCACCACCGCTTGCAGTGGCGATATAGGATCGCCCACCGCAGGAATCGAACCCACGACCTCGGGACCAAGGTCGTGAAAGCAACCGCCTTACCTAGTGTGCCATCACGGCTCAGTCTCTAGCTCTCATTTAATAGCCTTTGCTCCCTGCTACCGTGCCTTGTTTACGCTATCGAACCCTCGTTTGCTATCGCCCACCTCAATCTATACACACGCGGTCTTGTTGGATTTATTTCAGTTGCAAACCGATTACATGGAAATTGTGGTATAGGTTCAATTGGCCTCCACACAATCGCTCCGTCTTGTCTTTTTCTAACGAGTCTTCTATAGGGAATGTATATGCACTGCTCTATACGTTGAAGCATACTGAAATGTTGCTCTTTTTTGAAGCTACACATTTTCTTGAGTGACTTTCGACTGTTTTATTTCCAGTGTATCAGTTTTTGGTCTTCACATCATCTGAAACTCTTATCTTACAACGTCTTATGTAGCAGTGATAACGTTTTGTCTACTCAGATCATTAGCAAGCGACCGGTGTAAGTTTTCCCGGTGTAGAAGCCCACAATGTTTTTCGCTACACCAGCTGGTCTGAAGTTGGGCAAAAATTCTGCTCTCTGCATTACTGTTTCTAGCACAGTCCTGGTGTATGCCATCGCCAATATGGTTAGCTTAAAGGTTCACTCTAATTTCTGCATCTAGACCACTAGTCCTCGCAGGATTCCTAGCCATCGCTGTCTGCATGTACTGGCTAAGTAGACCGGTTCGTTGCTAAGCACAGGGGAGTTTCTCACATATTGCTCTGAGCCGAAGCAGTTCTTGTCAACTCGGAGTCAGCCCTTGTGCACTGCCAACGTGCTCGCCGACAACGTATAGGCACATGTCGTACAAGATAGTCAACGTAGAACTTACCGCTGAATTAGGCGAGCAGCAAGGGAAGCTGGCAGTAAACAGGTGGAAGTCTAAGAACAGCTAAGCATGTGGCATGAAGATTGGAAACCAGGCGAGCAGAACCGTGGCTGCCTCAAAATTTTTATCGTTTTAAAATGATATGTTTAGTTAAGGACCTACCGATTGAAAATACCTATGGCCAGACGGTGACAGTCAAGGTAGCAAGCAGATTTGCCACGTGGCATGCCGTGATGTCGCGTGGCACGTGCTGACGATCGCACTTGTCTTGATCGCTTCTTGGTCCCCCCGAATTAATTTTCTTGCCAGAGAAAGGGGCTTTTGAAAGGTGCAAGGCGTGAATGGCATTTGAAAGGTGCCAGGCCAGGCCCATTCAGGTCCGTTTAGGGCCAAGGCGCACGATTGAATAATCGAACAGCTAACCGTATGTTTACCTGTAGCACGCATGATACTGTTTCGTCTAGTTCTTGCTTGCTTACAGGTGGACGTGTGTCTGGTTCTGTGGCATGCGGTAAGAGACCGACACGGTTATGGCCTGTATGTAGTATAATTAAGTCGTTTGTATATGCCCATATGAGTAAAAATTAAAAATTAAAATGAAGCTCTTCGTTTTTTAAATGAAAGCAGACATTCAATTTCGACTTCATCTGGTTAGATCTGTCTAGATGCGATGCTATGTAACGATTTTAGAGACTCGGTGAGCTCTTTAGCTTTCGGCGCATATCGCAGCAAAGTATTGCCAGGGCAGAAGGTCAGCCTCCTCGAAGTAGCATGCACATTTGCAAGGAAAACTGGATTTATTTCAGATTGGGCATATGGTTTTTATGCGACTTTACTACTACCACATGGTTGGCTACCTGCAAAGCTGCAGGCCATTTAAGAACAGGTTGTATGCCTACTTGCAGGGTAAGACTGACGTGTTGCCATAATGATAGGCCTCACACTTGATTTGCCTCGTTTATGTTGAAAGTATGATGCACCGTGTAAGGATCACTTCTTTGTCTTAGGAGAGCACAGCGAATTCCTTTACGGCTATGTTTCCAGTGTTTAAGGTCCGGCTATTGACGCATATTGACTCGTGTTCTGCTCTTGCCGTTCTTTCCCGAAAAGTGTTGGCTGTCGGTAGAAAAGAACCCATCCAGAATACGGCATCCACGAATAATGCTGTGTGCTCGTCCATAGATGGTAGTGCTGGGCTGACCGTGCTGCTGCAAGAGTAGTACTCGAATCGATTGGCTTAAATCCATTTCTAAACTTAGCTTTTAACTTTAACTTTAACTTAGCTTAGAAAGTCGCATATGCCAAATATAGAGACACGGCAGCTATCGAGTGACATTCAGTATCAAACACCTCATAGACACCGATCGTTGCTGATCTTGCAATCGGGTTGTAGCCGCTTCCACGTTCAGACAGAACCAGGCCGGTGCAAACACATCGCTCGCATCAGTGCTAGTTCCAGCCGATATGCAATGTATACCGGTGATGCTGCTGAGTCTAGGAGCACGGCTATCGGTTAATAGGTTCGGCCGAAATATGTGCAGGTAGGTCGGCAGTAGTGAAACTAGAGTACTTGACTGTGGAGAAAATTTCCTCAACCAATGAATGACAAGTCATCAACTGAACATTCACCTAGTCAGTACAGTCCATATCATTTGACATTATTGAGGAAATCTGCTGTAATGCAGTTATAGCTGCTACTGGTCAATCTGTGGCAACACTGCTTTGGCATGCATTCACTTCGTATTACGTGTCCTTGTAGACTACTCAAGTTCTTCTTGCTTTTGCCGCTTCTGCATGTCGATAGCTTAATGTATTTGGCCATCGTCACGCTGCAGTGTCAGCCCTCAGAGTCAACCTGTTTTGAAGAGGCTCGTGCGAGACTAAATATCTTACTAGGTCCCAGATTCTCTTCAGGCTCGGCTACTGTGGCCTTCTTTTGGAGGAGCGGCTGCTGAAAATGCTACCAACCGTCCACACTGTACTGTTAACTCTAAAGGTGGCAGCTAGATTGTTCATTAAATGCTATAAGTTTGGCCACGTGCTCCCTTTACCAAGGGAGCTGCACTTGTTGAAACTCCTAACCCTTAAATTTTTGGCTCAGCCAGCTTATCCATGTAGCATACAGTCGGAATCAAGATGCTATTATTTAAAATGACTTTTCACTTGACGGCCCCATCAGCTCTGCAGTTAAATCTGCCTGCTTTCACCTATTTAACGTTGCAAGAATGTGGGCTTGCTTAGATAAAGATACTCACAGCCAAGGTTCATGCATTCGTATATCCTGTCTAGACTTAGTAACTCGCTACTTTCAGGTCTTCCTGCTCAGGCAATACAACTCTTACCATTTGCTGAAAAACTCGGCAGCTGGGTTTGTCTGCCGTTAACATGGAAATTGCCTCAGCACACCACACCTCAGTAACCTGTACTAGCTCCCCATCAAGCAGCACATAAGTTATATCCTCCATTCTCTTGCTCCAGCCTTCCTATCAAAATTACTTCCAAATCCCGTTTCGCATCACCGCTCTTTCGACTCTGATAGTTTGGTTTTGCCTTTAATGAACTTCGAATCCATTGGAGATCGTGTCTTCAGATAATATGCTCCAAAGTCTGTTAAATCAATACCGATTGAAATTACATCATTCCTTGATTTGATGGCATTCAAAAAGAAACTACAAACCTTCCTGTTCCTCACAACCTTTGCCCCATCCACGTGAATTGTCCTTTCTGTGCACGTATGCTCAGAAATTGTGCATGTTACGACAAACCGATTGACGTGCTTCATTTGCAACAAACATAAAATGCCTAGAAAAAGGGTTTTGGTTTTCTTGTGATGCTACATAAATATTATTATTGTTATTGTTTTTATTTTTTACCAATGAACTAAAGGTTCTTCATGATTTTAAAAGATTAGCAAAAACGGACGTTGCTGTCAACCTGATCTTCCAGGATTACACACACACACACACACACACACACACACACACACACACACACACGCACACACACACACACACACACACATATAATTATATAATTCATTTGTATAGCGCCCCAAGAGAACTTAGTCACTATTCAGGCGCTTCACATATGCCTCGGAGCTCGAGCGCGTGACCTCAGCCAAGCCTTTGTCGGGCGAGCACCTAACCGCTGCACCAAACCAGCTCGGCATATGGAAGTATAGGTATACGACACTTTTAATACAAAACAAGGAAGTGCATATTTGGGCATTCGTTAAAAGAGTGCATACAGGGTTAAGGGGTTGCCCCGATCAAGGTCTGGCCGAGGTCGGGAGCTCGAGCCCCGTGGCATATGTGAAGCTCTTGAATAGAGATTAATTTCTCTTAGGGCGCTATACAAAGGAATTATTATTATTATAAGTGCATCTCACTCAGCATCATGCTGATATACTCATGACGATGATGGCATCACATGGTATAATATATGATTCATTTGTATAGCGACCTAAGAGAAATTCATCCCTATTCAGGCGCTTCACGTATGCCACGGGGCTCGAGCTTCCGACCTCGGCCTTCAAATACATTCACCTAAACCAGTGGTTCTCAACCTGTGGGTCGCGACCCCTTTGGGGATCGAACGATTCTTTCACGGGGGTCGCCTAAGACCATTGGAAAACACATTTCCACATTTTTCATTCAATAATTTTATGGTTGGGTGTCGCCACAACATGAGGAACTCTATTAAAGGGTCGAGGCATTAAGAAGGTTGACAGCCACTGGTGTAGACCTTCGCCGTGGCGAGTACCTTAACCACTGGGCCAAACCAGCATGGCTGCAAATGTTGGCTCGTGCCTGTGTCATCGGTTGATTTTCTAAGCATGCTAGTACTATAATTTGCCTTGGCTCCATCGTTGGCCACGATAAGTAACTTCTTAATAAGGGCATTTAACGATGCTTGTCCCTGCGTCGTCCTATATGCAATACTCTATGTATATTTGGACTACAAGAGTATTGATCCGTATCCAACAGAGAAAGTGAGCTCTCCAGCTCCCATTCACACTCACCTTCCCTATTACGGGGCAGAGATTATAATTCAAGCATACCTAGTAAAATGCACAGAGGACGACACTTAGAGGGGCACGGTGCAGTTCCCACTTAATGAAGTTTTCTCGTGGTAGATAACGGTGGAGCCGAGACCAATTATGAGTACCAATCAGCTTGTGAATCTGTGAGTAGTGCAGACCTTGTTATAAATACTCTGTGAGAATGTTGTGGAGATTTATTATTATTGTTACTATGTGAGAAAAGGAAGCAACATGAGCAGAGAAAGGTCACAGAGAGAGAGAGAGAGAGAGAGAGAGAGAGAGAGAGAGAGAGAGAGAGAGAGAGAGAGAGAGAGAGAGAGAGAGAGAGAGAGAGAGAGAGACCTAGGAAGAAATAAGGACAAACAGCAGCAGACATAGGCACAAATAGGTTAATGTACAGAAAAACCAGAAGCCTTGCCAAGTATATTCTGGAGTTAAAGAAGTTGCACCTATTGGCTTCTCTTCCACTGACAATCATAGTTAAATAAATGCAGGTATTCGTCCACTCACTTGCGATGATCAACTAGCTGCTATTTTTGAAGTTGGTGCTCCTGCAGACAGAGCAACTTGTAAGGCAAGATTTTTTCAGGTCTTCCTGGCTATCAAAGTATATATTCGTCGTATCCGAATGCACACCTATTTCTTCGCTACATAATAGAAGTGGGGACCGTTCTGCTGTCAGATGATGACATTGATCCGGGAGACTTGAAGGAACGTGATACTGCACCTCTGCTAAAGACTTCGGGAAAGGTAAGGCAAGGCTGGTGTGTATTGCATTGATCTTTATTCAGAACTTACCACGGTGCTTTCCTTGGCAGAGTTGCTTGCATCTGCCTTGGAGATTAACCGGAGCAAGTCGAAACTCGTAAGCACTTTTGGAGTTAAGCAATCTTTCGGGTCTTCACAGTAAGAGTGTCTGTCACTCTTAAATAGGCATGTACTGTGTACAAAATGCAATATCGTGCATGAAAGCAAGCTAATCAATTCTGGCCACCCCTTGTGTTATTGGTGGTTGTTTGCTCCGGGTGGAGGCACTTCTTATGTATTCACTTGTAGGCTGCTGATGCACTAATGACATCGGCAGTACCTACCACAGGGCTTACAGCCACCGCTTTTGTGCCTCCTCTTGACACCACGCAAGCCGACTCCGAAAGAGATCGCGAAGTTCTGCTTACTTTGAGCCACAGTGTGCATGACCTTGCTCCGACCCTGTGGCACTCGCTGGACGTCTGGCGCTGCTGTCAGCAACGTGCAGACCAAGTAGAGACTGCACTGAAAGCTGTTCTAAAGTGTGGTGCTGGATTGCATGCGGAAAGTTGGTAAGGCCTGAGTGATGGCATCTAGACAACTTTCTATTTCTACAAACAAGGGCAGTAGGCCGTGCTCCTTAAGGTGCTAATCCGCACGTGTGAAGTAACGGTATGCTAGTAATCCCCGCCACAGTAACCAATATGGTTGGAATGTAGCTCCTCGGGACACACTAATGGCTCTTTGTGTAGTATCAGCAATTAATATACATGGAAGCATAGCTGTTAATCGAAGTCTATTATTTTTGGCACGGTCGCAAGATAACAAGCTGTTACTTGCAGGTAGGGCACAGCAAAATATGCTGGCTGGCTGTAGCTGCCCTTAAGCCACTGAAAGAATGATGCCACCTGCTATAATTGGCTTGTTCTGACAAGATCAATAATCAGCCTCACTAAGTTGAAGCCCCTTAAACGAATTCCTGGCTATGCATCTAATTACATGGGAGCTCCGATAACAGCTAAGAGCAGGAGCTCGATTCACACGGCCTAGCCCTAGAAGATGGACAGTGTGGTAGATATGCTCGTTGTAGCTTCAGTGCCCATTGGCTGCTACAAAGAGTACCAATGCTGCTTTTTATTCTAATAACTCTTGAGTACAGTATGCGACTATTCATGTGACTTAGACACCATCAATAATTGTTTGTAACCACTTTCAAGTTTGAAAATGGCTAAATCTACAGTCAAGCTAAGCATTACGATTGTTCAGAGCAAGGACTCATGTAACCCATAGCCTAGTAGTGGTATTGCTAGAGCATAATTTACGTTCATGCTGCCTGTTATTCCTCACTTTTCTCCTTGTGCCGTAAAGATACCGTCAAGTTTCCAGTCATCATTCAGTGTCGGGTAACTGGAGAAGTCTTGCTAAAAGTAGGGTTTGAGTACGAGACTTCATTCTCACGAACCTATGATGCACTAATTTAACCTCTAATACTCACGTATACCACATAGCAAGAGTATAGTGCGGATGGAATTCCTCTGACTACCATACACTTTGAAGGCACTTGCAAAGAATTTATTTTTGAGTTGCTTTCAGCCTACTTCATAAGCAGTGTTCATTTTCTGTTCGCACTGGATTTTACTCATTGGCAGATTTTTTTATTTAAGATGAGCTTTCGATGATCGAATCCAGATATTTCTTTAGGATTGACACGGGCTGTGCACTGATCGTGCTGGGGGAAGCTGCAAAATTAAGGCTTGACGTGTTGAAAGCTCTACAGAGGTTGGCACAAGGTCACGATCAATCAGTAAATCCCGTGTCTGAAGCACCGAGTAAGTATCAATAAAGGTGAAAGCAATGGTGACAAGCAGAAGGATCAAGATATAACTTGTTACTTCACGTCAACTAATTGCAGACGCTGTGACGTTTGTGTGCTCTCGTGTTTCAATCTGCTAATATCGCTTTCTTTTACCGTGTTGTGCATTTGTATTTTCTAGTCGATGAAATGCAAAAAACCCCGAGGCTTGATGCACCAAAGCATTGCCCAAGAGATTCGGCTCACCATGTATGTATTGACTTCTCTAGTGTAAACTAAATGATGATGTGAAACAGAACATGTTTAATGACCAGCCCGCCAATGCTTCATCGTAATAACGACTATGCATTTCTTCTCTGTAATTATTTTAGTTTGCACCTGCAAATAAACATACGGTCAATTCAGTAGGAGTTTATGTTACTCAGAATTCCTCCTAAAGGCAAATTGCATGCACGTGACAAAAATTCGTCATTTTATGCTCTGTGAGAATTCAAACTGCATGCTCTGTGAGAGTTCAAACTATGCATCAATGGTTGTATGATCACTACTGACAACAATCAACAGGGTGATGCAGAAGCAGGAGAACTTACAATAACTGCTCGAGCATCTGCCAGATCCCATGCAGCTGACACGGCAAAGCAACCTTCGGTGGGCACAACCGTGGTCGAGCTGGAGCAGCGGCTTGGAGAGCTGACTCCTGTAACATACGCTAACTCTCCGGTAAGCAGGATTCCACTCATGGCATGCCTTTTACCGATAGCACTTGCGAGCATGCAGTTTCTGCCAGACGGCTGCCATCTCTGTCTGCATTCACTGCAGCAAAATGGGTTGTACAGTTTCAATCAAGCCGTATTAGTATGGTAGTCCTCTTAATTTGTAATGCTCTCTCTCTCTCTCTCTCTCTCTCTCTCTCTCTCTCTCTCTCTCTCTCTCTCTCTCTCTCTCTCTCTCTCTCTCTCTATCCTGTCTTACTCGCTTCTTTCTCTCTCACCATTTTCTCCTTCCCTCTCTAAGCATTCTCTCTTTTGTCTCTCTCTCTCTTTCTCCTTCTCCTCTCTTTTTCTCTCCTGCTGCTGATGTTGCTGAAACTCTTCCTCATCATCTCTATCCTCTCTCTCTCTCTCTCTCTCTCTCTCTCTCTCTCACTCTCTCTCTCTCTCTCTCTAACACACTTGTACACACACTCTCTCTCACTCTTACTGGAATTTATTTCCCTATCGCTTCCCTCTATTTCTCTGTCTCACTTTTCTCTCTATCTCTCTCCCTCCCTCTCTTTCTCTCTCTTGTTCTCCCTCCTGCTCTCTCTCTCTCTCTCTCTCTCTCTCTCTCTCTCTCTCTCTCTCTCTCTCTCTCTCTCTCTCTCTCTGTGTCTCTGTCTCTCTTTCTCCCTCGAGCTCTATCTCTATCTCTCTCCGCCTCTCTGTAGTTTTGGTTTTCATGGTGCTGGACTGATGCCTGCCGTTGGGCTTATTCAGGCTCCCACACTGGGAAACGGAGAAGGTCTGCCCAGCTGGCGCTGGGAGGTCTCCTGCATGTACTCTGAGGCACTATGCAGAATCGTGTTGTATGGCGCCACCTCATCTATACAGAAGAAGGCGCTCATGGGCAATCATACTCATGTGGACACAGTGAGATTGCACGACACACTGCACGAGAGTGCAGGCCTCGTAGATCTACTAGTGTTCAATCCATCTGCATGCCGAGAACTTCTGGTCAACGGTGAGTCAGCAGCTTCGTAAGTGTCTTCTAGGAGATAAAAACAGTGCCGGCAGTCCGGCTGTGCCTTGTGCGGTTTTCTTTTCCACAACCAGAATAACGTGAAAATAAGAACAGATAGATCCAGGGCACTGATAGCCATAGACCACTGCACACCGTGGCCAATTTTCACTGCTGCTTAAACTCTGAATGATCGGCCCTACCTAGGTCAAAGTTTAGCTCCTTCTGAGCTCAGTCCTGAATATGCCTCTGTCGACGCTGCAGTCACTATGCTAGGCCATGAGTACTGCCAGATCATATCTCAGCATTTACTGCAAATCTTCAGATCTCTAGAATAGGCAATTGATTTTTATAACCATCTAGTAGGTTGGTTCCAAAGTTTCCCGGTGCTTAAACTCTTTTGAAATTCTGTAGTGGCTTTCACAAGACCAGAACACTCTTATCTCTCAACATTCTGTGCCTTTCTTCGAAGCACAATTAATTTGAATTATGGCTATTTGATGTAATTCCTTAGTCATTTTTTGAATTGCATAATTGACACAAACATGTTAGCAGTTTTATACGCAAACAAACATGCTCGGTACTCCCAAAATACATCTTAAATTCTTTTTGGGAGAACATTCTGTTCTGCTTGGCTGATTGTAAGCTGTGGCAATCCTTTCTAGACTTTTAGCACAGAGGCTGTGACTACATGCTGGCCTGGATGCCTACTCTTCTTTGCAGCTGGTTCTTCATGCCTATACACAGTCTTTGTATTTCGTTGTATTTAGCTGACAGATATCGCTTACTCACCTTGATCTTCTCTGCTGAGCTTTATATCTATCCGTTCTAAAACCAAAGTTAATGGTTACGCACATGCTTTATTGAAATTTTCTGAGCTGAATGCATATAATGTAAGTGCACACAAGAACCCGAGCTGCACAGCACATCAAACAAGAGCTCCTGCTGTATGTTGAGCACTCCTTCGATGCACTGCCGATTGTTAACATCCACTCACACCTAACAGATGTTGGATATGCTGCTGTAATCACCACCATCGAGAGGCTTCCAATAGGAAAAGATACTGAATCTGCCACTCGGCAGGAACTGGGCTGCATGCTGCATGCATGTAGTCAGCACCGAGTTTTGTCAAACATGCTGCGAGTGTTTGGACTGTGGCAACATCCTATACATACATGTATATCAGACGTTTTATGGGTTTCAAGCCTATACCTTATGTATGCTGGTGCCATATTAAACTGCTGTACAGCAATTGCAGGTAGAGCTGAACAGCAGAAGTCCAAGAAGTGCCTGATTAAGGAGACTAGGTCAAGAGCCTCCCATGTCTCCCATTTCTTCCGGTGTTGCCTTCCTTTGTATAAGGATTCTCTGCTTGTTTTGTACGTTTGCATTACTTCGGCTTCTTGTAATCCTAACGGTTGTTGCACAGCAGAGCCCCCTCAACCAGGTGCAGTTTGGCAGGTCTTTAGTTATTAATGGGCGTGAGGAGGTAAGGTGCTTGCTCTTCACGACCGAGATTGTGGGTTCGAATCCTGCAGTGGCCGAACCTTTATTGCCAACTGAAAACGGTGGCGATAGCCGTTAAGGCTCTTCTGCCCCTATACAAACGAGGCTTTTAAATCTGCCAACATTTTTGTTTTACTTCTAAGTAGCCATGTCTTTATTGTGCTTCTTGTTTATCTTCTGTCCAAGCCCTTGCTTCACCAAATTCACCAACTGGGTATCGATTAATAATAACCGTACATGTTTCAATAGAGTAGCAGATGCTCCGTCTCCACTTGCTACAACCTCAAATGCTCTTCTGCTCACAGCCCTCATCTCTGCTCGTTGTTGTTTACTTCTACTCATTCTCCTCTTACTTATTTAAGTCTTCTTCTATTTTATTGTGTCGTCACTATCCTGCGCTCTGATGCCTTATCCATATCGTCTTTGTGCAGCCAGGCTCTTTTGTCTCCTTCTTATCCTGCAATCTTCTCATAGTCCAGCACCTCAGGCCCCTCCAGATCGGTAATTTTTCTTGCCTTTCTTCTCCTCTTTCTATCCATTTAAGATCGCCTGGTAGTCGTTAGTTATCTGGGTCACTTCATGATCCATCTGTCGTCATTGACCTGCGCCTTCTGTGTTCCCTTGCTGTTTCCTGTTTTCTTCCAACTTTGTTTTTGACTAAGTCCTTCCACTATTTCCTTCGAGCTCTATGGTTCTCTTCATCCATCATTATGTACCTTTGTCAAAAGTTTCTGGGGTGTTACTTACTAGCTGCATCACAAGGCTAGCTCCTCCACATGCTGATATGTATTGACAGAGTGTCAAGCACAGCCATTGCAGTCAAGCTCTCATCTGCTACTAAAGCATCTTGGGTAAAGAGAATGCATTTACAATGCAAGGCTTGTTGTGCGCTTTCAACTTCAGCTGTGCATTTACTTTTCAGGAGAGCTGCTGGACACGAATGAACTGGTTCTGTCAAGCATACGGCAGACAGGGTCAACATCGGCCGAACTTGTGCAGGAGCATGAGAGAGGATCTAGTCACAACGAGCTACTTGAACAGACTGCTGATTATCTTGACCTGGCCTCCCGGCAGCCACAGATTCCCCAGTCATCTGAAAGTGAACAACTGCGACCGCCCACATCTGACAAACAGGTGCTTGATGAAGATACTGATGACTGGACGTGGCGAATACGTTACAGCGCTGTCCAGAGTCTCGTGCACATATGCCAGTGCCTCCGTGACGACGAGGTCAGATCTGGACTTCGGCAGGCAGCTTTTGCTGCACTGCTTCGTGCTCAGAACTACTTCGAACGTGACAGCCGGGTGTTGGAGGCTCTCAAAGTGGGGCAGGTAATTGTCTGTCACGAAGAAAGATTAGGCTATAGCTGGCATGCATTTGAGTCAGATACACACCGTTGCATTAGGCTTGGTTTCTCGCCAGTTCATCGAGTCACTCGGCGACTTGCTTTTCTCAGAACTTATCAAAGAATGGGTCAGTGAGCCGTCAAAGAAATGTGGTGCTGGAGTTCAATGGTCACAAATACAGATACTGTAAACATTGTACGACTTGGGGGATTGTGATACCCTAAGAATTTCCGAAAATGTGGGAGACAAGTACGGAAGGTCCGAATCTGCTAGCAGTTGCTTTTTAAATTGATTCTGCTGGTTGGCTATTTTGTTCGCACAAGGTTTCATAAAAGCAGGTTTTCAATAGTCTTTTTCCTTTATGTGATCCCTGGGTTGCCTGATTTTAACCTTTCCAAGAGTCTGGTTATTATAATATGAAAAACCCACATCTACTTTCAGTTTTTTGCAGCAGCCACATAATGGGAGAACTGGTAAGAAAAAAGATTTGGGTATTGAAAGGCTTCATAGTGTGAGCAGGGGTATACTTGTGTTTAAAGATGTAATATGTTGAGCCTGAACGTAATCTGCTGGAGTATTCGAGTCACGATAATTTGGCAAGCCAGTCAAACGTGCCATCTATCGACTACAGAACGAGTCCTACCCTTCGTCCTCCTATGTTCGCCTGGTTAAAATGCATCATAATACTGCTAGTAAAATTGTAATTTCATAGGTGTCACAATAATCGTGGCAACTAAATGCATACAGGTGCACTAATTTATATGAGTTTCCTGATTGGGGAAAGAAGTGGTAATTCAACCCAGTTAGTTTAAGGGCAGAGTTAGAAGCATCAACATTATATTTATCGTATATCAACTTTGAGAGATCGTAGCTCAACATTCCAATTCTGCAAGTAGGCTCACTCCTTTTTCTCACCGTTCATCTAGTGCCATATGCTGTTTTTGTTCTTTCACTCATTCGTTTACCATATTACTTATGCTCATAAGACTAGCCGGGCTGCTGAAATCTCTTAAGAAGCATGCATAGGGCGGCTCCGACTTTCTGAGTGGCTTTATGTGAAATTGCTAGGCAAACGACTTGAATAATAAGTAAGCTCCTGGTGCATACACGCCATGTGCGACTGAAGGCTCACTCATTAAAAGTTAGTGCCTTGCACATCTTGGCAGCTGCCGGTGCAGCCAAGCTGTAGTGGCACACAGCAGCTGCAAATCCAGCCGCTGGCTCGGCCCTTTTATTGTACCAATTCTGTAAGATACCGGGCTATTTCACCTGGGGTGTACGTACACAGGTGTCATACCTGCGATGCATGCTGGTATTATGCCTGGGGTGTATAACTGCATGTGTATGGTAGCATGCTGTAAGTCAAAGTGCAGAAATTAGGAGACGTCCGAAACGTAAAGCAGTCTCCAGTTCATTTAGATACTTATGGAGATGCCAGGCATGTTGTAATACAGAGGCGGTAATTGGATGCTACGTTTTTTGTACGACCCTATTTTTATAAACCCGGGCACGATTTCCCATGTCTTTTCTGCATTGCTAATTAATCCAAAGTTGAGATTTCCATCTTGCTTGCTTCAGCGTATATTTGCAAGATAACTTCAAGTACTTCTCGGGTTAAGGAGGCATGGTGAATTCGAGTCTCTTGCCTTTAGCACTCGTTGCCATCGCTCGAGCGCATTAGCACCTTGTATTCGCCCTGCTTTTTACTCATCTCTTCGCGTAGGCGAGTGCCAAGATCGAGGACACGCTGCAGAGAAAGACGAGTCATGCTGCCAGTCTAGCTAGAAAGCTGGCAGTCGAAAGATCCGGTGCGCCAAACAGAAGTGCAGTTGAGTCGAAGGATGTTGCCGGCATGCCCACCGTGGGTGCCAAGATTGCGGCAGCCCTGTCGGAGAGGTACTTGCCACCGCTGCAGCTGAGCAGCGGCCGGCATCCAGCAGCACCGGCTCACAAGTCGCCTCCTCCGAGAAGCAGCCTCTCAGGCGTTAGGCAGCTGAAGAACTCACCGCGAGAAGCACAAGTAACGAAGCCCACGATTAAGAAGCCGACGGCACCTCTGCGCACCACCATCAAGTAAGTGCGACTGAGAGGCCTACGTGGTTAGTGCAGCATGCATACTGCACAGTTGCCTATGGGCTTGTGTGCCTCGCTTTTTCGACTCGCACTTATATGTCAAGGTCATTGGGCCAGCTGATGAGTGGCATTAATCTAAAGCAGTGTTTCTCAACCTTTCTAATGCTGCGACCCTGTAATACAGCTCCTCGTGGTGTGGCGACCCCCGACCATTAAACTATTGTGTGCAAAATGTGGAAATGTGTGTTTTCCGACGGTCTTAGGCGGCCCCTGTGAAAGGGTTGTTTGAGCCCTAAAGGGGTCATGACCCACAGGTTGAAAACCGCTGTCACGGACTCTTTCGCGACACAAGTTCATGTTTCAACGTCCATCAACCCAGCTATTGAGACATGTCGCCCTGAAAGTTGTGAGTCTTGTGCTGCCCGAGTTATTGACTTGACACACGCCCGGATGTTATTGAGGACCGATGACCGATGGCTTATGTCATGCTTCGAATGGCCCAGGCCACGGTCAGGACCTTCGCTCTGGCTCATCGTCTTCCTCTGCAACAAAGCGGTGTCAATGGTTGCCCGTAGATATCTGACTGCATGTGCATGTGCTATCGGTACGCTGTGTAGCACCGCTGCATGGGCACCTCCTGCTGCTTCTGTCGTTCAGTAAGCGCACGGAAGGCATCGCTCTTCTTGCTGCTTGGCAGCTACTTCGCTCCGTGTAGGCTGGTTATTATTTCATTCTGTGCCTGCTCTGACAGTGCACAGACCTGTGGCTTTCTTAGATTTACTAGGAATCACGTCGCATAGCCTCGAAGTCTGCCACACACACAGACGCACCAACACGTGTGCCCACAAGCACACCACGCATTCGGTTTTTGTAGACTTGCACGCATGCCCATCTCTACTAATTAAAGCAATAAATTCTGCCCCTCCCTGCGTTACGACACAAGATAGCGCTTGCATTGTTTTGCAAGATGGCTCAGCGGTGTCTTCCGTGATCAGTACTTCTGGGATTCGCGTGTAATAGACGTGTCTACTATGACTCGAGGAAGTGAGTCCACAGCTGCTTGTATATCATAAATAGGTTTCTGCTAAGATGCCTACGGAAACGCAATCTCTTGACTTTGCCTTATCGTATGTGTGTGTATGTGTTTTTTTTGTAACGTCAATGTACACTTGCCAGCACTCAAGAGCAGTTGCGTATGCGACTGCAGAAATTCGTTTGCTTCATGATTGACGTGTCTCTCTTCAATTCAGGGAAGAACTAGCTTTCTCGGCAACCGGAGCGGCTCACTTGGACGTACCTGACTTCAACACTAGAACTAGCATGGACTTGAGACGCATTGTGGAGGACCAGGTGAGACTGTGCAAGGTCGTGTGGAATGCAGGAGAGAGGCTTTAATGCACTTGCTGGAGTTCAGCTTTTACTATAAAACACACGGCTTACTTGTGTGCATAAAATGTCCATAAGTATGTGTACATTTTAACTGTCGGTGTATTTGGTAATTTTACGCACTCGAGACCGGTGAGCATTAACAAAACCAAAACGGCTTGAATGCCTAAAAATTTCTCAAAACTAAATGGCTTCAAGATCCCTTAATCATTCTGAGTCGAGCAACTGAAACTGTAAAACTTCAAGAGTGGCCTGGCAATTTATGATCTCTGCATGGGAAGACTTGCGAAATGAAGCTGTTTTGCATAAAAATTGATGCTTATCTCAGCACCAAAATTCACCAATCGAACTCCAATTTTTTAAACCAACGATGAACTCATCTTAAAACTCCCTTCGATATTATAAAAAAGAAGCAGTCTTGAACTACCTCCGATAATATGACTTTATTAAAGAAGCAGTTTAGTTGTTCCGTGTCTGGAGTTATAAGGTAGTGAATTTATATTAATAGATTTTGACCTGTGGCCAAAAAAGTGCTCTGCTCCAGACTTCCGGTATTCTGCAGTATCTCTATTGCATGCCCAATTAAGCTGATATGTCAACCAGCAGTTCTTTGAACTGCAGAGCCACCAAGGAGCTTAAGTACAGCGGCAAAGCGACAAGAGCTTCGTTCATTGTTCAGCTTATAATTCGGCAGTTTGACCGCTGTGACACCCTGGGCAGCTTGACTCGTGCAATTGTATTTCAATTATCGGCTCTCTTTTCTAAGACACAGAAGCTGTCCTCTGTGAACAGATGTTCTCATCTAATCTTTATGTTCAATGTTCATGGCATCTGCAAATTTGTCAGGTCTCATTTGCTGGCACACGATAGACCAACTCCGGATAGACAACCCACCCACCGTATTCGTTATCGAGCTATGACCGCTTCTTGGCGATTTTGTGTTATGAGTTCGAAGCAGGGGGTTATACAACCTTCACCGGGAGCTTTGCCATGAGTGCTGTTATGTCAGTTAATTATGTGTAGGACAGCGGCTGACGAGCAGAAACAACGGCTGTGCAACGAATGGCATGCCACATCCTTTCCGTGACGTGGGACGAGCGTGAGACGTGGCACTTTTTTTTCAGTGGAGGAAAGAGCTGCATCAGCAACTGCAAGAGGAAGAAGCCGATAGGTTGCGGCAATCGGAAGACGACCGGCAGAATGCCGAGAGCAACTTCAAGGAGCGGTCTGAGAAGCTGCTGCCAAGATCTACGGCAGAAGCAGTAGCGACAGGTGCAGCCTCGGCGGCAAGGGGCGTGCCACTTACCGTCCCGGCAGCCACTGCCTCGGTCGACGCCACCTAGCATGCGCACATCAGTCGCATTGCGGACTGAGGCACGCCTGGCCTAAGTATGCAAGGTTTCTCATGGCGGCCGTAATGAGCAGTGCAGACTGCTGTCTGTGCTGCTCACTGGAACTTCTCAGCATGAACACTCGCGCAGGCAATGCACGAGTGCAATGCACTGCTGCTCGATTGCATGGTAAAGAAAAGCGGAGCAGAGAGCACGCTGCCAGATGGCATGGAAAGGCCTGCATCCGGAGCATCTGGTGCAGCTGCTGTGACTGGGCAGCATGCGGGCAGTGAGTGCCAATGATGCCCGTGTCAGCAAAGTGCATAGCAAATGCGAGGAACCGAGGTGAACGTCAGCAGGATTATCAGCAGCAGGCGACCAACCATCATGTATCGTCGCAGGCATAGGCAATACATAAGCTACTGAGCACCTTTATTGAACTACAAATAAAAGCTATAAAAAAGCACATGAAAGCATAGTCAGGTGGCTGCCCATCATCCACGACGGCTGCTGCGCATTTTCGCACCTTCGAGAGCCCGGTCTGCAGATGCAAATCCGCCTAGCGGCGGTTTGCCCCAGTCACCGCTCACCGAACCGTCTCTCTGCCAAATGGGCTGCCAGCGCCTGAGTCACCCGCTGTGGGCGTGCATGGCACTTCTTGAGATGCATGGCATTTAAAGGAAAGCAGACTAGTGCCTCTCGAGCCAATCACCGACTAAGCAGTGAGTGCTTACCGGCAGCAGGTGCAGCAGTAGGGCAAACAGCCACCGCTGGATGACAGCTCATGGCGCTGCCACCTGGTAGCGACGCCGACTGCTCGTGAGAGCCCGCCGCTTTCTTCATCTTACGCTCCAAAGCTTCCTTCCTTTTTCGAGCTATCTCTTCGCTGCTGCAGCGGGAGCTGGGCTGGGAGCTGCTGCTGCTGCCTCCGTCGGTGCGGGTAGCAGCCGAGGAAGTGGCTGTAGCAAGAGTACATCCATCTCCGCTGAGTGCTGTAAAAGTATGCAGTGAAGATGCTTAAAAACGTATACTGGAAACCATCTTATTTCCGAAAAAGCTCAATCTGAGATCAAAGGAAAAAACAGAATAGACAATCTGATCAATTAACCGATACAAAGCACCACATCTTTATGAGAGGGGCGTTTATTCGGTGTGCAATAACCTGCGAGGATACACCGACTCCACGGCAAGCACCCTTCAGGTTGCCCCTAGTTACAGAAAACACTTACCAGAAAAAATTCTACTGCCATGCTAACGATCATCAGCAGAGAGTAAATGACATACCTTTGTTGACCTTGGTCAGCATTCTGCAAGTTGTGTCATCTGCTAAACTACGTAAATTATGTGTAACATCCAGGCTTCTACATTTAAAAGCCCAAGTTCCTGCTCTGTGATTGCAAATGCAAGTACCTGTTCCTTTTTTGAACTCGACAGACGTCAACGATTATTAGTGATCAAACTGGTGCATTAATCCTTACCACACAAATTCCTACCCTTAGTGAGACCATAACACCTAAATATTGCAATATTGCAATATTTAATAGACTTAAGACCAACAAAAGCCACCACTGGAAATGAGTGGCATAAGGAAGCAACATAGGACGTAAGCGGTGATTGTCACTACCTAGGTTTTCTTATAATGGTTAAAAAACAACAGAAATCATATCTGAGTCAGATCGATTAGCAAGCATCTCCAGATTAGCACCCAGATTATCACGCTCCAAGGTTTTGCTACTCTTATTCCAAGCAGAACATTAGGCTCTGTATTTTCAAACCGGGTCATAAACACCAAACCTCAGCTTTGTAGCCAGTCCTTTGGCAACTTTTGCCTTCTGAAATGGTCACTGTTTCGGACGATATTTCTTCATAACATGATAATACTCATATTGCATAATAAGAAGCATAGATTGTGACGAAGATTCTACTTTAGAGAAAAACATGTCGGAGGTTGGCTGGACTTCAGGTTTGCAGATGTGCAGCCGTGAACCAGCCATATATCAAAATGATGGAATGAGCCATTGAATGCCATGCTTCATGCTGCTGCTCCAGACTCCAGCAGTAATAGATTTTGGTCCTCTTCGGACAAAAAATTGCCTGCCCTTTTTTCACTTACACTCTGTTGGCGATGATTTAGTCCGTGGATCACACCCACAATTCTGGAGCAACGATATCTTTTCTCGAGCTGTTAATTCAGATACTTACTTCCCAGCTGCCCATGCTGCTTCTTCTGAGCTACTAACCTTCCTGACCTCTATAGACTATAGACGAATCCAATGTAGACAACTCTCCAGTTTACTTTTAAGTTCAGAAAATGCAGCGGAATGAATTTACGTTTACATACATTATATCTCGTCGCACCGGTGTTCCTATGCTTCCAGCTTCCTTAGCTTGGTGTGAGTCCATCTAATGTGCACTTTTGCTCAACTTTCTCAATATTGAGGAATAAAAGCTGTCACCGTGATGCTGCAAGAATTGTCGAACTAATCAATCAAACATTGTACATGCTAAATAGGCTCATGTAGAATTTACAAGATTCAATAAAAAATAAAAATATAACTCATTTGTATAGCACGCCAAGAGAACTTAATCTCTATTCAGGCGCTTCACATATGCCTCGGGGCTCGAGCCCACGACCTCAGCAACACCTTGGTCGGGGCGAGCACCTTAACCGCTGGATCAAACCAATCGGGCCAGAGGCCGATTCATCAAGGATGTGCCAGTGGTTGGTGAGAGGGGGAGGGGGAGAGTGAACTGGCTTGTTCGACTGACTAAAGTGAGGAAGCAGGGTGACCGGATAGGTCAGGGGAAATACTCTTCTATGCAGCCCAGCAATTCTTGATATTCTTGATGCGAACAAAGCCCCAGTGCATGCACCTATTAACGATTAGCACAGCAGCACTGGCTGACGATTTGCCATCGGCCTTTGCCTGCAAGTGCAAGCAGGGACAGTTCTGCTTGGAGTGCAGGCCAGACTGGCAAAGCCTGAGCTCGAAC
This sequence comes from Cristatella mucedo, assembly GCA_009760855.2. Lineage (NCBI taxonomy): Eukaryota > Metazoa > Bryozoa > Phylactolaemata > Cristatellidae > Cristatella > Cristatella mucedo. The sequence continues at coordinate 3,880,805 of WPIO01000028.1, forward strand.
GCTATGGCCTCACCCTTGTAGGTTGGAGCAATCTGCGGTACCGCCGTTAGCACGGCACAGCCTGTGCTGCCACGTGCTGCTGCAGTAATAACGGCAGATGCGGCGATCGGCTGGGGCGCACCGGGCGGCTGCTGCACGGCGGCCGTCCTTTTCATTCTTCGCTCCAGGGCCTCCTGCTTCTTTCGGGCGATCTCCTCACTGCTGTACCGAGCAGCGCTGCCCTGCCCCGAGTTGCTGCTCTGGCTGCAGCCGCCACTGCCACTTGCCACCATGGAAGTCGCTCCATTGCCATTGTTGCCTACGGAATAATGCACCCTCGTTTCTCGAAGACAAGATCAGCAAGAAAAAGCACAAACCACCGGTAGCAAACGCAGTTGGTAGGCACAAGCTCACTGACAAAGCAACGGGAAATATAGCTCTACTACATAACAAACTACATAACAAACCATGGAACTAAAAGAAACTCCTTCGCACAGCAACAGCCTGGTCATTTCCTATTAAGCCCAGGTCTTTCACGATTCGGCTAAGTGTGTGGAGCCTATATAATGTTAGTAATAAAGATAATAATAACAATACTAATAATACATTTTATATAGCGCCCTCAGAGAACTAAATCTCTTTCCATGCACTTTACATTTGCTGCAAAGGAAGCACGATCGATGGGTAAATTTATTTAGACGGTTGAGTGCCACCCGTTGGCATAGAGGAATCCAGCCTCCCCCTGTGTCTTTTAGCACTGGGAAGCAGGCCCACTGATACTACGCAGTAAGCAAGCCACGTGGTGCTCTAGCTAGGCGCTGCCTTGAGTGCACGTCTGAGGGTTGTTCTACGCCAGCTAGCCGGTTGTCAAGCACAACCATGCGGTTATATGCAAGCCATCTGTATGCGAGCACACTGGCAGGACATAAAACGTGTGAGCACTTATTTAGCCTTCTTCGAGGTTGATAGCAGCATTGCAACTAAGCACTGCAGTCCAAGAGCTCTAAGTAAAATATTTACATGCCATTGGGAGCCATATATATATATATATATATATATATATATATATATATATATATATATATATATATATATATATATATATATATACATATATATACATATATATATATATATATCAAGCTTTGTAAAAAATAATACACGTACTTATACTTGCGTGTGGTCTACAGAGTAGTGACAATTGTAAAAGCGATTGTTGTGATAATTTTTCTATATCAGAGATCATTAATCGTCACCACCTATTTCAGAAGTTCATCAAACTTAATCAAGTCAAAGCTATTGAGTCATTTCTTTTTCATCGTTCTCAATTAGCTATGCATTTCGTCTTCGGGTAGTTATTATGTCACTTTAAAATAACAACAATACAATTGATATAGCACCCTCAGTGAACTCAATTTCTTTCTAAGCAATATTATGTATCAGTATCATATCTCAGTCTGAAACCCCACAAAGTGACAAAGACTATGTGGGTGTTATGAAGGATAGTTTTTACAGCGCACTCACAGCCTAAGCAGCTTCCGGTACGCATTTGGCAACCAACAGACTTAATCTCACACAACAAAGAGAAAGTGAGAAGCAAAGCTGAACAAGGCTGGAATTTGAGGTAGGGAGTAGCAAGGATGTACCAGCTCAGGGCGGCAGAAAAGGATGTGCCATAGTCGGCAGCAGGAGAGTATATACTCGGTGTCATAACTGGTAAAGCAAGGCCTCCATGCTCGCTCTAAATTAGCAGCTTCTATCTTATATACACTTTCCAACTTTTCATCTGCCGTATTTGGACGTTAGTACCGGTCGTGGCACAGTCCCTTATTCACTAGGATCCGACGTACAAGATCATCAGTATGCACATGCACATGCTGTAACTCACTAGGCCCCAACGCTCCTGTTTAGAAAGACACGTATGCACATTCACAGCATCTCCAGCCAGTTCATGTCAAATATTCACGACATGGCCTTTCACATTTTTTCGTAGACAGTTTAGACATTTAATCTCTTATAGTGTCAACTCTATAGTGACTACCAAAACAGTAAACAGACAAAGAAATCGGATCTTATTCAGCAGCACGATGGCACTACACGTCGGTTATTGCTTGCGACCTGAAACTATGAATCTAATGCCTGTGCAACATGCAATGCATTACTCACGCCCTGCTAAATCAGATGTAACTACTCTTACACAAAGCATCAGAGCTCCGTGCAAAACAAATTTTGAGCACCAGTGCAAGATGCAGAGGTGTGGTGTTTTTACAACACGATGCTAAGTGTTGCTAGTTAAGTTTAGAGGTAGTTGTAGGAACAAACAGTTACAGCATTAGAATAGGCACACGATGCAAAAGCCTGTTCTGTCATATACCCACCTATGGTCTCACAGCTGCTACTGTCTGTTCATCGAGTGCATAATGTAACTTACTATGGGCGATCCCTTGCAAGCAATCCAAAACGACAGCAATAAAAGCCACGTGAAGGATTATGTATAACTGTATGTAATTCATTTGTTTAGCACCCTAACGACAACTACTCTCCAACTGCGGACTATGGCAAATCTTTTTCAGCGGTCTTGAACTGCCACTTCTATGCTACTCACTACCTCAACTGCTCTCCTAACTCTGCTATGCTTCCCACTTTCTCTCTGTTGCGTGAGAAGAAGTCTGTTGGCTACCGAATGCGTACCGAAAGCCGCTTAGGCTGTGAGTGCGCTATACAAAACTCTCCTGCGTAACACCCACATGGTCTTTATGACTTTGTGGAGTTACTGATGGAGATACATTACATTACATTACATTACATAAGAGAATGTAATCTCTATCCACACCCTTTCCACATGACACAGGGCTCAAGCCCACGACCTTGGTCGAAAAAGGCAAGCACCATACCCCTGGTCGAAGCCAGGGCTCAGCTAGGGCATGTAGGAATTCTTGAGCGGTGGAACGCAACACCACAGCGCATAAAACGATGCACTTCTGCAAACAGACTTGCATTGACAGCATACATAGCAGCAGCTCGAGTGCCATTCGTATGCCATCGACACGCAGGGCAGTGCAGTGCAGTGCAGTGCATTCTTGCTGCCTGGCTTGGCTAGCAGAGCTACACAGCCTTCTTTCTAAAAGTCCTAGCCACTCATCACAAAGCAGCAGCAGCAGCAGTCTCGCCAACCGAAGCTAGATGTCAGGCCAGTCGTGAATGTGCCGGTGCTGGCAGCCTTCTGTTGCGGACAGCCGGGCAGAGGTGAGGCAGCACCATTCATCAGTGAGTGCTACACCGGTGAATCCAACTACACTGCAGAGCATGTCCCAGGAGTGCCAAGAGCTGCTCGATGGGCGAGCAAGCTACATATAGCCTCTTCGAAGGAGGCTACATATAGCTCGCTAGCTTGACTCCCAAGCCAGAGTCAGCGCTATTTCCAAATGCTACAGCAAGGTGCATCTATATCAGCTTGGCTAGTCTGCTATCCGTCAGAAGCGTCATCAGTCATCAAAGCTCTTGGGCCGAAGGAATACTAATATTAATAATAATGCACTCGATAAAGCGCCCTCGGAAAACTCAATCTCTTTCTAGGCGCTTTACATTTGCTGCAAAGGAAATGCAATTAGATAGTAAGTAAAATCATGCTTGAAAAACAAACAAAATGAGTAATATGGTTAGGGGTGACATGCACAGGGTCAGCATGCAAATGTGGTTAGTGGCAGCATGCACAGTGTCAGCACGCATAAGCACGTGAAGGACGAATCACAGGGACCCACTAAATGCTGTCCTAAATAGGTGTGTTTTTAAGTTAGACAATGCTTGCTGGACAGAAAACCCTGCTTTGACCACGAGTGCTGGCATATTACGAGCGCAAGCAATAAGGAAATGGCACTGGCAAGCCGTCTGCAAGTGGCAACAAATGAGCAGGAGTACTCTTGCAGGACACTCACCGTACGGTGCAGCTGGCGAGCTCTTTCTCACGGCCACCGCCGCCGTTTCTGGAAGGCCCTTCTTGAGCACGACGTCGGACCTGTGGCGCGAGTCCCACAGATTGACGACCTTGGCAGCGCCGGCCACCTGAGGCTGCTGCTGAGCGCCACGGCGAAGCTCTGCTCCACCGGCTTGCATGGCCGCGGGTCCTCGGTGAGCAGCAGCTACAGCAGCTGGCTGCTGCATGGCTTTATCGGTTGCCGCTGTTTCCTCTGCAAGTGGTGCGGAAGAGTTTCCTATTGCCAAAGCTTTGAGCTGCCGCGGGCAAGATGTCTGAGAAGAGTTCGTCGTCGTGGCGGCACCGCCTCTGGTGGCAGGCTGGGCGCACGAAGAAGCACCGGCACCACAATCGGGTGAGCCATCTGCGCTGCCTGCCACGGGCAGGCAAAGCTGCCTTCGCACGCCGCCGCCACTGGTAGGCGATCGAACAGACGCTGCTGCAGCCACCGCTGCTGCAGCCACCGCATGCAGGCCGCTGCCTGCTGCTGACAGTTGCCGCTGGCACACGACCGGAGCCCTGGCTGCCACCCGCGGGCTCCTTCTGAGTACGTGAGAGGCAACTGACTGGGCCTGCGCCGGTGCCATTTGAGGCCCAACGACCGAAGCTGCAGCAGCAGTTGTGGCCGGCAGCGCAGGCTCAGCTGCTTCACTAGCTGTAGCTGCCGACGCACGGTCCTCGCCGCTTCTGCAACTTTCGGTGTTTCTTAGCCTTGCTGCGTCCACGTCTGCATCTGACTGCTCGGGCGGCACGGCCGTGAATTCCGAGCGCAGGCCGGCAGCAGAGCTCAGAGTCCTCCCTGCACTGCGTGCAATGGAGCAGTCTGCCTCGCGGAAGCTGGTCGAGGCAGCGGAACCTCGATGCTTTACGACACCCTTGCCGGCCTGCGGTTGCGCAGGCACGCCGATCGGGCATCTGTTGCGGCGAGCCTCGGAGCCTCTTGCGACTGCAGCTAACGGCGATGGTGCGGGCGGCCGCCGAGCTCTGCCAACGGTGGTCTCGACAATCGGCGACCACTGTGCAGCAGCGAGCGGGCTTCCACCTGCAGCTGACGACGTGAAGTCCTCGGCGCGCAGGGGCCCAGCAGTAACGGAAGCGTCATCGAAGCTGCTCTGGTCGGACCAGCACAGCTGCTCCTCGGGAAGTGACAGCACTAACGGGTTGCTCGGCGCGCATCTGCCAGATGCTCCGGCGACTGGCGCTGAGGCACCTGCGAGCGAGCGCAGGACTAAAGAGTTGAAATAAACAATGCAAAGGCGAATCGGCATCAATATGAGAACCAACAATCTCGCAGGCGATCGCGCTCGTGCTCGCACAGTAGCCCCTGAAGAGTGTGATCAAGTCGGTAGAACTCGAGTGACAGTGCTTACGGACCACACTAACTATAGCAATACTGCTTGGAAATGACTTGTGTCCAATGTGTGATAAAGGGGAGTTGACCAGAGTGCGCAGCCAAGTCGCTAGAAAATGAACGCAGCTTAGCGTGCGCCTCCGCTCCGAGTGGGCAAGGTGTGTGTGTGTGTGTGTGCAGTGTCGAACAAATGCAACAGCGGCGAGGCAGGACTGGGCTGGAAGCCACAGCTCGATGACTAGCAGTCGACGGCGAGACTACTTAAAACCAACTGAAAACTGTTGCACGATTGAGCTAACACATGCTAGCTGACTCAACAGCCTCTTTTGTATAGAAACAAGACCCGTTACAGTTAACACCACCGCTTGCAGCAGCAATAAAGGATCGTCCACTGCAGAATTCGAACCCACGACCTCGAGACCGATGTCGTGAAAAGCAACTGCCTTAACTAGTGTGCCATCACGGCTCCCCAGCTAACCATCCAACAACAAAGAGGCTAATTAGAAAAAACGTAAGGAAATGACTAGCCTGCCTCAACCAGAGAGAAACACCAGGACACTACCAGCATATACTGACGTAGCCTAATTAGCTTACGATAACGACATGCAATTAATAAGCCCTGACTTTCACAGCAGGCAGATAATTTGCATGACTATCTAATGCCTCCTTTTGACAGGATGGGCAAAATGGGAAATATCAGTTGCTAGGGCAGCTGAGGCAGGCAACTCTTCTGTCTAAGGGTACCAGGTATAGGCAGGACTGGCCAGCTCATTTAACGACATCGTGCCTTTGGCTATGATATGTACACTGATTGTCAAAAAAATCCTCGCAGTATGGCCGCAGCTGCTCTAAATTCGTCTGCATTTACGACGCCTAGCACACAGTGTACTAAAGCTATGTAAAGCATGGCAAAAATACCTCGTACAAACCTCAAATCCTTTGGAGACCGTGCATTCAGTTAGTATGCTCCCAAAGCCTGGAACTCCCTCCCGACCTGCGTCAGAACATCCCCTGACCTGACCACATTTAAAAGGAACTTAAAAACACCTATTTAGGACAGCATTTAGTGGGTCCCTGTGATTCGTCCTTCACGTGCTTATACGTGCTGACACTGTGCATGCTGCCACTAACTACATTTGCATGCTGACCCTGTGCATGTCACCCCTAACCATATTATTCATTTTGTTTGTTTTTCAAGCATGATTTTACTTACCATTCAATTGCATTTCCCTTTGCAGCAAATGTAAAGCGCCTAGAGAGAGATTAAGTTATCTGAGGGCGCTTTATCAAGTACATTATTATTATTATTATTAAAAATAATTATAGACAGCTAAAAGAACAAGCACACACTGTTAGGTTGGCATGCATGCCGTGAGTATGACACCATTACCATGAAGAGTCTAAAGGGTAGGATAGCCACCTAGCAGCTACCACCACTACCTTATCTCTGTAACTACAAAAGAAGCTAGTGTCAAGCTAACGATAAGAGCACGTGTAACATGTTCCACAAATGGACATTCTGTTTCTGAAACAACAAGCCCATGCCAAAACAGCAGGTTAAAGTAAATAAATAAAATAGTACCACAGCATCCAGAAACACTAAGGGATATCACAAATGTATGCAATGAATCAATCACTAGATATTGATTGTTGTATCGAGTTTCACATAAACAACACATCGGGGCAAGGTAAGTTGCAGAGCTGCAGAATTAGCTGTAAGGACCCACCACGGTGCGGCCAATCTGTTATTGTAATTAGAGGAACAAGCAATGGTCCCAGCATGGTGCTACAATAACCTCTAAAAATTAAGAAAACTCTTGCCATCCTTAGTACAGAATCCAGGCAGACCCAACACCACCACAAACAGATACCATAGTAAGGGACTGAAGTGATCGAGACATCACAAACCATAGTCCATTGATGAAGGAACCGGCATGCCTGCAAATGCTATCGGCCACCTTACCTTGTTTTACCCCGACCACTGCTGCCAGCTTCACAAACAGTTCTCTGTCAGCAGCCGAATCTGCATGCACGTTCCTAGAGTAGCTGGTTGTTGCAGATGCTGGAGCATCGGGGCCGTTCGACGACGAGGAGAGTCGGAATTTCTTGGCAGGACCGTTGAGACTGCGCAAGGGCAGCCGCATTCGTCGCCCCTCGCTCGGGCTGCTCGCGTCCTCGTCGCATGCGTTGGGCCTATCTTTTAACCAAATCCGAACGAGCGGAGGTGTCTCTGGGTTACCAGAGTCATCGTCCTTGTAATCTGCCGAATCTGGCTGATCGAACAGCTCTCCAGGCGAGACGCACCTGCCTAGGAATAGACGGATAGAAGCGCAACCATGAGGTCAAACTGTATCAAATGGCCGTTACAGCTGGTTGCCAGCTCAACTGTCCCTTACCGGGCTGAGCGAACGCCGTCGGATCGGGGCTCTGGCAGTCCCAGACAACTTTCGGCTCAGGAGGGCAATATTGCGAGCACTGGGTATAGCCTAACCTCCTGCTCGATCTTCTTGGTCCCTTCGGTGTCTCCGCTGAAGTAAGCATCCTTTACAAGGTATAACAGTGCACTGCTTATCAGGCTACAGCGTATACCCAACGACCAGCACGATGCAATGATCTTACCTTCGCCACCGCTTCCGGCTGTCGTGTGAGCGTTCATCGCGCCGCTTGCGCAGCCAATAGACTGTTAGGTCTCAGCGGCGCGTTTTTACCGGGTTTGTAAATCAAACTATGCATAACACGGCGCGACGTCGTCTATAAAAATTGTGGGTGGGCTACTGCAGCCAAATGTAGCAACGGCAGGTCGATTTCAGAACCACACGGTCGCGACGATTAGCTGCAATTCAATGGGGTTGCCTATGCGTCAAATCGCGTTTTCTGTCGGTGAGGAAGAAGCTGCAAATGTCACGCAAACAGCGGGCAGCATCGTGTGGTGTACCACCACTGTAGCGCTCAAGCAGTTCGAATTGCCGCGCCCCAGACCGGAAATTAGAAATAATATGAAGCCGCAAACTATAAGTTGTGGATCGAATTTTGAAATTAACTTTAGAATATTTTTACTAGTGCTGTCAGTGTAAAATTCGAGGTACCAAAGGACGTCACAGCTATGTGTGCACACTTGCGGCTCGCAGCACCGTTGGTAACTGTGCTCGTAGCCACGTGCCCACGATTTGAGGGCCTGCCGCTAAATCATGCTGCAGCGTCACTATCAGGAAATTTTGAAAGTCATAAAGAATCGGAAAACTCAAGGATGCCTCGCTGAATTGAAAGCAAGATTTCCTGAGTTAGTACCTTGTGCGCTGCTTCGGTTTTCGTCCGCTTACCGGAGCTATGTATCTCCGGAGCTCTCGGCTGCCAGAGCAATCGCCAACCGGCGGTCGTTGCTCTGGCGTGCGCATTTTACCCCCTTCGTGTTGCTCTTCGTTGTTGCTTTAGGTCTCCACTAGGTGAATGGAAACAGATTAGGCGATAGCAGCTAGTTATGCTCACAATTAGCCGTTCAATCTCACCGGTTGTCAAAACGGCTGCTGCGGTCGCTAAAATATCTGTGGACCCTTGAAAATTTGCTGCAAAATGATAGCTCGGCAATTGAATCCAGTGCTTTTATGGCGTCTACTGCGATACAAACGCAAGATGGGTTGCCGCGTCATTGCAATGCAATCGAGACTTATCGGCATATCCGGCATGCCCATTGCAGCAAGCCGTTTAAGGCTCGTGATTTTGCCCACCAGTTCTGAGCTCAGGCGGACGTGTTATACCCACTGGTAGCTTTACTTTTTACCCGACCTGGTGCCCGGCATAACACAGATTACGTTTAGCAGTTTGTGGAAGGCTCCAGCTACTGCTGACATAGCATTTATATCATGGTCAGAAAGGTACCAACTGCAAAATGCTTGCGATGACTTAATCTAGGCCCGGGTGACCATTGGATGACAAGAGAGGGGGTAAAGCAGGCGTCAAGAAAGATCGTGCATGTCATTCGAAGACTTAATTATTAAGATCTTGTTTGTAAAACGATGCCTAGCTGGTTTGGTCCAGCAGTTAAGGTGCTCGCCCCGACCAAGGTCTGGTTGAGGTCGTGGGCTCGAGCCCCGAGGCATATGTGAAGCGCCTGTGTAGAGATTACGTTCTCTAGGGGCGCTATACAAATGAATTATATATTCAGGAGTTGGTGTGCCTGTCATAGTCCTGTGAGCATGTGATTCTTGAATGTCTATGTAAATTCGTACTGGTTCTATCTATTAGTACTTACTACTTCAACGGATTTTAAATTAATTGGATGCATCATTGACCTGGGTCACTTCATTCGAATGCAAGTTTAAAACACAACCGTTTATCAAAGCATTTAGTGGGTACTTGGGATTTGTCCTTTGTGTGCTTCAGTGTGCTGACACTATGCATGCTACCACTAACCATGTTTTATATGTTGATGCTGTGCATGTCACCTCTAACCCTGTCATGCTTAATGACATTGTGCATGTTACTACTAATCATTTAATCATGCTTTTCTTACAGCATATCTAAAAGGCATAGAAAGAGATTTAGCTCTCTGAGGGTGCTATTCAAATGTATTATTATTATTGTGTTTGCTTTATTAGTTTGCACCTCTCTCCATGAAAAAGTGCATATGTCCTCGTGTGGCTTGTAGTTTCGATGTGAATGTGCAGAACAGCTGCTACTCAAATTGCATGCTGACCCTGTGCATGTCACCCCTAACCATGTTATTCATTTTCTTTGTTTTTCAAGCATGATTTTACTTACCATTCAATTGCATTTCCCTTTGCAGCAAATGTAAAGCGCCTAGAAAGAGATTAAGTTCTCTGAGGGCGCTTTATCAAGTACATTATTATTATTAAATGGCTGAAGCAGCCTGGTCACGTGGAATGTTTTCGTTTTTCAGGGTACCGGCTTTGACTCTATGGAGCATATGCATGCAGGAGCATCAGGTAGTGAGGCTTGTACAATGCACTGCTAGTTGCCCCATCATCATGAGCAAGAATTATGGATCTTGAGAAGGCTACGGTTTGCTTATAAATGCAACTTATTTGCAGCGGAAAACTCGGAAACGCCTTCCCTTACTAAGGAAACCGGGCGTTCTAGATGGCATTTACAAAAGGTGAGCCCCTTTTGTAGTGCATCAGTGAACAAGATTATCGTGTCGTTTGCATTGATCAAGGAATCCTTTGCCTAACCTAGTGGCCTTTTCGGTGATCTAGTTGATCGTTTTTTAGCTTCTTGGTCAGCAAGATTGACAAAATCATCCATACCCTAGGTGACATCTTCCCTGAAGTTTTCATCCTAGATTCTTGGCTCTTCCCAATTGACACTTTAAAGCTTTCTTCATCTCAGAGTCTATCTCCCAGTCTAAGAAGACTAGTAGCCTTCTATCCCTACTCATACCAGCTGTTCTCCTTTCTTAAATCCATGAACTCATCGGAAGAAAATCCTCGGAGTGATGCAGCTGCTGGTGCTGTAAATCCGTCCTGGTAATAAGAGTTTTCTGCGATGCCTGGCATACCTAAGTTGTGCGCAGCATGTGAAAACATTTGTTTGACGGCCCAAAAACAAATGCATGTTATTGGCATGTATACGTTTAGTGTGACGTCGTTCCACCAGGATTCTTCATGACATCCATTGTCAAGCCTGCCATAGAGGCTACAGCAGCTTCTGCATCGTCTCTTCTGCTGTAGCACAGTCCATAGAGTCTGAGTTTTACTGAAAAGGGCGGCTACTGGTTTAGGCCGAGCACCCACCTTAGCCACATGTCGATATATCGCCCAATAGTGCATGCTGCCACTAATCAAACTTGCATGCTGACCCTGAACATGTCACCCCTAACCATGTTATTCTTGCTGTTTATTGAGCATGCTACCACTAACCATTCGATCGTGCTTCCTTTGCAGCGGATGTAAAGTGCCTAGAAAGAGATTCTCTGTGGCGCTATATCAATTGCATTATCATTATTATTATTGTCGTTCAGTGGGGCTCAAGTCAGTCGAATGACTGGGGCACTGCACCAGCAACCAACAACGATTCGTTAAAAATTACTTTACTCAAAGTTATTGTTGGTCAGGCAGGTTGGGTTTTGCAGCTCAAATACTTGCATGCTGTTTGGAGGTCGTTACATTTGACGGGAAAATCATGACACACTGCCAGGCCAGTGAAGTACTGCAAGCCATACTGTGAGGATTTATTTGACACTGAAGATTTACTGTTGCTCTTGATGACTCATATGGAAATCTGTCCTCAGCGTCAGATTCAGTTCCAGCATGTTTCAAAGAAGCTATTGTTAGGCCACTTTGTAAGAAGTCTACACTAGACCAAGAGTACTTGAGCAGCCCCGCCCCGTTTTTGTTCACGATCTAAGGTTCTGGATAAAGTTGTGGCACACCAGCTGAACTCGTATATCCAAACTTCTAACTAGCATGTTAGTTCTGGCCAGGTTTTAGAGCTAATTATTCATGCGCGGCAGTACTGCCATTGGCAAAGCCAGGATTTTCATCTGTGGGGTCAAGTCCCACAAAATGTATGTGTAGGGGCAAGATCTGCAAGATTTTCACAAATATGGAGACCTCAATTAATGAAAAAATTATAGAGCAAAATCATGGTATTTATTCGACACGAACTCGGCAGTGATCATCGAGTGGAATTAGGACACAAGTATGCCGTTGAGAATGGTAGGGGCGACCCAGGTTAGGGGGTGGCCCAGGTCACTGCCCACCTTAAGGTGGAATTCCCCCTGCCCCTTGGCTCCACCACTGAGTAGTGCTTCGACTCTATATTGACCTCATGAATTCTGACCATGTTAAGTGTTTGTGCTTGTTCTTCAGGGTTGTATGGTAATGTTTAGTATCGTTGATCACCAATCCTCTTTGAGGTTTTTTCATCGCGACAGGACAATACACGGGCACGGTGTTACAATGATTTAGGTCATATCTCAGTTGGAGAATAAAAATTTGATATCTCTCTAGGTACTTTACATATGCTATAAGGAAATTGTGTCAATATGGCCAGTTGATAACATGATCAACCTTAGGACATATGAGCACACAAAGAACAACTCTCACGGACCCAGTAAATGCTGGGAGGAGCAGGTGCTTTTTAGCTTCCTTTTAAATATCATGAAGTCAAATGATGTCATGCGGTCAGTCGTAACTCATTTCCAAACTTTAGGAGCATTCGAACTAAATGCACGGCCTCCGAAGGTGTTAAAGTTGATTCGAGGCACAGCTAAACGACTTGTGTCAGAAAAGCAAGTGGTACGATGTTAGCGGACTGGGAAGTAGCTTGGATAGGTAGACTGGGGAAAGAGAATGGAGGGACCTTAGTAAGTAACACTACCTTGATGGCAATACCTTGTTTGATGGAGAGCCGGTATAGATCGGTTAGCGATCGTTTAATGTGGCAATTGCGATATTCACGACAGGCAAGCCTAGCTGCTGAGTTTTGCACCAACTGTGAGCACTTCATTGCACAGGCCAGAAGACCTGCGAATATTGGGAGAACTAAAAAAAAATAGATGCCAATGGAAATGTTATCCCGGAAGCAGTTGAAGTATAGCTTAGTATATAGTTGGTCCTATCTCAGTGGGAGACTCCAGAGTATTGACGTGAATGGACAAAGATCATCTGAAGTACCTCTGAAATATGGAGTACCTCAGGGCTCAGTGCTAGGTCCGGTTCTTTTCACGGTTTATACTCTGCCTCTTGCTGATGTGATTGCCAAGCACAATCTAGGCTTTCACTTCTATGCAGATGACACGCAGTTGTACCTTTGCTTTGATCCCTCACAGCCTGCGAGCACCTCAAATTCTCTAAACTCACTAGCTGCATGCATTGATGACATCCGCACATGGATGGCAGCAAATTTTTTAAAACTTAACGATGATAAAACTAACTTACTAGTTATGGGCAAACCCAGTGTGATCCAGAGATTGGAAAGGCTGACTCTCAAAATTGGCTCTGCCAGCATATCTCCAGTTGAATCAGCTCGAAATCTAGGTGTCATATTCCAAAGCGACCTCTCGTCAGACGACCACATCAGCTCCACAGTCAAATCCGCCTATTTTCAGCTTCATAACATTGCTAAAATTTGGGCCTGTTTAGATAAAAATACCACGTCCAAGTTGGTCCATGCATTCGTGACATCTCGCCTCGACTTCTGCAACTCACTGCTCACTGGCCTACCAGCATGTGCGATCAGGCGATTGCAGCTGGTGCAAAACTCTGCAGCTAGGCTTGTCTGTCGTGAGCGTCGCAGTTGCCACATTACTCCACTTCTCGCCGACCTGCACTGGCTACCAGTCAAGCAACGGATTGACTTCAAGGTTTTGTCGCTCACTTTTAGGTCCCTTCATTCTATGGCTCCAGCCTATCTGTCAGATATACTACCCCATCAGGCCAAGCATCGTACCACCCGCTTTTCGGAATCCAACAGTCTAGAAATACCTCATACAAGCCTTAAATCCTTTGGAGACCGTGCATTTAGTTCATATGCTCCCAAAGCCTGGAACTCTCTCCCGACCTGCGTCAGAACATCCCCTGACCTGACCACATTTAAAAGGAACCTAAAAACACACCTATTTCGGACAGCATTTAGTGGGTCCCTGTGATTCGTTTTTGATGTGCTTATGCGTGCTGACACTGCATGCTGCCACTAACCACATTTGCATGCTGACCCTGTGCATGTCACCCCTAACCATATTATTCATTTTGTTTGTTTTTCAAGCATGATTTTACTTACCTTTCAATTGCATTTCACTTTACAGCAAATGTAAAGCGCCTAGAGAGAGATTAAGTTCTCTGAGGGCGCTTTATCAAGTGAATTATTATTATTATTATTATTATTAGCTTACCCCAAGGTCTGTTTTAGGTTCATTTCTTTTTACAATTCATACTTTACCTCTTGCCGCTTAACCCCCAAGCACAATCTAGACCATATTTTTATCCAATTGAACCGAGGCTGCACCTGTGCTTTGATCCTCCCCTGCCTTCCAGCATCTCAAGCTTTCTCAGCTTCCGTATAGTGTGACATTCGAAGGCATACTTTCTAAAATTGAATCAAGATAAAACCAACTTATTACTTATAGTAAACTCAGAATTGTACTCGTAAGATTGGAAGCCTAATCCATCGCATCTGCTCTACCAGCATTTCTCTTGCAGCCTCTTCACAAAACCTGGTCATCGACCTCAAAAATGAATTTCACTAGACGAGCTAATCAGCCACACAGTCATGTCTGCCTACTTTCACTTATGATAATATTGCTGATATTGTGGCTTTCTTGGATAAGGACATGGCATCTAGGCTTGGCCATGCATTTAAGACAAACATCTGGCCTAGAATTCTGTTCCTCACTGCTCTTTGCTCTTCATGCCTATGTAATAAGCTACTTCTAGTTACTGCAAAACTCTGCCTCTATGCTCATCTCGTAAACGTCACAACTGCCACATTAGAACGCTGCTCACCCATTTGTACTGCCTTACAATCAAGCAGAATATTGTCTTAAAGATTCTGTCACACACCTTGACCCTACATTATTCTTGTAGTTTCGAGCTTCTTCAAGTCATGTTGCTGCATGTCCAGCCTATGTTTCATCATCACTTTGCAAGTTAGATATCGCCCGTGGAACGCGCCGGGGAGCTGAAAGCGCCAAACAAACATCTGCGCAATTGTTACTCATCGTAGTGCTCTCTCTCTCTCTCTCTCTCTCTCTCTCTCTCTCTCTCTCTCTCTCTCTCTCTCTCTCTCTCTCTCTCTCTCGTTAGAACGAGTGCACATTGTACTAACCATTCCAAGATCTCGTGTTAGAAGTGCTGCTAATTGATCTAACACAATAGTAGTACAGTGTGTGCTAACCTCGGTGACTGCTTACAACTTGTGCCTGCAATAAACCGTTAGTTGTTAGCGGCCTGATACTTTAAAATGCTTTTAGACGTCTTTGCTTTTACTGATACTTGGCTGAAGTCGAGAAACTGCTCGGCTGTCAACTATACTACCCTAGAAGGTTTCTCTTTTTTCATACTTATTATTTGCTGAAAACTGGTAGTGGAGTAGCTGGTGTCGCGTGCACCTCTTTTAATTTCAAGCATTTCTCGGCTCCTGTGCAAGTGTATGTGTACTTATATGTGCTGTTCCATTGTTGTTCCATGCTGTTGCTTCTCTCTTCAGTCGGGACTCAAGCAAAAGTGGCATGGCTGGCTGGGACTAGCGGATTGCCATAACTTTATTGGGGACATGCTGTACCAAGTAGAAGAGAGGAGTGGCCACTTGCTGTAGTAGCCCGATAGTGTGGATAGAGTGGATCTGTTGCTGAACACAAGGGAAGTGAGACATAGAAAGCATGCCAGGCCCATCTACCTGGCTACCGATGGTGTTGGTCACCGATGGTGTTGGTCGACTGACTTAGTGTCGAGTCAATGGCATTGTGCATCTGCTATGCAACTCAAGGCAGTAATCACGATTAAAGTGTGGGGTGCCTTTATGCTAAGTATAGGTCCAGTGTTCATGCTAAGCTGTTCATCTTGTTTCTGGCTGTTCAGCGTTTTCTGTTGGTGTCCTGTGATTGTCATGCTTAGGCGTGCTCACTCGAAACTTCTCATTCCTAGTTTGCGAATAGTGTGTCTCCATGTATCAATGCTCTTCATGTATTAGAACAGACAGTAATTCTAGAAGCTATTGGGTATGCATGTACAAGTACATATATGCCCCAGGATAAGCAGTCCGGCTTGTACTACAAGTAATGATCGCTGCAAATACATTGGATTATATATATATATATATATATATATATATATATATATATATATATATATATATATATATATATATATATATGTATATATATATATATATATATATATATATATATATATATATATATATATATATATATGTGTATATAGCGTGTGTGTATATATATATATATATATATTATTTGTGATAGATGCAAACATTCTGTCTGATTATTCTTAATATTTACTCTAGGTGTATCGGTGAACGTGAAGCTGGGAACAGGAATGTCTTAATTAAGATTGCGGATGAGGTGAGTCTTTTATTAAGGATTGCTTAAGTTGTCACTGCATACACTATCCCATTATTGGTATTAGTATTAATATTGTTGTTGATATTATTGTAATGACATCCACTGACAGTTTTAATGGTGCTGTCCAAATAGATCTCGAGTTCTCCGAGCAGTCCTGCTAGCATGTTTAATTTAAAGGTTGGGCTGTTAATAATAATAATGATAATGATAATGCATTTCCGTTTGTAACCACAAGCCAGAAGGGCTAACTGGGGGTTATGCAAAAGAGTTCTTTGTTGCAAACTCAAGGCTTAAGGAGCTATTGGTAAGCATATGGCAGCCAACAGACTTCATCTCATGCAGCAAAGGGAAAGTGCAAAGCGTAGCTGAGTCGGGGGAGGGGGCAGTTGAGGAAGTGAATACCTTTGAAGTAGCAGCTCGTGACTGCTGGAAAGGATGTTCCGAAGTCGGCAGCAGAAGAGGTGTCGTTGCCTGGCAACTTTAGTAGTGCTCCACAGTCTAAGATCGGAAGAGCAACTGCTTGGGACACGAGTAGGTGCAGACTGATGCCAGAAGTTGAGCTAGGTATAAAGGAGCCAAGCCATGGCAGGCTTTATGCGTCCCAGTAAGAATTTTGCCATTTATCTCTCGATCGACCGGGAGCCAGTGCCGGTCCTTGAGAGAAGAAGACACTTAGCTAAACCTTGGGAATTTGTAAACTAGCCTTGCAGCCCTCACCAGCTGCCAGAGGCTTAATGGTTTTTTTGGTAGCCCTGCCAAAACTGAATTACAGTAGTCCAGCTTAGCCACGGGGGAGCTAGTAAGACTTTTAGCCAGCCACCTTTTAACAATAATAACAGTAATAATAATAATGATAATACAATTGTAAAGCATTCTCAGAGAACTTAATCTATCAGATCTCCTGCCCCACCAGGCTAAGCATCGTACCACCCGCTTTTTGGAATCTAACTGTTTACCTATACTTCGTACAAGCCTCAAATCCTTTGGTGGAGACCATGCCTTTAATTTGTATGCTCCCAAAGCTTGGAACTCACTCCCGACTTCCGTTACGACATCCCCTGATTTGACCACATTTAAAAAGAAATTGAAAACGCACCTATTTATGACAGCATTCCTGGGTCCCTGTGATTCGACCTTTCTGTGCTTATGTGTGCTGACACTGTGCATGCTGCCACTAACCATACTTGCATGCTGACCCTGTGCATGTCACCCCTAACCATGTTTATTATTGTTGTTTATCGACCATGCTACCACTAACCGTCCGATCGTGTTTCCTTTACTGCAAATGTAAAGCGCCTAGAGAGAGATTGAATTATCTGATGACGCTTTATCAAGTGTGTTATTATTATTAGTCTCTTTCTAGGCACTTTACATATGCTGTAAAGCAGGTTCTCAACCTGTGGGTCGCGATCCCTTAGGGGGTCGAATGACCCTTTCACAGGGGTTGCCTAAGACCATCGGAAATCACACATTTCCACCTTTTGCACACAATAGTTTTATGGTTAGGGGTCGCCACAACATGAGGAGCTATTAAAGGGTCGTGGCATTAGGAAGGTTGAGAACCACTGCTGTAAAGGAAGCATAATCGAATGGTTAGTTGAAGCGTGCTCAATATCAACAAGCATACCATACTAGACAATTCCTAATTTTAGACAGAACTTGATCGCTAACTATGTAAGGAGTCGTCTGAATGAGGCTTTCAAATGTTAAGCTGTTATTGCTGAGAATACTTAAAGTCCGAATACATGATGACGGTGGCACTACGGCATTACCAATTAGAAGAGCAAGAACTCCTTGCTCAGCTGTATGCGAGTGGCTTGTGAATTTGTGTTTAGTTATAGGATCTTTTAGTTTAAAAAAATGTATCGACATTCAGATGCAAATGTCTGCAAGACAAGCATTCAGTTTATCGGTTGCTCCCGCTGTAAGGCTTGGTATAAATGGAGAACAGCAAAGGACCAAGAACATGTTGGAGTATGTTTGTGCTTTTTTAGATTGATTTGTCACCCTGGAATATGTTTATACTTTTTTAGATTGATTTGTCACCTTCTCTGCTTGCAAGGATGGTTCTGGATAAACACCTGGTGGCCACGGATGGCACAGCTTTAAACGATGACAGTGGCGTGAAGAAAGAAAGGGGTATTTACTTTGAGTTTGACTACTCATTACTGGCTTCAATGCTTCAGGATTCTAGGCAGTATTACTTTTGCAATGCTCCCACAGTGGTTCCTCGGTCGTTGCACGGCTGGGAATAATGCATTAAGAAAAATAGAAGCAAAAAAAGTATTTGGTCAATGGTAGAGTTATCCACCACAAACTGCATGCTAATTTTTATATTCTTTATCCGTGGATTTTTCTTGGCCACGTGTGTTTCGGCATCCATGCATACATAAAGGGGTTCAAACAATACATGCTCTTAATACTCTGTGTGTGTGTGTGTGTGTGTGTGTGTGTGTGTGTGTGTGTGTGTGTGTGTGTGTGTGTGTGTGTGTGTGTGTGTGTGTGTGCGTGCGTGTGCGCGGGCCTGTGGTGTGTGTTGGATGGTATGCTTTGAACCCTCGACCTCTTACGAATAAGAGTGCACCATGCCCAGTGTTTGCCTACAGAGGTCAATAAACAGGACCCATCTTGATCAGCAGTTTGTTTCCTGCTACAGTATGATGCTCACTCTACCTATACTTCAATCTATAGAGGTGCAGCTGCCAATTGCCCTAGCAAAAACAGACTGCTTTCGGTACGCACCGAAAAATATATTGAATCTGATCAACCAAAAAAGTGCTTTAAAAGGTAAATGTCTGCTGATTTAATAAGCTCGTTTATATATCATTAGTGAGGCATTTTAATTAGGGGTAGAAAGGCCTTATCGGCTATCACGCCCACTTGCAGTGGGTATGAAATAATTAATAATGAGTCGTCTGCATAGTGCCTGAAGAGAACCAATATCTACCTAGATGATTTACAACTCACTGCAAAATACGGAATAACCAAGGCTCAATGACGCGTGTAAGGTCGTGTTTAGACAAGCATGCAAAATCACATAAGCATCATGCTTAGACCAGCATGCAAAAGCAAGCAAGGAGGCAATCAGGGTCACTGGTTAATAGGACTCCTTATTAGTTACTGAATCCTGCACAAGTAAGAATGCAAAGTATACAATGAACAACAAAGACTAGCTGACTAGGGTGCAGGGAAAGGGGTGAGCGGAACAGCAATGTATTTAACTTGCGTGTTTAACTGAGACTTGACTGATGGGATGTTATAGCAGGCAGTGACCGTAGTCGGAAGCAAGTGCCAGACAATTGGTGCACACAAACTGAAAGCCCAAACGCCAAAAGAATTCTATTTTGAAGTGCAAGGAATGACAAGATGACTGGCAGCCGAGGAGCAGGAGGTGCGAGAGCATCCTCGAGGAGTAAGAAGATCGGATAGGTAGGCTGATGCAAGTCAGCGAAATGAACTGTCGGCCTGAGAGAAGATCTTGCAGGCGAGTTGCCACTTTATCTTCAACAGCGGATCAACTTCAATGGTCTGTCTTTCAGTTATTGATCCTTTTGTTCTTTTGCTCTGGTCAACTATCTGAAGTACTTCCTAATAGGATTTCATATCGTTCACCCTTTAGCCAAATAAACAAAGGCAAGTAGCATTGGCAGCGTTAAGGGCTATCTCTATCGATGGGTAACTTCGATAAGAGTAACTTGTAAACTTTATTAGATACCAGAAGGGCTGCTGCTCTTTAATGACTGTAGATTATTAGTGCCTCAATCTAGTATTCTACATAAAAGGCATAGATCGAACAACAAATGGCCGACATAGCCGTATGAGTTCTGGTGGTCTAAGCAGGTCTGAAAATGGTCATGATGACATCATTAGTCAATTGTTGGTCTGGTGTGCTGACGAAAGACTGTGCCACTAATAGCCAACGACTCTTTCATAAAAGTTTTTTGTTTTTGTTGTACCAGATTCATTTGCACAGCAGCACGAGACTAGAGGCTATCACACCCACTTAAATAAAGTGAATAAATAAAGGTTATCTGATTCAATAGTTTCATTTATATTGCAGCTGAAGATTCTTAGAGGCTGAAAAAATCCCACTCCACCCCGGCTTGCAGTAGAAAATAAAGTATTGCCTGCTGCGTGACTCGAACCAGTGACCTGGGTCGTGAAGTGCGAGCACCTTGCCCCCTATGCTAAGACCCACAGGGTATATGTGTTTGTGAGTAGCATTCTGACTTATCGAGTTCAAGATTCTGTCACTTACTTTTAGGTCCCTTCATTCTCTGGCTCCAGCCCACCTATCAGGAATACTGCCCCTACCAGGCCAAACATCGTACTACCTGCTGTTCTGACTCAGATCGTTCAGCTATACCTCGTATGAACCTCAAAACCTTTGGAGACCGTACCTTTAGTCCATATTCTCCCAAAGCCTTAAACTGACTCCCAACTGACGTCACGACATCCCCTGAGATGACAACATTTAAAAAGAAGCATTAAAACATCTATATATGACATCATTTAGTTGGTGCTTGTGATTTGTCCTTTGTGTGCTTATGCATGCTAAAACTGTGCCTGCTGTTACTAACCATATCTACATGTGTCAACCTGTGCATTTCAAATCTTACAATGTTATGCTTGATGATATTGCGATATTTTTTTACGACTAGTCATTAGGTCATGCTTTCTTTACCGCATCTGTAAAGTGCCTAGAAAGAGATTCGGTTCTCTGTGGGTGCTATACAAATGTATTATAACTATTCCTTAGCCTCTCCAGGTACACTCATAAGAGCATGCATGCAAATACTAGAGCTGGAAATCAGTGAATTGATTTCACAATGATTATTGGCTGAAGCTTGGCTTGCATCCTGATTGCTATGACTGCTATGTTTCCCTTGTTGTGTGACTTGTACTTGATGCTTTACATGTTTCCGTGTAGGTGTTTAGATTAATAATAAGTAATTACCTGTATGTGGTCACTTAAGCACATGATGAGTCACTGTCGTAGCATATGGCTGCATTTGCTGGAAATAATCACAATACCCACTGCATTATTGGCCAACTTCTTCGTAGTTATTTTACTCATGCTGACATTGTATTAGCAGCATTCGACATTGTATTAGCAGCATTCGATTAACAATTATTTTTTATCTTGCAGGATGGCGAAACACCATTAAACGACTCTTAAAGGAACCAAGTGGTATCCCTGATCCATGGTTATCAGAAGAAGTACAATTAGTATGTGCATGTTGTTGTGAACTAACCTTACCATGTTTAGCATTTCTGCTGTTGGGATGTCACCATTTTATATATTAGAGTGCTTCAGTTCCTTGTGCTTTCAGCTAAGATCAGATCTAGCATAAAGATTTTTTTCGGGAGTAGTGCACCAGTGTTGTAAGCTGTGTATATAAGGGATCACCGATTCCATAATGGCCTACCAAGATTGTACTAAGGGGGCTGAGCTTGACGTTATTAGATTTCACCATCTTATGTACTAAAAGATTTCGGTAAATTTCAGAAATACTGCAAGTCCATTCTTAGCAACCATCATGCAGTGCCAATTGTTTTACATCGTTATCTTTCCCTGCTAAGTAGTGCTAATAAGAACCTGAAATTGTATTCGAACCAATACCCGAATTCAGTTATCAATATAGCTGTCTTGCAAGAGTATTTGGACATAGAATCCAGCTAGCACCTCAAAAGTACCAGCACGAATTTGCCTGGTATCGATGTAACAGGGCAACTACAGTGAATCTAGAAGGTTCCTGACTACTTAGCTATTTACATGAGCAAGTGTCCAAAACTTGTTTAAGTGTTGCAGTTAACACTCGATGCGAGATATGGGCCAGTGAGCCGTAGTTTGTGTCACAGGTTGACAACCCTCCGGTCTATGCTGCATTAAATACATCATACTAGAAAAATCAAACCCTTTGATCTATGCTACCAGACAATGATACAACTGTCTGTAGCTTTTGGATTACTAGACTATTTCACTTTCGTTGATAAGCTGCTGAGTTAGCATGCAATTGTGGCATGACATGATTTGTGTACAGTAATGCCGACCATGTACACACTTTTCAATTTGTTCAATGTTTGGCTATGTATTGTTATTATGATTAGATTTTAAGGCTTAGTTTTCTGCCGAGTCATTGCCATTAACCGACATGAGATGTTACTGCCGGGCTGATAACATCCAAGTACAAGGGTGTCTGTTTGCAGAGAAATTATGCAAGTGGAGTTTGAAACAGCACAGGCTGGATGGTCTCTTCAGTAGATCTAAAGTCTGCTGCCACTCTTAGTACTCATCGGTGCCTCGTGGCGGTTATTTATATTTTATTGATTACTTCCATTTGTAGGATAAAGCTTTAGCTTATATAATAGCATACTTATATCATTATATGAGCTTGCACATTAACTCCTAATGTATTATGTCAGCTGAAATCGCAAGTGCACCATGTGGCGATTGGTTAGCAAAGCAGTTTCTATTACTTGGTACTCCAGGTTCAACCTTAGTTATTAGCAAGATTTGTGTTGTTGTGGTGCTGTGCCACAATCGATTTGTACCATCTACTCTTGCTGTGAATAAAGAAGAATATGTGGTTTACTCAAACATTGCAGTCATTTTGTGCATCCTCGGTATCGATATTCGAATACACTGCTATTGCTCAAACGGGTATTTCATATTATATTGATCTACACACTATAGGTAACCTGAAAATGCTTTTAGTAATTCAACCTCTGCTGTCATTCAAAAGATGTTCAATTATTCGACTTGTAATACCCAAAATGGAGCCAGTAAATTCTTGATAGGACCAAGTGTCGGTGAGGAGGCTGTTGGTAAGCAAACGATTAGTATCAATAGGGACTAGCCTGATCCTTTCTGTTGCAACTAATAATCACGAGCAGATAGGGAACTTCAAGCTAGAGTCGTTGAATGTGAGCATGTATAGCAAAATAAAAATAGCACATGCAGTACATAATGTAATCTTCCAACAGGTTGCACTGTGGCTTGTGTTGACAGTGTGTACTGTATCTGCAGTCTTTGCATGTGGCTGCACCTGTCACCCCATTGACTGGTTTTCTTCATGCTGCTTGTGTTTGTTTTAGTGCATATTGGCTGATGAAAACTATGGACCTCTTATGGACAACGTTAAGCAGTATCCTTAACCGTTCTGCTCTTTGTTGATTTGACTGAATGGCTTCCTGTGCTACGTTCCAGATGCCTTTGGTGATACTATTAATATTAATGATTATATATATATATATATATATATATATATATATATATATATATATTATACATATATATATACTATATATATATATATATATATATATATATATATATATATATATATATATATAGTTGAGGTGAGAGAGAGAGATCACTGGGTCAAAGGGAAAGCTGAAGGGAACAGAAGCATCCTTAACGGAGACTTTAATGATGCACAGTCATTTCAGGCTGTGACAGAAGCCGGTAGTTATTTCCAGGCTTTTGGTGAATACGAACTGAAAGCCCGATCCTCAAAGCATTTTAATTTAGCGTTAGGACCGATTAAATGACTGAAAGCCTGAGGGGGGCTAGTGTGAGAGCATACTTGATCAGGGATGTTGGATAAGTAGGCTGGTGCAACCAGTGAAGCAATCTGTAAGCCTCACAAGGGATCTTAAAAGTTGATTCGATGCACGGTAGGAAGCTACTGAAGCTCTGAAAGAAGTGGTATGTTATGACAGTTATGCTGTTGACAACAGACCAGGTGAGCTGGTGAGTTTTGCACCAGTTTCAGACGATTACATGCACCTACATATTTAGTAATGAATACAGGGTGCAGCAATAATCTTAATCTAGATGCATATCCACAGGGATGGTCCTATCTAAAGAAAGCGAAATCACAATTATGCTCCATAGTCATTTAGTAACATGAATCAGTGTGTAAAATATTACTTTAATTAATCAGGTAACTATGAGACAAATGTTTTAGTCAAAGTGTTAGGCTGCGAGTAATAATGATTATCATCAGTCTCATAGTAGCCGATGTCTTCTCCTGACACTCAGCCGTTTAAAGTAGCCCTTTTCTGTTATATTTGTTTCGACATAGACACCTACTAAACCATCTTATAAGTGCAAGGTCACATAAACCACTTTCAATTGTGACTACAATTGAATCCACAGTGATTCTGGTTATAAGGAGGTTGCTGCATATAGCCCTCTTGCTGGTGCCTAGGGTTTGAAACTCAAAGATGCTATATGGCACAAAAGTCTTCCCCTTCGAGTGAGGAAGGGTGATGAGGTAGTCGAATGCTTCCTGTTCTTCAGACGTGTAGCTGTGGCAGGCATTCCATCAATAGAGGCAGATGCGAACAAAGTTGTATACGTCGTATGGGTTCTGATGAGCTTCTGGCTTGATCATGGAGCCGGCGATGAATTTGCTATACAAAATTAATAATTTGCACGATTCAGGGTAGAAGTACAGGTTAGATGTAATTAATGTCGTGCACTATTATTTTCTACTGCTATATTCTGGTCTTTCTGTAAAGGTCAGAAGCTATTGCAAACAATGCCGAGCTAATTTGACCCAGTGGTTAAGGTGCTCGTCCCGAGCAAGGCCTGGCAGAGGTCGTGAGCGCGAGTCTTGTGGCATATGTGAAGTGCCTGAATTGAGATTAAGTTCTCTTAGGGTGCTATATAAATAAATTATATATATATATATATATAATGTAAGAGTGCTTGACAAAAAAATTGTTGTAAAAGCAGCATGTATCCTTGAAGGGACTCTTGATCTCAGCCGACAAGACATAACTTTGTTTCAGATGACTTATGTTAAGTGTACAAAGATTTTTTCAAGATTTTGTAAGTTAAATTTACATGTAAAAATAGTTCTTTTTTTCTTTTTCACTGGCATCGTTTTTTGTCGGTTCTTGGCAAATGTCTACACAGCAATTTTATGTAGTACTGGAATTGCACTGCTTACCTGCAACCTTCCGTCAATGAGAACTGGTCTATTTACAAGTTAAGCCACAGGCTAAAGCACCGCATCATGTCCATCTGAGAAGCAACACTTGTGATTAAGCCTATATTCTTCACCTAATATGAGTGCTAAGAGGACTCTAGAAAGGCGTAATAGCAAGAACATACCCGTATCGGTTGGAAGCATGTACTGCCTGCCAGAAGTGATCCTGAGTCCAGCATCTGCAGCAACAACAAAGCTGCATCCGTTTAGTGCTGTATTGTAAATACCTCTTGATTTTATTTCTATGACCCCATATTGTTCTGAGAATACATCAACGTTGGGTGATATTACGATGCAAAAAATCTTATCCCAGAAAGGAACCAGCCATCGTGAGTTGCTCTGGTCTAGTGACCACGATCGGTATGGTCGGCAAATACCGATCTAGTATGGTCGGCAAATGAGATGGTGATGCTATCCACCTCCTCATTCTCACCAGGTTGAGAAGAGAGCACCCTGACGTTGAGCAAGATTAAATTTATTAATATAAGGCTGACGTGCAGATCAGCATTACAGCCAAGCAGAAAGTATAAACCATAATTCCACCACTATTCCCAACATATAAACAAGCCCATAAACCATCGACGAATGCCTGCCTTTATGCATGTGCTTGCAAATTAGTGCCCGAATGCCTTAGTAGTAATGAGGTCGTATAGAACCAAGCAAAAAATTGCCATTTAATGACCTCGTTAGCTTTCTATGATTTTAACCGAATATCTTTTTGCACTTGTTGGCATTTGCATTTCACTCTTATAAGTCCCATCGGTGTCATGTCAGTAAAATTCTCTAGACTCCTAACCGATGTTTAAATGTGGCTAAACCATTCGCAGTGTTCGAATGAAGGGTTACTGCGACCTAGCCTTGAAATCATCGTAGCATTGACCTTTGAAATATCTTGGCAGTCTCAATATTGGACTACGAGACCCTGCCCCACATAATGGCTGTTTAGTCGCTGGCAACACGGGTCTGGTTGATGCTCATAATTTCCGGAAATCCGGTGCAAGACCTGTCCTTCGCACTGTGCAGAAATGCATGCTGCTGCCCCGCTGTTTTCGCATTCTTCGACTTGGTAGTGCATTCCGAAATGTTTACTGGCGTTTTAATAGTGCAATATCTTTCCAAAAGCAGTGATTTAATATCAAGGCCTGATCCCCAGTCTAAACATATTCAAGCATATTGTATATACCCGTGGCCTGGAGGTTCTTTTAGCATCTGGGTTGCATTCGATCTCAGTCAGCATTGTACACGTGATCCCCTCTATACATCATTTTCTTTAATGGCTCTCAGCTCGGTGGGGCACGAATATGAATTCGAGCTTCGACGCAAAGCAACCGAGAAAGGCCTTTGTTTTTTAGGTAAGTAAAATACTTGGCATGCTGCCATCTTTTGATGTGAATTTTCTGTGGTCAAGTGGCACATTAGGCGGCATCACTTGAATCAGTGGGGCAGAGTCGGGATTTTCGTCTGGGTGGCAAGACCCGCAAAATGTTTATGTAGAGGGCAAGACCCGAAAGAAATTCGTGTAGGCAGGGCTAGATCAGCAGTTAATAAAAAATCAGTGCAAAATTATAGTTAATTTGACACGAACTCGGTGGTTGCTCATTGAGTTGAAGTAATTCATAATTTCGTCGTTGGTGCCGGTGAGGAGCAGCCCAAATCTCTGCTGTGGGGGGAGTCAAATGACCCTCTACCCCCTGGCTCTGCCACTGCTGAGTACAAAAATAAATCGCCTACTGGTCGGCCCTGTGTATCTGCAATTACTTGTTCTACATCGAGATCCACATATCGCCTTTAAATTGAGTGTTACAGCATTTCGGTTACAATATGCACTTGTTGATGGCAGCAAACTCTCCAATTAAAAGAGGATAACCTAATAGTTTGAGTCAAACCTAGTATCGCTGAGACACTGCAAAGCTTAATGCCCAAAATGTGCTCGGCCACCACATTCCTATTAACTTCTTCGAAAAACCTGGGTGTCTAGCTTCAAAATCACCTTTCATTCAATGATAACATCAAGTCAAGCCTGCCAACTTTCAGCTATGAGGCATTGCAAAATGTTGGGCTAGCTTAGCTACTTAGCCATAGCCAAGCTGTTCCGTGTATTTATGACATCCAGTCTAGACATCAGTAATTACTACTTGTATTTTCCTACTTGTGCTGTCCTGCCTTTGCTATAAGACACTTACAGTTTTTGCAAGACTTGGAGGCTAGGCCTGTCTGCAATAAAATAAATAAAATCCTAGCTGATTAAACAGCCCCCTTTTGTATAGTGGCCGAAGAGTCTTTACGGCTATCACCACCGCTTGCAGTGGCGATAAAGGATCGCCCACCGCAGGATTAGAACCCACGACATCGGGACCGAGGTCGTGAAAGCAACCGCCTTACCTTGTGTGCCATCAATGAACACCTCAACTGCCACATTGTGTCACTTCTCAACGACCTGCAGTGGCTCTTCATTAAGCAGCTTATCAACTTCAGGTCCTGCCATTCACTTCTTTTCTCTTGCTCCGACCAACTTATCTGAAATACTTTATAATCAGGTTTGCCATCCTATGACCTGCTCTTCTGACTAAGTCGTTTAGCTGTGCCCCTAGCGAACCTTGAACCCTTTGAAGACCCTTAGTGCTTAGTTTCTATGCTCCCAAATCCTAGAAATTAGTACCAACTAATATCTTTCCATTGTGTTACTTGATGGCATTTTAAAAAGCTGCAAATCTAGCTGTTTCTTGCAGCTTTTGATCCATGCATGTGAACTTCTGTATGTTCCTGTGCATGCTGAAGTTGTGCATGGCATCACCAATCAATTTGAAAACTTCCTTTACGGTATATTCAAAGTGCCTAGAAGGAGATTTAATTCTCTTTTGGTGTTGTACAAATGTTTTATTATTATTTGGTAATGCCTGTTTGTCGATGTGCAATTTTGAATTTACTCGTGTGCTCATGTGCTTGCAAATTCAAAAGGTAAAAATTTTGCATTTAGTGTCCCCTTCGGGCATTCAAGTCCTTTTGTATACGTCTGTTCAGCCTAAGATGCTTTGTCATTTAGTTATTGCATGCACAAATGCATTCTATCGCTTCATGCATGTACCCATGGGTAGTAGCTTTACGTAGTAAAGGGCCCATTGTGGCCATGCTCGGAAGCACTTACCTTCCCCTGCCTTGTAAAACGTGGAATGATTGGTAAGCAAATTGGAAAGGTATCTACTGGAACTGCAAAGATCTAAGTTTTGCTTCTACTGCATGGACCAAGTTTATTATGAGTATTTTATTATTATATTTTATTTATTTAAATTATCAAATTAAATAAATTATTTTATTAATTTATTTATTTAAAGAACCATTTATATTTTATTTATTATATATTATATTTTATTTTATCTCCTGCATGAGCCTTTGGCATCTCTATTATGAGCTAACAGTGGTAATAGTTTGAATCAATTAAGCCTCGCTTAGTAGACTGCTGCTTAGCATCCCCTAATCGGTTACTAATCTCCTAATCATCCCCTAATCGGTTACTGTTTTCAGACGAAGAAGCCCTAAGGACTCGCGGATATGACAAGACACCTGACCTAAAGCTAGAAATACCAATAGGTAAGTATGTGTCGCTATTTACATTTTTGTGTGCTCTGCTGCTAAATTGAATCTGGCTGCTCACCGATCGACGAGGCTAGTTTCAAAGGCCTAACTTTCCCTGTACAACTGCCTAACCACTCTAGATAGAAGCCCAGATGAGTTTGATCCTCTAGAAACTCCACTGAGCCTGCAAAGTTAGTGAATGGTCGTACTTTAGCTAGCAAGAGCACTTGCTTTGGACGAGTAGCTGGGGGATAGGAGGTTTCTTCACTCATTGCGAAGTTGTCATCCCTTCCTCAAACCCTTTCCTAATGGTTCATTTATTATTGCTGAGAGCTGTGTGCATCACTGGTAGTGTGTATTATAAATTACTAGTGAGAAGTGGCTACCGTTGGATGCTCCAAGCATTCAAAGGCATTGAAACCTCAAGAAAAAACAACAGGTGCTAGCAATTATAGTTGTTGTAGTCATCGTCGTCGTCGTCGTCGTCGTCGTGATGCATTCATTCATATAGTACCTCTAGTGAACTAAATATCTTTCGAGGCACTTCACATAGGCTAGAAAGAGAGCGTTTAACTGATTATTATTAATAATACTATGCATGATTGCAGCATTCATAAGCACACAAAGGACAACTCACATGATATGCATACTGAAACCGTGGTGCTGCTTTCATGGTGCCGTTAGAGGCAGAGCTAAACAATCTGAGTCCGATCAGCAGGTGGTATGCGGTGAAGCCATCGGAATAAGCATTTCAGATGAACAAGCTAGAGCAAGAGAATGAAGAGACCTGAGAGTAAGTGACAGGACCTTAAAGTCGATACGTTATGTAATGAGAACCAGTGCAGGTAGGGAAAAAATTATGTAATGTGGCAGTTGCAGCCTTAATGACAGACAAGCCTGGCTGCCGAATTTTAATTTTCCTGTAAGTTACAGAAGTCAAGACGGGACGTCTTGACTTCTGTAACTCACTGCTTGCTGGCCTACCGGCACGTGCAATCAGCCGATTACAGCTGGTGCAAAACTCCGCAGCTAGGCTTGTCTGTCGTGAGCGTCGCAGTTGCCACATCACACAACTTCTCGCCGATCTGCACTGGCTACCAGTCAAGCAACTAATCGACTTCAAGGTTTTGTTGCTCACGTTTAGGTCACTTCATTCTTTGGCTCCAGCCTATCTCTCAGATCTACTCCCCCACCAGGCCAAGCATTGTACCACCCGCTTTTCAGAATCCGGCAGTTTACCAATACCTCGTACAAACCTCAAATCCTTTGGAGACCGTGCATTTAGTTCGTATGCTTCCATAGCCTGGAACTCCCTCCTCCCCCACGACTTGCGTCAGAACAGTCCTTGACTTGACCACATTTAAAAAGAACTTGAAAACATCTATTTAGGACAGCATTTAGTGGGTCCCTGTGATTCGTCCTTCATGTGCTTATGCATGCTGATACTGTGCAAGGTGCCACTAACCACATTTGCATGCTGACCCTGTGCATGTCACCCCTAACCATGTTATTCATTTTGTTTGTTTATCAAGCATGATATTACTAACCATTCAATTGCGTTTCCCTTTGCAGCAAATGTAAAGCGCCTAAAAAGAGATTGAGTTCTCAGAGGGCGCTTTATCAAGTGCATTATTATTATTAGTAGTAGTAAAACATGTTAATAGCACCCCAAGAGAATCAAGTCTCTTTCCAGCACTTCACATCTTCTGCTAAAAAGGAAGCATTTAAATTGATTAGTCACTGCATACATGGTGCCAGAATACATTGGCTCAGAAAGGACGATTCACTCGAATGGAGAAAGGGTCGTGAGGAACAGTTTTGTTTTTAGCTTCTTTTTTTAATGCTGTCGAATTAGGAGATGACGTGATATTAGTGGGTAGTGAGCCCCAGGCTTTGGGAATATAGTTATTGATGGAACAATATCCAAGAGACTTGAAGTTAGGGGCAAAACCGAAAACCCTAAGTCGGAAGACCGGGTGTTGAAAAATGGTACCTGGTGAGAAAGAAATTAAGATAAATAGGTCGGAGCAAGAAAGTGGAGGAACTTAAAGGTGATTGACAGAACCTTAAAGTCGATGCAATACTCTATAGTGAACTAGTGCACACCCGTAATGATTTGTAAAATGAGACTGTTGTGACGTTTATGACTGACGTACCTAGCTGCCGAGTTTTTCACCAACAGTAAGTGACCTCATTTACTGACGGGAAGACTGGCAAGGAGAGAGTTATTGAAGTCTGACTTGATGAGTCGTAAATGCATGGACTAACTTTGCTGTGGTACTCTTGTCTGAGCATGCCCGAATCTCTGCAGTGTTACATTACTAAGTGCAGGCAGACTTAAATCAGTTGCTGATGTCATTAAGTGTAAGGTCATTTTAGAACAGGTCATCTAGATTCCGTGCACAGGCAATAGGCAAGATTCTGGCTCCTGCCTATTTTTAGGGTAGACCTTTATTTTTTTTAGTGACACTGGGTTTGCCCGTGGCTATGAGGCAGATCATGTCGACATTCAATTTAAGAAAGTTAGCTGCCTCCAAGTGCTAATGTTGGCAATACAATCTAGAATTTAAGAGAACCCGGGTTGCTAGAATGCTGAACACGATCAAAGTGCTGATAGCGTGTGTCAGCTACCAGATATTGAAGCCTAGATGGTGCTTGGCTATTTTACCGGTGATAGGGAAACTATCATATATGACAAGAAAGAGACTTAGAACTGACATTTGGGCAGACACTCACACTTTAAAAGCTCTTCGAATAATCGTCGGCTATTGACAACTATGCGCTGAAATCTCCCGCTAAGATAGGACCTAAAGCACAGCAGTTCAATACCAGTGATGGATACCCCGGTAAGACATGATTCTTAGCATTATGCTATGTCTGTGGCAACAAGGTCTTTCTATGCATTCTAACGCCATTTTGCTGAGTATTCAAAGCATCTATGTGTGAGACCTTGATATTAGTGAGCTTGCCCAGCCACTGCATCTGCTGCAGTCCAGTCCGGTCCCTCTCCAGTCTGTTATGTTATGGAAACCTGAAGGGTGCTCCAAAGCATGTTGAGACATTGCATTCTCACCTGAGAGTAGACCCGTGCAATAAGGATCTTTTGTACTTGTATAAATGTGTTGTACAGCAAATTTGTTGTGCACACATGCAGACGTACATGTGGACACCATGCATAAGCATTAGGATTTTTGAGTTGAGCTATTTGTTGTTTAGTAGACCGATTGCTCCGCCGACGATTACGATTGCTAGTGTTGCCATATATTTTTTAGGAGTGAGCGGTCACGTCGTGAATTGGATAGAAAGCAAAGCATCGTTCGGTGACCGTGAATCCCATAAAACATACTTGACAGATCAGTATTGGAGTTACTGGAACAGGTATACAGTCACTCCTGGTGCCAAACAGTGTGCAGCCATTTGTGTGCCCGTTTATGGCCTGGTCTGCTCAGCTAATAGGCACGCTATCTTTTGTGCATACAACAATCTAAGACATGCTATGGGCACAGTGCTCATAGCACGCTGTTAAGCATTCTCGCCAGTGACAAAATCTAACCAGTAAACCTTAAACTTCGAAACGTACAACCTTTAAATACTAAACCCTAAGCTAAAAAGATAACTAAAGACTTGTTTATATAAGGTAAATGTAAACATACGCAGGCGATTATGTTGAAGTGACTGGTTTGACCACTGTGCCCATAGCGGATCTGGCATTGCTGTTTGAACAAACGACGCCACATTAGCTGGTCTGCTGGCTTGATCGCCTGCTGCCTTCTTTATCAAAGGGTGTCTTTATGAGCTTGCTGTTTATTTGGAAACGTTTAAGTGACAACCACGTCAAAAAAGTGTCAGCCATTGCGGGAAAATGTCCCGAATGACCCCTAAATGTAATGTAATCTATCTTCGTCTGTAACTCCACAAAGTCTAAGTGGGTGTTAAGCGTGCAAAAAAGATAAAGTGAGAAGCATTTCTGGGTCAGGAGAGCAGTTAAGGTAGTTTGTAGCATAGAAGAAGTAGCAGCTCATGACGGCTGGAAAGGATGTTCCACAGTTGGGGAGTAGATCTCAGTGCATAAGAATTGTAAAGTGACTTCCATTTTCTAGGATCTGCAGAGCAAAAGCTTCTGTCACCAACGGTCTTCAAGCAGAGGAACGAAGCAGTTAGTTTTTTGTCCATGTGCATGAGGAGGCTGAAACTGGTGCAGCAGTTCAGCTAGTTATGGAGGAACCAGGCCCTGGTGGGCCGTGTGGGTTACCACAACAACTTTACTCTATCCGTTGATCAACCGGAAGCCATCGAAGCTCCTTCAGTAAAGGAGACTTAAGGTCAAACCTCTGGCATTTGCTGACTAGCGTTGGAGCCATATTCATCGCCAGCTGCAGTGGCCTAGTGGCTTTTTTTCGTAGCCCAGCCAAAATAGGCAATAATCTAACCCAGACAAAACCAGGGATTTAGCTTAACTTTTTACAAGCCACCGTGTGGACAGTCCCTAATCTTAGATAAGGATCAGACGTGCTGGCTAGCTGTAGATAATAATAATAATAACAATAATGCACTTGATAAAGCGCCCTCAGAGAACCCAATCTCTCTCTAGGCGCTTAACATTTGCTGCAAAGGGAAATGCAATTGAATGGTGAGCAATATTATGCTTGGTAAACAAACAAAATGAATAACATGGTTAGGGGGATGCCGTCTTCTTAATGAAACTTTAAAAATAAGGGCAGTTATCAAAGGCGACACCAAAATCCCGAAAAAAAGATGAGCTGATTCAGCTGCCTCATTTGTATAGCAGCAGAAGAGTCTTGATGGCCACCACTATCGCGTGCAGTGGACAATAAAGGAGCGCCCACTACAGGGCTCCAAACCACGATCCTAGTCGTGAAGAGTGAGCACCTTACCCCTGGGCTAAGGGGTGGGGCCTCACGGCATGATCAATGCGTGGTGGTAAGTAGCTGGAGTTGAAGGCAAGAGTCTGAGCAGGGTCAAGTGAATGACCTATCACAAGCTGACCACATCAGCACCACAGTCACCTATGTAGCATTGCCTTTATTTCCGAGTTCTTAGATGAGGATGCTACAGCCAAGTTGGTCTATCCACTTTTTTATGTCCAATCTATTCTGCAACTCACTCCTTGCAGTTCTCCGTGCCTGTGTAACGGTATGCTTGCAGTGAGTGGAACACTATGCAGCTTGGCTTTTCTGTCGTGAACGTCGTTACTGCTACATTGTGCCTCCTGTCACCAACCTGCCCTGGCTCTTCATTAGCAGCTCCAACTGTAACATCAACTCCAAGATTCACTTGTATGTGCCTCACTTCTCTTGCTCTGGCCTCCATATTTGTATGCACACGCCCCTCGGGCTTCCCATTTGGCTGCTGCTCCTCCAACCTCACTGCTTCTCTAACTGGTTGTGTGGCTGTGCCTCTAACCAATCTCGAATCCTTGCGAGACCGTGCGTTCAGTTTGCATGCTCTAAAAGCCTGGAATTCACTATCGACTGACATAGACTTCGTGACATTCCTTCACTTGACATTTAAAAAGAGGCTTAACACCCATCTGTTCGTCTTGGCATTTGCTCCATCTATGTCAATTGTCCTGATGTACTTATGCTTGCTGGAATTCTGAAAGTTATCAATAATCAGTTGACATGCTTGCTTTCCAGCCTATTGAGGCATCTAGAAAATCTCGTATAACTTGAAAATATGCTACTAGTATAGTTACTATTTTATTACTATTGGTTAAAACTTGACAGTGAGTAGAGACAAGCACTATTGTTCTTTAAGAAAGGTGGCCCACCAAGCTGCCTTAAATAGGTAATGGTCAGCTTATCAAACAGCCTTTATGTATCGGCAGCAGAGTCTAGGCGGCTATCACCTCGATTTAAGCAGGCATTGAAGGATTGTCTGCTGCAGGACTGGAACCCCACAATCAGGGTCGTGAAAGCCGGCACCTTACCCCTGGGCGAAGACCCGGGGTCTTGGCAGGCTTTTCTCCGAAGGGAGGACCGGCCAAGTTGCCATGGTAATACGTTCATTCCCTGCGAGTGACACTGCGCTCAGGCAGCGATAGCTGCATACCGGGCGAGCTATTCGAAGTAGGCCACCACCCTTATTATTATTATTATTAGTAGTAGTAGTAGTATTACTACTACTCGGAGAACTAAATCTCTTTCTAGGCACTTGACACATTCTGTAAAGGAATCCTTACTTGCCGAGACAGGTCACACCCGAGTGGGCAACTAGCCACTGTGTCTAGCCTGTCCACTCGGAAGCCACAGCAGCCTAATAGGCATTCGACAGAACACTGGGAAGCGTAGAGACCGCGAGCAAGACACCTCGAAAGCAATCGCCGACCTCCAGCATGCATACGGTTGAAGCTGCCCTACACTGTCGCTCTGGTGTTGTTCGGGGACTAGGCCTGTCTGTCGTGAGCGTCGCAGTTGCCATATCACACCACTTCTCGCCGACCTGCACTGGCTCCCAGTCAAGCAACGCATCGATTTCAAGGTTTTGTCACTCACTTTTAGGTCACTTCATTCTTTGGCTCCAGCATATCTCTCAGATCTACTCCTCGCCAGGCTAAGCATCGTACCACTCGT
This sequence comes from Cristatella mucedo, assembly GCA_009760855.2. NCBI lineage: Eukaryota > Metazoa > Bryozoa > Phylactolaemata > Cristatellidae > Cristatella > Cristatella mucedo. The sequence continues at coordinate 3,916,314 of WPIO01000028.1, forward strand.
TTTTTCGGAATCTGAACTGTTTACCTATACCTCGTACAAACCGCAAATCCTTTGGAGACCGTGCCTTTAGTTCGTATCCTCCCAAAGCCTAGAACGCACCCCCATTTGTGTCACGACATCTGACTTGACCAAATTTGAAGAGATTAAAAACGCACCTATTTATCACAGCATTTAGTGGGTCCCTGTGGTTCGTCCTTTATGTGCTTATGCGTGCTGACACTGTGAATGCTGCCACTAACCAAGCTTGCATACCGACCCTGTGCATGTCACCCCTAACCACGTTATTCTCGTTGTTTATTGAGCACGCTACCACTAACCATTCGATCGTGCTTCCTTTACAGCAGTTGTAAAGCGCCTAGAAAGAGATTGAGTTCTCTTCAGGCGCTTTATCAAATGTATTATTATTATAACAGCACTGTTCCAAGATAAATATGTCACCTCCCTTGGCTTTTCTTTCCAGGTTCGGCCCAGGCCTCGTTATTTACTGGTTCGGCTTTGTGGATGAGCTGGACGTCAACAGGGGTAACATCTTGATAATGGACCGCTTTCCAGACGACATCGAGACGCTCGGGAAGCTGGAGGGAGAGCGAAGCAGTGCCGCCACCGCACAGTGGCAGCCCCCGGCTGCCACGTGAAGTGCCGCCCTAAAGTGCTACGGCGGCGCCTAGTGCCCATGTTGCGCAGGCTGTAAGCTAACGCCGGCAAGCCCAGCTAGGGTTGCCCTTCTCAAAAAAAGAGCGCAGTCGCGCAGTGTGACCTCGAAGCTGACGACGATCTTGCAATCTCGCAGACTCTGGTTCTTCGAGCAAGAGTTCAGAGTGAGTGCTACTAGCACTCGTCTGGCCGGGCCGATCGGCACACTGGGAACATGGAGGGGACCGAGTGACACTCGAAGCAGCAGCCGAGCGATATGTGTACGAGAGTGGTGGTCTGTGAGCGAGCTGCAGCCCCGGATGCTCGTGCCCAATGTGAACTTACAGAGCAAGTAGCACTGCCCAGCGAGCGAGCAGCAGCAGAAGGCACCGTGCTTCATGAGAACGGCACTGCTGGATGAGCAGGCACAGTGCAAACCGACTAAACATTGCTGCCACCGGGTCTGCTGACGGTGCAGCATTGCCCGTTGACACTCGCCATCATGGGCGTCTCTGCAGAAATATGTGAGCCACGTGAAATTGATGCTCACTGAAGTGATAGCATGTTAAGCATTAAAAGTGGATGACATGAAACTGCTCGGCTTGCCATTCATTCAGCTGCATTTCAGAAATCCAGATGATTAGTTACGCAGGCAGCAGTCGCTAGCCAGTGTGGGTGTTGTGCGGTTTAATCGCAGAGGATAAGTTCTGATTGCTACTTGACTACTTGCTTACTACTACTCTTACTACTACTACTTGCCTAGCACATTGCCTTTAAACCAGTGACAGCTATTCAGGGAGACATGTTGTATACATTGTCATGATGTCGTGTTGACTTCTTAATGAGCGGCCTAGCAACAGTCTTTTGAAGGATGTCGACACAGGGATATATATATATGTATATATATATATATATATATATATATACATATATATATATATATATATTCTAGTTGTGCAGGGCAGCAGCAACAAATCTATGCATCTCAGCAGGAGAACAGTTCGTGTGGTGTCTAGAGAGCTGTTGGTCTTCTTAGACTACGAAATGAGGTCATGAGTAGCAGGCATGGGAGTGGATATTGAGGTAAAGCAAGGAACATGAGGGTTGGGGACGTTACCTTGGAGATTGGACACTTGGATCTTATCTTGCTAGGAAGAAGCTAGAGAAAAAATCTTGATCGCCACAAGGATCACGAGGAGAGTTGTCGACCTGGGAGTATTTAAGATGGTTGACGGTCAACATTAGCATTATTGAATTGTGCATCCGTGTTTCTACATTTGTATAGTAGCTTTCACTGGCCTTGCTAGGATGGATTGGCACAGGCTAATAATGGTCCCTGTATGCCAGCCGATGGCCAGCCACTCCTGACCTTTCGTGTAATTTTTCAAGCTTGCGCATTGTAATCGTAGCTATTTTAATATCTGCAGTAAACCATTGGCCGGCCGGACAAGGGCGTACAGTGTGCTTAGTCCGGAGAGCAAACTGTCGAGAACATCAGGCGAGACCCAGTATCAAGCAGGATATTTTTGGACAGTATCAAAAAAATCTAGTTCTTTTTGGGTGCTATACAGATGCCTTGGCTTTATTGTTATTAATAACGTCAATGGTCTTAAGGTTTGTGAATGAGTGCAATTCGAACCAGTGAAGCAGCACTTGCAGTTCAGCTTTATAAAAAGATCGGGTGTAGCAAGCACATCAAAGTGAGATAATTGAGTGAGGCCAGTCAACAGACCAGATAGAGGTAGCTGCACAACATGCGATCAGAACAAAGAGGATTGAAAGGAAGAGCAGCATTCTGAGCCAACTGTGGGCATAGCCTCGGCGACAACAGTTCAACAACACTTTACCAACATGTTCCTCGTGACAACAACACATACACTAATGAAGGTAGCCATGCAAATGACAAAATCAGACTGTAAGCTTACCAAAAAGTAGCTTTAATTAAGAATAGGATATACCTAAGCTCTGCTGACAGCTGAGGTCAACCGTGAGCACTTAAAAATGAGTACCTGGCACGATTGCTAATCATCTTTCGATAGCTAATCAACTCAGAAAGACATTCCAATGCAGAAAATCGGATTGTAAAGTGTTTGCCACTCGTGAAAAATGCATGTACCCTTGCCGTCAGTATGCACTCCAAGCTCCCAATGCAGTTTTACGACATATGACGAAGAGCACAGTTATGAATGCCAAAGGTATCAGCAGCAGTCAGCCATGACCAGTCATAATTAATCCAGATCTTCGGGTCGTACCGGATGAGGCAGTGGTATGATGGACTTCTTGTGTACGTCACGCGATAAAGCTTTCCTCATGTCTACAAAGCAGACCCAAGGCCATTGTTAGATCAGCAGCATGCTCACAACAGTGAATGTCGTACAGGATAATGAGCTTCTAGCGCCGGGACTATCGTCGGCACTATAGAAAAAGAGAACCAAGCAAGGTAGCATTCACCATACTGGTCACTGTTTTGTACCTAGGAGAAAGTGGCGTCCGTGATTGACAATAAAAAAGTTGTGATTATAAAGAGAAGATTTGTGTGGCACCCTACCAGAAGTAAATCTGTTTTAAAGCACTTATGGCCTAACCTAAGAATAACTACATTTTTACAATGTTACTTAGCTGAAAGTGGGCGGACTTAACTGTGGCGCTAAACTTGGCTTTGGCTAAGGATTGCCATGACCTACAATAATGCTAAACGCCTGCAGTAAACATGAAGCAATCTGGGCAAGGGCATACATTGCGCTTAGTCAGAGTAAAAAACTTAACCAGAACATACCCTCATGTTGTAGTGTTTAGTGGACCGCATGGAAAGCTAGATGGAACAGATGTGTCTTTAGCTGAGGCGTAAACGTACAGGTCGGATAGAGAAACGAGCTAAAGGGGTAGGAACAGAGATACTTGTATACATACATGTCAAGGGTCTTTAAGTTTCACGATAACAAGATTACTTTTGACAAGAGGACATGTATTACATACTGTAGAATAGATCCGAATGTGGTCAGGTGTGCAGAGTTTAGTAGTAGCAAGAGTGGGGCATACAAATCAAAGAAGAATATTAGATCGAATGTGTTACAATGGTTGTGTGATAGTGCAAATGGGCCACGGAGACAATTAATCTCCTTTTGTACAAATTTCAGCATAAAAAATTCAAGACACGGGGTCAGTTTGACAGCATACAAAAAGAAGCTTAATGCCCATAGGTTCCTCACAGCCATTGCTCAGTCCATGCGAATTGTTCATTGTGTGCTACGGTGTCCTGAAATTGCACGTGTTCAACCTTTCCAACATATAAAGTGCCTAGAAAGATCTTTTAGTTTCCTTACGGAGCCATATTAATGTTTTTTTTATCATTTTTATCCTTATAAGCAAGTTATCAAAATGACTTACAATCACCCAGTACAAAAAGAACAATTTCTGGAGAATCGACATTAGGCAGAACAATCTCAAATAAAGAAAGCCTTAGTGCCTGCTGGGGGCGATAGGTCAATGGCATCAGTGGCAGCTTGCTGTTGGAGAGATTCAGTGCAAGAAATTTGAAAAATTGTTTTGAGAGAACTGCAAACGACTTGAAATGAAAAGAGGCGTGGTCGGTAACGTCTACTCCATTCGTACAAGGTACAGGAAGAAAACGGGCCATCTTACCAGGCAGCAACTGCATGGAGTCAGGTGGAAATCCCCCCATCCGTGTAAGGATGAAGACATGGGCCAAGGTTGCGAATGTCGAACACACAAATTTGTAAGATCGCAGATTATAGAATGGCATAAAACTGCAATGCATGGTTAAACAGAAAAATTATGCCTAGACAGCACGATATCAGAGCATGAACCCTTTTGAGTCCCTCCCCCCAGTCTTGTCAATCACCAGTGCAACCACAGGTGAAAGGCAGGGAAAATGGCACATCTGCAGTCAGTGTCATGGACCTGCAAGGCAAATAGCAGAGCTCACCGAATGCATCCTCGTCGGTGTCATCTTTGCCTCCGCCAGAGTAATACCCTAGGACCCGCCGGTAGACACTGTAGCCCAATCTCTTGTACATGTCGATGGCAACAACATTAGACACACGAACGAACAGGTCGACGAAGTAGCAGAATTTCCTGCAAGCCGATTTTTTGGCTCTGCGAGTCAAGGCAACCAAGGCAAGCCTCGCTATAGAGCAGTCAGCAGAAGCACAGTCTGTCTCACTAACAGAAATAAAACTAAAACATCGGATGGCAGAAGACAATTAGCCATCTTATATAGGTAGCTATTGACAACACGTCTCATACTTCAATAAGAAAGAAAGAATAATTCTTCACTTTGTTCTACATAATAATATAATAATACTAGCTTATTTAACAGCCTCTTTTGTATAGCAACAGAAGAACCTTTACGGCTATCACCACTGCTTGCAGTGGCAACAGAGGATTGTCCACCGAAGGATTCGAACCCACGACCTCGGTCGTGAAAGCAACCCTCTTACCTAGTGTGCCATGGCGGCTCACATGCTAGCCTTTACAGGCTTTCAAGGATTTAAAGATAAATATACATATAAACACCAGGGTGGCTGTGCTGATTATTATTATGCGATATATATGTGCTAAATAAAACAACTCCCAACCTAGAATCAAGTTGTAGGACTACTTCAGTGGCCATCAGCTTACTTCACTTAAGATTCAGTTCACTAATGCTACATTGCCTTCGTAATGCTAAGATCATGCATATGAAATAGCAATTATTAATCCTGTTCCCAAGAAATTGCATTGCATGTGTGACCTCTGCATAATTGCATTGCAGAGGGAGAGCTTCTGCCAGAATCAAACTAACCGGTAATACAACAGTGGAATATTCACTTGGACTTTACGGAAACACTTTCCTGCTGTATATCCATAGAGAATATCCCGACCTTAATACTGATAAAAATTTGGCACAACACTTACACCAACCGCTTTGGTAATAATCGAGACTGCAGATGATGTAGCAACTAATACATTTTGGCAGGTGACTTCAAACTTTTGCTAGCTGGATGCATCCTAGTGACTATTTTAAAGAGCATCAGGCTGAGAATAGAAGGTGGCTGCCTACATGCAGCCCAGGAATAACAAAGTGCCCTACGGTCTAACAAATGTGCAGAGGCAGAAACATAATTATTAAGATAACAATAATAATAATGATGCACTTTCTATAGCATACTCAGAGAACTCGGTCTCTGGCCCTTTACATTTGCTGCAAAGGACGCATGATTGAATGGCTAGTGTCAGTAAGCGAAATGACAACAAGCATAACATGGTTAAAGGTGACCTGCAAGGGTCAGCATGCAAATAAGGGTAGTAGCAGCATACAGTGTCAGCACACACAAAGCAAACAAAAGACGAATCACGTGGAACCACAAAATGCTGTGATAAATAGATGCATTTTTAGCTTCTTTTTTGTGTCGTGAAGTCGGGGGTGTCGTTACGCCAGTCGGAAGTGAGTTGCAGGTTTTTTGGGAGCATACAAACTAAAGGTACGATCTCCAAATGATTTGAGATTCATTCGAGGTGTAGATAAACAGCTGGAATCGAAAAGCAGGTGGCTTAGTCTGGTGGGGAAGTAGGTCAGGTAGGTAGGCTGTAGCCAAAGAATGAAGAGACCTAAAATTGAGGGACAGAACCTTGAAGTAATAATAACAATAATAATACGTTTGTTATAACACCCTCAGAGAACTCAATCTCTCTCTAGGCACTTTACATTTACTGCAAAGGAAGCATGATCGAATGATGATGATGATAATAATGATACTATAATAATAATAATGCACTTGATAAAGCGCCCTCAGAGAACTCAATCTCTTTCTAGGCACTTCACATTTGCTGATGTAGGTAATGTCTGATGCATAGTCAGTACATAGTAATTACTTTCCTAGTGGCTATCTAACATGCAAGGCTCCAGACTGGTGCACACGCAGTGGCTCATTGATGAAACACTGTTTTTTCATCGAGACCAGTGTGGACTCAAAATCATAATGCCTTTAAACGCTTTATGCGAGACAATGCACTGCATGCAATAACGTCTTGGTACAGTATTTCAGGTGAATGCCAAATATTTGAGCTGCTGATTATGGCACTGTGCCAAAAAGTCAGCAGACTCTTTACATCAGCAGTATCTAAAATATATATATCAACTAAGAGGAAAGATCTGAAGGGAGTCAAAAAACCTACGAGGCACGGAAACGGCAATGCGAGGCAAGCACACAAACTTCATTTATAAAATCGCCGAGAGCCTTAAACGCTCTCTTTCTCTTAACATGCCTACCATCATCATTTCATTATTACACACCTTTCCGAGATATCTTCCAGTATGCCCATCAGCTTGCTAGCCATACCCAGCCGGCGGTATTCTGGTGCAACTGTGAGAGCCGTGACATGTCCATGAAAGTTCTTGCTACTGCCTTCGGCCTTGCCCATTACTGAAAAGTAACGGGCAGACATTTCCTCAACAGCTCTCGGTGGCACAAAATGGCTGGTGAAATCGACGATTCAGAGTATGCAGCTGACTTACTGTAACCCATTATGCTCCCGTTGGGGGACTCAGCAACCTGAAAGTACTCTGGCCAGCGAGCCAAGTATTGGAGGTAGAAAGGCAGTCCGTACTGGCAAGCAGTTAAGGCAATATCTGCCGGAACATTTTAAATAGATGCTGTAGCAAACCAGAAAAATACGATGCCTAAAGCCACGGCCTCGCCGTATACAGTCGTGCGCACGATACACAATATATACAAGGATACGGTCTCTGTCAGCGGATCTAGGTTCCTGTAAACAGAGTTATTTATCAAAGATGGCCATATAAGAACGCACAAGTATCGTCGCTGCTTTTCTTCGCACCACGAAGCCCAAATAAAGACAGATAAGGGAGAGTGAAAGGCATTTACATGACGAGAAATATCGCCATTAATTTCATGACACATTACTTAACCTGATTGAAGCTAAAATGTATGTACAGAAAATAATGCTGAACAAAACCGACCTTGCCAACAAGGCACTCACATGATTTACACATGCCATATTTTAAAGACAATGTCACTCTAAAGTTCCGGAATGAAAGCCTAAGTCTTGACGTCACAGCGAAAAGAGGCATCTTGTAAGCAATGCGATGTTGATCCAGCCGCTCTGCTAGTGCTGAGACAGTCCGGCACGAGGCCGCGGCCAATACGCTCAACGTGCTTACTTACACTCGATTAAAGTGAAACATATCATCACACGTGAAGGGTCGCAAGGTCGTCATTCTGATGACCGATCACGCAGAGCAGAAGCAGAACTGCAAGCTGCGGCTAAACGCCACTGAACTGACCGGCGCTCAGCTGAAGGTCGCAAAGAAGGTCGCTTCCGGTCCAAACGAAAGTGACCGATACGTAGAGATCAGAAAGCCGAATGCGGATTTATATATAGAGCACAATTTGTTTTAATTTATATGGCATATCAGTTAGCCTTTTCAACTATACAATGTTATGTGTGCGGGATCCATTATCGTGCATTTGATTTGTGAGGCAGAGTTCCTTTTGTGCGCTGCCCCTTTGCGGCTGCATTTCCGTACACTCGTGGCTCTAGACTAGCGTGTATGTGTGCTTGTGTCAGTGAGTGGAGCGCCGACAAATCAAAATGCGTAAGAAATTCAAAAAACTCTTGACAGTTTTCAATTCCAATGCTGCTAGCTTAAATTGAGCCACAGCCTCTGCAAGCTCCTTCGAATGCGGTCGAACGCATGTTGTACAAGTAAAGATGAGCTTTCTCTGACAGCTTCGTGTATGGAGCAGCGGCACGAAATTAGCGGCTGTCAACCCGCTAGCGGCAGTTGATGCAGACATGCTTGCTGTGGGCCTTCAACCAGCGGTCGGGTCAGTTTCGCCCCAAGCTAATACGAGAACAGCCTTCACCTAAGGATAAGGGCTGAACAATCATTCTTGTTGCATCGAAGCGCAATCAAAGCGGTGGCAGAATCGCGACAGCTCGCACTATTCGACGGATAACGTTGGTGATGCGTGCTTTAAGGCTATTATCTAAACATCTTCGCTGGTTAGGTGGTCTGCTCAGTCGCTGTCTGTGTGCTTCCCGACCTCCTTCCAACCTATGTCAATCTCCACACACACACACGCAAATCACCTAGTTGACGTGACCATCCTTTTTTCCATAGGGTCTAAATTGAGAAGTCAATTGGTCGTCGACATTCTCTAGCAACCGGGACTGCGTAGTCATACTTTAGGGGCTTCGTACGCTAACATCGTCTGCAACCAGTGGGTGGTAGCACCCTGCAAGGCCTACCTTTCATAATCATAACACGACTAACTAATTGTTTGTAGCTTTTTTAAGAGTACTAGATGTCTTTCTAGGTACTGCTTATTTGCTGGAAAGGAAGCGTGCTAACTGATTAGTGACAGTGATTTTTGATTAGGAAGTTTTTCTCTGACGAGCAGGTTTTTTGGAAGTTGTATAACTACAGCTTTATTCCCTAAGGCAGGTTGTCGGTGCAGCACTTTTTGACGTACATGGATTAAAATTAGAGCTGCAGACAACACTTATATTTTTCGCCTTAAATTGACTGGCGTTTGCGATTGCTTGCACACGAGCGTTGCAGTACCCCACGCTAAGTACTCAGCAATGTTTGCAGATGGCTTCACAGTGGCTGAATCGATATTTGGTATGCACAACCCTTATCAAATTGCTATCGAAATGAACCACCTATTTATTTTGGTTTAGCCAAACAGCGACGGTGGCTGATTTATTGCTTTGCTATTCTTAGCATATGGGCCAGTGGCCTGTTTGGCTTTGTTGTTGGCGTTTTAGCCAGTTTACGGCCCAGTTAATGGTGCGTTATGGCACAGTGAAGTTTACGGCACTGCTACTGAATTATGGGTCGTTGCGACTGATTGTGGCGGTGGCTTAATTAACTAGGTTAAGTCGGGGCCTGTGGAGGCTGGGCAGTTGCGACTAGGACGTCTGGCAGGGTGGTCGCCTGCTGGTCCGCTAAGGCGCTCGTGTGAATAAGCATCTCCTTGATTCCGATAGAGTAACGGGCTATCGTCTTGTGAGACTTCTCTCGCGACGAGGATGGCAGTTACGCGTTTTGGGCAACAGCTTTGGCGGTCGCCTGGCAGTAGGTCGCTTCGGTGCTGCAAGAGGTTTTTAGAACTCGGCTTAAGTTCATTGCATTTCAGCACGTGTGCCGGAGAATGGGAGAATCTAAATTTCCTGCCAATTATAATTAAAGACCGAAAGTAGGATGATAAACCGTGTGATGTATTATCGCCCGCGGCCGGTCCAGAACGAAGCCCTAGTTGAAGCGAAACTGTCGGCAGCGGAGATAAGTATCATTCGAGGAGAACAAATATATCAAATTTATATTACTTTAAAAATTATTTTATTCGATTTAAATTATTATATGGAAGCTTTTACACTCGCAACTAATTTAATGTTAGTCACGGGACAGAACACCTCTACTTCAGTGCCCGTCTGAAAATGGCGGTTCGATAGCTGGCGCATTCACGACGTTCCTTTCGTGGGTGTTCTGCAGCCACCTTGCTCATAGTGGTCGTTTTATAATTGATTGCCTGCGAGCTATGTCAGCAGACACGAAACCGCCAAAGCAAATGGTAGGGGGTTGCTGCGTGTGCTCGGACGAACGAGGGTGGCCGGAGAACCCCCTCGTCTATTGTGACGGCGACTCGTGCAGCGTGGCCGTACACCAGGCATGTTACGGTATATTGCAAGTACCTACCGGCTCGTGGTTCTGCAGAAAGTGCGAGTCTCAGGAAAGAGCAGCTAGAGTTAAATGCGATCTATGCCCCAGCAAGGAAGGTGAGTTGTCGGGTGCGCGCCGTGTGCCCACCTCGGATTCACCCTTCACATCGCTTAGCTGCTACGTCGATGGCCTACTTGTCGGCAGATACGCTTCCGACTTCGATAGATTGTTAATTATTTGTACCGTTTAATTTGTGTCTTCGCCTGTTAATATGTCCGCTCTTCCCTCGTCCGGTACGTGGGTAGCACGTGCTCCAGCCTTGCCTCCGACCTAGCTGTTTGACGAATCCCGTTTGGTTCTGGTGCAGTGGCTCCGACAGTCGACTGATTTGAACCCTGTAGAAGGACTTTAGAGCGATATATACGGGTAGCTGAGGTAGGTGTTTGGCCTACACCAGTAGCCGACCTTTTCAGTAAAATGTATGCTCAGCGGAATGTGCTACAGCAGAAGGGTCAACTAGCATGGCTGTTAAGACTGGTTCACTTTGCTGCTCTAGCAAGCTAGACACTGTACACTCAGGAACACACAAATCTTTTCAGTATGGTCACTGTTACTGCTTCTGAAACTTAGTTTGGGTAATAAAAGAGGGTTGTATACGGTGCCAAACACACATAACTTATGCTTGGTAGGTGAAAATATTTGTTAGGCTGCTGCTGGTGTGTGCGAGTTTAGTGTGACGCTGTCCCACCACGATTCTTCATTATCTCCCTTGTCTGGCAATGCATAACAGGCCATTTTAACTGTTTGTAAAGCAAAAGGACCACGGTATAATGACATTAGGTGACGTTATAGTACCTATCATCTGCTTAGAGACCTACCAGACTAGTGCTTCAGACACAGTAGGGAAAGTGCTTGGAAAGCTTCATTGACACTTTACATATCTAGCTGTTGTCTCAGCAGAGCAGTGGTAACTGTTTTAAGCAGTGTCACGCCACTAATCAGTTAACAATCTGTCCCTGTGTAGAAGCCAAGCTACCAGGGCCATACGCACACGTAAATGCTCAAGTATTTGGAGCAGCCACCGTGGTGGCTGCATATTCACCTGCATTTTTAAATTAAATATCGAATGTTGATTTTGCCAAAAATATGCATACTGGTTGAACGACAAAACGCGACATGTTTCCTTAATTATCGGGATCGTGCTTGTTTATTAGGTCAATATGACGTTGCACCTGCCTTATTTGCAACGATCTGTTGGACCCTCCCAGGCTTGCCGAGCTGATCGGACGATCCCAAGCATCGGCCGTTATGTTACCCCAGGCTCGTTCCAAGGGTTTAAAAAAGTCATCGGTGGCTGTGATACAGATGGCCTTGCCCGACCTTTTCCCATAAATGCACAATTGGATAAAGGTCCCCAGATTGACTCCATTCAAGTCCATAACCGTCACAAGAGGGTAGGCAAACTCGGATAAGTTGTTGAAAATACTAAAGTTTAGTTCGGCAGCTGTCTGTTTTGGATCGTTGTCGTGTTGGAGAATAGCATCAAGTCCACAAAGAGCCATTGTGCTTGTTAATCCGACATTCTATAGGTCTGAATTTGTATTGTGTCTTGATGCCAGGTATGCAATGCAGGACTCTAGACACCATTTCTGCTGAAGCAGCCTCATACCATGACACCTTTTGCCCCGAATTTGATCGTTAAGTGTAGGCATTTGGGTGAGTATGCTTCCTTTTGTCGCAAAAGGCCCGTAAGTCTTTTCTAACTGTTCAAAGAGAGTATCACGGCCAACTCACTTTCAAGACATGCTTACAAACTTAAAGCACGAGCTTATGCCGAAGCAAAACGGTGCTTTAACGCCTCCAGTGTGAGGACGGGTTTTTTCTGCCTATCGGTAGCATGAGACCAACTCCACCTAGATGCCTTACGAGAGGCATATTCACGGCTTCCAGTCTTAGCTGCTGCAAAGTGAGACATCCGAACCATCAAATCATCTTGCTCACTTTGCACGCACCAGACTCCTATATTGATAGGGTTGTAGTAATTAGGGTTGTAGCAATCTAAGTAAAGCATTGCTTTCTCACACTGCCCTTCCAGAGCTGCTCGACTTTACTTGCTCATGCAGTTTGTGCTGCACCGCTTATAGGTGCCCTGAAGCGGACAGAGACTGGCACCTGGGCTCATGTCGTGTGTGCCCTGTACATACCCGAGGTGCGGTTCGGCAACAATCTGACGATGGAACCCATCGTTCTGCGATACGTCCCGTCTGAGCGGTTCAGCAAATTGTGCTACATCTGCGAGCAGCAGGGGCGGCGTGGCGAGGGCGCTAGTGGTGCTGGAGGGCGGCCCGGTGCATGCATGAACTGCAACCGGCCTGGCTGCCGGCTAGTATTTCATGTCACTTGTGCCCAGTCGCTGGGTCTGCTTTGTGAAGAGGAAGGGAACAGCCGAGATAACGTTAAATACTGTGGCTATTGCTCGGCTCACTATCCACGCAAGCTGAAGAAGGGTGACGTAGAGGGCGATGGATCTGGCGATAGCAACGATGCAGCAGCCGGCTTGGGGAGGACAAAAAAGTCGGACTCGCGCAATGGGCCACTATCGTCATCGTCAACCACATTGGTCAGCACTATGAACGGCATGGCCGAGCCCAGTGTAATTGAGGCTGCCAATTGCTTGGCAGACATGAAGCGATATGACAATGCTGCAGCATGTAGGTCCAGTGTTGATGGTACTCGGGTACAGCCTTCTTCTTTTGCTGCTCCTAGTCAAGCATTGCTGGTCTCAGCACCCAACGGTCTCGAAACTGCTCTCCCGGGACAGGTCGCTTGTGGGCAAGGGCTGGCAGACCAGGTCTCAATGAAAGTCGAACGTGGTGTGAGCCAAGTCACCATTGCGACTGCCTTGGAAGGCAGCAGCATGCAGCAATCATTGGACAGTTCAGCTGAGGCTGCAAAGGACTCGGGCACTGCCAAGTCCGTTCTGGCTAAGAGGCCCACCAGCCAGCAGCAGAGGCGCCGCAACACTTCAGTAAATGTCCGCAGTAGAGAGGAGCCTTCCTCTTCGTCTGCATCATCATGTGGGCCGACGAAGAGCGCTAAGCGGCAGAAGGTACAGCGGCAGGCGGTCAATGAGCCATCACAGCCTGTCACTGCCAGCCAGGTTGGCAGCAGCAGCAATGCTGCGACACCGGCAGTAATAAGCAACGGCCCAGCAGCCGCTTCGTCCGATGTCGTTTCACCACTTCGGCACGTGGTATCGTATGCAGCAGTAAGTCTCGGCAATATGGCTGGTGGCGGTGCTGGTGGAAGTGAAGAGCAGCAACAGCCGCGAGTGCCAACAGCATCATCACCTGTTCCGCAATCGATGCAGCAACTGCTCGAGAAGCAGTTTGAGCAGGGCTCGCAGTTTCTCATGGAGCAGGCGCAGTACTTTGATATTGCGTCCCTGCTCGGCTGCCTAGCGCAGCTGCAGGCAGAGAACAATCAGCTGGAGGACACCATACGTGGGCTGAGTGCCCGACGTGACCACCTTGCCTCGGTAAATGCCCGTCTGTCTCTGTCGCTGGCAGCCATTGCAAACATGCACTCAGGCGGCAGTGGCGGAGGTGGTACTGCCAGCTCTGTCCCGTGCCCAGTTGCCACCCCCACAGTTGCCAGTACTCGACCGGCCTTGTCTCCTCGTCTTTCGCCACGTGGGCCCGGTGACATTGGTGTCAGTTTCCAGCCACAAGCAGCATTACAGGGAGCTCCACCTGGCCCCAGTGGTGCTATGATGATGGCAGCTCCTCAGCCACTGTCATCGTATGGGCATGGAATGTCGTCAGTGCGTCTTCTCGAAGCTGCTTCACAATCGGCAGTAGACCACCACCTTCACCATCAGCAGCAGTTCATGTTGCAGCAGCAGCAGCAACTTCAGCACCTGATGCTGATGGCTCAGTCGCATTCGCCTGGTGCCAGTATGCCACCACCAGTGTCATCTGTCGGCAGTGTAGCCAACGTTCTCCCAAGCCTCATGGTGCCGGCTGCCATTGCTGTGAATGCAGCTGGGCTCGTCATTCCGACACCCCAAGGGGCAGCCGTCCTTGCACCATCTCAGCAGCTGGCTGAGCATCCAGCACCTGGGCAAAGCTACATTGGCAGTACAGTTGCCCCGGGTACACCACACACTGTACACCTGCTGCCAGCTGTCAATACCATGGCTGTCACCACAGTGTCAATGGCTGGTGGCAGTGGCACTAGTGCCTCTGCTGCTGTTGCTCAGCAACTGATGGCAACTGTCACTGGTGGTGCAGCAGGCACGAGTGGCAACAGCAGTGCTTTCCTTCCAGCCCTAGCCAAACTGCAAAAGAGTGACCGTAAGGCATCGTGACTGGTAGCCAGTCGCCTAGCTAGATGCAGACTCGAGTGGTTAACGGCTGCAGCTGTACATGTCTGCCTGTGTGCATATGCATGTGGCCTCCTTGTATGCACTTGGCCAGCTTGCGTATGTAGCCACGTGGCCAGCACGCCTTTTGCAGTTTTATCGGTGACATCGGTAACTGCTTAGAGTAGCACAGTGGCTTGTGATTAGTTCGACCATGAGACCAGCGAATCGTAGCCAGGTTTGCATTCCATGCGACGCATAGTGAAAAGCTTATTTTCTATTGTCTGATGACATTTTAACCAATGTCATGCACTGGTCACCGTGATCGGCCAAGCTTGCACCGATTATGTTACACGAAGCTGTTGTGCTTGCAGCAGGTCATATCCCTTGTCTTGACAGAAGCAAGTTCAAGTAAAAGCCTTGGACTTAAAGGTCACACAGAGTGCATATAGGTGCCAATAGATTTTATTCTTATGTGTGCGAGTTGGTTGGCTCAGGAGAGCCTTCCGCTGTCTTTAAGGTAGTTCTGCTACTTTGCGTTTAAGAAGGGGTTAGCATACAGGTGACTCAGTTGCTGGGTGCCTGCACCCAAATGGCACAGTGTCCTGTGAGTCGGTTTCAGCCGTGTGTTGGTACGGTCGCCAACCAGTCTGCACATCTTCGGCAGCCCCAGGATATCGAGCAAGGCTGACATGCTTGCCTCAAACTTTCTGGTTCCGGGCAACTTCTCACTACATTGCTTTGTGCTTGCCATCTGGCTTGTGCTTCCAACAACCTCTCCCTTTTTGTTGATTGCCGGCTTCGTACGACTGACTAATATGTAGGCCGTGATTGTCTTCAACTAACGGCAGGCACTATTGCTTACTCTAGCTATTTAGTTGTCGGCATGCAGAGGGAAGAGGTAGCTGTTGCCTTGACGTTGTGTTACTGGTTTATTGTGAGCCACTTGGTAACCCGGACAATGGCAGGTTTCCTTTCTTACTTGGCCTCGTGATGTCACAAAAGCTGCATGCTTAGCTTTGATTACCCGTGGCCTGCTTGTGCTTGTGTTGTCTTTAGCCCAAAGAACTTCTTTCTTTTCTAGCCACTTTTAGTGAATACAGGTGATGGTTGTACCTTCCGGTATAAAACACCCCAGCAAAATCAAATTGGCCTATGTGTATCTGCTATGTTTGATGGTTGTAAATACAAAGTAGTATTTATTCTTTCAAAATATCTTGTAGTTTGTGAGATCCGTGCGTTATCTTCCCACTTATTTCCCGATATATAGAACCCGGTGCCAGCAGACAATTGTATGCGCAGATACAAATTGGTCCATCGGTCACCCACAAATAGCAAGAATGGACAGTTGCTGCTTCAGAGCATTCTTGTACTGACTACTTCATTGTGTTAACATGTATGCTACTACCAGTGCATGCCCAGGTAGTGATTAGACTAGTAATTATCCTGCTTATTCACTCGGTGCTTATCTCCTTCCATGGAATGTTCATTATTCCCTCAATGCTGAGGATCAGTGGACTCCATTCTTAGTACATACAGTCGAGTTCGAGTGCTAGGCTAAACAGTGCCACCTTGCCGTAATTCCTTTATATTGTTAGCTTGCACATTGCGTCGTACTTGAACGCCTGTCAGCCTTTCTTGGCTGGATCTGAGCCGACCGATGGTTGTGGTGCCCAACTCGAATTCCTTGTCACACTTATCTTATGTTCAAAGATTGATGCCAAGGGTTCTATATTTTGACGTGCAGTGATTGAATGTTTGTTGCATAAGATCGTTTATCCCTAACATTTTAACTGCATACTGCTGCAACATTCCTTGCTGTTGTGGCTGAAGTTGTACGATGCTCCTGCAAATTACCAACCGCCCTGCCGATGTCCACTGATGAAATATATTTGTGTCCTTATTGCAAGTAGTTTATATTGCTTAGTTTCTGTTATATTCCTTCTTGGGGCCAATTCTGTTTTGTGACTAGTCATAGTTACATTGCTCTAAGCTGATCGTGTGAGTATTGGTTGCTGAGTAAATTTATGCTCTTCAGTTCTTTCATAGAGTTCCTTGTATTGTGCATTATGGTTCGCTGTAGGCCTGGAGTTTTAATCCAAGCCGTGTTAGTTGTCATATCACCTGCACACGACTGACACTGTGCTTGCCCCTGGATCTTAGCCCGGGGGTACGGTATTTGCGCTTCACTATCCAGGATGTGGGATCGAGTCCTGCAGCAGGCATTCCTTTATTGACCATTGCATGTGGTGTTGGTAGCCGTTAGGCTCTTCTAGTAATACTATTAATGCATTTGTTAAAGAGCCCTCAGAAAACTCAATCTCTTTCTAGGCACTTGACAGTTGCTGCAAAGGAAGCACGATCGAATTGTTATTGGTAACAGGCTCAATGACAACAAGCATAACATGATTTAAAGTGATATGCGAAGGGTCAGCATGCATGGGCACCTAAAGGACGAGTCACATAGACCCGCTAAATGCTGTGATAAACCAGATGCGTTTAGCTTCTTTTAAATGTGGTCAAGTCAGGAGATGTGATGCAAATCGAAAGTGATTACCAGGCTTTGGGAGCATAAGTATGAAAGGTACAGTATCAAGGGTTTTAGGTTCGTACGAGGTATAGGTTGGCGATTAGATTCTGAAAAGCAGGTGGTACGATGCTTAGCCTGTTGGGGGAGTAGAAATGATAGGTAGGCTAGAGCCAAAGGATGAAGGGACCTAAAAGTGAGTGACAAAACCTTGAAGTCGGTGCCTAGCTTGACTGGGAGCCAATGCAGGTCAGTGAGAAGTGGTGTATGTGGCCTCAGTGACCTCACGATAGACAAGCAGAGCTGCACAGCCCAGTAGATCAGCAAGAAGTTGAGACAGGATTGCACAAGTTCTGTACCAATTTAAATTTGGACTGACGCACACTAGATTCAGCTAGAAGCTCTCCTTCACTGAACCGCCAAAAGAATGCTGCTATCTTATCTGTGTGTTGTGTGTGTCTACTATAGCACTATCCACTGCTTATCCACTTGAACCTAACCATGTTATTCATTTTGTTTGTTTTTACTATACTTACTATTCTATGCCACTTTGCTGCAAATTAAATCCAGATTAAGTTCTTGAATCAGCTATTAATCAGCTCTTTCCAGCTACACACAACAAGATCTGTCTAAACAAGCTCGAATTTCAGCAATGTTATATAGCAGAAAGCAGGCAGGCTTGACTGTGATTAAACCTGTGGGGCAGATTTGATAATCTAAAGAAAGGTCACCTTAGAACACGACACTAGATTTCGTGCAGATTCAACAGGAGATATGCTGGCAGTGCCGATTTTGAGCGTTGGGTTTTCAATTCCTGAATCGCACTTGGTTTGCCTGTAACAATGAAGTTGGATTTAATCATTCAGTTTGAGAAACTTGCTGCCATCTGTGTTCGGATGTCATCAACACATGCAGCAAGGGAGTTCGATTTGCTGTAGGGCTGGGATGGATCAAAGCAAATGTACAAGTGGTATCTGTATAGAAGTGAAAGCCTAGGTTGAGCCTGGCAATCACAACGGCAAGAGGAAGTATAGATCGTGAAAAGAACCGGACCAAGCATAGAGCCCTGAGGTAGCCCATGCTTCAGTGGTTCCTCGGATGATCGTTTTCCATGCAAATCAATACTCAGGAGTCTCCCACTGAGATAGGACTTGCCCAGGCGAAAAAGGAGGCGCCCGAGAAGAACTTGTATCAAAAGATGCCGAAGATCGAGCAAAACAAGTAGACTCTACCTGTGTCTACATTCCTAAGACAACGTTGTACACTCAAAGGAATGCTTACTTTACAGAATTATTAGCTCTTTTGAAAGGTGCTGGGACGTGACTTGTAGCAGATGATAAATTTATGACGATAAGTCTTCTGCCGCTATTTACATGAGGCTGTTGAACCGGATAGACTTGTTTCGTTTAAAGGTCTGTCCGCATCTTTGCTTTAGCTACGTTATGTATCAGGTAGTAGATTTGGTTAATCGGCCTCACCATCTGGTGGCTTTTGGCTTGATCAGTGAGGCCGTCTGGCGTATTGCTTAACCAAGCATTCTTTAATTGGGCACGATTGTTGTGTAGCAAATCTGCGTCGTGCCTCCTGTTGTGGGTGGCTGGAAAGAGTTGGTTAACGAGGATAAGCGTAGCAGCATTCCTTTTGCTTTGTTTGTGGTTCAGTGAAGGAGAGCTTCTAGCTGAATCTACCGTGTGTGTGTGTGTGTGTGTGTGTGTGTGTGTGTGTGTGTGTGTGTGTGTGTGTGTGTGTGTGTGTGTGTGTGTGCAGCTGCGAACCCGGTAGCTGCATTTTCCAACGAACCGAACAGCAGCCTGCAGTGGGAGGGAGAGATGAGATGGTTGCAAGTAGAGGATGTATGTGCTGGGTTTAATGATGGCTGGCCAAGTAACTTGAATGGTGGCATCTACCTTGCTTGCTGTCAATTTACTACTACAAGACCACGGCGTGCCTTGATGCACTCGCTTTTACTTGTTGAGTCGATTTCCGTGATTCATTTGTCTTCGTGTGAGTCTTGATTCATTCGCTAACGGTCGGTGGTTTGAATTTTTGTGTAGGTGTAATCAAGCTTCATATAAAGTTTAGCAGGTGCTTCAGACAATCTAAATTGCCCTCAATAGTGTTAGGTTTCCTTAGTTGTAATATTGATATCTGAGGCCCCCTAGGGAAGCGTCTCGTGCCTGACTTGGCAGCCCTACGGTTGGAGCAATGTCAAACTGGGGTAATGAGCTGTGAGTTCAAATAGTTGCAAGTCTGACTTACCATCCCAAGCCGATCGTGCAGCAAGGCAATTGGAAAATTTATGAAACGATTAATGCAGGATCAGGTGTGCATTGACACAACATCTGAAGTCACTTCGCACCGAAAAAAGCAGCTCGTGCTAACTCGCTTCGCTCTCCTATGTGGCCATGTGATTTTACCACCGACTCTGATGAGGACCGAACATGCGTCCTCGGTGGAGTAACATAAGCTCCTCGTGTGCTTGGTAGCTATAGTCTCGGTGATTGACCTCGGCAGCTGCAACACTTTGCTCAATGTATACTTACCGTCAGTACGGAGGGCGAATGTGGCTATCTACAGCTTTGCTGGCTCAGACAGTCAGTGGTGGCTGCTGGTAATGCAGTGATCTGGGCTGAGCAGAGGAGTTAATTGAGTGCAGCGTTTCTTATCTTAACAATGTCAGCAGTCTGATAAAAATCGACTCCGGGAAGGCCACGAGTACTGCCTATCGAAGTGCAGTCTGGTAGAATTATTAGTTCCGCTCTGACGGGCATGGACCCTAAAATGGATCCAAAAGATTCTACACGTTCATTACTTAGATGTATTTATGGGCAGTTGCTTTAGTACAGTTCTTAGGTTGCAAAATTGGTAAGCTCAGGCAGCCTGATAATAATGATAGCCATAAGAGAACTAAATGTCCTACTTTGCACTGTATGTTTGCTGGGAAAGAAGAGAAAGGGACACTCTTTCAACCAAGGTAAGCACTTCAAGGACAGTGCACACCAGTGGAGCAAATCCGCTTGGGGAAGGCACGATCTTCAATTTGGAGAGGGGTTAGATATCGAGTCATTATAAGCGAGTATCAGACTTTTGGAGGAGCGTTTGAATTGAAATTCAGTCTCTGAAGGGTATGGCGTTGGTTAGGAGTGCAGCTAAACGACTGGATTCGAGAGAGCGAGTGGGAGCTTGCAGAGCAAGCGCTGCAGACAGGTGAGCCGGAACGAAGGACTGGAGAGGTCTCAAAATGAGCGATAGAACTCGCGATCCTGCTTGACGTAGAGCTTGCTTAGGAGAAAGCGGTGTGACGCGGTTGCTACAATGCTGACGAACTACAAGTCAATCCGCAGATTTTGCTCCATCTGAATGAGTTATTGCAGAGACGGTGAGACCTACAAAGGAGAGAGAGCTGCATATGTCTTTCAAGAATATCGTGCATGCGTGGGACATAACTTACGGTACTTGACTTGACTGCTTTTTCAGCGGGGCGTAAGCAGTGCCTGTATCTACTACGGTTGATCAAGTTGCTGTGCAGTTTCGTTTATGTAATATTAGAGCAGAATGGTAGCGTGTCAGTACCAAACTGGTGGCTGACCAGGTAGTTGGTTTGGTTGCCATTTTATTATTTAACTCGAAGTTGCTGTGCGAAAGCACATAGCACAGCTGCATGGGAACACTAACTGGTACTGCATGTAATATGTAATTCATTTGTATAGCGCCCTAAGATAACTTAATCTCGATTCAGGTGCTTCACTTATGCTACGAGGCTCGAGCCCACGATCTGGGTCGGGGCGAGCACCTTAACCACAGGGCCAAACCCGTGAGGCAGTAATGATAACCGATGTAACCTAGAGCACCAGCGATATCTCTTCCAAATAGTCTAACAACAGGAAACACTTTCTGGAGCAGTCGATTGGAATACAGCTGTTGCAGCCAGCCAACACTGACAGGCAAAACTTGGAACGTGAAGTCTCTGACGTCAAAGCTTTCTGTTCTTTGTTTTGTTGTGCTTCAAGAAGCGCTTGCACGCTAGTCTTGCATTTCATTACTTCCAACTGCTGGGTCACTAATTAAACTTAAGAAGCTATCCGAATCCAGCCAAATCACACGCAAATGCTAAAGATCCCATGCCTGCTACCAAGAGTGAGAGCTAGTTTATTACAAAGCAATTTGCAAACAGAGAATATTCGCGGTTAGCCAGCCAAGTTTGGAATGCAGGACCTTCCTGCTGGTTTTCCTATTACGTCATGTATACGCCCTTGTACTTTTGCCTGAGAGTCGTACCTTCTACCGACTTCATTGCGCTTCTGCTGTTGCTGGACCCTACCGTCGTGAGGATGTGGCCTGCCATTGCTTCGCGTAATCTGGCTGTTGGGTCCACTCAAGTAATAACTTCAAACTTATTTGGTGGTGAATATAAAGAAAATATATTATATCCTACTTAAATTCTGTCTCCCACTGTCGAAGTCTTAGAAGTCGAGTCACCGAGCAGCCGAAGTGGTAATGCTTGAGTTCGTTTCGCTATCTTTCCTTTTTGACTTTGCTTAGGGTTACTCTCGAAAGCACAAAAAATTATTGGAGTGAAGATTGTTTTCATAAACTCAAGACGAATGACGACACTATGCAGTACAATTTGGTCCGTCGGTAATACGTTTTAGTTTATAAATGCTTGTGCCTCAGAAATCTTGAAATATGCCGTTACGTCCAGCAAACTTTGCTTCAGTGATGAGGCCAGTGAGTAACTTAAAATTAACCTATTTCGGATAAAAAAAATTCGTGCTTTGTGGTTAATATTAAATCGGGAAGAGCACTAAATGAATCATAACATCTATTTACTCTTTTTTTGTAAAAAAAAATGACCACTCAAAGGCGGTTTCTAAAATGACTACATGTTCTATTAGAATTTTGGCTATATTGCAAATCGCTCTCTCGAAGAGGCTCCATTACATAGTCCTCTATCCTGCTTTCTGTTTACTGTCGCATACTGACGAATGGCTATGACGTTCCAAGTCCAGTACATCTTGGTGAAAGCACTTGCCTTACTTCTCTGAGTAAGCTCCTGGAGTTATCCCTGAATTGATCGAGATGAATATCAAGAACGTGGACTCGATGAGACATGTTGCGTTTGGGCACGGTTCTTTGTGAGGGCCTGAACGAGCTGCCTGAATGTCACTTTCAGCCACGTGAATGGCCCGTAAAACCCACGAGCCACTGCAACGAAACGGCTGCGTGCCCATTTATCCGTCCTGACCAGCTTCATTGCGAATTCGCTACAATCCATGATTTTCTTAATCCGTGACCCGGTGTAACAGACTAGAGTATACCCCCAGCCGGAGTTGCCCGAGGTTAAAACAGGCTAGGCTACTTTATATAAATAGTTGAAAGCGATACACACATGAATATTTACGTGATGGCTCACAAATCCGCACCGGCGCCAACCCCGGCACCTCATTCTCTGCTCTCCCCCATTCTTATCCTAAAGCACTCATTAATCCGATATCTCACTTGCCTCGTCTTTTCTATAAATTGTATCTTATATAGCGTATAAATGCACCGAAAGCCGTAGGGCACCGTGCACGCAGTAGACAACTCTCCAGCACATCAACGTGCCTACGTCATTGTGACTCTGCGCTGTAACAGACGACGAAATCTGTACATACTGCATAATTCTGGGAGGACCTCGATTTAATAAGGAATCTTGAAAACCCAGAATTCACTTTCCGGTCGTAAGGGTGGTCGCCTGTGTCGCCATGCTGGTGTGGGATTTTCCCGTATCAGCTTTATAAACCACAATTATTTTTTTTTAATTTGTCGTGCTTCAGCCCGTATTTGCCAACTTAATTTGAGTTGTAAGTAAGCCATTCGTCAGTATGCAGAAAGCAGATATTAAAGCCTCTTGAGGACCGCCATATTTCGGAGATCGGAGATCGGTCCTTCTGCTTAGCAGGACCGAGACTCCAGAACTCTCTTCCGCACTCTCTTCGTGCACGCGCCCTAGCCTGTAACGACGCCGCTATTGGCGCTGTTAAAGATGATAGTAAGTTTACGCGTTTTGACAGCAGCAGGCGTAGAATGGAGGTTAGCAGGAGGAAGAGCGAGGGGTATAGACTGGTGTAAGGAGCAGCTAAGTGAGTACGGCTTCTGGCTGTCTGCTGTTATGAACTCGGTGTTGATCATTACGATTAATACGATTGCTATGTCGCAGAACCTCCTTACGCGATACATTCTTGATTCCCTCAATTTCAACTTGAATGAGGAAGCGCCACTTGCCTACAAAGCTAGACGACCTTCCATGTCACGCTCCTTCTTAAACGACTTGACAGATCACCTATTGAAAAGCGGAACCGAAAGTTCTGACACTTACATTCAAGGCCAGCAATATCATAGCGCCCTTTGATCTATCTCAGCTATTTATTTACTTTGCGAGTGCTCGTATGCTAAGATCATCAGATTCTTCTACCCTGGCTGTCTCACTTTTTAAACTGAACAGCTTTTCCACTAACCGCACTTGCATGCTGACCCTGTGCATGTCACCGCTAACCATGTTATTCATGTTGTTTATCAAGCATGATCCCACTCACCATTCGATTGTGTTTGCTTTGCAGCAAATGTAAAGTGCCTAGAAAGAGATTGAGTTTTCCGAGGGCGCTTTATCAAGTGTATTATTATTATTATTGAGTTTACTGTAGGCGATCGTTACTTTTGCTCATAAGTACGTAGAGTGTGGAATTTCCTTCAGCATTCTCTTTGTGCAGGTGCTCTAGCTCCTATGCTTTTTAGATATCGGCGAAAGCACCTTGTCGGATATCAGCAGAAATTTTTTGCGAATGTTCTCTGTTTGAATGATTTAAACAATCAACAATAATACAAGAGTTAGTTACACTTAAAAAAATCCTGCTTTGCGTCATCGTTCAGACGGAGTTTATTCCGGCCCGGAGGGATATGGTTTGGCCTAGCCTATTTTACACCCCGGGTATAAAGTGGCCTAGGCCGTTTTAACTCTTGGGTATAACAATAATAACAAGAATACATTTGCTATAGCACCCTCAGGCAAGCCAATCTCCTTCTGGGCTCTTTTCATTTGGGGGGTATACTCTTGCCTGTAACGCCGATCTCATTAGAAAAGGTGGAGGTCTGGTAACTCAGAGCAGTTTAGTAGTGTGGCGATGGATAAAGGAATATGTTGATATATGACAGGAGACCTGCTCTCGGCAGTTCGACGTTTGGAAGAGCCACAATCTAGATTCTAGAAGTAGCAGTTGCCAGTATGGTTAGTCGGTTCTCACCAAATTCTCAGAATAGCAAAGGTAACGGCTTTCTTTTCTACTCTGCACCATCCTGTAAATATAATTATACAAATTAAAAGTTATGCTTCTTATGTTACTAAATATTGTGCGAGAAACTCCGTCCAACGAGTAGCAATTGTTGACCTTAACTTGCAGTTCTCTTGCAGCTTCCGCACATGAAATGAGGTGCTCAGAGTTTGTCTTTAACCTTGGCAAGTATGCTGATGTGTTTTTTAAGTCTGGCACGGCTTTGCTGACGTTTTACGAAATAAGTTTGCTCTCCTATTGTGTTTTATTGTCCACGCGTAGCGAAATGCATCAGCTGGGTGCCAGCATTCTCTTGATGCCCTTTCAAACAGAATGGCCATTCATTATTCTCCTACTTTGCAATAGCTTAAACTATAAGATTTGTGAACGATTTTGTGCGCCTTGATTAAAATCATAATTTAGGGGAAAATAATTTAATGAATTTAGTAATGATTTAATAAAAAGCACGACGCATGAACTTTTTCCTCAACCTTATAAAAATTTCAATGAGGGTACCTCTAATGATAGATTTATATGGGTACTACTCAGTAGTATCATGTTCGCCTAGCTCTACTCTATCCGCCTAATCACTACTTCTGGCAGCAGAACTGCGCCCGCTGTTTATGTGAACCTGATGTCCGCATCGTGCCTAGAAGCTAAACCAGAGAATTGCAAAATGTGTCCTGATCGCAGATGCAAAGTTGTTGAAGAACAACGACTACCATATTTTCTGTTTATTTAAGGCATGGAAGATTAGGTACCCACATTGTAAGCACAGATACAAATTAAATTACGGCATATAGTGGGTCTTTGTGCTTCGTCCTTCGTCTCCATGTACCTACTTACACTGTGCCTGCTGCGTGCAGATGTTAACGCTAATCATTAGGTAATGCTTTCTATAATACATCTATATAGTGCATAGAAAGCGGCCCAGTTCTTCGACGGTGCTATAAATATTTATTATTAATTTTAAATGAAGTACCTAGTTACCTAGTGCGAGCTGCAGCGCCGGTTGTTTTACTTCGATTCTGAGGTGAGGACCCTACAAGCTCACGCACTCAGATCTGATTTCTAAGGACTCAGCAGACCTGCATATTTCCTTTGAATCGAATCTGATTTTGTGACTGGCTATCTTTATGAGCTTCGTAGGTCCTGTAGCGACTGTTACGCATGAGTGTATATCTCAGACTGGCGTTGTCGCGCCTCACTGTCGCAGAGCCGGTTCTGGGACTGGGCCCGCAATCCTAGCTAGCCAATCAGTAAGCAGCGTTCCTGCTGTTATAGGCGCGAGCCAAAACGCTAGCCATTCGGAGCGCAACGTTTCTGAGTTGCCGTCGGGAAACAGTTCTGAGAAAGTTAACAAGTTGATAATTACTCGCTGCTGAGTACGGTTTCGTACGAGGGCTCCAAGTCATTTGCTATTCAGCAAGGCGCGTACACTCACTCGCAAAACAGTCATATTGACCCGCTAAATACAATAGCTCCGCAAATCTATTCGTTTATATTTCGCTATAATCCTGTGTCGCTCGCTTCTCCGAGTCACAGTTTGAGTCGTCTTGGAGAGCAAGATACAGAGTGAGATATAATACCCACTAGAAGGGCTTTCCCTAGATTAATCAGACCGAATCGAATTTCTAACGCCAGAAGCGTACAAGGCAAGAGCGTAGACCTAGGTCACACTCTGTATGCAGCGAGTGAGGAGGACGCGAGTGCTCGCGTGCATCGTGAGGATGCAATTGAAACAGAGCTACACGACTAACTGTCATCCTCTGAGATCCGTTGCAAATAAGCTTCTCGAAGCTCAGATAGCAATTGCGTATCACCAAACAACATGTCAACAACATGTTTTGAGAGTTTCAACCGTCTTCCGTGGATTTTGCTTACCCGTTCGTGAAAGACTGATTGCTAAGGTCAGTCCGGCTATTGTTTCACTCGCAGGTACCACAATCCTCTGGCAGAGACATGAAGTACTGGCAATTCATTTTTGTTTGGAATGCGCTTGCCAAAAGACGTAAAATGTGGTTGAATTATTCTGAACCCGGTGCGGCTTAATAGGCAAGGATTGAGTTTTTCAATCGTAGTTTATTACTATTCGGCAGACAGCACAAACAAATTACACAATCAGCCGCCTCAGCAGCCGTCGACCGACGTAAGACTTCAGTAGATGTAGTCATTAATTAAAGCAGTAACATCTACGCAGTGAAGGGCGAACGACTTATCGTGGGAAACTTTCCGTCTGGCCTCGGGTCCCACAAATTACTGCGATACGGCTGCCATTTCCACGATAAGTGTAACGAAACTGCGGATTTGTTTCTACATTATGGAGAATGGCATTCCTGGTTTAACCCCAAAATTTCGTGCTATTGCGCACGCACGTTCTCATAAAATAATCTCACGGCACTCCACAGCGAGGTCCTTTGCAGTTCGCAACTGGATCTTAGCTCTGGGGTAAGGCGCTCGCTCTTCACCCAATTCGTGGGTTCGAGCCCTGAAGAGAGGATTCTTACTTGGGGGCTGAAAATAGTGATGCTAGCCTGTAAGGCCCTGACCCTACATAAATTAGGCTATTAAATCAGCTAACCTTAAATAGCTTTTAAAAATATTTTTCTTATTAAAAAGAGTTTCGCTAAGCAGGCCGCCACTGTTGTGCTACCATTGAAGAGTAGAGTGTCATGAAATTACCTTAACCAGAGATCTCAAAGCAGCGAATTGCATCCCGAGATTCTGCACCCAGGGATGCGATTACGGTTTCTAGGGTGGTTAGTGTGGGGAAGGACCAAGTCTTTAGTTCCTATGCTCTTGAAGGCTGCAACTCACTATCCACGCACATCACAGCGTTCCTGTCAAGGCGATATTTAAAAAAAATAAATAAAACAAAAATACTAGCTGATTTAACAGCCCCCTTTTGTATAGCGACAGAAGAGCCATGACGGCTATCACCACCGCTTGCAGTGGCGATAAAGGGTCGCCCACCGCAGGAATCGAACCCACGACCTCGGGGCCGAAGTCGTGAAAAGCCTTACCTAAAAAAGGAAGCTTAAAATGCACACGCTTTGTTACTGAATTTAGTGGGTTTTCGTGATTCGTCTTCCGTGCTCAGATGCACGTGCTCAGATTGTGCCCGCTACTTGCGGATGTTATCACCAATCATTTGATAACAATAATAATAATAATAATATTGCACTTGATAAAGCGCCCTCAGAGAACTTAATCTCTTTCTAGGCGCTTCACATTTGCTGCAAAGTGATATGCAATTGAATAGTAAGTAAAATCATGCTTAAAAAGCAAACAAAATGAATAATATGGTTAGGGTGACATGCACAGGGTCAGCATGCTCTCTATGCAGCAGCTGTAAAGTGCCTCGAAAGAGATTAAGTTCTCTGAGAGCGCTATGCGAACATATGATAATAATAATAGTAGTAATATTAGTAATACACTTGATAAAGCGCCCTCAGAGAACTTAATCTCTTTCTATACGCTTTACAACTGCTGCAAAGGAAACCCGATATGATGGTGAGCGGTATCGTGCTTGATAAATAACATGAATAACATGATTAGGGGTGACCATGCAAGTGTCGTCAGTGGCAGTATGCACAGTGTCAGCACGCATAAGCACATAAAGGACGAATCACGGGAACCCACTAAATGCTTTCATAAATAGGTGCATTAAAATTTTTTTTTAATGTGTTCAAGCCAGGGGATGTCTTGATGCAAGTCGGGAGTGAGTTCCAGGCTTTGGGAACATACTAACTAAATGCATGGTCTCCAATGGATTTGAGGTTTGTACGAAATATAGGTAAACAGTTAGATTCCGCTGGAACGAACAATGAATTCGGTCAGCCATGTCAGCTATGTCGGGAGGCGAGAATGATTAGTTCCAAGTCAACCCACTGAGTGGTCAGGAACAGCGGCGACAGCAAGCGACTCGGCGTCTTCTTGCCTCTCCACCACAGCTGCAGCGAAATCCAACTCGATACTGCTCAGACAAGCAGTAACCTATTAATCCAATACTGTGCGCTTATTAACCCAATACTGTGCGCTTATTAACCCAATACTGTGCGCTTATTAACCCAATACTGTGCGCTGCATTAACAGCATCGTCAAAACCAGCACGTTTTCCGGTACGGTACAGTGCAAGGCTGCTCTTCGGGCGACGTAATCTTTTTCTTAAAGAGATCTTGAAAATAGTGGAATCGGGAGCAGACATTTCCTCGCCCCGAATTCCCCCGGAAATTTCCCCGGGACATTTCCCCCCTGGGGTAGGTCATTTTCCCCTGGGGTAGGGTTTAGTGCTCGCAGGCCTACCGGCATGTGCGATCGGGTGATTGCAGCTGGTGCAAAACTCCGCAGCTAGGCTTGTCTGTCGTGAGCGTCGCAGTTGCCACATTACTCCACTTCTCGCCGACCTGCACTGGCTACCAGTCAAGCAGCAGATCGACTTCAAGGTTTTGTCGCTCACTTTTAGGTCACTTCATTATTTGGCTCCAGCCTATCTCTCCGATATACTCCCCCATTAGGCCAAGCATCGTACCACCCGCTTTTCGGAATCCAACAGTCTTCAAATACCCGTACAAACCTCAAATCCTTTGGAGACCGCCCATTTAGTTCGTATGCTCCCAAAGCCTGGAACTCCCTCCCCACCGGCGTCAGAACATCACCTGACCTGGCCACATTTAAAAAGAACTTAAAAACACCTATTTAGGACAGCATTTAGTGGGTCCCTGTGATTCGTCCTTTAAGTGCTTGCGCATGCTGACACTGTGCATGCTGCCACTCACCACATTTGCATGCTGACCCTGTGCATGTCACCCCTAACCATGTTATTCATTTTGTTTGTTTATCAAGCATGATTTTACTCACCATTCAATTGCATTTCTCTTTGCAGCAAATGTAAAGCGCCCAGAGATAGATTGAGTTCTCTGAGGGCGCTTTATCAAGTGCATTATTATTATTATTATTATTAGTGTTTAGGGTTTTAGGGCTTAGGCTTTAAGAGTTTAGTGTTTTATTTGATCACGTATATATAAATATCTTGATTCTTCGTTATGCATTCATTAACATGGGGGGAAAGCAAAACATTAAATTATAGCTTTTGCGAGTAGACCTCTCAAATGGACTGTTGTGCAAGGCCAACCAGCGATTATGTCACACGGAATTAACAAAACGTCCAATTATATTTAGTTGATTGTACTTCAATAGAGCGTGAATTTCATTTGATCATATATATATATATATATATATATATATATATCTTTATTCTTAGTTAGACATTAATCGTCATTGGGAAAATGTCCTACCCCGGGGTGAATGCCGCGGGAAATGTCATAGGGTCCACCAGGGAGAAACGTCCAGGGGGAAGTGGAACCACTGAGTTTACTTGGTTACGGCGTGCAGAATATCGAGTGCCAGACCTCGAAGTTGGGCACAGACGGTAGACGCATTCTCTAGAGGAATCCTACCTAGACTACTGTAAGCTCTCCGGCGCTTCCACGGTCTCATCTCTAGCGCATTTTGGGTAAAATGCCGTTTTTCAGCCATTTTATAGCAGCCGCTATTCTTGAGTGTGTGCGTATGAGCAGTCGCACACCCCAAAAAACCGTACCGGCAACATATCTGCTTATTAATAATTACAGGACGCTTTTAAGAAGGCAAGCGGCATAAAGCCACCTAGGCGAGTGATTACTTACAGCGAATCCACTCATAGCATGCCCCTCCGGCCCATAGGATAAGTTGGCTTCACTAGATCTTTCTCTCTCTCTCACCAAGCATAAATACAGTGTATATGCATAGAAAAGACCACATTCTTGCAGTTTCAAAACAGTAGTCGCGCAGCCCTCGTGGCAAGCGAGGCCTAGGTACATGAAAGAGGGGTACAAAGCTTATAGCGCTAAGCATGGACACGTTCGCAGGCGCGTGATTTCTTACATGCTATGGCCGAACGATAAATAGATATTCATTAAAGCGTATTTTAGCTGCATAGGTTTTCGTATACGATTTTTGCAAGAACTTCAATTTTCGGATGAGAATTCTGCAACGAAAAGGAAAAGCTAGTAGCGATTGGTGTCGGGAGGCGAGAATATAATTTTCGTGTGGTTTACAAGAAATATTTACAAAAGTCGTAGGTGTGCAGAGTAAGCCAGCCCAGTACAAATTGGTGTGCTCTGAAACCAGGTTCATTATCGCGCCACCGTAATATTTAAATTTAAATTTCCGACCTAGCAGAAAAAGTTGCGCAGCCGTTGGAAGTGTCGAGTACCTAATAGGCGAGACGTGCTGTATACTCTTGATTTAAAAGCCTCATTTGTATGTCGGCAAAAAAACTTGAATGGTTAGCAATGCCGCTAACAGTTTGCAATAAAGAGTCACCCACTACATAACTAGAACCCATAAGCTGGGTGGTGAAGAGCGAGCACCTTACCGCCTGAGATATCAGCGTCGAATTGCATTGCCGTTTACCTATGGCCAATGACAAATTTAATTTTTTGTTAGCTGAAGAGAAGTTGAGGATTTTATACAAACCCGAAATCATACCCGTGATACGTAAATGTCAGAAATACCTGTACGTGTACTAAATCTTCGCGGCGGTTCCAGGGAGCGAAATTTTCAAGTCTGGTTCAATCAATTTGGCGTATAGCTAGCTAGTCGAGATGCACATTAATCCTTTAATAACCTATTGCTCTACAATGCCTTCTAAAACGGAGAACTGACTTGCTCATGCAATCCAAAAGGCCGCTTTTTGCACAGTAGAGAAAATTTAATTATTTGATGGCGTATCTCTGACAAGCACTCACAAAGTCCCTTTCCTAGCCACCATATATCACTCTATATACCTGCACGGTGCACATTGTACGCCGATCCGCTCCGAGTGTTGGTAGTGTAAGTGACAGACTGGCACATTGGTATCATGCAAATAGCAAAGAGGCGAGGCTGCTTCACTACTCCAGTCGAGGGCTCACGTCCGTCGGCAACAAATTCTTTGTTGCCCGTTGCTGCTGTGGCCCATCTGGCGCCACGTAAACGCCGCACTGTACATGCCAAGCTAGTCTAGCTAGTGCTTTTCCTAAACGTAACAATTGATCTTCAAAAGGAGCTAGCTCAGGT
Organism: Cristatella mucedo; assembly: GCA_009760855.2. NCBI lineage: Eukaryota > Metazoa > Bryozoa > Phylactolaemata > Cristatellidae > Cristatella > Cristatella mucedo. The sequence goes on from WPIO01000028.1 coordinate 3,947,936, forward strand.
TGAAATCGAGTAGCTAGCGAGGTGAATTAAAAAAAATCGAGCCATGCATTTTTGCAGTTCTGCGAAGGCGGCAGGAGTCAGCAATAGAGAGGCGTGACCTTGGTGCTTGAGATGAATGAAGAACGCCGCCGGAACAGAACCCTGTCAGTATATTTCAGCAGAAGAAGAAGCGCACAAACAAGGCAGCAAATCTCCCGCTTAATTGACAAGCGGTAACGTCGACCATCTAAGGAGTGCTTACTTAGGTAAAGTCTCTTTGCTAGTTCGGTTCGGTCTTTTCGTCGGTGTTTGATACTGTTGAACTCCAAGCCTCTCCCGATAAGTCTTTCTCGAGTGGTCATCATCTCGTCTTGACACCAGTGGGACTCCAATGTAATGTTTTAAACCGTATCTCAGTTCTAGACTCCAGAGAATCGAGGTCAACTGGCAGCCTGTCATCTGAGGACTCTTACAAGTACGAGTTACCAAGAGATCTCGGACTTTTATCTACAAGGTTAAGCAAAGTATACTTTTCTTCTACGAACAGCAACTAACGTAGCAAAGTCGAGACAATCCTCCACACCTACCGTATGCAGCTGCTTTCCTTTATCATCCTTTGTTTGAGAGAGTTCCTTGCTACGTCCACCATAAACGGGCCAACTATTTCCGTGAGCCATGAACCAGTTTCCAGTGTCACATAAAGGCAGCAGGACTCAGACGTCATAGTGCCCTGCACGGGGATTTAAGGACGAACATTTTCGGAAGGCATCGCAAATCCGCACTGCTTGAACGCACTTTGCCGCTTGCTGTAAGTAATTGTACCGACCTCAACACTTCCCCTTGCCGATTTCATGGCTAACCTCACTTGTGGTTTGTTTTCTGTTAAGATTTTGCACCTGAACTTGATGTTGCGTGCTCTTGCTGCTTCTGCTATTGTAATTAGCACAGCAGCCTCGACCACTAATGTATGCCCCCCTGCAGCAGGTGGTTGGGCAATTGACGCGGTGTAGCGTCCGGCCTTTGATGTAAAGACGTTTCCCGACACAGATGCACTCCCCCCCCATCTGCGGTGAGTCAGCCAGCTCGTTTATGCACTCGTTGAGGGAATACAGATTGAGTCTTGTTGACCGCTCACGTTCACGCTGTGTCTCCGTGAGACTCCACAAGATCAGCCGCCGCCGGAGCCACTGTTATACAACAATGATCAGCAGCCTCATGTATAAAGCGAGAGAAGCGCCCCAGTGGCCATCATTCCGCTTGCAGAGGGCATTACAAGATTGCCTGCCAAACCTACGACCGGGGCTTTGAAGTGTGATAATACACTTGATAAAGCGCCCTCAGAGAACTTAATCTCTTTCTAGGCGCTTTACATTTGCTGCAAAGGGAAATGCAATTGAACGGTAAGTAAAATCATGCTTGAAAAACAAACAAAATGAATAATATGGTTAGGGATGACTTGCACAGGGTCAGCATGCAAATGTGGTTAGTGGCAGCATGCACAGTGTCAGCACGCATAAGCACATCAAGGACGAATCACAGGGACCCACTGAATGCTGTCCTAAATAGGTGTTTTTAAGTTCCTTTTAAATGTGGTCAGGTCAGGGGATGTTCTGACGCAGGTCGGGAGGGAGTTCCAGACTTTGGGAGCATACGAACTAAATGCACGGTCTCCAAAGGATTTAAGGTTTGTATGAGGTATTTGTAGACTGTTGGATTCCGAAAAGCGGGTGGTACGATGCTTGGCCTGATGGGGTAGTATATCTGACAGATAGGCTGGAGCCATAGAGTGAAGGGACCTAAAAGTGAGCGACAAAACCTTGAAGTCAATCCGTTGCTTGACTGGTGAGCTCCTTACTCCTGGGCTGAGACCCTGGGGCTGCAGCATGTACTGCTGAGATTCGCACTTTGATATTCTCAAATTGAGTGCCGCGAAAGTAAACTTACTAGTTATGAAAAAACCGAGTGTTACTTGGAAATTGGAAAACTTAATATTAAAGAAATGAGCTTGGTAGCTTCTTTTCCATAGCACCTGCATGCAACTGGGGGGTTACGGGAACCAAGTGTTATTTGGAAATTGGGAAACACTCAAAATGAGCTCGGCCAGTCTATCTCCTGTAGGATCTGCACGCAATCTCGGTGTCTTGCTTCAAAATGACTTTTCACTAGACGGCGACATCAGTTCCACCGACAGTTCCGCCCACTTTCATTTACGTATCCTTGCAAAAATCTAGATCGGCATTGACTAGGGTACCACAACCACATCCAAAGTGGTCCATACATCTGTGATAAGATCTGGTTAAGCGTGTGTAGCTCACTTCTCAAAGGTCCTCCAGCCTGTTTAGTAAGGCACTAAGTAAGGCACCAAGTAAGATGCGAATAGCTGGTACAAAACTCTGCTTCTATGCTTGTTAGTCGTGAGTGCCTCCATTGCCACATTACACCACTCCTCATGGACCTGAACCGGCTTCCAATCGTGCAGCTTATCGATTTCAAGGTTTTGTCATTCGCTTTTAGGTCCCTTTATTCTCTGGCTCCAGCCGACCTATCCGAACTACTTCCTAAGGAGGCTAGGTGTAGTACAGCCCGCACTTTGACTCAAGTCATTTAGCTGTGCCTCGGTGCGATCTCAATTTCCTTTGGAGACTTTTAGTGCCTTTAGTCCACATGCTCCCGAAGAAACCAAGAACTCACAACCGACGTAACGACATTTCCTGACTCGACGACATTTAAATAGATGCTAAAGTACATCTGTTGCTCACAGCATTCGCTGGGTCCTTGTGAATTGTCTCTTGAGTGCTAATGCGTGCTACAAATTATCGCTAACATGTTATTGACACGCTTTCTTCACAGCGTGAGTAAAAAGTTTAGAAGGAGATTGAACTGTCTGAGGGTGCTATATAACAAATATTAATTTAACTATTATTACGTAGGCTTTTGATGCGACAAGCTCAGGCAAGCCTGACTGATAAACGAAGATAAGCGAGGTGACCGAAGTCGTCCTCGAGGAGAGGACGTCGTCCACGAGACCAGCTACAAGTGGCTCAATAGCGTTTAAATAAGTCGGCGTAAGAACAATTTCAAGTAGAAACTACGCCTCAGTAGACGAGTTAGTTGCCACGTTGAGGCCCCATTGGAAAGATCCGGTGGAACTTGCCCGTCACCGTTGCACTAGCATGAGAAGAGCCGCGGTGGTCGTCGGATGAAAGACGGAAGAGGACCGCTGGGCGGACGCGCGACTATGGGCCAGTACGAAGTGTCAAGGGAATGCCACGACCGGCTAGCGGAATTGGAGACTATTGGTATTTCCTGGCGAATTACATGCGCCGTCGCGACTCGGTAGGCGCTTAGCTCGTCTTGCCAGTGGGGAGCGCTGGGATTATTGCATGTAAAAGTGTTTGGAAGTAGTTGTAGTTCTCTGAGACAATGTTCTCTTGGGGCCTGTGGAAGAACACGCACGCTCGCAGCCTGCGAGCACTGGGTGGAGACCTCGCGATGGCTCTCTCTCAGACTGCCTACGCAGCCGCAAGCGCACGACGATCGGTGGATGGGCAGACGATGACTCGGCAGTCCTGCCCAAATCCATGCATTGGCGGCATCTGTGGTGACATCAATCTACCACAAACTGCCGCCAGCTGTCGGGTGGGTTCGGAACGGACAATGGCCCGACAGTGCGAAAAACAACGCATGCATGGAATATAAGGGTTGTCGGAGGAGTACAACGGGAGGGGAGGGCTAGATCCCTCGACGCCGGCAGCCGTCTAGTGTGTGTAGACTGGGCTTGGCTGGCGTAGCCTGAAATAAAGGTTTTGGTGTTGGAGCCAGCAGACTTGTTGCTCGGTCGCGCTACCCAGCCTGACGACAGGTCGTGCGGAGGGCTGTCACAGGGCCCTACACATTTGTCTTGTTATTGATTTTCTTTAAATTCCAATGCGAGCTGTGCCGAAGTCAAGTAGTCCAGCGAAGACAGCCACGGTAGGACCCAGTTTTGGAGCGCGAGTATGGGATGGTATGAGGGAAGACATGCTTCTACCGATCCGCCATCGCTATTGAACTGTACAATACACTTTTTGAAGACTACCGTTGTATACAGTATAGAACAGTATTTTTATATAATTCAACTGCACTGTTCCTTAAATTTGAGAGAAATCCTCGAGTAATCATTGAAATCAGCAGTATTCAATCATTGAGCATCACTTCGCCGTCGTTCTGCCCTTCTTCCCAGCACAGGTCACTTTCATTATCGAAATCAGCCACGTAGGTCTTGATGACCTGCTTATGCAAGATGCTGGTGTCTAAATCCAGAGACGACAAGCAGATAAGACTCCAGCATACGATTGCCGAAATGCATTCAGTTTACACATACTCGTACTCGTCAATCATCAACATGTTACCCAGAAGATCAGGTGATGGCAGAGTAAATGCTGGACAAAGCTCTACGGAGAGCTTTTTCCAATGTATAAAATATAAAAATATAATTCATTTGTATAGCGCCCCAAGAGAACTTAATCTCTAATCAGGCGCTTCACATATGCCTCCGGGCTCAAGCCCACGACCTTAGCCAGACCTTGGTCAGGGGCAAGAGCACCTTAACCGCTGGACCAATGTACGCAGTCAAAAGCCGCGAATCCAAATCCACTCCGGCGAACTGCCCGAGCAAACAGTGCCCACAGACGATCCTAAATAAATAATAAATCTGGGCTGATTAAACCGCCTCTTTTGTATAGCGACAGAAGAGCCTTTACGGCTATCACCGCCGCTTGCAGCGGCGATACAGGATCGTCCGCCGCAGGAATCGAACCCACGACCTCGGGACCGCGGTCGTGAAAGCAATCGCCTTACCTAGTGTGCCATCGCGGCTCACCGATCCTGCTTCTGCGTCATGCTGTTCGCAAATTTGCCCAATGTGTCGTTGCCGGCCAGCTTAATCCTTACTCTTACTGACATTGGTCGACGTTGTCTGCATCTCGGAATCGGCACCCAATATCTTCTGCCGTTTAGGCTTGTGTATGGTACCTGGATCGAGGGGTCTGACGTCTCGGCGCCATTTCTCGCACCCGTTCGTATGAGCACTGAGCCGTCGTGCTACGACTGCTGCGATCGCTGCCTGACCGACCGCAGCACTTGCAGCTCGCGTACGCAGTCTGGTTGGGGCTCGTGGGCGCGCGATGGCGGCACGACGAAGAGCGAAGCCCCCACAAGCGTGTCGTTACGTTGTCGACGACGGCTGCATTTTATGATACAGCAGCCGTCGTGCGTGCTGCCCCGGAGCACGTGGTGTTAAGAGAGAGAAGAGAGTGCATAGCGCGCGTGCAGGCCGACGCACGGGCAGAAAGTGAATTGCGCGGCCAGGAGCGCGTCACGTGCCGGCAAGGAGCGCGCCCGTTGGGCGGACGGAACGTCGGCTGGGGGTGGAACCACGTGACGGCGATGACACGCCCATAGTATTAGCAGAGTGTAGTTCTCTCAACGTCTCCGAAGCGCTCGCAGAAAAACAGGGTCGTTATCACTCGGTATTGCGAGTGACTGGGGTGAGCCAACAAGTCTGCCGATAACCGCCTGTAGCGTCAGAGCGCCGCGGTTTGGCGGGACGGGGGGTCACCACGAATCACGCGACTCGACGGACCGAAAAGCTCGGGTGCGGGAAAGGGCCACTGGCCGGAAAGCCACTAAGCATTCCCGACTACTAGCAGTCAGTACTGAAGGAACCAAATTGTACAGTAAAACTTATTTCGCAGGCTGTATTAAACAGCTGTTTCGAACAACCTTAGGCCGCTAGACAAATGAATAAAGCTCTTTATTTATCAATGGCCGCCACCCGCAGACCGCCGGATCGTGTCGTCGTGCAGCGCTGAGAAGACCACCGCCTAGCGCGAGCACGCGCAGCGTAGAAAGCTGATGCTGTTGAGATGGCCTACTCAGAACGCTTGATCTGCTGCGAATCGAACTGTACGGCCGCAAGAGAGAGGAAGGAGGAGTGCGAGAGACGAGGAGCAGACCCACGACTCTCGGTCAGGCAGGCACGACGCGCAGCGAACGACCTCGGCGGATTGAAGTTGCAGCCAACGGAGCCCCCACTACGCCTTGCACGTCGAGCGCACCGCGCACTACCGAGACCGGCTGCAGCGGCAAGCGCCCGCGCTTCAGCGATGCGACGCCAGCGACGCCGTGATGATGTGTTTTTACCCTATACGACATTTTTATTTTCTCAACTCGCATCTTTTTCCCTTTTACAACATTTTTAATTTTTCAACTCGTTCTCGTTAACACTCGAACTCGTTTCAAAACTAAAAACGTTGTAAAATGAAAAAAGCGCTCGTTTCAAAAATAAAAACATCGTATAGTGGTAAAAACACATCATCACACTCGTTCTCGTTATCACTCGAACTCGTTAAAGTCTTTAAGACTAGAATATCTGTTTTCAAAATCTTTATATATTATAGTAAATATTTTTTGTTGCAATTTTATTTTTATTTAAACAAAATATTATTACCTTATATAGCAAGATGGTTTTTCCAATTAGACAAAGAAATTCTTTTGCGTCTGAGACAAGGAGATTAATGAATGTTGATTTTGATTTGCCAATAACTAAATATGATCGTAAAGCTGAAATAATTATAAAAGAAAACATAATTTCTTCAAATGAAGCTAGAAGATTGATGAGTATTGACTTTGATCTTCCTTCAATTAAATATGTTGGTAAAACTGGAAGACTTAACAAGGTAGGATATACTAATCCGATTGTAACTGCTGGTGGAAATACTTTAACTTTTACATATAATACTAAAAAATGGTTTGGAGACTTCGAGACTTTAAGAGAATCACTCAGATATCAAACAAAATTATTGCTTAATAGAGTTAGAGAAATATGGCCTTTTATTAGAATTAATTTTAGAGTATCATTTGATATGAAAACTTTTGATACTGGTGAAACTGAGAGAAGAGGTTCTCAATCCAAATCAATTTTAACTATGGATAGTGAATCAGCAGATGAAATTTATGATAAAATAATGCTTGCACTTGGTATAAATTCTGAGTTACTAGTTGAGAGAGGTGTTGGTTCTGGTTGGCTATTTATTGGCTTTCATTCATTTTCAGTTGTTATATCTAAATATATTCCAATTGGTGGTGGTTCATATGTTGAAACCCCTGATTATCTCGCTAAGAAAAAGTGTGTTACTAACATAAAAAACTATGATGGTGAGTTTTGTGCACAATGGTGTGTTTTGAGAGCTCTAAATCCAGTAGAAATAAATAAATGGAAGACAAATGATTTAACAAAAATACTAAATGAGCAATGCCCCAGTTTAATTAGTGAAATCGAGTGGCCAATGAAAGTTAAAGACACAAATAAACTAGAGAAAGCTATGAATGTTAGCATAAATGTTTACTCATGTGGATACAAATAGTCAAGAGTTTCTCCTTTAAGAGTTGTTAAGAAAGCTGACGAAATTCCAAATAGACATATTAATCTGTTGCTTATAACAAGTGGTGATATCGAACATTATATTTTGATTAACAATTTTGACGCTTTGTGCAGGCCATCTAGCTCAGGAGGAAAACAATATTACTGTCATCGGTGTTTAAATAGATTTTTTGACAAGCTTCAAGTAGATGAACATTTAGAAATATGTGCTAGTATAAACTCAGGAACAACAATATATGTAATGCCAGACGAACATAATAAATTTATATCATTTGATTCATTCAAACATCTTAATGTATGTCCTTATGTTTGTTATGCAGACTTTGAATGTTTAGTGCAAAAAGGAGAACATGATGACCACTTTTCAACACACACACCATGCTCGGCAGCATATGTTATAGTTGACTGGAATGGTGAATTTGTCGATAGGTTTTTAAACGTTGGTCCTGATTGTGTGAATACTTTCTTAAAAAGATTATTTGCTGTATCAGATTTTTATAAAAATTGACTAGTTGAGAAAAATTTAGATAGCATGATGATAGATTTAACTGATGATGAAATGAAAGGACACGATGATGCAATTTTCTGTTGGATGTGTAAAGGTCCTTTTAATCAAAGAAATAATGAGTTGAGAAAAGTATTTGACGATTGCCATTTAACAAATAAATATAGAGGTGCCGCACACCACTCATGTAATTTTAAAAGCAAGCACGGACTTAAGAAAATGGCAATTACCTGTTTTATTCCATAACTTTAGGGGGTACGATTCACATATCATTGTTAAAGCATTAGAGAATTTTAGCGTTAAAGCAGAACCAATTGCAAATAATTTAGAAAAGTACATGATGCTCAAAGTTGGTGATTTGGTTTTTAAAGACAGTATGCAGTTTATGATCGGGTCATTAGAAACTATTGCTTCAACAATGGGAAAAACAATTGATTGCTTTCCAATTTCAAATAAAGTTTTAAGCGAAAAGTATAAAGGAAAAAATCTTAATCTTCTTACTGTTAAAGGAGAATATTCTTATGAGTTTATGGATTCTTGGGAAAAATTTAAGTGTGATTCTATACCTAGTAAGGAATCTTTTTACTCTAATGTTTATATGGAAGGAATATCGGACGATGATTATAAAAAAGCAAATGATGTTTGGAAAGAATTTGATTGCAAATCATTCATTGATTATCATGATTTATATTTAATCACTGATGTTCTGCTGTTAGCAGATTGTTTTGAAAGTTTTAGAAAAGGATTGATATCTAAACTAAAATTAGATCCTGCAAACTTTGTTACAACACCAAATTTTTCATGGAGTGCTGTGTTTTGGTATTCTGGTGTAAAAATTGAGTTATTAACAAACAGAGAAGTTTATAACACATTTAAAAAGTCAATTCGTGGTGGAATTTGTCAAGTTAATAGTAGATTAGTTAAAGCAAACAATCCTATGGTACCGGGATATGATTCTAGCAAACCGACAAGATGGATTACCTATCAAGACGCTACATGTTTATACCCAACAGCAATGATGGAACTTCTTCCACAAGGAGAAATTGAAGAGTGCTCAATTGATGGATGGGATAGAGAACAAATACTATCATTACCTGATGAGTCGGATGTTGGAGCTTTCTTTGTTGTTGCTATTGAATACGATCCTAAAACAAAAGAGTACTATCATGATTTACACAATGAATATCTATTATGCGCGTCTAACAGAGTTGTTGATTGTAGTGAGTATTCTAATTTTCAAAATAAATTTAAAGTAGGTGCCTGTAATGTTCCAAAACTGATGTGTGACTTTTCATTAAAAAAAGATTATCTAATTCACTATAGATATCTAAAGTTTTGTTTGACGCATGGAATGATAGCTACAGTAAAAAGGGTTTATAAATTTAAGCAATCTAAATGGTTGGAACCATTCATCCAAATGTGTGCTGATATGAAAGCAGCAAATTCGAATAAAAAATTCTTGAGAAATCTTTGGAAGTTGATAATGAATGCATTTTATGGTAAAACATGTGAAGATGTTGAAAAAAGAGTAAAAACTTATTTGATTAATGTTATTGATGAGATAGGAAATAAAAATTTAATAAAAGAATACGAGATCCTAGAATGGTAAACTTTAGAGATTTTAGCAAAACATTAACAATATTTCAAATCAAAGACTAGGTTAAATAAACCAATGTTTATAGGAAGCGCAATTCTTGACTTATCTAAATTACATATGCAGAAGTTTTATTATGATGTTATAAAATAAAAGTACAACGAAAAAGTTAAGTTAATCTATACAGATACAGATTCATTGATTATGGATATTGAAACATCTAATTTATATGATGATATGAAAAATATGCCAGAATGGTTTGCTAAAGATACGATTGGAAAATTCAAAGATGAAACAGAAGGAAAAGTAACTGCTGAAGTATGTGCTTTAAGACCAAAACTCGATTCAGTTAGTATCGTTAATGCAGAAAGAAAAGCAGCTGCAAAAGGTCTTACAAAAGCAGTTTTAACTAAAACAATGGGCCATGACACTTTTGTCAATTGTTTAACAGATAGTGTATCAATCTTCAACGGAAAAACAATTGATGGCTTTACAGAAAAACAGATTAGAAAGTTTTATAAGATATCGCAGAGTAAACACGAGTCATTTACTGATAAATTAGAAAAAGTAGCATTATCCGCCTTTGATTCAAAACGATACTGGTTAGACTGTGGAATCTGCAGTTATGCTTATGGACACTATAGAATTGCTGATGCATTGAGTAACAATCTAAATCCAGGACGATGTAATACTTGTGATATTGGTGAATTAAAGAATATTAACTAATATAGATGCCAAAACGAAAGAGTGAAGAAATTGTTGAACCTGAAGCAAAAATAAAAGTCGAACATGATATTCGAGAAACAACAAAAGAGTTATATGAGTTGCAAATAGAAATGGAATATGACAGAGCAGAAGAGGAGTTAATTTTTGAGATGGCAGGAATACATTTATATTAATAAATAAAATTCATTATTATAGAAATGGAAAATGTTGAATATGAAGAGTCCGACAGTGATGATCTTGATTACAATCCAGAAGAATCAGAATATGAAAGTGATGAGTCAGAATATTCAGACGCTAGCGAAGGAGATGAATATGAATACGATTACGTAAACGAAGAGGATGAACTATAAACAATTTATATTTATATAGAATAGATGTTTCTAGAATTTTGAGTTGCGAACAATCAAGAGATATAGCTCTTAAAATTTGTCTGCAAAAGTTAAAGAGAGTAGATCAAAGAATTGTCAAGCATTCACTTGATAAACTTATTCCAGACTTGGATAGCTCGTACACTGCCGGTCTTATTGAGATTTGCGATACCTGTGATAAACTAATGGAATGCAGAAGTAAAATAAATGAAATGTTAACAGAAGCAGAAAAGAAATCAAAAACTCCAACAAATAAACAGGGTGTCCAGATTAATTAATTTTTTATTTTTTTGTAATAGTATAGGAAATGTCGACAGCTGAAGTAACTGATGCCAATCTTGCTATATCTGCAACTCTGCTGAAAGCATATGTTGACTATCTTGTAAAGTCTAGAATGACTGCTTATGATCAACAGACGCTCGAGTCAGATATCTCAATTATGACAGATACATCTGTAAAAAAGTTTTATATTGATGAGTGTGATATTGAAGCACAAAAGGTAATCGATTCTGGAATGGCAAGTATAACAAGCGATCTTGAAGCAACAGTTAGATCGAAAGTTGATACTCTTCTTGATACACCTAGAGAAATCTCTAGTTATACAACATGGATTGCTTGTCAGCTACCAACACTTTCAACAGTTATCTCAGGTGTTTCAGGAATGAAACCAGATATCTCTGGAATTGTTAAGGATGAATGCTATGCAATTCTACCTGATATCACTGATGGAACAAGTGCTAGACAAAAAGCAACACTTGCTGCTCTAGTTGCCCCAGCTGCTCCAGAGGTTGTTGCAGATCCGAATGTGCCAGTTTCTGAAACAGTTCCAACAACCGCATTGTAAATAATTTATTTATATAGAAATGAATGTAGAAACTAGAAGTAAAGATTGTCTAACAGTTGCACAAGGTCAACAGACTATACAAATTTGCTCATATCCCATGGGAAGAATTGAAGACATTAGGAGTACACTATTAGAAGCATTAAAATTAGTTTTAGGGTACAAAGCTTTAAGAGTAAATCATTCAGAAAAAGAATGGCATATATATTTATAAAAGTTAGAGATGGGTCAATCTTTTCAGAGTTTCTTATGATTTGAAAATAGATAAAATAAATAGTCTTAAATCAGATGCATACTCTAAAAAAATAGAGTTAACAAAACAATTAACAGGAAAAGAATATAGTATACCAACAGAGCTTATTAAAGAAAGCCTAGATTGGAAATTTTAACTACCTACACTAGAAGTAATTAAGTTTTGATTTGGGTGAATAAAAATATCAGCTAGATAAATTTCAATAACGTCTAAGTTACTCGGGGTTATCATATTACCATAATTCAGAACTGGAAAATGTATAGTTACTGTAATATCATTAGTAGAAATATCGAATTGTGTTATATAATCACTTAATAATAACATATAATTATCTCCAACTCCATAATAGGTAATATTAAGAAAATTAGAGACAGAAATTTGGTGAATATAATTTATGATAGTAGTTTATAACTACAAAATTTATTAAACTATCAATATGTATATTAAATTTTAGTTTAACATCAAAATAATTTACTCTAGTTAAATTCACATCCTTTAGTATAATTAATTTTTTCAGTTATTTGTTTTTCTAAAACATATAGGATTACATTTTTTTCATCGTAAATATTTAAAATCTTAGGCAAACCTCCAGGATCCGTCTCATAAATATCTTTTACTTTAAGTTCTAACTTAAAATAAATTATTTGCGATTCTTGTATATCTGATTTTCTTGCTAAATAATGATTTTCATTGAAAGCGAGGTTACAATCAAAACCCGACAGATTTTCTATCTTATTGAAATTCAAAGAACCTGTATCCATTTGTGGAAGATCATGTTGTAAAAGTTCAGAGAGATCTCTATTTGGTAGATATATATTAAAAACATCACTTAATTGTTTACCATTATTTATTTCACCTACAACTATTAGTTCATCAACTGTTAAATCGCCATTTACTGTGAAATCTGCCTTAGTATCAGTATACTCTTTTGTCGCAATATCATTTCCTTTTATCGGAGCTAGTAGATTGGCATATTTTTTTGAGTTTGCAGATATTTTTCCTTGTATAAATTGATCTGAATCTTTTCTTATATAGTTGTTATCAGCAAATTATTTTCCAACAGCTTCTAAAGGATCTACATTGCTTCCAATATTTACTATTCTATTATTAGACATATCCAATGTTCCAATCATTTGTAAATCTTTTCTATTTAGCATTATGCTATTGCTATATAAACAGTAACATTCATTTCTCTATCTAACAAACTTGACCCAGATATAAAAGTAGAACTAGCAACTATTTTTCTACTAGAATTTAAAATATAACTACCATACAATTGATCAGCTTGCGTTGTTAGTGTTGATGGTGGAGGCATACGTACTTTTGTTACTCCAGAAACTTTATATGTCACTCCAATAACAAATAAACCTCTTTGAATCACAATGTTGCTAATGTTATTAATCCATCTACCACTAAATGTTCTGCCATATATTTGTGTTGTCAATGACCCATCCATTGTTCCTATAAAATATACAGCTGTAACATTTCCTCGTATTCCTCGAAGATAGCCAAGATTTACTCCATCATTTGGATTTACAGGAGCATTTTGTATAATTATTGGATTATTATTCATATTCAAAGGACCATTCATTCTTGCATCATTATATTTTACATAATTAGCATCCATATATGCAAACGTTGCAACATTAGTTGCTAATGATGGTGTTGCTGAATTAGCAATATTTAATTTTCCTTCTACAAATAAATCTCCATTAATAGATCCACCAGTTTTTGATATTTTAGTATCTGCATAATCTTTTGTAGCAGCATCACTTGGATTAACAGGATTAGCAAGATCTATCACTCTATGATTATTCATATCAAGATCACCATCAGCAGTTGTTCCTCTAGATACTTTTGTTACAAAGTTTGTATCTATATACTATATACTATATACTATATATCTGTATATACTTTCTGTTTACAGCATCTGTAGAGTCAACAGGGTCTCCAAGATTTGTATTAGATTTTGATTCATGTTTAAAGACCCATTCATAATATCTCCAGTCTTACGAATGTAATTTTTTTGGCTAGATCATTTCTACGATATCCAAGCGACATTCTATACAATAGTAATAATAAAATCAATATATGTAATATTACTTGCAACTCTTAAATTATCTATCATATATGTGCAGGTTCCATCAATATTTACAACTAAAAGAAGAGTACCAGATACACCATAAGTGTTGTCACTAGTTAACTCTAAAAATGTTCCAGTAGTGTTAGAACACCATAGAATATTAGATACTGTTTGAAAGTTTGCTACTGGACCAGCAACAAAAGTTTTATAAGGTGTTGCATAGCCTACAACTTGACCTTGTTGATTAAAAACTGCAATATGTGCAGGAGTTGTATTTAATGTAGAAATTTCTGTTCCTGTTCCATTTACATCAATATTAAATATGTTTAATGGAACAATAATTGAATCATTTGTAAAACCAGTAAGTCTTAAGTATAAAGTAGAGCATTTATAAGAATCAACAGATTGCTTTGTTACAACATCTGAATTTTTCAGAGAGGTAATTCTGTTTGATCCTAGATTAAGAGTATTATTAGAGTTGCCATTGAAAACTTGAGTCATACTTTTTAATAATCCATAGTTTATTACTTTGTAAGGCCTAGAATCTTGATAGACAGTTCCGTCAGCAGATCTTCCAGATATACCAGTAACATTTTTACAGTTCAACTGGGATAGCATTTTTGCGCTATTCTTTGGAAGTAAGTCAGTTAAGTTAGAAACAGAAGCTATTTCTCCTGAAACATTAGTTGCCACAGTATTAAAGAAGTCTGAATTGAGAGCATAATCTTATTGCGTCTCCATCATTTACTGGAAAACCAAGATTTGTAATGCCATTTCCATTAGCATCAAGATCACTAAAAATATTATCATTAATCTTTGTGACATTTTCCATTCTTATATATATGAAGAAAATAAAAGGCGGTGATCTGAAATCTGGCTTAGATACAACAAAAGAAGTATTATCAGGAACAACAACAGCAGCTGAGCTTGGATCAAAAGCAATTATAAAAGTTGCCCCTAAGATTGCATTAAAGCTAAGTCTGAGAGCCTCAAATAGGATTGCAACAATTGTTCCAAAAGTTTTGCAGTCATTCAAAGTAATTGGAACTGCTACAAAAGCACTTGGCGGATTTCTATCAGGAATAACAGGAATTGTAGATTTAGGATTATTCATAAAAGAGATTGTCGATGATATTGCTTCAGGAAAATATGGCAATTTTTTCTGGAAAACAATTGCAGATAAAAAGAAGGACTCTCAAAAATGGTAGCATCCTTAGAGGTTGGCTATTACATAAACGAGATTTTGCTAGAAGCAGAAAAAGCTAAATCTGATTGGTACTTAGATCCTAGTAGATTTCTTTCAGAGACATTCGGAGAGGAAATATCTTGGGATGCTTCCCAATTAGATACAAAAGCTTGGAGTAAGAACTTTCTTGAAGTAAGATCAGGAGGATTTTTGCCTGCAATTCCAGCAATCATAGCAAGTATAGCTTCAATTATTGGATCACTTGGTTTAGGAGTTTCCATAGCTGTAATTGTAGCAGGATTGATTAAGAAGATTATTGACTCAACAATGTATACAGCTAAGGCACCACCAATGAATACCCATGAGGAGAGAATGAATGCTTTGAGTTTACAAAGTGAAAGACTAAAGAATGCAATTACAGATATAAAAAATATAATAGAATTACTTGATAGAAACATTGATATTGATTTGAGTGACAAAGTGCAAAACTCTGAGGTGAAAAACAGATTAGATTATCTTAAAACAGGAAAGCAGTTAGTGGAAGTATCAGGAGTAAGTTATTCAGATAAATTAAAAGAAGATATTGAAAAAGTAGAAAGTAGTACTATTGGAGGGAAAAAGACTTGCAATTATCAAGCAGAGAGCGCAATGCTACTAGCTAATCTGTTTGCGCAATGTAAATCGCAAGAAGAAATACATAGAGAAGTACTAAAACTAAGAGATAATTTGAAATCCAGATGTCGAAATTAAAAGTCTGTATGTCTAACTATTTTACAATCTTCCGTAAGTGTGTATGTGAAATTTAATCTAGCATAATTTAAATGCAAACGGATTGCAGCAAGGTCTCTAGCAACAGCTGCATCTTCTGCAGAATCAAAATAACCAAGATGTATATTATTATAATCTATGTAAATATAAGCTCTCCATTTATTATGCTTTTAATTAAATGTAACCCCTGTACATCCCGATGCGTTATTCCTTCTTCTTCCTATATTTCTCATATTTTCTGATCTAGTTGCTTCACGCAAATTACTGAAACTATTATTTAATTTATCGTTATCAATATGATCAAGCTCTTGCATAGGAAACTGTTCAGTCATAATCAGCCATGCAAGGCGGTGGGCGCGGTAAATTTTTCTATCTATTTTTATTTCTCTATAACCACTATGATGAATTCTTCCAGCAACACTTTCTGCTCTTGCTTTTCCTCCACTATTTGTTTTCCAGAAGAATTCTCCAGAAAAAGGACAGTATTGCATTAATTCTAAAACTCGGTTTCTAAAAGCACAAATTTCATCTTGATTCATTCTTAATATATAATAGTTTAATTTGCCTTTAAATAAAATTTAATTTATTATAGAATGGATTATCATGAGATAAAACTAAACCTATCAGATCATCAAGTAAAGCAAATACATAAGAGTGATAAACCTATTTCAATCAGACTAAAAAAAGAAGACCTATCAGGCACAGTTCCAATCTTTGTAACAAAAACACAACTTGCTCGAATTGAAAAATGCAAATCTAAAAACACTGGCATACAATTGAATCTTTCTCTAAAACAACTAAAACAAAATAGACGACCTGGCTCAGGCATAGTAGATTTCATAAACAAACTTATTGGAAATCGTGAAATGCATATGAAACTCCCTTCAGGAGTAAAATCTGAATTTGTTCCAGGTGGAAGTTTTAACAATACTGGTCGTTACTCATATGCCGGGCCGGGAACAAAATTCACTCAAAGGATGAATGCATCTTATGAAGACGTGAATGATCTAGATAGATCTGCTTTAGTGCACGATAGCTTATACACCGAAACTGGATCAATGACTGAACCTAAAAGAACAGAAATAAGAAACTTGTCAGACTTATTATTAGCTGAGTCTGCTGCTAGAATTGCGCTAGATCCAAAACAACCAAATTACGTACGTGGAGATGCTAAGACTGTAGCAGCCGTGATGAGCGCGAAAGCCAAATTAGGCTTAGGCATTGCTGGTGGATTAAACGATTCATTTGCTACTGATTTTCTCATAGATAAAGTAAGTAATCCTGCTATCCTAAATAAGATAAAAAATTATTCTCGAGGAATAGTTGATAGGATGCTTGATATAACTCGGAAAAAGATCTAAAAAATTTAACTTAAAACTAATTTTATTTTTCTATTTACTTTTTAAAACTCTGCTGGATTGAACATTGATCTCTTTGGTGAACTATAAACTTTCACTTGGTCAATCTTTAATCTAATATTTAATCTTTCTTCATTATTATAATATTCTTTTGAAACATAACTTCCATCAAGAATTCCAGTGATACAAAAATCATTTCCTAATTTTTTAATTACATCTGCAGGACTAGATACTTTAATTTGTTTATTATTCTCATCAAACATAATACTAGGTTTCTTTCCAAAATCAAATCTTATTCCAATTGTTGACCTTGCACTAGCATCAAACCCCTTAAATTATAATTGTTCACTCGATCTATCTACAATGTTTTGAATATAAGGAAATGATTCTTCTGTTATATACATCCACGCACTAAGATAAGGTTTTGAATCTTTTGAAATTTTCTCTTCAACATGAACATGTGCAGGCTTTCCTTTAGGAATAAAAACTGCAGAATTTCGGAGGACTACAATTTTCTTTTCTTGATTTTCCATTCTATATAGTGGAAATATTTTGTTTAATTCAAATTAATAATTGCATGACTGTACCAAAATCGACAAATTCCATTAATTTAAGGAAGATTAAGCACCTCATTCCACAATCCGTTTGATTAAACTTTTGCAGTTGAAAAGTCTGAAAACTTGGTGTAACACCAAAATAATTAATCACTTCTGGCATTGGATGAGCACCGAACGAATCAAAATAAAAACATTGATCGCCTATTTTTTTAAGAGCTACCCAGTGATATATTGCTAGATCTGATTTTCCAGTATTGCAAATAAGACACTCATTCTGTTCTGGAGAACTTAATTCATCTCTTGCAAATACACCTCTGAAATTTTTTATATCTAATTCTTTCACATAGTTATTTATTTCGAGATCAGTTAGCGATGTGCTTTTTACTTTTTTTAAACTGTTAATAGTTTTTCTTAGTTCAGAAAGTATTTGTTCTTTACTCATCTCACCACCAAACTTTTTCCCATGAGACAAAACTCCAGTACCTAACTTTTTCCCATGGGCTAAAACTCCTGTACCTAACTTTTTACCATGAGCTAGAACTCCAGCTCCAGTAGATCTAAGCTTAATAAAATTTGACTTTTTACTTTCACAAATCACACAAATTGCTTTAATCATTCCTCTAAGACCTTTCGTACTATCAATCTCGATGTATTCCTCATGAATGCTATCTGTTGGCTTCTTACATTTCAAGCAGTAAATTTCCATTTCTATAATATAAAAACTTTTTTTTGTATAGGAAATGTCTCTTCGAGTAAGAGCGTTTAATTTTGGACAAGATGTGGATACTGGTCATAAAGAACCTTTACCGAATGTTCCAATCAGAGCTTTAGTTTTAGGTCCAAATGGTTCAGGTAAATCTCAACTTATCATGAATTTGATATTTTATGGAATGGTTAATTATGACAGTTGCACAATTATTGCTTCAAGTTTAGGTCAAAAGTTGTATCGCGGACTTATGTCAATGACAAAAGAAAACAAGGCTTACTCATGGGTGAATGGTATTGATGCTATGCCAGAAGTAGACTCGTATAAGAACTGCAAGAATGTAGTTGTACTTGATGATTTAATGACTGAAGATCAGACAAAGATATTAGACTATTTCACACGAGGAAGACATAAAGGTTTAAACATTTTCTACCTTGCTCAAGGATTTACGAATATACCTAGGAGAGAAATTAGAAACAATGTAAATTTAATAATAATCTTTAAGCAAAACACAACTGACATTGAGTATATCCGTGATGCATACGTTGGAGATATTGATAAGAAACAATTTAAAGAATGGGTTAACTCTTGCACTAGAAACCGTTTTGGATATTGTGTAATAGACCTACCTAAGACTGAATCAGAAGGCAGATTTTGGTCTGTTGATTCAGAGGGAAAGCAATTAATGACATTTTTTAATTCTTAATAAATATAGTAAAATGTTTAATGGAAAAATTTACTCAAGTGGTAAAAACCTTACAAAGGAAGTGTTCAAGAGGCATTAGATTATGAATCTAAACTGCAAAATCTGCAAGATTTAAGAGATGCAAACATTCTAGAAAACTCTGTTGAGATACAAAGAATAGAATCAGAAATAGCTATAAGAGATGTTGCTGAGCATAGATTAAATGAGCAAGCACTAGAGAGATCTACTGATAACTCAGGTAAAGTTGTTGTTGAGAAACTTAAGAGAATTAGACCTAAACTTGCTTTACAGATAGAAAATAAAGAACAACTGCAGAAAGTTTTAGAATACAAACAAAAACCAGACATATCAAGTACTATTCAAAAAGCAAGAACAGCTGTTAGTGGAGGAAAGCATAAAAAAGCGATTACTATAGCAAATCAAGCAAAGACATATGCAGCAAATCCAGAAATACGAGAAGCTATTGATGCTGCTCAAAAAGGTTTAGCTGAAGAGTTAAATATATATCCAACTACTGGCACTCCAAAGAAAACTGTTGCAGTACAAGATTATGATAAAGCTAATCTAATTAAAATACTTAAAGAAAAAAATGGATATATTCCAAGTTATGTATCAAGAATAATAAATAAAATTGATAGTACAAATAAAGATTTAAAACTATATGAGCTAGGAGTAAAACTTACTAATGAAAAAATGTATACTGCTGAAAAAGAATTAGAACAAACTGCTCATGATGTCCTAGAATACGCTATGGATTATTATACTAAACTTGATGGTAAACAAATGGATGAATTAACTACAGCATATGAATCAACAATTGATAAAAAGAAAGATTTACTTGATATTATTGGAGCAAAGAAAAACTGGTGGAATATCTAAATCTATAAGAAAGATTGTTGAAAACCTTAAAGATTGTTGAAAACCTTAGTGAGGAAAATCTTTCCAGTGTTATTACAGAGCTAGATAAAAAGAAAAAAAGAAGTGTAAAAGAGCAAAGAGTTTTAGATTATTTAAGACCAAAAGTTGGCAAAGGAATAGAAATAATACCATTAGTTTTAAAGAATGATTCAGAAGTATTTGATAAGATTGAATTGTGGATTCGAGAGCTTGCTGCTGGAAATACTGGAGTAGTAAATTCTATTAGTGCTGCTGTTGACTACCTTGCAAAATCTAGAAAAGTTCCAAAATCATATGTTGCTTAAATTAATAAACTTTTATAAGATATATAGAGAATGTCAGATCTTCTTGACGTGGCTAAGGATATTCTAAAGAATGTTGAGGCAATCAAAAAGGATACCATTGCAGGCAAGGAAGGATATGTTTTTAACGTGACTGGAACTACTAATCCTATTGCCGTAAAAATAAATAATCCAATAAGACTTAGGAATAAAAGGTTTAAGGTATGCTTCAAAAAATTTGTTGGTACTAACTCTATTAAAAATATAACAAATAAGAATAATACTTTTGTTTACAGAGTTAGAGGTGGAAGTGAACGAGAAGTAATTATTCCTCCTGGAATATATGCAGCTGTTTCTGATGATGTAAATATTGGAATTGCTGATACAATAAATAATTCTATTGTATTATCTGGAAATGATAAGTTTGTTTTAGGTATTGATACTGCTACTTCTAATTCTTGGATTACTATGTCTGCTGATCTTACATTTGTTGCTGTTAAGTCTACAATAGCTCCTTTACTTGGATTTACTGGAACTGTTTATACAACTGATAAAACATTACCAATAAGTACATATGCTTCATATGCTGAATCTATTGATAAACGATTTATGCAATTAACTACAGAACCAGGATATAAACTTACTTCAGATAATGAAGTTTTTGTTTCTGACTTGAATTTAATTATTGTAAATTGTAATTTGGTTGCTAGTGGAACTAGTTACATAAATAATATCGAAACACAAGCTCTAAGAAGTTTTGCTTATAATTTTTATCCTTGGGAACAAATGGTATATGAGCCGAATACTCTTGAATATCACAATCTTGTTGGAGAATCTATTTCTGATATATTGATTACAATTACAGACCAAAATTCAAAAATTTTAGATTTTGGTTCGCAACAAATTACTGTTGTGATAGAAATTACTGAAATATTATATAAGAATGTCTATAAGAATCACTGGGACTACCAGTTCTGATTCAAAGACTCTTGTTCCTCCATTGATGCTTGGATCTGATCCTGGTTATAATAAAATAGGCTTACGGAAAGTTGAGTTTACATATACAAACAAAATAATATCAAATATTACTACTGGAGTAAACGATTTGCTTTGGTATAAAACAGTAGCAGCTCCACTCAATTACTCAATCGCTATTCCAGAAGGATATGATGATGCTCAAAAGATTGTTTATGCGTTAAATCAAGGACTATTAAATGTAAAACCAAACTCTGTGCTCATCAATCCTGCTAATAGAAATAGTACTGGAATAAGATTTAGCGTCGATGCTGATGATAAAAAAAATAATGCAAGTTGTTGGTGATTTTGTTGTATTACTCGGAAAAAATTCTGGAATAATCAACTCTATTGGAGATACTCTAGGTTTTAATTCAAACCTGCAAGGCACATTCGATGCTGCAATGGTTGGTGGAACGCCACATGAAGCTATAGAAAAAGCAATGTATTTCTCTGGTACTTATAAAGCTTGGAATAAAATGCAACTTCCTGACAATTCTGGAGTAAAATGGATAAGCATTGATTGTGATTTGGTAGATCCTAATAAGAACTATGTTGAACATAAAAAAGGATTTTTAGAGCAGTCTTCATCTTTATATTTAATTGACATTGATGATATTGATGCAGGAGAGAAGGTTGACGTACATGTTCCAAATATTTTATTCTTGCCTACTCGTGGAGACATTGATGGTGTTGGCAATATTGTAATTAGTTTAACAGATCAAAATAGAAATAGAATAAATACTATTACAGATGTTATAGCTACTATAGAAATTTCTAAATAATATAGGATGGGTATCTATGCCAGAATTGGTCATGGTAGAATAAGTGGTGGAAAATATTATGGATCTGGTGTTCTTGACAAGATCATTGAAAGTGTTGGAAAAGCAGCGCCTGTGCTTACTGGACTAACTGGGCTTAGCATGAACATTGCTAATAGAGGAATTGAAATGCATCAAGCTAGAAAATTAACTGAATTACAAACAAACAAAGAAAAGATTGACCAGGAGTATGCTAATAAACGTAGACACATTGATGATAAAGCTGAAGAGGAAAGAAGAAAGAAAGAATATGAGTATGAATTAGAAAAAAGAAAGAAAGAAGAAGATTATGATAGAAAGCTTAAAGAGATTGATCTTGAGATAAAACGAGCTATGCTTAACAAACTTAAACCTAAGAAGAAATATAAGGCAAAAATGGAGGATTCTGATATTGAGGATTATTCAGAAACGTTAAAGAAAAATGATCCCAAGGCATATAAAGAAATAGAAAAAGTTATAAAAGAGAAATCTGCTGTTCCTGCAATTATGCCTGCAACAAGAGCTGATGGATACGGAGGATACATGAAAAAAATTGGTGCTGGTTTATACATTCAGAATAAAAAATACATTTTTACTTTTTTATATAGAGAAGAAATGGCAAGTGCACCGATTGACACCATACTCGAATTAGGCGATCCTAGTTTTCCTAATTATAAGATTAAAGATTATCAATTTCAAGAGTTTTATCAGACAAATGGAAATGAAACAGATAGTATTGCTCGTAAACTTGTAACATTTACTGTTCCTGGTGAACAACAAACATGCTATGTACTTTCCGATGGATATCTCTTACTTGAAGGTCAAGTGCAAGTACCTAATACTGGAGCTGATGCAACTAGTAGAGCTTTTACTAATTCTAAAAGAACACTTGCTGCTGGATTAGTTAACAATGCTGGTGCTTGGTTATTTAGTAGCATGAGAATTAGACTTGGTGTTGAAGAAATTGAAAGTCTTCCATTAAAAGAATCAGTTGGAAGTGTTTCAACTCTTATGGGTCTTCTATGTTATCCAAATGATTACAACAAAAGTGAGGGTCCAGCAACCGGATGGAATAAAGACGAAGCAAATTCATGAGATGATATGAATACCGGTCTTACTTCATACGTAAGTCCTAATGCATCTGGAGCAACAACTTCAAATAATGGTTTCATTTATAGAAGAGGTATTATAAACAATATTATTGACGCTGATGCCGATATTGGAACATTTAGCATTGCACTTCCTCTAGCAAGACTTTCTGGTTTTTGTGCTGATATGAATAAAATTCTATATAACATTCCTTTTACTCTAGAAATGACTAGAGTTGGAGGAGATGATAAAAACTTTATTTTGACTGGTGCATCTGCTGCTGCTGGAACTAGTACAAATGCTATTGCGACTAAGGGAGCTGTTGTTGTTGCAAATGATGGTGCTTATACAACTTTTAGAGTTGCTATGTCAAAATGAGACTAGTTGTTCCTTGTGTAACACCTAAAGAAAGTATTCAAAGAGCACTTCCTAATATATCAAGTGAAAGATCTAAGAAAATAAGACTTAACTATAGAGTTAGACGATATGAAAATATTACCATAACTAGCCTTAACCAAGGACTTAAATTTACTAAATCTCTTTCAGTTCAAAATACGATTGATAAAGTTAGATGGTTGATTGTTGCAGCTCAAAATTATAATAAGTTTGATAGCTACACTGGTAATCCTTGCACATATAACCATTGTGATATTAAGAATGTTTCTGTGCTTGCTAATGGTTCTAAACAATATCCTTCTGTCTTAAGATCTGGCGAGCCTAAAAAAGGAAAATGCTCTCCATCATATATGGATTTTACAACATTCAGAGAGCAATATCTTGGGCTTAATGAGATTGCAGACCCTGTTGGTGTAACTTATCCTGAATGGTTATCACTCTATCCTATTCACGTTATTGATCTGCAATATAATGATGAACCTCTTAGAGTCACTTCCAGACTTGATGTAACTGTTGAATTTAATTCTGCTTTACCAACTGATGGCACACAAATAATGATTCACTATTTAACTATTTGGGAGAACACTGCAGAGCTTACATCAAACGGCAATGGAGCAAACTTCACTTGCAACAAAGGTGTTACTGTCTATGATGGAAGCGACATTAAAAAAAATGTAAACCAGAAATATAATGAATACATTTGATTTTGTACAAGGTTCAGATGAGTGGAAAAAATCAATGTCCTTGAATATTGGAGGCTCAGAGGTTTATTCAGTGCTTGGAAATGATTTAGTATTTGGAGATCAGACTGAAACTGACACAGAATTAATTGCAAATAGAAAACTAAAAAAATACACTGCTAACAATTCTAGTATGAGATTTCCTCCAATGATATTCGGTAAAGTATTTGAACCTATTGCTGCAAAGTTTTTAGAAATGAAACTAAAAGTAAAACTTGATAATGCAAACGATTGTGTTAGTAGTGATGGTGTATACAGATATTCTCCTGATGGAATAATAGATAACAATACTCTAGTAGAAATAAAATGCTTGTGGAGCAGGAATATCATTGATGATTTTATACCTAAACAATATCATGCGCAGTGTTTACTTGGTTTACGTGTTTTAAAACTTAGTGAATGCTTTTACTCTGAGTTTGAGATTTTTGTTCCTGGATTGAATTGTAAAGAACCTCCGCTAGATTATGTAGCAGCTGGAAATGTAAGAATTCCTAATACTGATTTGGATAGGCCAATTAGAGAACCAATTTTTATGCTATTGCTTAAAGATGAAAAGTATTTTGATTTTAAGTTTGATATTATAAGCAAATATGGCAGATTTAATAATAAAAAAGCAAATGGTTATGATATAAAGTATTATATAAGAAGATGTTTGATTCAAGTAGTTGAAGAAGATGATCCTTGCAGATTTTTGAGAATAGTTCCTATTGTTAAAGAAGTGTTAGATAGATCGAAGATTTTAATTAGTAATTATATAGATGAGTCGACGACATCATTGTGATAACCACGTGAGTAAAATAAATGGTTATATTCTATCAGACCTTGATGCAAATGAAAATAGAATTATTAATATGAGAGAATCTGTGAATTATGGTGATGCTGTAACAAAAGCATATGCAGATGCAAACTTTATTGTAAATAGTGGCACTTCTTTAAATTTACAGAATAGACCAATTACAAATCTTGCTCCAGGAGTTAATCCAACAGATGCTGTTAATGTAAGTCAAGTATCTAATTATGTTAAAAAATATGGAGATACAGTAACAGGAGATTTAAATATGAATAGTTTTGCTATTACTTCTACATACTGGAATTCTACTGTTACTACACTAACAGTTCATCCTGATGATTTTTGTGTTACTTACGGAGGATTGAAGCGAGATGTATTATTGAAGAATTATCATGCTACAACAAATTTGAATATGAATAATAACTCTATAACTAATGTTGCTGAACCTGTTAATTCTTCAGATGCTGCGACAAAGTCATATGTTGACAGAACTGTTAAAAAAATAACAGAAGTCGTCGTACTTACATTTAATCCTAGAGCGATGAACTCTATTACTAATATTTCTACTGCATACTCTTGGCAAAATAAGAATAGTCCACCTATTATAATACTTGAGTGCTATGGTAGTTGGATCTTCTAATTGTATACAATTAAAACCTAGTAGCGATACAACAATAGTATCTGGAGATATAAGAGCTATAAATACTTCTTCTAGTGGTATTGATTTTAAGTATTACGCGTATTTTAATAGATTGCCTGCTGATTATTATTATACTGATAACATAGGAAATATGAAGGTTAATCTTTTAATTTCTTACATAAGTACCTGAGAAGTACAAATGAACCAGTAATACAATTAATTCTTTTAATTTAGTTGCTTTACGCTTACCTTTTACTAATGGGAACAGTTTTGCAATATGCATTATTGATTCATGTTCTAAACAATGATGAATGCAGAATAGCTCGGAACACCTTTTTTAAAGTGTTTCTTTGCTAAGCAGTATATTTTTGTAGGCCTTTGTTTAGAATATTTATTCCTTGCATAATAACAATCTGCGCAAATTATTATTTTGTTGTTTCTTAAAATACAACAATCGAATTCTGTTTCTGTACTATCTAAATCACACATATACAACGCATTTCATACTTTAACTTTAGCCTTCTTTTAACTTTTTTGCAAACTGGATGACCTGACTCTAAGTATTCAATTCCGCTAAATGTTGTCGAACAGCTTTCACAAAATATTTCCATTTCTATAGAATGTCATTTTTAACTCTAAATGAAAGAAAAAAGGAAGGTAAACTTAATCCAGAGTCTGATATAAGTCAGATATTCAAGCCAAGACCAAAAGTAATTCCAAAAGGTTTCTTTGATACAGCTAAACCTAATGAAAGTCATCAAGCAGACATTTTGTATATGCCGAATGATTCTGTATACAAATATGCTTTGAGTGTTATTGATGTTGCTAGCAGATATAAAGACTCGAGACCACTTAAAACAAAGTCTTCTAAAGA
Organism: Cristatella mucedo; assembly: GCA_009760855.2. Classification (NCBI taxonomy): domain Eukaryota; kingdom Metazoa; phylum Bryozoa; class Phylactolaemata; family Cristatellidae; genus Cristatella; species Cristatella mucedo. The sequence goes on from WPIO01000028.1 coordinate 3,974,510, forward strand.
AGTAACACAAGCTATAACAGATATTTACACAAAAAGTTTATTGAAGTGGCCAAAGAAGATAACAGTAGATCCTGGAAGTGAGTTTAAAAAAGAATTCATTAAAGAAATGAAAAGACATGAAACACATGTTATAGAAGCTAGTAGTAAAAAGAGTGTTGCACTTGTTGAAAGAATGAATAGAACTGTGGCAGAAAGAGCATTTATTGCGCAATATGAAAAAGAATTAGAAAACATTAATAATGGAGATTTTACTAGAAATAAAGAATGGATTTATAATTTACCAAAGATTATTGATTATCTAAATAATAGCATTACGAGATCTATTGGTGAAGAACCTGTAAAGGCGATAAAAAAGAATCTGTAAAATTAAATATACCAAAATACCATAGAAAAGTTGGAGAACAAGAAAAATTATTAGAACTTAGAATAACTGTTAGATATTTACTAGAACCAGGTGAAGGAGAAGATGAAAAAAGAAGAAGAGCTACAGATCCGATATGGAGTTTAACTAAACATACTATTGTTAGAAGAATGGTAATGAAAAAACAACCGTTTAGATATTTCATTAATGATGTTAAAAGGAGTTTTGTTAGAGAGGAGTTGCAAGTGATTAAACAGGACTAATTTCTATTTGTGAACGTCGTTCTATAAGATTTTCAAACTCTTCTTGTGTTACTACTTCATCAGAAAAAGCATCTGTTATTTTTTAAATAAACTGTGTGTTAGAATCAAGAGTAAATCTTTTTCTTTTATCTATTTCAACTAAAACACCGTCAACTGCGATTAGCATAGCTGTTAGGGCTGAGAAAGCTGATACTGCATTAGTTATTTCAGGATGAGCATGAACATGTGTTGTAGAAACTGTAACTCCTAAAGCTACTAGTATATTTACAATTTTAGTTATATATCTTAATCTTGTTAACTTAGTTAGACACGATCTAACTTTAACGTTATATGCAACTACTTCATCATATCTTTGAAGAGCAAATTTTTTTCTTAGATCTGCCATTTTCCTATAATTATTAAAAGTTTTTCAAACCCATCCTGGATATAAATCTTCTTCATAATCTGGAGAATCCATATAATCAATGAAAACAGAAGTAATATCATAGCTACGATCATTAAGATAAGAAATTAATTCTTCAATATCTTCACATGTCTTTGGATGTCTTGGTTTTAATCCGTCAGATTTTTCAGCAGCTGCAGTTTTTAATCTTCTGATATAATCTTGATATTTTTCTCTAACTTGTCTGCTAAATTTTACATTACTCATTTCTATATATAAATAAAAAGATGTTTAAATTAAAAAATTTTTTACTATAATATATAAAGATTTTGAAAAATAGATATTCTAGTCTTAAAGACTTTAACGAGTTCGAGTGATAACGAGAACAAGTGTGATGATGTGTTTTTACCACTATACGATGTTTTATTTTTGAAACGAGCGCTTTTTTCATTTTACAACGTTTTTAGTTTTGAAACGAGTTCGAGTGTTAACGAGAATGAGTTGAAAATTAAAAATGTTGTAAAAGGGAAAAAGATGCGAGTTGAGAAAATAAAAATGTCGTATAGGGTAAAAACACATCATCACGCCGCGCGTGCCGAGCGTGAAAGAGCTCTGCTCGGAAACTTGACGTCTCCGTCGTACTCGACTAGCGTCGTCGCGAATTCCCGACTGCGCCGGCGTGCGTCAGCGCTCTTTTACGGAATCTTTGGCAGTTATTCGTGTCGCTTCTTTCACCGAACTTGGTCGTCAGCCGCGCTGCATGGCAACGTAGGTGCGTGCCCGCCGCGCTGGCTGTAGCTACTCGATGGGCGAAGCCGCTGTCCATTCGTAAACGCCGCATACGTTCGGACGCAGGTGGAGACGTACAAGGCTGCGGTCGCCTCGTCGCACTCTGACGGCGACGGCGTCAAGCCTTGGTGCATTTCAAAACTGGAATTGCATACGACTAGTTCCAGCCCCACTCCAACCCAGCAGCGTCCTATCCGGGTCCGAATGACTACCCGGCGCGACTGGAGCGAATAAGTTGCTTTAAGAGAACGTCACACCTCCCCTGTGGGTCGAGCGAGACCTGCGGTCAAGGCGCCAATGCACGTCCGCACTGGTTGAAGCTGAAAAGAGTTTCATGATCTATCAGGAGGCTTTTTGGGCACAGCCAAACGCTTGAACGAGTCGGCAAACGTCGCAAGCACCCAGCCGCCTTGAAGTAAGGATCGGGTGGTGACCTAGAGCTTCCTCTGACAAGCGTCGTTCAAGGACCTCTAGCCCGGAGGGTAAAATGACGGACGGTGCTCAGGCGTTTTAGTCTTGGTTGGCGCCTGGCTATTCCCAGGCACTTTCCGACATAGGTAGCGCTTTCTCCCGCGCTTGGGAAAAGAACGAATCCCTATCTACATGGGACCCAGGCCATTTCGTTGAGACTGCGAAGACGTACGGCGTCATCCTGACAGGCGACTTCTTAGCCATCGCGCTCCTTGCGGTGGCGCGGACCGTAATCTGCGGTACGCAGCGACTTACTTCGTTTTCCAGGTACGGTTGGCTTGGGAACCTTGTGCGTAATTACGAGCGCGTGCTCTCAGGCTGGGCGTCAGCCTTTAGATGCAAGCGCAACGGCGCGGAGGGCGCCGACCTTAAGGCGCCATCCGCGCCGTTGCTACTTCGATGCGAAGCGTCCTCTTATATCGCGGAGCGTTCTTCCTCCTAGTGTCTCGTGATGCTTGAGCGGTACCTGCATGTAGCCCGTAGGCTCTATGAGGCCACCCCATTACCTAATGCAATAGGTTGCATTTAAGGAGTCCCAGATACTGCTATGGTATTACATTATCCTTAAGGTGCAGCCCTTGCGTACACTCCACTCATTGTTAAATTAAACGCTCAGTTAATTAATTATGGGTTTGCTGTTGATTTGGGATGCACAGCTGTAAGATCGATTGCCATCGTTGAAGGAAATCGGTTGTCAATGGAAATAGTGCAAGATAGGCTGTGTTCAGCAAGCTCGGTGCTGGGTTCTAGGTATATTTTGTACTTTGCTGGGTGGTTGTGGGTAAGTCAGTTAGCCCATGCCAGTTCTTTCGAGAAAGGTCAAACAGTGGCCACAAAGGCAAAAGCTGAGTAGTAAATGCAACGGACTCAACAAAAGCGGTACACTCAGCAGGCCGGAAGCAAACTCGCTCGCCAGCAAAAGGGGTGCACGAGGATTGAACGTATACCACGAGTGGAGTGGCAATAGAAAACCAGTGCCACATCACCAGCACAACATTCGACTCGTCAAAAAACTGCTTTAATGGTCTAGCAGTTTGCTGAGGGTCGTTATCTTGCTGGTAAATATAACTATGCCCCAAACAGAGTATTTGCACTTTCGCTTGACCACCTGAAGGTAGATGTGTTGGTTTGTAATACTTTCGATCTGATGCTGATGCTTAGTTTTTTCGGTAAGTAGCCCTGAAGCAAATGCCTTTGTCCAGTCGAATATCACGGTCGGTCATAGTAATGATAATAATAATATCGTTTGTACAGCACCTCCAGTGAGTTAAAATCTCTATCCGTGTTTTTAACTCATTGCGAGAGAATCAATAGCTATGGCTTAGGGACATAAACGTTGTCATAAGCATACCAAAGCAAACAATAAAGACCCGAACAGCTAACGGTTAGCAGGGCATCCGGCATCCTAGTAGCGTGCCATAAATCATACACGAGTAAGTGCGAAAAGTGCACTTGAATGAATTAGACATTTACCCTGGGGTGAAAGGAAAGCTGACAGGAACAGGACATATTACGCTGAGACTTAGTGGTGAAAACTCATTGCAGGTAGTGACAGAAGCCGGAAGTGAATTCCAGACTTTCGGTGCATACGAGCTGAAGGCTCGATCATTGGACGACTAGATACCGAGGAGTAGACGGTTTTTCAGAAAACTTTCTAGACTAATGTAGAGGAAGCAGAGCTAAACTCACATTTCAAACAAAAAACTGCAAATCCGCCGACTAATACGGTCTGATTTAAGCCTTTTTTGTTCTAAGCCTGTTGGTAGTTTTAATTTATAACTGCTGAAGAGGATGTACCTTGATAACTCTCGGCTGGACGGAGTTTCCAGATTGTTGATAATGTTTAGAGGGGCGTCGAAAATTCTTGGACGAGCCTGGCTCTGATGTGGTACCAATAAATATGAATCTAAATTTTGCAATGTCAGGTGGCTCGAGCTCGACGTTTTGGGGGTGCTGCACTCGCTAGAATGCTTGCTGCAGGTATTGAAGGCTCGCCTGTAACTTCCAGCTGGCGGTCTGCTTGCCGATACTGCTTTGGCTGATTGCGTTTGAATGTGGTAATTGTTCACTCCAGCTGACGTATTGTCCAAAGCAGGCTCCACATATGAACCTGTTAGTGTAATGTATCTCCTTCTGCTACTCCAGAAAGCCACAAAAGCTTTGAGGGTGTCACGCAGGAGAGTTTTGTTTAGCGAACTCACAGCCTAAGCGGCTTTCGGTACGCAACATTTTGGTGGCCAACAGACTTCATCTCACGCAACAAAGAGAAAGAGGGAAGCATAGCAGAGTAAGGAGACAGTTGAGGTAGTCAGTAGCATGAAAGTAGCAGCTCGGGACCGTTGGAAAGGATGAGCCATAGTCGGCAGCAGGAGAGTAGTTGTCATTGCGTAAGAATCGTGGAGGCGAGTTCCACAGTCCAGGACCTGCAGAGCTAAAGCTTATGTCGCCAACGGTTTTTAAGCAGAAGAATACAACAGCTAATGTATTTTTCACACAGGACCTGAGGGCGCGAACAGGCTGAAACTGACGCAGCAGTTCAGCTAGGTACAAAGGAGCCAAGCCGTGGCGGGCCTTGTGGGTCAGCGTAAGAACATTGCTCTGGATCCGTTGCTCAACTGGCATCCATCCTAGCTCTTTTCACAAAGGAGACACATGCTCAAACCGCTGGGACTTGAAGACTAGCCTTGCAGCCATATTCATAGTCTGCTGCAGTGGCCTAATAGCTTTCTTTGGCAACCCAGTCAATAAGGAATTGCAATAATCAAGCCGAGACAGAACTAAGGAGGTAGTTAAATTTCTTACAAGCAACTGTGGGAGACGGCTCCTAATCTTGGATAGGGATCGGACGTGATGGTCGATCAACCGGCAGCCATCCTAGCTATTTTAGCAAAGGAGACACGTGGTCAAACCTCTGAGACTACCTTTTGGTGGGGACCCGTGTCCCCGCAAAGGCCCGCTCTCAAAGTGAATTAGTTAGTTATTTTCTAGAAAATAATCAACATCGTATAAAAACCTCAGTTATACCTGTCATGTTCGCAGCCGAGGACGCCAACGCAATTTCCGCATCCGCTCACTTCGCCTTACACAAAGTTCGCAAAGAAAAAACTCGGTCGGTGTCGAAACGCCGAAGAAGAAGCGTCCGAAGAAACCGCCCCGCTCTACAGCCTCGCCAGACCTCCTCACTCCTGTCTTTCATCGCCAACAAGTTGAGAATACAAATTGAACTCCGATCGCGGTATTGCTTTATTGACCAAAAGAAGCCGGTCGAGCCTCTAGCGAGGTCTATTATCTGACTATTTTTCGCTACGTTTGAACGCTTTTTCGAAACCCGGTTCCATTTGGGACCCGGGTCCCCGCCAATAGGTTCATATATATTAAGTCAAAGTACGGCTCTTTTCTGCGATCGGTGCTAATCGCAGGCGGCACTGAGGTACATCTGCTGGGTCAGTTTACCTGTTCGCACTGGACTTTTCGAGCAGGGAAATGCAAGCCGCGGCTATCGGTGAAGCATTTACTTCATGCACTTACCCCCAACGATTCCCCGATTGGTTGCCACTTCGCAAGCCTGCCATATGGTACCGTAGCAAGAATATTCCAAAGCTGTTGTAGCAAGTTTTACTTAAAGTCAGCCTGCTACGAGACTTGGCAATTAAAAGGTAGCACAAATATAGCCCAATTTCCGTGCTTGCAAGGCGACCAGTAGTTATGTATTAGGCCTGCTGTCGTTGTCGAAGTGTTAGGTGAGATAACTTTTTATGACGAAGATGGAATTTGCAGTCTTTCCTCACAGATATTTGTAGTGGCGATTCTTGGCTCCCACTTGGCTTCCAGCAATTTCTAATAATCAGCTGCGTTGTCTCAATGGTCTTCCGGCATATGCGATTGCTCATACTCAAACGTAATAATGGTGGTGAAAATTGGATCTCCAGACCACACGGGCATGAAATACTGCTTTATTGCTATAGGGAAGTCGGCACCTGCAGCAGCACATGAGAGCAAATGTGTCTGTGGCTATATGAAAAAATCGCACATAGGGTTAACCACAAGAAAAACACGACGGAGGAATCCCGACTAAAGGCGCTACTCTGAAGCATTCTACTAGGTACTGGACCGTGATGGCTCATGAGGTAAGGTGCTCGCTCTTCACGACCGAAGTCGTGGATTCGAATCCTCCAGTGAACGATCGATCCTGTATTGCCAATTGCATGGCTAGTGATAGCCGTGCGGGCTCTTCTGCCGCTATACGAATGACACAGTTAAATCAGCGCATACTTTACTTAGGCAACGACCCTTTGATTCCCTAACACGATGAAGCTCTTCGGAAACCAGCGAACCGCCAGCCGCAGAAAGTTGTTGCCGCAGTAAGGAGGCTTTTGGCGACAGCCGCTGCCACCCTGCTTGATCTCTGTTACATGCAGTATATGCTGTGGAAGTTCCTACGAAGACCTGAGATACGTAAGAGAGAAAGAAACAATTGCTGAAACAGCTGCAGACAGCACTTGTGGTTTTTGCCATCATTTGACTGAGGTCTGTGATTGCCAGCACACAGAGGGCAGCAGCACCCCGCGAAAAGTACTCAGCAACATTTGCCGATGGCTTCGCAGCCACTGAATCAAAATTTGACACTAATAATAAACTTGATGAAGCACCCCCCAGAGAACTCAATCTCTTTCTAGGCACTTTACATTTGCTGCAAAGAAAACGCGATCGAATGGTGAGTGGCATCATGCTTGATAAACAGCATGAATAACTTGGTTAGGGGTGACACGCACGGGTCAGCATCCAAGTGTGGTTAGTGGCAGCATGCACAGTGTCAGCACGCGAATAAGCACATAAATGACGAAACACGGGGACACACTAAATGCTGTCATAAATAGGTGCGTTTTTAAATTCCTTTTAAATGTGGTCAAGTCAGGGGACTTTGTGACGCAAGTCGGGAGTGAGTTCCAGGCTATGGGACCATACGGACTAAATGCACGGTCTCCAAAGGATGAGGTTTGTACGAGGTATAGGTAAACAGTTAGTTTCCGAAAAGCGGGTGGTATGATGCTTGGCCTGGTGGGGGGTGGGTAGATATTTGGTATGCGCAACCCTTATCAAATTGCTATAGAAATGCACCACCTATTTATTTTGGTTTAAGTACTCACTGACTGTGGCTGATTTGTTGCTTTGCTATTCGCAGTGTGTAGGCCAGTAGCAGTCCAGTATTAGCTTATAGCCAGAGCTATTGTGTTATTGACGTGAGTGGCCAGGTTTATGGTCTTGTAAATCCTCCTAAGATTGATGGCCCAGTGATGTTTATGGCCCAGTAACGTTTATGGCAAAGCCACCAGCTTATGGGTCATTGAAATTAAGTTTATTGCTTTGCTATTCATAGGGTATGGGCCAGTGGGGTTTATGGCCTTGCTATTTGCACTGTGGCCAGTTTATGGCTCAGCAGTGTTTGTGGCACAGCGACGTCTATGGTGCTTCTGCCGATTTATGGCAGTGGGCAGTTGCGACTTAGACGCTTGGCAAGGTGGTGGCCTACTGGTCTCCTAAGGCGTTCGTGTGAATAAGCTTCTACTCAAGCTCAATACGGTAATGAGCTGCATGACTTCTCATGCGAATGGCATGACGGTTAGTTTTGTAGGCGTTTTGTTCGCAGGCATCGGCTGCCGCCTGGCAGTAGATCGCTTCGGTTCTGCCAGAGCTTTGTTGAACTCGGCTAGCTTCGTTTATTGCATGCCACCGTGTGTGCCGGCGAATTGGCGAATCAAACTTTCCTGAAACTCTTAATTAAGGACCGAAAGTAGGAGGATAAACTTGAAGGATGTATTATTATCACTCGTGGCCGGTCAAGAATTAAACCCGAGCTGAAGCAAAACTGCCTGCAATGTAAATAGGCACCATTCGAGGAGAACGAATATAAAACTTAAAGTAATGTAAAAAAATTGTTCTGTTAAAAGTAAACTATTATATTGAAGCTTCTATACTCATAACTAATTTAAAGCTAGTCAAAGGACAGAACACCTATGCTTTAGTGCCCGTCTGAAAATGGGCCGTTCGGTAGCTCCCATTCACTACGTTTCTTTCGTTCGCGTTCTGCAGCCACCTTGCACACAGTGGTCGCTTCACAATTGGTTGCCTGCAAGCTATGTCAGCAGACACGAAACCGCCCAAGCAAATTGTGCGGCAATGCTACGCGTGTTCGGACGAACGAGGGTGCCCCCCCCCCCAGAACCCCCCTCGTCTATTGTGCCCGCGACTCATGCAGCGTGGCCGTACACATGTTACCGTATATTGCAAGTACCTACCGGCTCGTGGTTCGAGTCTCAGGAGAGAGCAGCTATGGTGAAATTCGATCCGTGTTCCAGCAAGGAAGATGAGCCGCCATGGTTCACACCACGTGCCCACCTCGGGTTCACCCATCTCATCGCTTAGCTGTTACGTCGCTGGCCTACACTTGTCGGCAGATAAGCTTGCCTGTTTGATAGATCTTTAAGCATGTGCCCGATTCATTTTGTGTCTTCGCCTGTTAGGTTAGCAAGTTGACTCTCCCCCTTTCCAGTATGTGGGTAACATCAGCCTCCGAATTGGCTGTTCGACGAATCCCGTTTGGTGCCGGTGCAGTGACTCAGCCAGTCGCCCGATTTGAACCCTATAGAAGGACTTGGGAGCGATATTGACAGGTAGCTGAGGTAAATGTTTGGCCCTAAACCAGCAGCCGACCTTGTCGGTAAAACTCGTGCTCTATTAAATCTGCTACAGCAGAAGAGACAGCATCAAAGCTGGTGGCCAGTTACACGTAGCCCGACAAGAGATGTAATGACGAATCGTGGTCGCACAGCGGCACCTCATGCATACAAACAGCAGCCCAAAAATATTTTCACATACCAGGCATAACTTCAGTATGCCTGGCATGTAAAACCCTCTCCGAACAAATTTTCTCAGCTGCAGTATCGATGGCCATAGAGCAAGGATTTTTGTGTGCGTGAGTGCACAGTATCTAACTTTCTAGGGCAGCAAGGTGAACCAGTCGGTAGTAGCCGGTCGACCCTAAGCCTAGTTTGAAAGCTCATTCAACTTCGGGGCAGTTAGATGTTAAAATGTAATTTATTTGTGGAGCTTCCAGAGAGAACCGAATCTCTATCCAGGCCTTTACAAAAGCCAGAAACGCTCGATACGCTGCTCTAGCTCAACAAGCTTGAGCCTACGGATATCTGAAAGCAGCCAGAGTGTATGTCACCCGTATTTCCTGGCCTAAGTTGCGACCTGATCTGGCTTACTGTATTTCTAGATTAATATCATTTTATATTATTACTATTAATCTAGACTACTGCTACCATGATGGCAGCCTACTCACTTGCATTTGAGTACATATCGAATGTTGATTTCATAAAAAAATGCCTAGTAGCTGCAAGTAGAAAACGTGACATGTTCTCTTAATTATCATCGATCGTGCTTAATTTTTTGAGTCAATATGACCTTGAATCTGCCTTATTTGCAACGATCTGTCGGAGCGGCCCAAGCATAGAGCTGACCGAACGATAACAAGCATTGGCCATTGCATTACTTCAGGCTCTTTGCAAGTGTTTAGAAAAACTCGTCAGCGGCTATAGTACAGACCGCCACGCTCGACCTCTTTCCATAATTGCCCAGTTGGATTAAGGTCTGACCATTGGCTCCAGTCCGGTCGACAACCTTGAGAGGGGGTAACCAAACTCGGATAAGTTGTTAAAAATATTAAAGTTTAATTTAGTGCCAGTCTGTTTTTTTTTACTGTAATCGCGTTGGAAAATATAATCGAGTCCCGCAAAGTGCGATTGCACTTGCTAATCCAACGTTTTGAATGGTCAAATAATTGTATTGGATTGTGATGCCTGGTATGCGATGCATGACTCTGACACTATATCTGCTAAAGCAGGTTCTTAACGCGTCTTTTTTCCGAGACTTTGACTGTTTTGAGTAGGCAGGCTTCACTTGGTTGGTAATTCGCGCAAACCTTTACTTGCAGTTCAAACAAGGTATCATGGCTAAACATCCAAGAAAGGCTTTGGTTAGCACTACGAACGGCATGGCCAAGCCCAGCAAAACTGAAGCTGCCAATATCTTGGCAGACAGGAAACCTAAGGCTGCAAAGGACTCGGGCACTGCCAAGTCCATTCCGGCTAAGAGTTCCACCAACAAGAAGCAGAGGTACCTTAATAGCTCAGCAAGTGTCCCGAGTATGGAGGAGACTTACTCATCCTCTGCATCGTCAAGTGGGCCGACAAAGAGTGCTAAGCGACAGAGGGTACATAGTCAGCCGGTCAATGAGTCATCACAACCTGTTACTGGTGGTCAAGTTGGCAGAAACAGCAATGCTGCTACATCGGCAGTAGTAAGCACTGGGCATCGGGCAGCAGCAGCTGCATCAGCTAATGCTGCTTTGCCACTTCGACACGCGAGTCTCGGCAATATAGCCGGTGGCGTTGCTACCGGAAGCGATGAGCAGCAACAGCTGCAGCTGGAGCCAACAGCCTCACCGCCCGTTCCACAATCGATGCAGCAACTGCTCGAGATGCAGTTTCAGCAGGGCTTACAGTTTCTCATGGAGCAGGCGAAGAGCTTTCGAGTTGAGCAGGGGCAGAGCTCTGATATTGCACCCCTACTCGACACCTTAGCACAGCTGCAGGCGGACAACGATCAGCTGGATGACACCATACGTGGGCTGAGTGCCCAACATGAATGCCTTGCATCGGTAAATGCCCGCCTATCTCGGTCAATTGTTGATGGTACTCGGGTACAGCCTTCTTCTTTGGACGCTCTTGGTCGAGCATTGTTGGTCTCAGCACCCAGCCGTCTCGATACTGCTCTCCCTGGACAGGTCGATAGTGGGCAAGGGCTTGAAGACCAGGTATCGACGAAAGCTAAACGTGGTGTGAGCCAAGTCACCGCTGCCTTGGAAGGCAGCAGCATGCAGCAATCATTGGACAGTTCAGCTGAGGCTGCAAAGGAGTCGGGCACTGCCAAGTCCGTTCCGACTAAGAAGCCCAACAAGAGGCACAGGCTCCGAAACAGCCCAGCAAGTGTCCAAAGTAAAGAGGAGCCGCCCTCATCCTTGTCAGGTGGGCCGACAAAGAGCACTAATCGAAAGGATGTACATGGTCAGGCGGCCAATGAGCCATCACAGCCTGTCAGTGGTTGCAATGCTGGCAACAGCAGCAATGCTGCAACGGCCGAAGTAGTAAGCAATAGACCGGCAGCAGCTGCATCAGAGAGCACTATTGCACTACTTCAACACGTGGTATCGTATGCAGGAGTGAGTCTCGGCAATGTGGCTGGTGGCGCTGCTGGCGGAAGGGAAGAGCAGCAGCCGGTGCCAACAGCCTTATCGCTCGTTCCCAAGTCGATGCAGGAACTGCTCGCAATGCAGTTCGAGGGCTCGCAGTTTCTCATGGAGCCGGCGAAGAGCTTTGATATTGCCTCCGTGGTCGACTCCTTAGGGCAGCTGCTGGTGAAGGGCAATCAGCTCGAGCACACCGTGCGTGAGCTGAGTGCCCGACGTGACCACCTTGCGTCGGAAAATGCAGGACTGTCTCTGTCGCTGGCTGCCATTGCTGGCATGCACTCAAGCGGCAGTGGTGGAGGTGATGCTTTCGGTTCTGTCCAGTGCCCAGTGGTCACTCCCACAGTTGTCGCTACTCGACCGGTAGTAGACCACCATTAGCTACTTTCCATGTTGCATCGGCAGCAGGTGATGCTGATGGCTCAGTTGCATCTGCCTGGTGCCAGTTTGCCACTACCAGTGTCATCCGTCAGTAATGTAGCCAACGTTCTCCCGAGCCTAGTGTTCGCGGCTGCCATTGCTGTGAATGCAGCTGAGCTCGTCGTTCCGACACCCCAAGGGGCAGCCGTCCTTGCACCATCTCAGCAGCTTGCTGAGCATCCAGCACCTGGGCAAAAGTACATTGGCAGTACAGTTGTCACTGGTGGCACAGCAGGCACGAGTGGCAACAGCAGTGCTTTCCTTGCAGCCCAAGCCAAACTGGAAAAGAGCAACCGTTAGGCATCGTTACTGGCAATCAGTCTCCTAGCTATGTGTGCAAGCTCGAGTAGTTAATGGTTGCAGCTGTTCATACCTGTGTGCGTGTGTGTGCGTGTGCGTGTGCGTGTGTGCGTGTGCGTGTGCGTGTGCGTGTGCGTGTGCGTGTGCGTGTGCGTGTGTGTGTGTGTGTGTGTGTGTGTGTGTGTGTGTGTACCTGCATGTTCCAATCTTGTATGCACTTGGCCAGCTTGCGTATGTGGCCACGTTGTCTGCACACATTTTGCTGTTATGTAGGTGAGATCGGTAACTGCATTCTGCTGCAATATACCCTACGTTGTGGCTGCTGTTGTACGATGCTACTGCAAAGTGTTGTATAGCAGTGGCTCCGGCAGTGACGGCAGGTCTTGTGGGAGTCTCACGGAGACACAGTGGGCGAACGTGCACTGTAAACAAGACTCTCCTTTATTACTCTAAATGGGCACATATATGAGAACTCGTTCAATCTCAACAGACGACACAAAATATAACATGCATTAGTGGCCTAATGCTGCGCTGTATCAATGGCTTAACTATTTGCCACAGATGAGACATTTACATTAGTGTCAGGGCGCTTTGCTAATTACAACAGCAGAATCTCAAGCGCAAACAGCAAAAGCATAAACCATCCTGCTGATGTCCACGAATGAAATACATTTGTGTCCTTATCACAAGTAGCCTGTATTGCTTAGTTTCTGTTATATTCCTCCTGCTTGTGGCCAATTTTGCTGTTTCATGACTGGTCATAGTTACAGCAGTCTAAGCTGATCGTGATATTAGTGTTTGCAGAATAAATGAGTGCTCTTTAGTTCCTTGCTAGTGTATGGTGCTCGACTCGACCAAGGTCTGGCCGAGATCGTGGGCTCGAGCCCGGTGGCATATTTGAAGCACCTCAATAGAGATCAAGTTCCATTAGGGCGCTATACAAATACATTATATTTATATATTCCTTTTGTATTGCATTATTGGTTGGTTGTTAGACCTGGTGTTTCAATGGCTAAGCCGTGTTGGCTGTCATGTCGCCTACATACGATAGGCATTGTGCACTTCGACCCCGGGGTCGAAGTCCAAGAGTAGGTCTAGCTCGCCCTTCACTACACTAGGTCGAGGGACTATTCATTCGGTTGGAAATCTTTTTATGACAATCTCAGGTGTTTGTTATGGCCGTTAGGGTCATCTGTCGCTATATACACGAGACTTTTGAATCAGCTTAACTTTTTTGTTTTGTTTTTAGGACTGCCTGCATCTTCGCAATAGCTAGGTGGTTTAGCTGTGTTATGTACCAGGCAGTAGATTTGGTTAATCGGCCTGACCATCGTGGTGGCGTTTGATTTTAAGAGCATGGCTGTGAGCATTGCTTAAATGAGCATTGCTTAATTAAGAATTATCTTTGAGTAGCAAATCTGCTTCATGCCTCCGTGTTTTGGGTTCGGGTAAGAGCAGATTCGAATGGATAAGTGTAGTTGCAGCATTCTTTTGGCTTGTTCGTGGTTCAGTGAAGGAGAGCTGCAAGCTGAATCTGCAGTGCATGCGTGTGTGTGTGTGTGTGTGTGTGTGTGTGTGTGTGTGTGTGTGTGCTGCTCCTGCTCCTGCTGACCGGGTAGCTACATATCAATAAACCAAACATTTGCTTGCAACGGGAGAGGGGATTGAGTGGTGAGATGGTAGCAACAGAAATCTACACTTATTTAATAGCCTCATTTGTTTAGCACTAGAGGAGACTTGTCGGCTATCGCCACAGCTTAAATTTGGAAATAAATAATAATACATTCGTATAGCACCCGCAGAGAACTGAATCACTTTTGTATGCACTTTACAGATGCTGTATAGAAAGCATTACCAAATGATTTGTGGTAACAAGTGTTTGTGGCAAGCAGCAGGCACAGTGTAGTGTAAGTAGGTACATGCAGACGAAGGACAAATCACGAAAATCTGTCAAATGTAATAAACTGATAAACATATGCATTGTAAGCTTCCTTTTACGAATCGCCCAACTGCAGGATTCCATCACATGACCTCGGTCTGGAAGAGCAAGCACTTTACCTACTAGACTGTTACTGCCCAGTCCCTAGTAGAATGCTTCAGAGTAGCACCTTCGTCGGGATTCGTCTGTTTTTCTTGTGGTTCACCTGCTGTGAGATTTGTGCATAGTCTCTGCACATCAGCTTCCATGGAAGACTGCAGGCACGGACTCCCTTAGAGAAATGAAGCAGTACTCTATGCCTGCATGGTCTAGATCAAATCGTCGCCACTATATTACGTTTGAGTGCCGGCAATTGCATACGCCAAAAGATCATGAAAAATACTAACTGATTTAACAGCCTCTTTTTTGTATAGCAGCAGAAGGGCCTTAAAGGCTATGACTACCGCTTGAAGTGGCAACAAAGATTGCCCTCCACAGGATTCGAATTCACGACCTCGGGACCACGACCGTGAAGAGCAAACTCCTTACTTAACGAGCGATCACGGCTCACCATGGAGAGCACTCGGTTGATAATTACCAATCCCTGGAGGCCAAATGGGAGCAGATTTCCATGCTAACAGACCCTAATCCCTGAAAAGTCGAACCAAAAATTTTGACAATTACATTCAAGGTCCGAATCGACATAGCGAAGCTCCTACCTTTGTGAGCTATCAATTGACTTTGTATGTGTATTGAGATGGTAAGATTCTCGTACCTTGGCTGTTTCGATTTTTAAACTGAAGACTAGGCAATCGCTCCTTTTTCTCATTAGGACCTACAGTGTGGAATTTCTCTCAACATTCTCTTCGTGCAGGTGCTCTCCTCATACGCCATTTTTATTGGCGAACGATTTTTGTCGGATATCAGCGGAAATTTGTTGTGAATATTGCCTGTTTGGATATTTGCTGCCATTGCACAATCGAAAATAATTCAAGAGCTAGTTGTAGTTGACTAAAAATCCTGCTGTACCTCCTCTTTCAGATGGGTATATTGTGGCCTGGAGGGGTACAGTTTGGCACAGGCTATTTTAAACGGTAGGGTTTAAAGTGGCCTAGGCCATTTTTAACTTCGCTTTCGCTTGCTGGGTTACATCGGTCTATTTATCTTGTTTCTGTCTCTCCTCTCTCTCTCTCTCTCTCTCTCTCTCTCTCTCTCTCTCTCTCTCTCTCTCTCTCTCTCTCTCTCTCTCCTCTCTCTCTCTCTCTCTCTCTCTCTCTCTCTCTCTCTCTCTCTCTCTCTCTCTCTCATCTCTCTCCATCTCCCTCGCTCTCCCCCTCTCCTCTCTCTCTCTCTTCCTCTCTCTCTCCACTCGCGCTCTCTCTCTCTCTCTGCATGCGTGTTGCCCTCGGTGCATTAAACGAACAAATCTGAAGAACGAATTGTTCTATTTATTTTATTCTGTTTTATTTCAGTGTCTGCTATAAATTAAGAGGAAAGCGGCGGTCGTGCGCTTTCAGCGTCAGCACCTCTTCGGCCTCTGACGAAGCGGTCAATCTATCGTGAAC
Source organism: Cristatella mucedo (assembly GCA_009760855.2). Classification (NCBI taxonomy): domain Eukaryota; kingdom Metazoa; phylum Bryozoa; class Phylactolaemata; family Cristatellidae; genus Cristatella; species Cristatella mucedo. The sequence continues at coordinate 3,990,289 of WPIO01000028.1, forward strand.
AAGTTCTAATTGGGCAGCCTCTGCGAGATGCCTTTTGCCCACGGCAGACCTCATTCATTCTTTAACCAGTGCAAACAACCGTGCTAGCCGTTTCCCTCCGCCTTTTACGTGAGCATAGCCACCTCATGCATCTCCAGCTGCGTGTGACCTTGCTCTGAGGAGCGTATACGTACAGAGCGTATACGTTTCTGACAGATAGCGGCACGCCACTCAGAGAAAGGTGGAACATTAGCGATTACTTCTTGCAAGCTCATGACATATATCCGTTGACTCGAATTGATAATTAGTTATATTCTATCCCACTTGCCACACTCAACTGTTCGCTAAGAGGATATCGGATCGCCAGTACTTGCATACGGTAATACACATTGCAGATATAGACGCTATAGATATACCGGTTGCAGTTACAAAAAAGGGATGACTCTGCAACTTTTGCTAGAAAAACACGATCTTCACCATACCTTTAGTAAATTAAACGTATTGGAACCAAATCCGTAGATTTTGCAAGCAAGATAATCTTAGCAACGCTCAGTTTGGCTAGGGTTAGAATATTTTCTTTGCGCACTAAAGCGAAGTCTAGGCTGTTAAAATGACCGATATTTAGGAGATAGAATAGTATGCGAACAGATTTGCTCTTTCTAAATATATGCTATTTATTTTTATATCTAAATATCTAGATACATACAGCCAAACGAAAAAAGTAAAGGGGCCCTTGTCGGTTCGAACATTTTTTGGGCCGGCAGTGTATATAGCTGCATATAAGCATATAATTACATTCTCAGCTTTGGCCAGTTCTCATGTCCGAGCATCAGGGCACAATTATTTTTTTCCACGGTAATTTTCATATCATTATCGCTCTATTTCTAGCTAGGACTGTCATACCTGTCTGGTCACAGGATAGGCACTCGGTTACTCAAATAGAAGGGCTTGTTCCGGTGCATAGCCGGGAGCAGGGGGGGACAACCAAGGAGTACAAGCGCTTAGTGGCAACGGAAACTTTGGTGGCAGGAAAGGAGATCTGACACCGGGAAAATGTTCTGACGATGTCACACTACCGCGTGGGCAGAACTCTCGCACAAGCAAACCTCGGCTATTCATTTATAAAAGTATTTGCTCCTTTGGATATTTCGCCGGGAGGACACATCACGCCGACGGCATCGTGGCCAATTATAATACTGCTGGTGATTCATTCAGGCTTCTGTCAAACACTAATTTCAGGAACCCACAGGTCATTGCTGCCGCTGGTCGGCGGCTGTTACTACCGTAGAAATCCTACTACCAATAGGATTCGAGCTCAAAGCCCAGTGACCTACATCATGTCAGAGCCGCTCACCAAAAGACATGCGAAGGTTGCAAAGGGAAAGCCGACAAAATATAGCAGATATGAGAGCAATCGGAAACCAGACTGAGACGTTTATATACAGAAAAAGAAGTCTATATCGTGTTGAGACCAGAGGGTCTCAACACGCTCGGCTTGAGTGACTTGAAAGCGACTTGCGAGCCGAACAATGTTTATTGTTATTCTTGCAGCTTTCGCTATTACCAGCTCGTTCGTGAAGGATGGCCGTGCGATGGTGAGCTGAGAGCATGTTATTACAACTTGATCTATGCTAAGATGCCTGGTTTGATTCGAGGAACCTGAGTGAAAAGACAGTCGCGGATCGAGAAATCCACCGGGTAATGACCAATCGCCAGAAACCGGCAGATTTAAACCTCATTACGGTGCGCCATCAAGACGCGATACTAATGATAGTTGCAAATAAACGGTAGCCCATTTTTCTGCTTATATATAAATATATATACAAGCATTATATCAGCAGATATAAAGAGCAAGCCATATATATATGTGTGTGCGTGTGTGTGCGTGTTTGTGTGTGTATGTGTGTGTGTGTGTGTGTTTGTTGTGTGTGTGTGTGTGTGTGTGTGTGTGTGCGTGCGTGCGTAGCGGAGTTCCAGGGGTCAGAGGCTATTCCCGCCAAGGTCCGCCATGCTCAGGCCACGCCGCCGCTCGCCATGCCGCTGAGCTAGGGTAAGACGAGCGGCCGTTGGGTTAGACCTTTTTATAATATTGCATGCGCCAACAACAACAGGGAACTAAAAAAGTCTACAGGGAGGGTCCTATACAAAGTAAACTATAGGGGCCCAAGGCGACGCTGCAAGCAAGAACAAACGTGTAAGTTGGTCAGTCGGCTTCTACAGTCCCGTCGTTGTAACGAATCCGTTCCAACAGTACGAGCGTACGCCGTAAGAGATACGGCTAGCTGAGTAAGTGCTTTGCGAGTCGGAGTCGACGTCTACCACAGTCGAGAGCTTCCGCCTGAAGACGCCAACTCAAGGGCCACGAACGTGCGCTGCACGGGTAAACGCGGAATATACAAGTCACAACAACGAGCGCGATATTCAGCTCCTCTCGGGCCTTGAGCACTCGTTGCCTTGCGTGCGTGGCCGCATCGCCGGAGCACGCATGCACCCATCCAGGTGCATAACTCGGCGAGACCGGGATATTCCAACAACACGAATTACTCGGCCAACTTCCCTTACCCAAGAGCCCCGGTGACTTGTCGTCACAGCACGTCCGGTCATGCCCATATGTCAGGCCCCCGCCTAGCCGGCGACCCTTACCACATTACAGCCGTCCTGTCCCAGCCAACCAAACCTAGCCTGGGTACACATGTATGTACATGGCCTGTTCTTTATATCTGCTTACAATATATATATATATATATATATATATATATATATATATATATATATATATATATATATATATATATATATATATATATATATATATATATATATATATATATATATATATATATATATATATATATATATATATATATATATAGAGAGAGAGAGAGAGAGAGAGAGAGAGAGAGAATAAAGAATAAACGGAAGTTCCGTTTATTCACTTCTACCATTGGTATCGCGTCTTGACGGCTCTAAATAGCAAAATAAAATCAATGTAGCTCTACTACAGAAGAAATGCAAAAAACACCCTAGCAGACATAACGAGTCGAGGACGTTTTCTTAACCATAGTAAAGGTACAAGTTAGCCACTGCAGCTAGGTGAATTTTCCCGACTTTGAACGTGGCAAACTGGTCTATTACAGTTTGAAAGTCAATCCTTTCCAGTTTTTCTTTCTCTATCTTAACCAGGCCAAATTAGAGAGTCAAGATTGCCCCAGCGATGCTCTCAGATAAGACAGGATTATCTTCAGCCTGCTAAAGGAACGTTCACAATTGGCCACTGTTACAGCAATGGTGAGAAAAACATACAAAGCAAACTCTCAAATTAGGAAACAAACACATCTTCTCCACAGCTTACAGTGAAAGACATGAGTTTTGTGGGGTCTTTGTTACTGAGTCGTAAAATGAGGCATTCAACATTTTACAGTCACACATTTCGCTGTACCGCTCTGCTCCATCGACGTCTGAACAATAGTAGCCTCCAAGACCGCTAGGGTCCGACCGGGCAGCAGCCGACGCTCGATCGTTGCATGGCTTGTGTCACAGTGGCTCCGGTGGCGGCTGTTCTTGCGGAGACACCAGCAGCCCACCAGTGACACCAGTGACGTGAGCAGTCAACGAGACTCTCCTTTATTACTCTCAACGCGTACATATATGAGAGTTCGATCAATTGCAGCAGACGACACGAAATATAAAATGCGTTAGTGGCATGACGCTTCGCTGCGTCGATGGCTTAACAAGATGTTACAGGTGAGGCATATACATTAGTGTCAGGGCGCTTTGTTAATTACAAAAGCAGAAGCCGATGGCGCACACAACATCCTTTCCCATAGAAAATATATTTCATAGTCCACCAGCCTAGCTGGTTAGGGGGCGGCCCTCACGACTTGAAAGTCGTGTAGCCATTGGCTCCCCTCGCTCTCTGCTGCCTGCTCAGGCGGTGCCCTGTCCAATAATATGGAGTTCGGGCTATGTCGCGATAATTTAAACGTTGAAGAGTTCCGACCGGCTTAACTGGGGTGCAAGCTACGACTGCCACTCGTAGGAGGCACTCGTCAGCTCTGCCTCTTGCGAGCAGCCGTGCATAGATGCTGCCTACCTGTAGACAAAGCTAGAACCCCGCTCACACAGTCAGGCGGCTCCCGCAGGTCACATCCGTGCGGGCCCCGATGGCCGGTTTCATGCGCTCGTCGCCGGCCGATCCCGCCCTGCGAGAAACACTCCGACTCATTATTACGGCCTCGTCGTTCTTGGGATTCCACTCAGCCGAGTCGACCTCGAGGTCGTGATCCTCTTCGCTGTGCACCGAGATCCTCTCGTGGTTGCTCTTTGCCGCCGAAATGCTCTCGCTGCTGCACTCCGCCGCGGAAATGTCGCTCTCGTGGGTCGCCTGCGCCTCGTCGCAGGCGACCCACTATCGTCTCGCCGCTCCTCTGTAATCTACCCCGAGACGCTCGTACGGGTGCTCTCCACTACCAAGAAGCTGTCCCCGCTGTGCGCTACGCTGTCGAGACTTCGCTCTCTCGAGCACCCTTTGCCGCCGAGATGAGTTCATATCCCAATCAAAGAAGACAACAAGTCCTCTGGACCCTATTCTCACTGTCCTGCTCCTACGTTGCATTGATCTGCTGCTGCCATGCATAACTAACATCATTAATATGTCATTAGCCTCAGGTCATGTCCCAGCACCTGTATAAAAAGCTGTAGTCAAGCCACTTCTCAAGAAAGCGACCCTAGACCAAGAGAACTTGAGCAACTACAACCCGGTCTCCCTTTAACCATTCCTATCAAAGACACTGAAACGGGTCTTGACGGACCAGCTGAATTTATACATTGAAACTTCAAACCTCGCTAGTAAGTTCCAGTCTGGCTTTAGAGCTAATCACCACAGAGTCAGCATTGCTTAGGATGTACAACGACCTACTTAGGAATGCAGACAGTATCTCTGCTTGGTTTGCTCGATCTTTCGGCAGCTTTGTATACTATCGATCACCAAGTCCTTCTTGAGTGCCTCTCACATCGCTTGGGCATCACTGGCACTGCATTGCAATGGCTCAGGCCCTACCTCAGTGGGAAACTCCAGAGTATTGATGGGAATAGAGAAAGATCATCCGAAGAGCCTCTTAAATATGGGGTACCTCAGGGCTCTGTGCTTGGTCCTAGCTCCAGCCAAAACTTCTCGGCCTCAAGCTCGGGCTCCTCATCCGTCAACCACGAGACGATCAGAATTAACTCACTTTTCAGCTTTACTTCGGCCGGCTGATCAACTCACCTGTATATTTTGTTATCGTCCAGACACACTGGCACAGCATGCTTTAACAGCATCACAATCTTAAGCCTTGTTACAGCCTTCTCAAGAGTAAGAAGCCAAGGCGTAAAGTGCACTCCGCCGCTAAACATATCGTACCTCAGTATAGACGTCCCATCTAGGCCATGGAAGGTCCGATACTCTTTTCGCCACGAGTAAACCATTCTCTGCTACCAGGTGTGCAACAGTGGCTCCAGCGACGGCTGTTCTTATGGAGTATCGCCGAGACGCATGGACGTGAGCGATAAACGAGACTCTCCTTTATTACGCTCAATGCATACATATATGAGAACTCGATCAATTGCAGCAGACGACACGAAATGTAACATGCATTAGTGGCCCGACGCTTTGCTGAGTCAATGGCTTAACTATTGGCCACAGGTGAGGCATGTAGATTAGTGTCAAGGCACTAGGCTAATTACAAAAGCAGAAGGCTCAGGCGTGCACAACACATGGCAACTGAGCGCTGTCAGCGCCATTCTTCGAAGCTCTTTCACTATTAGAAAGTAAATCGAGGCCGCACTCAAACCGTTTTCCTTGCCGCGGACTTGAAAACAGTCAACCGCCAGTCAGCAGAACGGCGCCAGGCCGGATTTAGCAGGATCAAGCTTAGCTTGTGGAAAGGGTCTCAAAACGTCATCTCCGTAAACCCACTTGTAATTCAGCGTCACTTCACCAAAGCACTCAACATTTCTTTTCTAATCGACTGAGAGTTTCTCGTGATTTTTCGCGCAGTCGGCCGAGGAGTTCGTTTGCCAGTAAGAGACGTTTATTTTATGTGGCGATCTCGTCACCTGAATATACGCAGATCATTCGATCTTCGAATCTTTCACAGGCTTCCAGCACTCAAAACCCTCTTAATCCTTGGAGGGTAAAAATAAATTAACCAAAGATGATCAACAGCCTCATTTATAAAGCGAGAGAAGCGCCCCTAGTGGCCATCATTCCGCTTGCAGAGGGCATTACAAGATTGCCTGCCAAACCTTCGACCGGGGCTTTGAAGTGTGAGCTCCTTACTCCTGGGCTGAGACCCTGGGGCTGCAGCATGTACTGCTGAGATTCGCACTTTGAAATTCTCAAATTGAGTGCCGCGAAAATCAACTTACCAGTTATGAAAAAACTGAGTGTTACACTCAAAATGAGCTCGGTAGCTCATTTTAATAATAATAATAATTATAATATTGCACTTGATAAAGCGCCCTCAGAGAACCTAATCTCTTTCTAGGCGCTTTACATTTGCTGCAAAGTGATACGCAATAGAATAGTAAGTAAAATCATGCTTGAAAAAAAAACAAAATGAATAATATGGTTAGGGGTGACATGCACTGGGTCAGCATGCAAATGTGGTTAGTGGCAGCATGCAGTGTCAGCACGCATAAGCACAACAAGGACGAATCACAGGGACCCACTAAATGCTGTCCTAAATAGGTGTGTTTTTAAGTTTCTTTTAAATGTGGTCAGGTCAGGGGATGTTCTGACGCAGGTCGGGAGGGAGTTCCAGGCTTTGGGAGCATACGAGCTAAATGCACGGTCTCCAAAGGATTTAAGGTTTGTACGAGGTATTTCTAGACTGTTGGATTCCGAAAAGCGAGTGGTACGATGTTTGGCCTGATGGGGTAGTATATCTGAAAGATAGGCTGGAGCCATAGAATGAAGAGACCTAAAAGTGAGCGACAAAACCTTGAAGTCAATCCGTTGCTTCACTGGTAGCCAGTGCAGGTCGGCGAGAAGTGGAGTAATGTGGCAACTGCGACGCTCACGACAGACAAGCCTAGCTGCAGAGTTTTGCACCAGCTGCAATCGCCTGATCGCACATGCTGGTAGGCCAGTAAGCAGTGAGTTGCAGAAGTCGAGACGAGATGTCACGAATGCATGAACCAACTTGGACGTGGTATCCTTATCTAAACAAGCCCTAATTTTAGCAATGTTATGAAGCTAAAAATAGGCTGATTTGACTGTGGAGCTGATGTGGTCGTCTAACGAGAGGTCGCTTTGGAATATGACACCTAGATTTTGAGCTGATTCAACTGGAGATATGCTGGCAGAGCCAATTTTGAGAGTCAGCCTTTCCAATTTCTGAATCACACTAGGTTTGCCCATAACTAGTAAGTTAGTTTTATCATCGTTTAGTTTTAGAAAATTTGCTGCCATCCATGATCGGATGTCATCAATGCATGCAGCAAGTGAGTTGAGAGAATTTGAGGTGCTCGAAGGCTGGGAGGGATCAAAGCAAAGGTACAACTGAGTGTCATCCGCATAGAAGTGAAAGCCTAGATTGTGCTTGGAATCACATCAGCAAGAGGGAGAGTATAAACGGTGAAAAGGACCGGACCTAGCACAGAGCCCTGGGGTACTCCATGTTTTAGAGGTACTTCAGATGATCTTTGTCCATTCACGTCAACACTGGAGTCTCCCACTGAGATAGGACCTGAACCACTGCAGAGCAGTGCCAGTGATGCCCAGGCGAGATGAGAGGCGCTCTAGAAGTACTTTGTGATCGATGGTATCGAAAGCTGCCGAAAGATCGAGCAAAACAAGCAGACACACTCTACCCATGTCTGCATTCCTAAGTAGGTCGTTGTATTCCCTAAGCAACGCTGACTCTGTGGAGTGATTAGCTCTAAAGCCAGACTGGAACTTACTAGCAAGGTGTGAGGTTTCGATATACGAGTTCAGCTGGTCTGCCACGACCCGTTCCAGTGTCTTTGATAGGAATGGTAGAAGGGAGACTGGGCGGTAGTTGCTTAAGTTCTCTTGGTCTAGTGTAGCTTTCTTGAGAAGTGGCATCTGCACTCAGCTGGGTGTCCTGCTTCAAATAGACTTTTCGCTAGACGTCAACATCAGTTCTACCGACAAATCGGCTGAATGTCAGCTACGTAGCCTTGCAAAAATCGGCGTCTGCTTGGACTAGGATACGCAGCATTCAAGTTGGTCCATGCGTTTGTAATATCTCGGTTAAACATCTGTCGCAGTCGCTGCTTCGAGGTCTTCTGGCCTGTGCAGTAAGATGCAAATAGCTGGTACAAAACTCTGCTTCTATGCTTGTTAGTCATGAGTGCCTCCATTGCCACATTATACCACTCCTCATTGACCTGAACCGGCTTCCAATCGTGCAGCTTATCGACTTCAAGGTTTTGTCACTCGCTTTTAGGTCCCTTTATTCTCTGACTCCAGCCGACCTATCCGAACTACTTCCTAAGGAGGCTAGGCGTAGTACAGCCCGCACTTTTGACTTAAGTCATTTAGCTGTGCCTCGATGCGATCTCAATTTCCTTGGGAGACTTTTAGTGCCTTTAGTCCACATGCTCCCGAAGAAGCCAAGAACTCAATCACAACCGACGTCATGACATTTCCTGACTTGACGGCGTTTAAATAGAAGCTAAAGTACATCTGTTGCTCATAGCATTTGCTGGGTCCTTTTGAATCGCCTTGTGTGCGGTTATGCGAACTAAAATTATCGCTAGCACGCTATTGACACGTTTTCTGTACAGTGTGCGGACGAAGCCTAGAAATAAATGTAGTTTGAGGACGCTATATTAAAGTATTATTAATTAAACTATTATTACGCAAGCTTTTAAAGCGACAAGCTCAGGCAGCAAATGTAAAGCGCCTAGAAAGAGATTAAGTTCTCTGAGGGCGCTTTATCAAGTACATTATTATTATTATTATTATTAGGCAAGCCTGGCTGATAAGCGAAGATATGCGAGGTGACCGAAGTCGCCGCGAGGAGAGAAAGTCGTCCACGAGACCAGCTATTAGCGCAGTGGTTCTCGAACGTCCTAATGTCGCGAACCTTTAATACAGCTCTTTTCAATGTGGCGACCCCCAACCGTACAATTATTGTGTGGAAAATGTCGAAATGCGTGTTTTCCGATGGTCTTAGGCGACCCCCGTGAAAGGGTCGTTTGACCCCCAAAAGGGTCGTGACCCACAGGTTGAGAACCGCTGTACTAGTGGGTCGAGAGAGTTTAAATGAATCGGTGAAAGAACCATTTAAATTAGGGACTACGCCTCAGTAGACGAGGGTGTTGCAACGAGGAGACCGCATTGGAAAGATCCGGTGGAACTCGCGCATAACCGTTGCCCTAGAATGAGAAGAACGACGGCTGGCAACGCGTGCGCGCGCCAGCTGCGCCGGCACTAAATACTCGATGTGCGGAGCCGCGCTGTCCGTTCGTAAACGCCGCATACGTTCGGACGCAGGTAGAGACGTACAATGCTGCGGTTGCCTCGTGTCGCACTCTCATGCCGTTGGTGTCAAGCCTTGCTGAATTTCAAAACTGGAATGGTATTCGACTACGTCCGGTACCATTCAAACCCGGCAGCGTCCTCTCCGGCTCCGAATGACTACCCTGCGCGACTTGAACGCGTTGCTATGAGAGAACGTCGCACCTCCCCTGCGGGTCGAGCGAGACCGGCGGTCGAGACGCCGATGCACGTCTGCACTAGTTGAAGTGGAGAAAATTTTCATGGCGCGACTCCTCACCATCTATCAGCAGGCTTTGGGTTACAGCCAAACAATCGAACGAGCCGGCGAACGTCGCATACGCCCAGGCGCCCAGAAGAGCAGCAGCGGATGAGGTAGGGGGTGGTTACCTAGGGCGTCCCGTGACATACGTAGTTCAAGGACCTCTAGCCCGGAGGGCAAAATGGACGGTGCTCTGGCGTCTTGGTCCTGGTTGGCGTCTGGCTATTCCCAGGCATTTTCCGACATAGGTAGCGCTTTCTCCCACGCTTGGGAAAAGAACGAATCCCTATCTACATGGGGCGCAGGCCATTTCGTTGAGACTGCGAAGACGTACGGCGTCATTCTGACAGGCGACTTCTTTGCCATCGCGCTCCTGGCGGTGGCGTGGACCGTACTGCGGTATGCAGCGACTTACTTCGTTTTCCAGGTACGGTTGGCTTGGGAACCTTGTGCGTAATTATGAGCGCGTGCTCTCAGGCTGGGCGTCAGCCTTTAGATGCAAGCGCAACGTCGCGGAGGGCGCCGACCTTAAGGCGCTCCGCCCTTTGCTACTTCGGTGCAAAGCGTCCCGCTTTTGACGCGCGCTGTGGTCATTAGTGGAAGCCAGCTATCGAGCAGACTTGCATTTCTGTATGTGCGGTTGTTGCGATTCGAGGTGGCCGGCAGAGCGGCGTTCTAGTAGCCGCGACCGCCGCAGTCAGTCGCCGGCTAGGGTGCTGCAGGCTCCACCCCTCCCCTTCCTGCCGTCGGCTTTTACACTCATAATCGATCCGCACCGGCTATTAGGACCGCATGCAGGGCGGAAAGCTCAGATACCAGTTGCTTAACCCTTGTCGGGCGTACCCGTGCACGACTGCGATCGTGGAACAATGTGAACGCTCGCCAGCCCTTTTGAGCTCGGTTGTGCTTCAGCCACTAAGTGCATACCGGTTCAGGAAGGCCGCCATTCTGACGAGCAACGGCAGACCAGCACGTTACCGCTAGCATTGCGCCTGCCGAGGGCTGGGGCCGCCGACGCGGCTTACTTCCACCGGGCCGGTGAGGATGCTTGGATGACAGGTGGTGTATGACCGGTGCTGCCGCAGGCATTTCTCATTATCGGCACGTCCCGATGATTCGGAGCCAGCGTTCGAGACACGGAGTGTTTGTTTTATTGGCTCACCGGTCACACAATGAGCACAGCTTCGAGGGTAGCCGCCGAACAACTACCCAGCACTGCCACAGGTAGTTCTTGATTGACACCGTGAGACTATTGTTGCAAATGCTGCTCAAGTCGATAGCCAGCGGCTCGCGATAACTTTCGACATCACACTGCTTCTCGTCGACCTGCACTGGCTACCAGTCAAGCAATGCATCGAATTCAAGTTTTTGTCATTCACTTTTCGGTCCATTCATTCTTTGGCTCCAGCCTACCCATCAGGTCTACTCCCCCACCAGGCTAAGCATCGTACCACCCAATTTTCGGAATCGAACTGTTTACCCATACCACATGCAAATCTCACATATTTTGGAGACCGTGTCTTTAGTTCATGCACCCATATATATATATATATATATATATATATATATATATATATATATATATATATATATATATATATATATATATATATATATATATACCATTGACAGCTAGCTTCCAGCTTCAGCAGAGCAACTGGGGCTATACCATTATTCGCTCGAACGTTGGTTTTTGCGACATTTGTTCAGTGAATTGCTTTGCGCAAGACAGCGATTTAACTTTGGCTCACCTCTAATAAACATGTAGTTGCACCACCTATTGTCTCTTGATGCTTGAGAGGTGCCTGCATGTAGCCCACAGGCTCAATGACAGTGAGGCCACCTAATGCAATAGGTTGCATTTAAGGACTGTCAAAGGTTGCCATGGTATTACACTATCCTCAAGGTGCAGCCCTTGTGTATACTCCACTCGTTGTTGAATTTAAAGCTCAGTAAAGTAATTATGGATTTACCATTGATTTGGGATGCACATATAGCTTAGCACAGCTGTGAGACCGATTGCCACCGTGGAAGGGAATCGGTTGTCAATGGAAATAGTGCAAGATAGGCTGTGTTCAGCAAGCTCGGTGCTGGGTTCTAGGTATATTTTGTACTTTGCTGGGTGGTTGTGGGTAAGTCAGTTAGCCCATGCCAGTTCTTTCGAGAAAGGTCAAACAGTGGCCACAAAGGCAAAAGCTGAGTAGTAAATGCAACGGACTCAACAAAAGCGGTACACTCAGCAGGCCGGAAGCAAACTCGCTCGCCAGCAAAAGGGGTGCACGAGGATTGAACGTATACCACGAGTGGAGTGGCAATAGAAAACCAGTGCCACATCACCAGCACAACATTCGACTCGTCAATAAACTGCTTTAATGGCCTAGCAGTTTGCTGAGGGTCGTTATCTTGCTGGTAAATATAACTATGCCCTAAACAGAGTATTTGCACTTTGCAAACCAATTTGCTTGACCACCTGATGGTAGACTTGTTGGTCCATAATACTTTCGATTTGATGCTGAGCTTTTATGCAAGTAGCCCTAAAACTATCACCGATTTCCCCGTGAATATCACAGTCGGCAATAGTAATAATAACAATAATGTTGTTTGTACAGCACATTGAGTGAGTTAAAATCTCTATCCAGGCACTTACAACTCTTGCAAGAGAATTGATAGCCTAGGCTTAGGGACATACACGTTCGCATACTTAAATAAGCTTGCCAAAAAATGAAGACACTCAGAGCCATCTGTTAGTAGGGCCTCCTGCTAATAGCATGCCCTGAATCATACACAAGTAAGCATGCAAAGCACAGAGGAATAAACAAGAAATTTTTCCTAGGGCAAAGGAAAGCTGACAGAAACAAATGAGTCTTAAGCTGAGACTCAAAATGATACAAAGTTATTGCAGGTAGTGACAGAAGCCGGAAGGGAATTCCAGACTTTCGGTGCATATGAGCTGAAGGCTTCAAGCATTGAGGAACTAGATGCTGAGGAGCATGTGATCTTTTCAGAAATGTTTCATGGCTAATGTAGAAGAGGCAGAGCTGAACTCACATTTCAAATTGTATTCTGATATTTATTATTAAGCCAAGTTATGGAAATTACAAGGCATCAAGCTACTCTGAAAATAAAGCTGCATAAAAGTCACAAGAACGCACCTCAACAAGCTTCATGCATGTACCTCGATCTACCAAGGTTTGACAAGTTAGGATACAAGTCGCATGTGACGCAGAAATTGTTAAATTTGTGGTATGTAGATATGTTGCTTCCGGTTTGCAATCGGGTTAGATAATAATAATAATGTACTTGATAAAGCACCCTCAGAGAACTTAATATCTTTCTAGGCGCTTTACATTTGCTGCAAAGGAAAATGCAATTAAATGGTAAGTAAAATCATGCTTGAAAAACAAACAGAATGAATAACATGGTTAGGGGTGACATGCACAGGGTCAGCATGCAAATGTGGTTAGTGGCAGCATGTAGTTTGCATAATCATTTTTTCGTTTACGGGTAAGTCATCATAACTTCTGATCCCATTTCTAAAATATTGTTTTGTGGCTAAACAAACATTCAATTGTAAGACACATTTTATGTTATTTTCTTGACATCCCATAAATGATTCGGTCACGTTTGGGGGTCATCGAACCAGTGTTAGTATATTTGTAGATAGTATAGTGCACAGTGATAGTGCTAATCCGTGATGGCAGATTAGGTAGGGCGGTTGTTGCTCTTCACGACCTCGGCCCCGAGGTCGTGGATTCGAATCCTTCGGTGGGTGATCCTTTATTGCTGCTGCAACAGGTGATGATAGCCTTAAAAGATCTGCCTCTATACAAAAAGAGGCTTTTCAATCAGCTACTTTTTTTTATTTATTTTTAGTCCCAAGCTGTTATCCAATCTCACGATTGCAATGGCCTTGTTGATGCTGCAGCGTCAGCATCCCCTTAACATAAATATGTCGCTGTAGTGGTTCTCACCCGATATTTTGTAGCTATATGTGGCCGATCCAGAGGGTATAGGTTCTGGGTGGACAAAAGTTATCCTTTTGCCACATAGCTGTGTGGAGCAATATGGTGCAGGTTAACGGTATAAAGGCGAGGAAACCCAGAAAGAGGCCACTAACCTTGAAAAATAGGAAATAGGAAATCCGACAACTAATATGTTCTGATTTAGGCCTTTTTTGTTATATGCATGTTGGTAGGTTGAATATAGTTGCTGATGAGGATGTACCAAGATAGCTTGCAGGTGGACAGAGTTCCCAGATATGCCGATGGTTTGTGCTCTTGCCAGCCCAAATACTGAGAATAGCCGGTGCAGGGTTTAGGTAAAGATTGCTAATGGTTGCAGGCTTTTCGGGATGTTCGTTTGAAAATTCGAGCAAAGGCACGTCAGACTCTACATGCCAAAATGACCTGCTCCAAAATCCCACCAAGCGTTACCAACCAGTTAATTGCAAGAGCAGCATTTTTGCAAGGTATTAGTTGTTTCCCTTGAAGCTAGTCCAATTCCGAGAAGCAGCATTAAGTGGTCTGCTCTAGTTTTTTGCCGTGTTTGACTAACTTATTTGAACTTAAGCAGCTGGTTGGGATTTATTTATTCGGATTTAGTAGAGACTACACATCCAGCCAATGGAAGCTGTGGTGGGATAACTCCAGAATATATACGCAGTGTATGTTCAAGTGGATTTGTGCACCCCAAGAATATGACCGATAGGTCTGTGAGAAGACTTTCAGGCTAAAGTTCTCCAAAAGTTGTGCACACTCCTTAACAATATGCAGTTGACTTGGATATCTGTACAGCAGTGATACCGAAATAAGCCCATCTTGGCTCTTGATGACCGACTGCTCATGGCTAGGCATCACTGCTGCTCCTCCGGCATCATTCCAAGCCATTCGACAAGATTGTTATTGTGGGAGTAGGTGTGAAGGAACACGTCGCTTGCAGCCTGCGAGCACTGGGCGGAGACCTCGCGATGGCTCTCTCAGACTGCCTACGCAGCCGCAAGCTCACGACCGGTGGAAGGGCAGACGATGACTCGGCAGTCCTGCCCAAATCCATGCATTGGCGGCATCTGTGGTGACATCAATCTACCACAAACTGCCGCCAGCTGTCGGGTGGGTTCGGAACGGACAATGGCCCGACAGTGCGAAAAACAACGCATGCATGGAATATAAGGGTTGTCGGAGGAGTACATCGGGAGGGGAGGGCTAGATCCCTCGACGCCGGCAGCCGTCTAGAGTGTGTAGACTGGGCTTGGCTGGCGTAGCCTGAAATAAAGGTTTTGGTGTTGGAGCCAGCAGACTTGTTGCTCGGTCGCGCTACCCAGCCCGACGACAGGTCGTGCGGAGGGCTGTCACAGTAGGTGAATTCGGCTTCTCAGTCGCTCGTCATCTCTTAGATGCTGTGTGAGATTTTAATCGGTGTCTGATTATGTCAATCCATGATAGTGACAGATGAGGTATACAACCTTTTTCTGACTCGCATTGCAGTATACTTCGGCTCATTATCCTGCTGATGCAAAAACCTGTATTCCAGAATAATTCTGGCAGACAGAATGTCCAGATTCTGAAGCACATTGAGGTATAAATGCAGGCGCATAGTTCCAGGAATGAGCAGCAACGATTGATGCAGGCACAGGAGAAAGAGGTCCCAGGCAATGATTCTGCCACTGCCATTTTTAACAGTATTCCATAGGCAGTCTTCATGGTACTCATCTTTTTACGGCTGATGTAGAGGCAGCTGTCATTATTCCCAGAAAGCTCACATGTGCTGTGGGCAATGTGTTGAGCTGCATTGAGCACGGTTCAGCCTTTCGGCTTTATATCGTTTTGCTCTTCCAGGGTCCCTCTTCCTATGACTGAAAGATGCTTTAGTAGCAGGTCGACCACTCACCACCATTAGCCGGCCACTGCTGTTCTTGCAGTGGCTTTGAGTGACAGTATGAGCTATCTCTCTCAAACTAGGCTTCCGTGCACTCATAATTTCATGCGCTCTTCACTCATACGAAGAAGACAAAGATCTTTCAGTTGCTAACTCCCTGCTTGTGAAGTACTAGCAACATGCCCTTATTGTACACACGATGCTCCCTCATCTACAGAATCATACAGCAGAGCCAGCTACTTTCAAGAGGACCCTACTCAGAATTTGTGGAGGCCAGGCACTTCGTGGGAATCTCCTCATTCACTCAAACATGAAAGTGTTCTGGATTTTTTCTCTCGGCTCTAGTCTTGAAATGGGTGTGCATTTTTAAAACGCCGGTTCTAGGGTTAAATTGGGTCGATTTCATATCTCCTTGCGCTGTGCTCTCATGTATGTACGTACGTACGTATGTATGTATGTATGTATGTATGTTTTTATGTCCATCTGTAACAGCCTAAGCGGCTTTCAGTACTCATTTGGTAGCCAACAGACTTAATCTCATGCAACAAAGAGAAAGTGAGAGGCATAGCAGAGTCAAGAGAGCAGTTGAGGTAGTGAGTAGTGTGGAAGTAGCAGCTCACGACTGCTGGAAAGGATGTGCCATAGTCAGCAGCAGGAGAGTAGTTGTTGTTACAAATCGTGGAAGCGAGTTCCACAGTCTAGGGCCCGAAGAGCTAAAGCTTCTGCTGCCGACGGTTTTTAAGCGGAGGAGTGGAGCAGCTAATTTATTGTCCATACAGGACCTGAGGGCACAAGCAGACTGAAACTGGTGCAACAGCTCAGCTAGGTATGGAGGAGCCAAGCCGTGGTGGGCCTTGTGGGTCAGCGTAAGAACTTAGTAGAGACATGGCTGGTGTTCGTAGAGACATGCCTGACTGTAGCCTTAGGATGTGAAGATAATTTCAATTGCAAGCCAATTACTAACTTGGCTGCTTATATGCTTCGATGCTCCTAGTGGCTACGGATTGGGAAATTCGCCTATTTCAGTCTTTGTAAGTATCCATGAACATAAGTTTATATGGATCTCTAAATATGTATCTCCAATTAACTTGCAAAGTCAAGAGCTTGCATATTGACATACTTCTTTTACAGCATGTAATGAATACCTTGAAAGAGATATATTTCTCAGAGAGTGCTAGGCAAATGTATAATAATAAGAATAATAATAATTATTAAAGGGATTAAATGGTTGTTATGCAAATATTTTTTCATTTCGAGCTCCTTACTAAGCAGCTTTCAGTGCACATTTGGTAGCCAGCAGCTCTTATCACGTGCTAATAAGATTGCCTGACAAGTGTAGTTGAATCAGGACAGTAGAATATGTAAGTAGCCTAGAAGTAACAGTGCAGGATGGATGGAAGGGAATTGCCAGATTCGGCAGTGGCGAGAAGCTATTGTTCTTGCACCAAGGTTCTGCATTCTAGGACCCGCAGAGCAAAGCACCTGTCACCAATAGTCTGTATGTGAAAGAAATTGATATCTAATAATTTATTGTCCTTTGTTTATTGTGGAACTTCACGAGGAAGCTGTATACAGATTAATATTGGTGTCGTGCATACAGCAACAGAGCCAGGATGATCGTTTAGGGGGCAAGACCCGCTATTTTCTTAGGTAAGAGGCAAGACTCGAAAGATTTTCATGTAGGGGCAAGGCCCGAAATTAATGAAGAAAATATATAGTGCAGATTCATAGTCTCTATCTGACTCGAAGTCGGCAGTTGCTCACTTCTTGCTTCTCCCCCCCCCCCCTGCGGCCGGCTCACAGTCACTTCCGCTTTAATGCAGCAGTGACGATGGAATGCCAGCATTGGGCGGCAGTACAATTCCGACATAATTTCGTTGATAGTGACGGTCGGGGGCGGGGAGGGGCCTTTTAGTAGGGGCCGCTCTAGGTCGATGCCTAGATGTACATGCATGCATAGATGTACACAGTAAGCCGATGATCCAAGAAATGCACTGCCTTTTGTTGGAACTTCCATTTCTTGTCAAAGTAATGTGCAATCACTTTTGTATGGTTTGCATCGTATGCAGGCACGTTTCTCACTGGTCTTTGGAAGAGTCGTGCATATTTATTTATTTATTTTTTAGCCCTATGGCCGGTGGGTGCAGCTCGAGCAGGAAGAGGCCAAGAAGTTCCCAGAAAGTGCTTTTAAGTGCATCGTCTACACATTCTTATGGTCGTGGACTTGCCATGTCATATTCAATCACCCGGAGTTCAGCCATATTTTTTATGCCCCGGCCACAGTTTTCGATGGTAAGTGCTTGCTTCAGCAGCTTGAAGTAAAGCTTTATTTATGCCCCTATAACGCAAGGTTTGACATGCAGAACTGTCTGGCACAAGCCAAAACATGCACGTGTTTGTGTGCGAGTTTGGGTTTGTGTGTGCCTGTGTGTGCGTGCTGTGTGCATGCGTCTGAGTGTGTGTTTGTGTGAATGTATGTGTGTGTGTGTGTGTGTGTGTGTGTGTGTGTGTGTGTGTGTCTGTGTGTGTGTGTGTGTGTGTTTGTGTGTGTCGATCTGTAATTCCATATCAGCCTTGAAGACTAAGCAGGTCTTATGCTTGAGTGTTTGCTGTAGTCCACTCAAAAGCCTAACATCTAACACTATAAAATATGCAATTTTTTTCCTGGTTTATGTTATTTCCTAACTACTTGCACCTCAGAAGTACAGAAAATGGCCATTATTCTCCTTCAGACTTTTTAAGCCAGGACAATGATCAAATTGAAATGTACTCTTTTCAAGTGAGAAAACTGTCAATGTTGCATCTTTTGCTTCACAGTAGCCAGATACAAATTGCAAATGAATCAAAATTAAGACATGTAGGTACCCTGAAGTTGTGCAAACATTTCCACAAAGGATGTAGAAGTCAATAGTTTTTTAAGATTTATGATTAGAATGTAGATCAGTTTCACTAATCAGTCTCTAAATGTAGTCTCCAATCGTGTTCTTGTTGTGCTGTCCTTGGTAGCAGTGTTTCAAGTTCAGTAAATCGCGATTGAAGCATTTACCCTGCTCCTCAGAGTAAGCCTTTATGTTCTTAAATTCATCGAAATAAGCACTGAGCAAATGGACTTTTTGAGGAATCTATGTTTGGTGCAGTGGCTCAGCCATTCGCCTGATTTGAACCCCGTAGAACGACTATTGAGTGATATCGACAGGTTGCTGAGGCAGGGTGTATGGCCTGCACCACTAGCCAAACTTCAGTAAAACTCAGGCTCAGCAGAATGTACCATAGCAGAAGGGACATTGCAGAAACTGGTCACCTCTATTCCTCGCCAGATCAGTTAAGTTATAAAGCATCGTGGTGGGACCAATGTCACACTAAATGTATACAGACCAAAACACACGTATTTGTTTGTAGGCTGTCAATAAAGCTGTTCACATATTTTGCATAGCTTTAGAATACCGGGTATCGTAGAAGACCCTCCTTATTACCCAAACGAATTTACAGCCACTGCAGCAGTGGCCATACTGCAAGGATTTTTTGGAACCGAGTGTATGTCACCAATGAAACCTATGATGTAGAAGATAAGCAGCTAATTTATTGTAGTGAGAGGGCCTAAGGGCCAGAGGAGGCCAACACTGCTGTTGTGGTTCACCAAAATTTGAATGAGATCAGTCGTGCAGGTCAGAGGAAGAAGTTGATTATGTATTGGCCGATCAATCAATAACCATCGAAACTTCTTTAGCAAAGGGTACTCGTATTTTGAATTTGAAAAACTTAAAAAAAGTCTAGCTGATTTAATAGCCTCATTTATGTAGCCACTAAAGCTTTCACTCAGCTTGATTGCTACAAGATGGAAACCAGCGATCAAGTTAGTGAAGTTAATGCACCATTCTGCTGGGCTGTGACCTAGCTGCCGTATTTAGCACTATCTGTTGACATTTCCTGGTCGCATTTTCTGGAGCTTAGCAGTGCTAATTTTAATTGGTTTAGCATCGTGAAAACAAGGAACCTGGTAAGATATTCTGTTAGCCATTGTGCTAAGTAGCACATAATCTTCCTGGACAAGATCAGACGTGTTGGCTGACCCTGGATGCTTTATTCTGATAAAAAAAAGGCTAGGGCAGTTATCAGAGGGGACACAAATTACAAGTACTCGACCACAGTCTCGTTACTTCACATTCAATTAAATGTGCAAACTCATTTATTCGGGTTGTACACGACGAGTTTCCTATGGAGCTTAATTGTATAGTCATTAAATTTGTAAGGAAGTTAGTCGGCATGATCCAGGACTCGGTATATGCTAAGCATGGGTTTAGTTTATCGATTGCTACCAAGCTGGAAAGTAATACAACGGGTCTGAATTAATTTCACGAAAGACACTCTTTAGATGGAAAACAAGGGATCGAAAGCAGACCTGTCGAGTTCTGGCTGTGATGGAGGCGATACCTGATTCCTCCACACGATAAGAACTGTGCACGATCAGGCTTGTATGATTCCAATTACACAGAGCCTCATCAGCCTGACAACGTTACCTGTCTCTCAAGAAGGCTCTCATTATAGTGTCGACAGCGACTGACAGGTCGAGCAGGACTAAGGCCTTCCACAAGTATTGCCATCTGGGATGTCCTTAGTCACATGGAGATGAGTGCGATTGCAGTAGAATGATAATACTAATAATGCACTTGATAAAGCGCCCTCAGAGAACTCGATCTCTTTATAGGTGCTTTACATTTGCTGCAAAGGGAAATGCGATTGAATAGCGAGGAATATCATGCTTGATAAACGACATAAATAACATGATTAGGGGTGGCATGAACAGGGTCAGCATGCAAGTGTGGTTAGTGGCAGAATGCACAGTGTCAGCATGCGTAAGCACTTGAAGGACGAATCACAGGGACCCACTAAATGCTGTCCTAAATAGGTGTTTTTAAGTTCTTTTCAAATGTGGTCAGGTCAGGGGATGTTCTAACGCAGGTCGGGAGGGAGTTCCAGGCTTTGGGAGCATACGAACTAAATGCACGGTCTCCAAAGGATTTGAGGTTTGTACGAGGTATTTGTAGACTGTTGGATTCCGAAAAGCAGGTGGTACGATGCTTGGTCTGATGGGGGAGTATATCTGAGAGATAGGCTGGAGCCAAAGAATGAAGTGACCTAAAAGTGAGCGACAAAACCTTGGAAGTCGATCCGTTGCTTGACTTGTAGCCAGTGCAGATCGGCGAGAAGTGGTGTGATGTGGCAACTGTGACGCTCACAACAGACAAGCCTACCTGCAGAGTTTTGCACCAGCTGTAATCGCATGATTGCACATGCTGGTAGGCCAGTAAGCAGCGAGTTACAGAAGTCGAGACGGGATGTCACAAATGCATGGACAAACTTGGACGTGGTATCCTTATCTAAACAAGCCCGAATTTTAGCAATGTTGTGCAGCTGTAAGTAGGCAGACTTGATTGTGGAGCTGATGTGGTCGTCTAACGAGAGGTCACTTTGGAACATGACACCTAGATTTCGAGCTGATTCAACAGGTGATATGCTGGCAGAGCCAATTTTGAGCGTCCGCCTTTCCAATTTCTGAATCACACTGGATTTGCCCATAACTAGTAAGTTAGTTTTATCATCGTTTAGTTTAAGAAAATTTGCTGCCATCCATGTGGGGATGTCATCAATACATGCAAGAAGTGAGCTGAGAGAATTTGAGGTGCTTGAAGGTTGGGAGGGATCAAAGCAAAGGTACAACTGAGTGTCATGCTCATAGAAGGGAAAGCCTAGATGGTGCTTGGCAGTCACATCAGCAAGAGGGAGAATATAAACCATGAAAAGAACCGGACCTAGCACGGAGCCCTGAGTTACCCCATATTTCAGAGGTACCTCGGGACGATCTTTGTCCATTCACGTCAACACTCTGGCGTCTCCCACTGAGATAGGACCTGAACCATTGCAGAGCAGTGCTAGTGATGCCCAGGCGAGATGAGAGGCACTCTAGGAGAACTTTGTGATCGATAGTATCAAAAGCTGCCGAAAGATCGGGCAAAACAAGTAGAGATAATCTAACCATGTCTGCATTCCTAAGTAGGTCGTTGTACACCCTAAGCAATGCTGACTCTGTGGAGTGATTAGCTCTAAAGCCAGACTGGAACTTACTAGCAAGGTTTGAAGTTTCAATATAGGAGTTCAGCTGGTCCGCCACGACTCGTTCCAGTGTCTTTGATAGGAATGGTAAAAGGGAGGCTGGGTTGTAGTTGCTCAAGTTCTCTTGGTCTAGTGTCGCTTTCTTGAGAAGTGGCCTGACTACAGCTTTTTTTTTACAGGTGCTGGAACATGACCTGAGACTAATGACATATTAATGATGTTAGTTATGCATGGCAGCAGCAGATCAAGAGCAGGACAGTGGGAATAGGGTCCAGAGGACTTGTTGTCTTCTTTGATTGGAGTGATGCTTCTCGCCACTTCTCGCCGACCTGCACTGGCTACCAGTCAAGCAACGGATTGACTTCTAGGTTTTGTCGCTCACTTTTAGGTCATTTCATTCTTTGGCTCCAGCCTATCTCTCAGATATACACCCCCATCAGGCCAAGCATCGTACCACCTGCTTTTCGGAATCCAACAGTCTACAAATACCTCGTGCAAACCTCAAATCCTTTGGAGACCGTGCATTTAGTTCGTATGCTCCCAAAGCCTGAAACTCCCTCCGACCTGTGTCAGAACATCTCCTGACTTGACCACATTTAAAAAGAACTTAAAAACACCTATTTAGGACAGCATTTAGTGGGTCCCTGTGATTCGTCCTTCATGTGCTTATGCATGCTGACACTGTGCATGTCACCCCTAACCATGTTATTCATTTTGTTTGTTTGTCAAGCATGATATTACCCACCACTCAATTGCACTTCCCTTTGCAGCAAATGTAAAGCACCCAGAGAGAGATTGAGTTCTCTGAGGGTGCTTTATCAAGTGCATTATTGTTATTATTATTATGCTGCTTGAGTAACGACTGAAGATATTCTTATGGCCCAGTGTTTTCTAAACGTATGTTTTACGAGTCGTTAGCTGTAACTTGTCAAGAAGCTTCGACCAAAATGCTGCTTGAGTAACGACTGAAGATATTCTTATAGTCCTGTCTTTTCTAAACGTATGTTCAACCAGTCGTTAGCTGTGACTTGTCAAGAAGCTTTGACCAAAAAGGCTGCTGTAGTGCTTATTATAGGAGAGATATTTTCTAGACATTTTGAAAGGTGGTCTGGTTAGTGGGCTATTTGGATATGTCGTGAGACCAGGTGGAGGAAATAGTCCTCTGTTATAGTGTCCATACCACTGAGTCACATGCATAGTTATCTTTCATCATGCAATGCTGGCGTTGAAGTATTACTTTCAATGAGAATTTGCTAAAAGTGGAGGTGTGGCCAAACCTAGCCGCATTGTTATTTGCTTGATGAAAGCCGTATGGATGTTCATACTGCAAGACTGCCAGCAGGAGCTAGCTCATCTTGTTAGCCACGCGAGGTCAACCCCGGCCCTCTAATGCCAAGTCTACATGCCTTAGCCAATCAGCTGCATGAAAAAAAAAGCTTTTTAAAACACAGAGCTTTGCCATAACAGCTCTCTAGTTGGTCGCGTCTGTGAAACGTGTCATCATTTCAAGTTAGATTTGTAATGTGATTACCGTCAGGATTACCGATTTTTTTTATCTAAAGTTGCTAGTTATTGCATTTACACCCGGCGATTCCTGACCGATTGTCAGACATAGGGCCACCTTGACAGAAGACCTCCATTGTAGGTGGCATGCAGTACCATGTGCAATTTAAAATTAAGCACTTTAACTCCACGACTTTGTCGAGCTGGACTGATGTGATGATGATCTGGGGTGGGCCACTTAGCACGGTCCTCAGCAATCTTACTCCTGCCGATATTGGATTTGTATTGCCCGAGTAATCATATCAGCTGCTTATACAAAAACTAAAAAGGTAAAAGGATGGCAGCAGTCGAATTTGATTGTAGTTGGTTGCCACAATCCAGCTATGTGTGCGACTGACCTGTCAATCACTGCTGTTGTGTGTGGGCATTTCTGATTGGTTGGCCGTGCATTCTGAAGAGCACAGACTGGGCCTGGAACACTTTTTCGGTGAGTGTGAGGTCCATCCCATAGATGGATTCTGCATGCTGGCACTTGAGAAATTCGCAGAATCAACGGGGAAGAGAGATCGGTAGTGTGAACCCAGCGTTTATTAACCCAGCTTTATGTCTCCGGGAAATGAGGTCGTAGACTTTGTAGGTATCTGATCATCTTTGAAATAATAGTTTTCTTTTTATCTGGTGCGCAATAACTCCTTTGGCGATGAGAATTGGCTCTCACATTGGACAGTTGCCACTCGTGTTGAAGTCAAGCTCGCTATGTGCATATGTATATTACATGCCAAAGTGATCGTGGTTTGGTCTATCCAAGCCGTTTAGAGTAGCCCAGCATCTCACACTACCAGCAGCATTTTTGCTATCAGCTGACAGCTAAGTTAGCCTTCATTAATCAGCAGATTACATTCTTTACAAGACCTGAGACAATTCTTTAGCAACTGTTATGGCTCAGTCTTGGTTAGGCATTCTGTGTGCACTTATTGTGCTCTTATCCCAGAGCTGCTGCTTCTTAACTGTGGCTGCCGTGGTGTGGTGCTTCACTTGCTGTTCTGGACTTAGCCTCTTGGTGGAATGCTGAATAATTTGCTCTTCTTTCTTTCCGTTACCTCATTGCTCACGACTCCATCCGTTTGCCTCTTCCTGAGCTGCATATATAGCAAGTGCGTCTGCAGGACAGATTGACACAGCAGTGGCAGTCACGTGAACCCCTATTTTTTTCAGACTGGCATAAAGGCATGGATGTTGCACCAGTTTTGTATTGGCTATACATGGCTGAGCTGGCATTCTACGCACATTCGGTCTATGGAACCTTATTCATGGACCAGTGGCGAAAGGATTCGGTTGTCATGCTCTTTCATCATTTACTCACCATTGCACTCATTGGATTCTCGTATGCCGTAAGGTAAGGCTTATCATGATTATGTCGTTGGAGACCCCAATGATCATGTTATACTTTCTTGTTGTTCTTACTGCTTGCTGTTGCCATAGCTTGTTAAAAAGCGTTACTGCATCCAAGACGGCTTGGGCACCAGGTTAGTAATTCTGCTAATTGGTTAATCGCCCATCGTCAGCTTGGGCAGCCATGTGGCCCTCGACATGGGCTCCAGCCTCATTCTGTCTGGCTGTTTATTACGTAGCCCTGTCAGTTAGACCCCTATAGCCTGAAGCGGCACATTAAGCCTGATTTAGACGATGAATCTACTGCCTACCTGCTTCCTACCTACTTGAGTCTTCCTTGGATCTTCCGGTTGTTAGGAGGTTTAGACAGATGTCTTGCACCAAGTCTTTCTTCTTATTCACTCCGCTCTGAGTGTTCATGGGATAGCTGCAGTATTTCTCTACAGCCACGCTTTGCTATTGCAATGACCAGTAGAATCAAACCTGTTCGCTATAGCCTTTATTGCTTGCTGCCTCAAAATCTGATTTTTGAACTCCGAGCTCAGAGTGTGCCATAAACAGGGACTCGCATGGAACGTATCGATGAGTTCTCCAGTCAAGTCGCGCCCCAATTCCTTTCAAACCAATGCAGTTGGTGTGGCCTGAATGGCTTGTAGGATTGGTCACTTGCTAAGTCTTGGCTGAAAAAGTAGAGCCGGGTTTGGCTGCCGAGTCTTAGCCAAGTCTTCCTAAAGTCTGGACTGCCCCAACGTATTGGTGACATATACACCGGAGGTAGGAAACAAGACACACCGGCAACCCAGGCTTAAGAGGCGTTTGATCTGGAATGCCTTTTGCAAATCCATCAAAAAGAAATTGGTAGCCCACCTATTTAGACCCATCTAAAAAGAGTGTTAAGCCCGCTCTCAAGGATGTCGGCATCATTCGTTAAGTCACATTGTATCAATTGGGTGCCCATGCCTAAGTAATAAGAATTTCTTCGACAGGTTTGCAGAGACCTTCCGAGCAGCATGCCTTCTCCAAATTAAGGTACACATTTAGATGGGAGATTCTCAAGAGACTTCCAGTCGTCGGCTTTCCTTAGGTATGGAGCTGGAGGAATTCCAAGGTGGGGCGCAGCAACTTTTTTTGAAGGGCCTCTCAACCTTTTTTCGATAGCACACCTTCGACGCTCAGCTTTCATGTGTTTATCCAGAGGGATGCTACGAAAGTTTGCTCAGGTGGGACTGCATAAGCCTACCGTTGCAGGGAGCGTTCCTAATAATAATAATACAACTCATTTATATATCGCCCTAAAATAACTTAATCTCTATTCAGGCGCTTCACATATGCCACAGGGCTCGAGCCCACGACCTTGGTCGGGGCGAGCGCCTTAACCACTGGGCAAATTCTTGGTGTAACGGCAGGCTATCCGTAGGAATGGGTGGGAGAAGGGGTAACAGTCTCATTTTTTGCAAGTTTAAGAGGCTCCCAAGTACCTTCAAAACTACCCAAGTTGTTGCAAACACTCTCTAGTCTCTTAGAATGTGGTATAGGCATTTTGTTTTCTGGGGGGGGGGGGGAAGGGACCTAATGAGTCTTTCTGGTTCCATCGGCAACGAGAATCAGCTTCCAGAAGCCCTTAACATTCAGCAGCAGCTACATGCTTATGGAAGACGGCTTGAAAGGAGGTCTCGCCCGGGAGCCCATCTAGGCCACAGCTTCGTAGTCTGTGTCCATAGGGGACCACCAGTCCTGGAAGAATGCTAAAAATGCATGGGTGTGTGGTTATCTCCCCACAAACCTTGGATTTATGTCCTAGCAGATTGTCATTCATTTATGCCCTAGCAGATCGTCATTCAAAAATGAGAACCGGTGCCAGAAAATCGCCAGAAAAATTGACACAGGCAACAATGGCAACACTATATATCTTTTGATGTAATAATGACTTTGATGTTGACCTTTAGATGTCCTTGAAGATAAGAGGTCACGTGTTTATTAACATCGCAATCTGGTTCAATCAACAGATTGATTTTATTATTATTATTATTATTATTATTATTTACAACTATTGATAATAAAAAGTGCCAAACCCTCAAAAAATTCAGTACACTAGGGTAACTGGTTTTGCAACTTAAAAAAGATAGACAAGTTATGACATGATAATAAAGCATAAAAGCAGAATGTCAAGTTCAATTAGCTTGCAGACATGCATATTAGCTCTTGCTCAACCTCAACAAAAGACGAACTAGCAAAATTGGTGTACAAGCAGAACCCAACTCACATGCAAATGTTTTAAGTTCGTCGGTTGTATTGTCGAGTTATGAAATTTACAAGGTGCTAAGTCAAGACTGCTGGAGAAACTATAGTTAAGTAAGGGAGGATGTCGAAGTATGTTACTCAGTGTAGCAAAGGCTGATTTACTAGGGGAACCTCGTGAGTGTTCAAGGGTGTACGAACGGGCTTGTACTCTAAATTTCAAGATGGTCTGTTAACTATTAGCCCATCTGTGATGTGTACACGATGCTGTGGCAGGGTATAGATGAAACAGCCGGTGAGTCAAATGACCGGTTTTCAAAGCATGTAACTTTTTTCTGACGATTTATTGTATGCTCTAGAGCTTGAAGAATGTATACAAATTAACTCACAGTCAACATTTCACATTGATTTGATAGCCATTATACTATCTGTGACATTTGCAAGACACGAGGTCAGGCTGTTGACGAAATGGTATTATGTACAGTGTCAGCATGCATAAGCTCACAAATGACCAATTGCAATGATTCACTAAATGTTGCAATAAACAGGTGTGTTTTAACTTTTTTTTAATGTCAAATTAGAGATGTCGTGAAGTCTGTTGGTAGTAAGTTCTAGGCTGTATAAGCATACGAACTAAAGCCACGGCCTCCAAAGGATTTGAGATTCGTACGAGGCATAGCTAAACGATTTGATTCAGTAAAGAAGCTGGTATTATGTCTAGCCTGGTGGGAGAGTAGTTCTTATACTTGGGCTGAAGCCAGAGAATGAAGGGACCTAAAAGTGAGTGACAGAACTCTCAAGTCGATACGCAGCTTGACTGGAAGACTGTGCAGGTCGGCAAGAAGTGGTGCAATGTGGCTACTTCGAATGTCACGACAGTCAAGGCTACCTGCAGAGTTTTGCGCCACCTGTAAGCGCCCAATTGTGCAGGCCGGTAGACCAGCAAGCAGTGAGTTACACAAGCCGAGACATTATGTCACGAATGCATGGACCAATTTGGATGTACTGTCCCTGTCTAAGCAAGTCTGACTTTTTGCAATGTTTTGTAGCTGAAAGTAGGCAAGAGGACTGTGGAGCTGATGTGGTCGTCAAATGAAAGGTCGCTTGGAATAGGGCACCTAGGTTTTGTGCAGATGCAATAGGATATATGCTGGCAGAGCTGATTTTGAGCATTAAGCAATCCAATCTCAGAGACACTTGGTTTGCATATACCTAGTTAGTTGGTTTTTTATCGTCATTCGATTCAAGAAAGTTTGCTGACATTCATGTGTGGATGCCAGCAATACATGCAGCATGTGAGTTGAGAAAACTCCACGTGCTGGAGGGCTGGGAAGATCAAAGCAAAGGTGCAACTGAGTGACATCTGTATAAACCTGCATAGAAATGAAGCCTAAATTGTTTTGGGCGATTACATCGGCAAGAGGGTGATTAAAGATTGTGAAAAGAAGCAGCGCTAAGCCTTGAGGTACCGCGTAGATCAGTTGTTCCTCGGCTGATCTTTGTCCGTTCAGATCAGCACTCTGGAGTCTCCCTCTGAGATTAAACCTAAGCCATTCTATTGCAGTGCCAGTGATGCTCAGACGAGATAAGAGGCACTCGAGATAAAGCACAGTAGAACTTGCGAGGTGTGAACTTTTAATATAAGAGTTCAGCTAGTCTGCCACAATTTGGTCTTTGCTAGGACCGAGAGCATGAGCAGATATCAGCACGATCATGATTTTTTCTGGAGAGGTAACTGGGTGGATAGTGGCCGAAGTTCTTAGCACAAAAGAAATTAAGTCGTATGCCTTCTCGTTAGCATTGTTATGGTCTGGCAAGTTGAAGTTTCTGTCGTTGATGTTTGTAGAGTAAACTCAGCTTTTGGATATCACTTGTGATTTCAGGGTGTTTTGATTCACAGTACTAGGCTACTTTATTGTTTGTGTATCGAATGTGTAGCTCTTACATCCCAGATGTGGTAGTTATTGAGACAGCAACTGCTGTTGATATGGCTGCTAGTGCCTCAGCTGGTGGTACAAGTGCTGCTGCTTTCATTGAGTGTGCGTACGTGCGTGTACACCTGTTACGCTTAAAGTAAAAGAGCAACTGCCTTGCTACATCCGGCTTTTTCCTATGAGGAGGGTTTCAAATTGGCTATTTATTTCTGTCTAGATTCCACAAGATCGGTGTACTAGTTGTATTTGTTCACGACATAGCAGACATTATTTTGGAGTTTACTAAGTGTCAAGTGTACCTGAAGACACGTGGTGGCACTTATCATTGGTTTAACGATGCCATCTCCACCTTAGGATTTATTACGTTTACTATTGTCTGGTGAGTGCTGCGTGCTGCTGGCTATGCTTTGCAATTTGTGCGTCTTGAAACTTTTGGCAGGCGCGTCAAGCATCTTTATTGCAGCACTCATCGGGTCTAGCACCCTGATAGGGTACGTGCTCCGACGTTTGATAGCTATATGAGAGCTTCGTCCTTTTGTGCAGGCAGCACTATGCTATGACTGTTCTGTGATTTTTTTCCGGGAGTTGACTCCTGACATCGGATGCCAGAACAAAGCTCACACATTGCTGCATCTTGCAAGTCGAAAGACAAAAGGAGTAGGTCTAGCATTAATAACATTAGTATAAGTCCAATAAGTTGTAGCTCGTGCTGACTGCTTGCCGAGGCTGTCTGGGTGCTTGCTGAGGCTGTCTTGGTTAGCATTTGAGCAAGCATGACTAAAACGGTTCTCCTGTACTTGCCAATTAGAAATAATGCAAGTGCTTGGCATTATTAAAATCACCACGCCCCCTTGAGCTTTATGCTCGGTTGCAAACATACTGTTCCTGGTAATCTCCTTGTGCCTGTCGTCGCGTGATCATTCTTTCACGGTCTTCATTTTCCCATCTGCCCACCCACTGTGTGCTAACTCTTGCTTCAGTGAGGTAGTCTGTTAAAAAAAAACAGTTATCCTTTTTAAAAGTAAAATCATAGTTCGGCTTTTTTTTCATCGGCCTCACTGACATGGTGACAGGAGGGTCACACTAGGGCTATCGCTAGCATTTGCTGTGAGCTATGAGGAATTACCGATTGCAGAGGGCTCGAACCCACCCCCCTCGAGCATGGGACGTGACAATCAAGCACCTTACTCTTAGGCCAAGACCTTACAGAAAAAAAAGTTGCCTGAGCCCTGCTGAGCGGCAGAAGCTTCGGCAGTTTTGAGCCTGCTGCTGCTGACGGGCTGCTGCTGACGGGCTGCTGCCGTTGCTGACATTACGAGTGCATGCTGCCACTAACCACATTTGCATGCTGACCGTGTGCATGTCACCCCTAACCATGTTATTCGTCTTGTTTGTTTTTCAAGCTTGATTTTCTTACCATTTAATTGCATTTCCCTTTGCAGCAAATGTAAAGCACCTAGAAAGAGATTGAGTTCTCTGGAGGCACTTTATCAAGTACATTATTATTATTATTATTATTATTATTATTACGAGCCTTTCCCCAAAATGTCATGTGTCGCAAAACATCCACGCAGCGGTAGTACACCAGCAGCGTATGATATACGAGCTCGAGCATTAAGATCGATGCCGAGCGATCGATGTCGCTGGCAGCAAGTGTGCTTGCCGGCTGAGCATGCCGTCGCTGTGCATGCTGTGGTTCAATGTGTGCTGATATAAGATCGGGCTTTAGTAAACCGTTGACTTTGGCAGATCGGCCATCCTCCATGGCCGTGGCTCGTAGGTGCACTTTGCGATGCAGTGCATTCGTGGCATTGCAGCGCCGTTTGACCGGTGCCTTTGCCCTGTGGTTGGACCGGTAGCAGCCATGTAGTGTCCACGTGCACATGGCTGTAGGTATTTTGTGGCATTTGAAATCCGAGCCACCAGTCGGGCCGCCACTCTTGAATGGCTTCTCTGTCTGACTTCTCTCAGAGAATAGGTCATTACTAGTTAGGCCTTTGCTGACAGGGAACTGAGCAGTGTGTAGGCAGGCGATGATTAGTCGGTGGCTAGATAAAACATCTGCTGGCTATGTACGACCCCGTGGCTCTAGAGTTGTTATGTCTGCTGTCGAGGTTGCCTAACATTCTATCGACGTTGTCCTTGCTGATCGTGAGCGGAAGCCTTCGTGCAAGCGCATGCACATTTCTCCACCCGTTCGCATTAGGTACGTCTTTCGGCTGTACTGGTTCCCAATAAAGGCACTGCACGCCTCCAGTCACGGCCTGAAACTGCTCGATTTGAGGACCGGCGAATGCCCGTTCTTTTTTTTCTTCAACATCATGCTGTGGATACTGCTCGTGCTGAACATCTATTGGTTTATGGTGCGTAAGCTGATAGCGCTTCTCATCTCGGACCTGCTGCCTTGTTTTTATGCTCGCCTTTTGCCCGTGTGTGTGGATTTTACTTGCACCCAATGTATGGGTATATTGTTCAAAGGTCCCCCTCCCGGCAAGCGCTGTTACTATGCCTTCTTGGGGTGGGGCAGGGCAAGGAAAGGTTGGCTACTGCTGGGTTGCAAAATCCAGGATCTGCTTTTCAGTTTATAATGAACTTTCTGTACAAAGTGGTCACTGGCCAGCTGAAATCGGTCGACGACATACGTGAAGAAAACGTGCAAGAGAAAATGCAGGCCACCACCAGCACAAGGTACCAACCAGCTTTGACTACTTTGCACTGTATTCACCTTCGAATGCCTCATACCATCCCATATCACGAGCCAGCGGATGGCTTATATAATTGCTTAATACGGTCAGGCAGAGCTCTTTGACCCAGAGTATAGCCAGTTGACTTAATAAATACAATGCCGGTTCGAAAAATCACGGTAATTAATTTAAATCTGAAACTTTGCTGATTTTTACAGAATCGCTGCCAACAATACTACCACATGGTAAGATTATTATGAGAAGCAGTAAATGTACTCAATCGTGTATGCTGCCATCTCTGTTGGACTACTAGGTTCGGCAAAACATGCGCAATTAACTGGGTGCAGTTTCATGTGAGTGCAGAAACAGTTGGGGTTTTCGAAGAATAATTTTTGGCACCACAATCAGGTACAGTAAGATCTTTGGGATGTGCCAGATATAACTCTAGAAACATGCAACTTGTGTCGGGCATTAGTTTGTGGAGTATTCAAAGTTTGAGACGTCTTGTTTTTCGCATGTGCATGCATAGGCCAAATCTGGTTTGAGAATATGAAATAAATCGGTAGTGCAGTTAGAGCAAGAAACTAGCTCACTACTTTTCTTGATAAAAAAAGAGCCCTAGAGCACTATAACTCTGCTTTAGAAGTCTTGGCAAACACACGAGATGCCAAAACCACGGTGACCTGCATGGGTTATAATGTGTTCCCTGAAATTATGAGATGGTAGTTAGATTTTGTGCATACATTTAGCAAACTGAGATAGTTAAAACCTATGCCACAACTTTAAAGAATTCTTTACTTCCTAATTTATCAAAAAACTGTTCGATTTCTTTCTTTTCACTGCGTCACCGAATTTTAGCATCGAACCATATCAAAATTGTGGTTGAGAATGCTCAAATTAGCATGCTTCAAACTCTCGATTTTGACAAAAGTGCCCAACATGGTTGGTAAGATAAATTTGTATAGAGTTGATTACTAGATGCATCTTGTAAATCTTACTTCCAAGTGCTCAGACGGTACTAGGGAGTCTGTCGAGAATGCTGACTTATATCGGTAGCCAGATATTGCCCCAGTTACTACAAAAGCAGGGTCATTGCAAATATTTTTCACCTGGTAAGATACATAGGTTGGTAGTGTGTCCGATTTCTTACAAATGTTGCTTACTCAATGCAAATCATATGCTCTGGTGAAATTGTATTGGCCTGTTGTCCATTAAAAAAAACTGATTATCAGATATTAATTAATCGATCCTCAAAAGTGCTTAGATTTTGTGGGCCAACGCTGTATCTGTGTGTGTGTGTATTGTATATATATATATATATATATATATATATATGTTAACTGACTATACACTAGGTCTAAGACTTCCTGCATTCCCTCGACCTGCGTCCAGTTCATTTGGTCATTTGGCTGTGCTGGTCACTAGCAGCAGTACCGGGAATGAGCTGTAGGATATTGTGCTTAACCTTGACCTTTTGGGAAGTGCCAAGGTCAGGCATTAGATTTTGTTAACTCTTCGCACATTTTGCTGCTTTTAAGTGTTTCGACCGTAAATGCACACCGTCAAGGTTACTAATTCAGTAGAGATCACTTTAAAAGAAGTGACCGTCAAGGTTACTAATTCAGTAGTGATCACTTTAAAAGAAGTGGCTTTGCTTGCTACAATATAGCATCGGCATTTGCAAAGGTCCACACACATTTTATTGTTAAAAATGTAGGAGGCATCTTTGTTGTCAATCTTCGACCGTCGCGCATGCTATTATTTTCGTTGGGTACATCTATGAGGTTGAGAACAGTTAAGGCTTGAGCATGAAAGGTGAGTTAATCTTTGCCGGCCGGAGAATCGTTGTCTCGGTACATTACAGCGACAGCACATGACGAAGGCATTTGAGGAGCTGCACTTACCCAAGTGATTCTGTTAGGCTAAAGTAGGAGGGAAAATGATCTAGAAATAATGCCATTGGTGTACTTAAATTAACCGCTTTATAAGCCTGCAAATGCAAGAATGAATTGTCAGCATGAGAAAAGGACGATGCATCCGATCCGACTCAAGATATATCCTCAAGAGTATCCTCAAGTGTAGGGTTTGACAGAAGCACCTGCCCTTGACAGGTGGTCTTGTCAGGCGGTTCTTCGGACGCCAACCAGTCTTTTTTATTACGAAAATGGTTTTGTATAATATGCCTCGCGTCGTTTTGCCAACCAATCCTAGTTGGGCAGTTTCCCCAATCTCCCCACGTCCCGCGA
This sequence comes from Cristatella mucedo, assembly GCA_009760855.2. Taxonomy (NCBI): domain Eukaryota; kingdom Metazoa; phylum Bryozoa; class Phylactolaemata; family Cristatellidae; genus Cristatella; species Cristatella mucedo. Next base: position 4,024,020 of record WPIO01000028.1, read on the forward strand.
TAAAAGGCAGCCAAAATTTGTGTTTTTATTCAAGTCACGACTCCTGAGAGCTCCTGTGTTAATGAAATTATGGCCTCTCGGGTCGAGCTGTAATCTCTGTCATGGGAGTTGTGTTGACCCCTGGCTGTGGCAGCAAGTATCTGGTGAAATATGGAGATGGGGAAAGACTGTATCGGCAGTGCTCTAGGTGCCTGTGTGTTGTATCGTCGCATTTATCTGCCGGGCAAGCTTGATTTGTGTGTGGGCAGTGGTTATGCATGTAGCACACAGGCATGCGTTAGCCTGCCCGCGTTGGCTCGCTTGCGATGTCAGCCAGCAACTGCAGTGGGCCTCATATACAGAGTGCGCTTGCAGCGCTAGCCGATCGCCCACGTGGCTTGCAGCGCTAGCCGATCGCCCACGTGGCACGCTTGCAGTGCTAGCCGATCCGGATGCAGCATTCGGCTTGAATGAGTTCACGCGCAAGATTCGTCAGGTCTGGGGAACCTCGCTGCCATTGTCCGTTGTCAGCTCGCTGTATCGGTTTGCCTATAAAGGCCACTGCTTCCTCGCGTCCTAAATTCTCAGTTGCTGTGACGTTTCAGCGACTCGCCTAAGCAAGCACTGCGTGGCTCGTACAAGTCGGCAGTTAGCTCTTCGAACGGAACATCCGGCGACGGTGACCATCCTCGGCAGCAGCAGCAGCAGCGGGCAGCTCGCAGGCCCAAAACGCAGCGGAAGGACGCATAGTAGTGTGTGGCAGCGGCAGCTATCCGCTCGGCGCCGGTGGCCTGTGCCCCGCTGCCCGCCTCCCCTACTCGGTCGAGGCGCAGAGGAGGCGCAGCGCAACGCCCGATTCTCGCTCTATGAACCAAGCTCGGCGGCGGCTGGACGCAGCATCAACTCAGTGCAGCCGCCGTCGTCGTCGTCACGCCGCCAGGCAGGGCCCCCGAGATGTGGAGGCCCAGCGGCGGCGGCGCTCTTGCGAGCCTGCCGCCGCTGGGCCCCGACGAACACCACCATCTGCGTGTGACATGAGCACGCCGCCGCCGGCGAGATTTCGATCCACCGGGCGGCGGTGCGCCGCTACCAGTATTGAGATTGACATTTCGGGGACAAAAATAAGGTGTGCTGCTGCTTAGCAGCTACGATTCAGCTCGGCGCCCACCACGTCCGGCTGCAATGCCGCACAATGTGTTCTTTAGATGTGCTTGCTCGCGCTGACCAGCTCCTCCTTCTCGGCCTCTCCAGTACCAGCACCACGTGGCGTACGTTTGTCTGGCATCGGCTGCTGCTGTGGCATCGCCGCCTTGCAGGCGCCTAGCCACGACACGTTTTGCCATTCGTTCGTTTTATAGGCTGCTCGCCAGAGCAAGTGGCTGCCGCCCCCCACACAGCATGCCACGTGACGTGGCAAGCTTTCTCCCAGCTCACGGACGTCCCTTAGCAACAGCCTGCCTCCCCTACCCCGCCTGCCCCAGTAGGCTCGTAGTACTACTCAACCAGGCAGATGGCAAAAAAAGCAGCGAGCCAGCACACTGCCCTTCACACGCACGACAGTGTCAAGTACTAGCACTGTGCATGTGCGGTGCCGTGGGAGCTGCTGCTCCTTTTCCTCTTCCAAAATAAATGTTCCCTTTAGTGTGCATTTGCTTCTACACAACAATGTTCGTGCTGATAGCTACTACCGTATTCTAGCAGGTCAGCAGACAGCTGTAGTGCTTGTTAAGGTTGGATCGGCAAGGATGAATCTCCATCTGTAACTCCACTAAGTCATAAAGACATTAAGTGGGTGTTACGCAGGGGAGTTTTGCGGCTTTCGGTACGCATTCGGTAGCCGACCGACTTCGTCTCTCACGAAACAAAGAAAGTGGGAAGCATAGCCTAGTCAGGAGAGCAGTTGAGGTAGTGAGTAGCATGGAAGTAGCAGATGGATTCTTGTGCTTGTAATATATCGATTCTATGCTTGTCGTTGGTTATCAATGTTGTGTCTTCTATGTGGATGACACTCAGTTGTACCTTTGCTTTGATCTCTTCCAACCTTCGAGCACCTCAAATTCTCTCAACTCACTTGCTGCATGTATTGATGACATCCGCACATGGATGGCAGCAAATCTTCTAAAACTAAACGATGATAAAAGTAACTTACTAGTTATGGGAAAACCTTGTCTGATTCAGAAATTGGAAAGGCTGATGCTCAAAATTGGTTCTGCCAGCATATCTTCAGTTGAATCAGCTCGAAATCTAGGTGTCATGTTCCAAAGTGACCTCTCGTTAGACGACCACATCAGCTCCGCAATCAGGTCTGCCTACTTGCAGCTACATAACATTGCTAAAATTCGGGCTTGTTTAGATAAGGATACCACGTCTAAGTTGGTCCATGCATTTGTGACATCTCGTCTTGACTCCTGTAACTCACTGCTTGCTGGCCTACCGGCATGTGCGATCAGGCGATTGCAGCTGGTGCAAAACTCTGCAGCTAGGCTTGTCTGTCTTGAGCTCGCAGTTGCAACATCACACCACTTCTCGCCGACCTGCACTGGCTACCAGTCAAGCAACGCATCGAATTCCAAGGTTTTGTTACTCACTTTCAGGTCCCTTCATTCTTTGGCTGCAGCCTACCAATCAGATCTACTCCCCCGCCAGGCCAAGCATCGTACCACCCGCTTTTCGGAATCCAACTTTTTACCTATACCTCGTACGAACCTCAAATCCGTCGGAGACCGTGCCTTTAGTTCGTGAGCCCCAAAGCATGGAACTGCCTCCCGACGCGTCAGAACATCCCCTGACTTGACCACATTTAAAAAGAACTTGAAAACACCTATTTAGGACAGCATTTAGTGGGTCCCTGTGATTTGTCCTTCATATGTGTATGCGTGCTGACACTGTGCATGCTGCCACTAACCACATTTGCATGCTGACCCTGTGCATGTCACCCCTAACCATGTTATTCATGTTGTTTATCAAGCATGATATTACTCACCATTCAATCGCGTTTCCCTTTGCAGCAAATGTAAAGCACCTAAAAAGAGATTGAGTTATCTGAGGGCGCTTTATCAAGTGCATTATTATTATTATTATTATATCTCTCACTCTGGCCACCTTCGAAGGCACTATCGAGCCATCACGATGAGCATCATACTATATCATTGTCTGTACACTGCCCCCCCCCCGTTTTAGTGCAACGGCCAGTCATAGTGAATGCTGCGGATAGTTTTCTGGTAATTAGATGTAATTCAGTGGCTCGCATGCTTGCAGGCAAAGCCGAACAACTTCAAAACGTTGGTGGCTGCCCTCGTCCTGGTTGACATCTAGTGCCTAGCCGGCTTTGGCTACTTGCTTCGTTCCGAGGCAATGATTCATCACTAGCTTGGTAGCCAAAAAATATCGTTTAAATTCAACTCAGTTCTGTCTTTCCACATGATTCAGTCGCCTATGATCAAAGCACCAAATATTGAGCAGAATTCAGTCTTTGCACATTCTTAATCCAGTTAACAAGCAAAGCCGAAGAGCAAGAACTAGAAGTAGCTTTCCACATGTGGGTGTGAACTGGGGTGCCAGTGGCCTTCTCTTTGGTGTATTGCCAGTCAAATGACAAACACCCACGTATATTTAATGGAATTGTCTGCCCCTTGTGAGCACTGTCAAGCTCATGGCAGCCTTGGAAGCATGTGATTGGATGCTTGTGGTCGAGTGGTCAGTGGTCTCGTGTATTTCGTGCCCTACTTGAAAGGCTGGTGCTGTTGTAAGTCCAACAACTGTCGGCAGACAAGACTTTTTAAATTGTTTTTTCATCGAGTGGAACCACAGGATTGCAACGCCTGTTTTTTTTTTACAACTGACCCAACGGGAACACCTAATGAGCACGATAAGCCAAAATGGGATTCAACAGGAGGCCAACAAAATCCAGGTCCAATAGAACAAGTCATCACACACTCAGAAGGCTTTGCCACAGACTGAATAATTTAGTGTGAGCTGATTACAGGCAGGCGACTGGTGCAGTGCACTCACTTACATATGGCCCACTGACACCGCCTACTTACTGCTAAAACCATGCAGCAAATGACCTCAACGATGCGTCGGGCCAGCGGCTGTGCTGCTCTTGGGCACAATACCACCGGTTTCGGCAGCGACCCAGAGTGTGATGGCGAAGCTGCCCAGCAGAGCTTCAGCCAGAGCATCGGCAGTAGCATCGGAGGCACTCGTCCAGCTGCAGCTCCCAAGATGCTGCGTGGATGAAGCTCACACGGCGGCACTCTGAGCTAGAAGCTTCTGCACGCCGTAGTTCATGCCTTTCGACGAGGAGCCTGAGCTAGCCTCACCGTCGGCTGGCATCGATCGAGTCACTGTCACTAGCAATGGTCTAGCAGTGAGGCAAGTAAATCTCAAGTTCTCGTTCTCTGTTTTGGACAAGTATCCATTGGAGAATGCCAGTGCCGATAAAGGCTTCTTGAGCACTATTTCTCCAAATGCGACCCAGCCGTCCTACAGGCAAACAAAATGAATCAGACATGCACGCCAGGAATGCGAATGAGGCAACATAAAGAAACACGGCCATAGCAGCCACTGAAATGGGGAGGGGAGGCGCCGCACGATAATAAATAAGCCATCGAGGCTATATTCGTTTCAGTTTTCGACCTCAGTCGGCTTGATGTTCTGCTAAATAGCAATAACTGACGAACCGTATGGGGTAACTACCTTGTGGTTGAAAACGGCCTGGTTGGTCTTTTGTTTCGTTGCCATTACACATCAAACATAATAGGCTGTTGTTGCTGCAAGGTGCCCCCATATGAGTACGGTCGACTGCTCATATGGGGGGGGGGCACCTTGCAGCAACAAAAGCCTATTATGTTAGTCCCTTTAAGATGCATTTAAAACGAAGCGAAATTTTAGCGCTAATCACTCCATATAGACAGTGCTGCTGCAAGTGTATAACAACGTCAGGAATGCTGGCTTGAGTAGAGTGTCTAAGCTAGTTCTGCCGGGTCTCTCACGGTAGCTTTGGCTAACATTGATCTCTACTTCCTTCATGAGCACCTATCATCTCGTTCGGGCATCATTAGTACAGCACTGCAATGTGCCAAGTCCTATCTCACCCGATGAGACTTATTAGTATGGAGTTCACAGAGATTCATCGTGGTTTATCATTTTAGACAATTTATATTCTTAATCGTGCATGTACAATCTCTAAGCACAATATAGGCTTTCATTTTATGTAGATGACACAGCTTTAATCCCTTCTGGCTAAAAGATCCCTCTCTCTATAAACTCCATTGAAGCTTAAATGGCTGACACTTGCAACTGAATGGCACCAAACTCACTAAAATTGCATGACGATACGAACACACTTTATAATTATGGAAAGCCTAGTGCCAGAAATTGAAGTCTGACCATTAAAATGGGCTCGACCAGCATACATCGTGCTGCCTCTGTATTAAACATAATCTGGATGTCTTGCTTCAAAATAACCTTTTATCGGATGACCACGTCAACTCAGCAGCAGTCTGCCCACTTTCAGCTAAGTAACATTGCAAAAACTCAGGACTCGCTTACCTAGGGATACCACACTTAAGCCGGCCCATGAATTTCAGCATTTCCATCTAGACATCACCTTCTGCAAGTATTCTTGCCTGTGCAATACGACAGTTACGGTTGGTACAAAACCTAAACTTATCACTAGCGACCTACACAAATGCCATATCACACCACTGCACAACAACCTGCGCTGGCTATCTATCAAGCAGAGCATCGACTTGCATCGTTGCTCTCAGAGTCTGGAACTCACGGCCAACTGACGTCACGGCTGCCTCCGGACTTGAGATTCTCTTTCAACCATACCCCTAAACCATTCAAAACTGATGGAGGAGTTTCCATTGTCATAGTTTCCTCCCTCAATTTCAAATCGCTTGCATTCCCTCGATTACGTCGTATTTCGAATCTCTAGCTTGACAAAGAAATTCTAGCTGATTTAACAGCCTCTTTTGTACAGCGTCAGAAGAGCCTTTACGGCTATCACCACCGCTTGCAGTGGGGATAAAGGATCGCCCACAGCAGGATTCAAACCCGCGACCTCGGGACCGAGGTCGTGAAAAGCAACCGCCTTACCTATGTGCCATCATGGCTCACCATATCACACCACTGCCAAAACCCCTCCGATAACAAGCTCTGAGTGGTGGCAGTAATCTATCGCCCCAGGTACCAAGTCCTCCTACATTTCAGATTCCTCTGATCTCATTTCGATTCTGTTAGCAAAAAATCGATCTTTCCTCGTTATGGATGATATTAGCATTCATTTCGACAACTTAACAGACGTCTTGGTGAGCCGTGATGGCACACTAAGAAAGAATACACAATATTAGCACTTACTGTCGATCGACAGGCTTACGATGACTACTGTAGATCATACCAATCAATCTTAGCACAGGCACTAGCTTCTATAAGCAAATAGTTGAATCACAGATGCACAATAAAAAAATGCTGACGTCAATCATCAACCATCTCCTTAACCGCTCCCAGGTTAGCTACTTACCTAGTGATCCTTGTGGCCATCAAGCTGATCGCTTCTCTAGCTTCTTTGTCAGCAAGATAGACAAAATCAAAGAGGCCATTCCTAAAGTAGCATCATCCCCTCTGTACTTCTGTCCCTCAATAACAACCACACGGGACTCCTCTCCCTCAATTCCGTGCAGAACCTCAGTATCTGCATTCCAGGTCACGAGTGACCTCATCCTGAAATTTATCTCCCAGTCAAAGGCTAGTCCTCTAGACCTTATTCTCTCTGCCTTACGTCTACGATGACCTTAGCCTCAGGCCCTGCCCTTGCACCTTTCAAAGAGGCTGTAGTTAGGACCACTAATTAAGAAAGTAACACAAGACTAAGAGAACTTAAGCAACTTCTGCTCAGTCTCCCTTCTACCATTCCTGTCAAAGTATTTTGAACAAGTTGTAACAGACTGGCTGAACTCCTATATTGAAACTTCAAACCGAGCAAGTTCCAGTCTGGTTTTAGAGCTAATTTAGAGCTTCAGAGCTTTAGAGCTAACTCCACAGACTTAACATTGCTTCGGGTATATCAGGAATGCACCTTGTCAGGTATCAGGAATGCAGACTTTGTTCAAGTCTCTCTGCTTGATCTTTCGGCAACGTATCATACTATTGATCACGAAGTCCTACTCAAGTGCCTTTCATCTCGCCTGGGTATCACTGGTACTGCACTGCAAAGGTTTAGGTCGTATCTCAAGTGGGAGAGTCCGGAGAATTGATGTGAACAAAGATCATCCGAGAAACCACTGAAGTATGGGGTACCTCATGGCTCACTGCTTAGTCTGCGTCTTTTCACAATTTATTCTCTCCCTCTTACCGATTTGATTGCCAGACACAATATGGGCTTTAATTGTATGCAGATTTATGCAGATGCCACTCGGTTGCACCTTTACTCTGATCCTACCAACCCTCCAGCACGTCGAGTTCTCTCAACTCCCTTGCTGCATGTATTGCTGACATCTGCACATAGACGGCAGCAAATTTTCTCAAATTGAAGAGAAAACTAATTTACTATTTATGGGCAAACCAAGCGTGACTCAGAAATTGAAAAGTTTAATGCTCAGAATTGGCTCTGCAAGCTAATCTCTAGTTATATCTGCACGAAATCTAGGTGTCTTGTTCCACAGTGACCTTTCAAAAGACGACCACATCAGCTCCACAATCAAGCCTGCCTACTTTCAGCTATAAAACATTGCTAAAATCGTGCTTGCTTAGACAGAAGATACTATATCCAAATTGGTCCGATCATTTGTAACATCTCGTCTCGACTTCTGTAACTCAAGGTTTGCTGGTCTAGTGACCTATGCAACCAGGTGCTTACAGTTCGTGCTAAACCCTGCAGCTAGGCCTGTCTGTCTGAGCATCACTGTTATGACATCCCAACTCTCTCGCACACCTGCACTGGCTCTAAATCAAGCAGCGTATCGATTTCAAGGTTCTGTCACTCACTGTTAGGTCCATTCATTCTCTGGCTCCAGCCTATTTATCACAACTACTCTCCAACTGCCGACTATGGCACATCTTTTTCAGCGGTCCTGAACTGCTTCTTCTTTGCTACTCACTACCTCAACTGCTCTCCTGACTCTGCTATGCTTCTCACTTTCTCTTTGTTACGTGAGACGAAGTCTGTTGGCTACCGAAAGCGTACAGAAAGCCGCTTAGGCTGTGAGTGCGCTATACAAAACTCTCCTGCGTAACACCCACATGGTCTTTATGACTTTGTGGAGTTACTGACGGAGATACATTACATTAAATTATAGAACTACTCTCCCACTAGGCTAGGCATCGTACCAACTGCTTTTCTGACTGGAATTCTTTAGCTATACGTCGTGCGAACCTCAAATCCTTTAGAGGCCATACATTTAGTTCGTACATTAGTTACCACTTGCATGTTTGATACCGTGCAAGGCACCAATGCCACGAGAACTGATTCTCTTGCAGCAAGCTGTAAAGTGCTTGGTTTGAGATTAAGTCCTCACAGGGCCCTAAACAGACGACCTATTATTATTATTATCACTATTCTGTCACCGAGCGACCGTGTGCAGATGAAGCATGTCAACCAGCAACTGTGCGCACATGCCAGCCAGCGACCGTGTGTTTGTGGGCAGTTTTACCTGACACCTGATGCAGACGGCCTGGAGCTGATGCGAATAGAAAGCAGTCCCTGGCTCTAAGCTGACGCTGCCAAGTAACTTGGAAGAACTCAATTCTTTCTTGGCAACTTGCTCCATCGCATTGGAGATTACAGCAACCGGAAGCATTTGCCGCAACTTCACGGAATGCGGTCCATAGTTACATTTCAGGTCGTACTTTGAAAAGGAAAGAAAGGATTTGGTGATAATAACGAGGAAGTCACACAGAAAGTTCTGTGAATCATAAACTACAAATCAGGCAGCAGATATCGCAAGCAGTGTCCAGGAGAGCACTTGCACGCACACACTCACCCGCACGCCCGCACATACACAAGTGTGCGTAAGCGCATGCACACACATGCCTGAATGCACTATCATCACTGGCTTAATAGAGTGAAGACGTGAGACTGATTTATTTAAAACTAAAATGTCTAAATAAGAGAAACCATTTTGATGAATAGACGGCGGTCAGCCAGAGCTTCTACCATGGAAAATGATCGGTGTCGACCGTTTTACATTGATGATGCAATCTGGAGAACGAAGGAACCCGGAGCCAGAATTCAGACTGACTGCAGTACCTAAAAGGATTCAACTGCGACATTGAAATGAGCATTCTTGCCCTGCACACGAGGTTATAATAATAATGCATTTTATAAAGCGCCCTCAGATAACTCAATCTCTTTCTAGGCGCTTTACATTTGCTGCAAAGGAAACATGGTCGAATGGTGAGTGGTATCATGCTTGATAAACAACATACGATTAACATGGTTAGGGGTGACATGCACAGGGTTTATGATATAGACAACGAACAGCAAAGCCAAAAAAGAAGCTGAGCCGAGGCTGCTAAACATGAAACAATTTCGTTTGGTTGCAGCGGCTGCCTAGTCTGATTATCCCAGCCTCGGCTTGTATTAACATTGTGCTAATCTGCCTATGTCACCAGTCCTAAATGCCAACCCATCAGTATCCCTATTATGCACCCCTAAGGTTGGCACGACTGTTTAAATCTGTCATGATTCGCCAAGCTTGCCGATTAAATATTCGTAATTCACAACCCAGACCAATGTACCTGCCGTCTCACTGCTGCTACGTCTCTGAGCACCACAAGGATCATTAGCAAAGATACAACTCATGATTGAGCTCGTGTCGACTAGTACTCCTTCAAGCTGCCTTTGTACAGTTAGCTATATAGCTGCTCAAACAATGAATTAATCTCCCGGAAGTTCTTCGGAGTGCACAGATAAGCCACCGTTTTAGGACAATACACAGTAACGACAGCACCAGAGAGCAGAATGTCCTTCATCTCCCTGAGGCAAATACCTAGGCAAGTAGTCTCATGCACTGTCACCTGTTCTCTCTCTCTCTCTCTCTCTCTCTCTCTCTCTCTCTCTCTCTCTCTCTCTCTCTCTCTCTCTCTCTCTCTCTCTCTCTCTCTCATCGAGCACTGCTCAATACTACTGCCAGATTACTCGTGTGTCTCCCAAAACGTGCTGCTTATCCGTTGTTGGCCTTTCAGGGGATTCACACTTGTGATTAAAAATAGCTTTTTTGTCCTGCATTCTTTCATGCTGCCTTTAGTAGCAGCTTTCTGTTAAATTGCCAGGTGGCCTAGAGGGCCTGATCACTCGCTACCAGTCAATTATAATTCATTGTTAAATGAAGTCAATCAAAAGGATTGGTATTTTTTTCGGTTATTTTTTTTAGGAATTTACAAGCTTATAAAGATCAGCAATATGACTCCACTATGGCACATTGGCTAACATGGCACTACGTGTTAGACTCTGTTACATGCTACACACTCTTTTGTTCAAGGTTTAAGAAATGCAAACCATAGTTCAGCCCACTTGCAAAATATACATAATCCTGGGCATGCCTGACAAAAGAGCAGCAGCAGAAGAACGTGTCTTCCTGAGGAACTTGCAGAGCTCTTTCAACTCCTAATGAGACCCATGGGACCTAGCATAAGCATCGTAGTTAACAGCACGACAGCACTCACTCAGCCTTGCCAGCACAATAAATAAGCCGAACCCAGAAACAAACAGGGTTTGTGTGCAACCCCACTGTCGCACCACTGCCAGGAGTGCTAACATTATGGCATAGATTACACCGAGAGTAAAGCAAAGTAGACTAAAGGTTAGCTAATTTATCACGTTCATATACAGCATCGGAAGAACCATAAAAGCTATCACTGCAGCTTGCAGTGAGCAATAAAGAATTACCGGCTTCAGAACTCGAATCAACGACATTGGTCGTGAAAAGTAAGCGCCTTACCACTGGGTTAAGACCCAGAGGTGAACTAAGATGCTGATTCAGCAAATGCTGGCCCATGATATTGTCATCGAATTAAGAACAGTGTAGATGACAGGAGTAAACTCGGATGGACAAGTAACAAAAAAAAATGGATGTGATAGCATCGGAGCTACAATCTCAGTGTAGATGCAGCTCATATGACAGACTATCATAAGCCAAGACGGTGCATTCTGAATATAAACAATCCCAAATTGATGGGTCATGCAGTCCAACACTAACATGCAACACGAAAAACCCACCATTCATGAAACAAACAGAACAATCTTGCCATGAAAGGCTAGTAAGGTTGTGCATGCCTGGCAGTGAAAAATAAAACTATGATCGATATCACACAATACCTATACTATCCCTACTCACCAGCTCGCCAAAGGCTCTGTACTTTCGATCTATCTCACATGAAGTTAAAGAAGCAATATCAGCATGCAGAACTTCACTAGCCGAGTGAACCTTTGGAGCTGCAAATAAAAACCAGTAACCAAATAAAAATTTTAGCATCAAGAAAAAAATCGTTAAAAAGAGATATAGAGACATTTAGGACTTTGATCTTTGCATTTGTTTCTAAATGGCTTCAAACATGAAACAGCAAGTCAGTATAAAAAGGCAGTCCCTCAACTAATGTAGACCATGGCCAAAGTCTAACTACCGTTATTACTAAATATTGGATATTTTCTTTAGCCCTCAGCCCTGTGGCTCAGTTAGAAGTCCTACAGAAGGCGCAAGGCATTGTTTCATAATGTTCCTCAACCGGCTACAGTAATATGAAACTATCACAGAACTTGAAAGTTCATAATATGGATGTACAATGTAATCAGAAAAGGGTACATGGCTATGCTTGAAAAAAAAGAATGTATGCAACATTAACAAGGACTTCCATAGCCGTCTATCAGCAGTGATTTATTGGAATAGAAACTAAGAATGAGTCATCAGTCGAAGCTATACTCAGCGAATGGATAGGTTATTACTTTTACTTCTCCCTCCGACTAAGGATATGTGTGGTTGGTCTAGGAAGTCGATGTCAGCCATCCGGTGCCATAAAAGTCATTCAGTGTTGGTCAATCGCTAAAGTATCCACCCAGAGAGCTTGAGCCATAGCTTAAAATAAATCGTGTCCTAGCAGACGTTGACCTCGAAAGCCCCAATAGTGCATAAGCCATAGCTTAATTAAATTAAGGTTAGCTGATTAAACAGCCTCATTTATATAGGTAGGCAACAAATGATTGTCTGTTCCAGGACTCGAACCTACGAACTCCGTCCTAAAAAGCAAGCACCTTACTACGCCTGGGCTAAGACCCAGGGCTTAGCTTACCAAATGGAATTAATGGCACCAAAAATGCACATGCCTAAATTTGACGTGAGACGGCTTCAAGCTTAGGCAGAACTTGATCAGATGCTGATGACCGGGTCAATCTGCTGGACACCGTTATTACAACGACTAAACGCATGCCAAATTAGAATAATTGATGTATTTTTTCCTTTTACCAGAACGACTAAAAGGCAGGCCAAACATAGATACCTACGAGAAGAGAGAAGTATCAATGCCCAGTTCAACATAAGTACATATATAGCAAAACTGCCTTCCACATACCGTACGTTACTCCTGAGGATTCCTGCTCCTTTTCGACCTGCTCCAAGCGTGGTAAGTCCTGCAATGCCTTGAGCAGCTGCAATGTCAGAACAAGGCCTGGCTTCAGGCAGGAAAAGTGACAAGCAGCTCGACAAGCCGACCGTCGGCTCCAACTTGACTCGCGTGCACATGCGCCAGACCTGGCCGGTCACCGGCGCTTCCAGGCTGCCGATTCACGACGAGCTTGCAAGCTTGTGCTTGCACAGCGAGCTGATAAGCAGCAACTTCTAAGAATGAAGCTGCAAGGCGAGCAGCACGTAGCCACAGCTGCCATCTTGCTCTACCAACTCACCAGTTGGCTGCCCTTGATGGCGAGAAAGTGGCTGAGCTGAAGAGCTGTGCAACCCTCCCAAAGTGGGTACTTCTCTTGCAACAAAATAGGCCCAACGTCGAAACTGCAAATTGACGATGGCGACGACTGTAAGTGCAGTTCCAAGTGTGCATGTGTGGTGTGTGTGTGTGTGTGTGTGCCTGTACACGCGTGGGCCTGTGTGTAGAGAAAGAGTTTTAGTTCTCTTAGGGAACTATACTCATATAATCATTATTATTATAATCATCATAGGACAGCAAATCCCTTCCCTAGGCAGTCCAAGAATGATCAGCTGCCTTTCTGCCTGTGTGAGCTAAGACAGCTCACCAAGTTCAAAGTTCAGCTCTCGTTCTTCTTCGTTCTCGACATGCTCTCTTGCCTCCGTATGCTTGGCCACATTGGGTGTGGACTTTCCCACCACTGCATTACTTTGTGTATTATTATCAAGCCATGTTTTATATTGCTATATTTTGTGGGAATTGACAACCTCAGTATGCACGGGTGTGTGCATGTACTTGAGTAGACATGATTTCATGGTCGAAAATGGTATGAAGTGAACTCGAATTACATTCATAACCAGAACTCCAGTTTGCCTGTTTTTGAGTGGTGCCAAGATCACAACATGAGGGCATGCTTAATCCAAAGCCCAGCCATAAGAGGGCTGTAATCCCCACAACTCATACAAATTTGATATATATAGACCCGAAGGCTGTCTGATAACATAGTAATAGTATTAGCTGATTTAACAGCCTCTTTCGCATAGCGACAGAAGAGGCTTAACGGCTATCATCACCGCCTGCAGTTGGCAATAAAGGATCGCCCACTGGAGGATTCGAACCCAGGACATCGGTCGTGAAGAGCTGTGGTGGGGCTGAAAGCAGAAACAATCTCGACTCGAGCAAGGAATGATCGCCTTGCCCGTACACCACCAAGTGAGCTATCGACTAAAAAAAAAACATTTAAGTAAAGGTCGGCTGATTCAACAGCTTCCTTTATACAGCAGCTGAAGAGCATAAGCAGCAATGACTCTCTCTCTCTCTCTCTCTTGCAGTGGGCACCGAACACTAGGCCAAAACCCCCCCAATCTGGGTCTCCTGCTATCACTGCAGGGCTTAACTCCTTGGCTTAAAATGACCACTCACACATTACCAAGTCTAATCCCTAAAAGCATGTTTGTTACTAATGGCAACTGGGTGATAAGCTGCAATTATTGCATCAGCTGTGGTCGGCAAATATAGGCTGTATCTGCTGCTCGACTTTCGAGGGCACAGGCAGTTGAGGGGTAACTGTCACACGACCCCCCATAAGTGTACTCGGGCGTGGATTTTGCAGGAATGCGACTAATGCAGCAGCCTGAAAATACAGAGCAACCAAAGACCACCTATCGTGGGGTGAGAGCAGAAAAAAATGGCCTCGAGCAAAGGAATGACCCACCAACTTCTGATTTGCCAGGCCAGTGCAACGATGCCCACACAAGATGCATATATTCCCGCCCCATCGAGCCAGAGTCTGAATTGATAATGATCAATTATTAATTATTGACCAACCGGTCATAATTGAGTGTCTCTCAGGATAATACACTGAACTTCTTGACAAAACCACGACTTGTATGCAACTCAATAACCGAAACCAAGCAGCCTCTCTCTCATCATCGGAGATCCCTTAAAGATGAACTAAACAAGGTTGACAGATAGTTTTCTAAATAGAAGGCTACTCGACTGACTTTATTCAACTTCCATAAGACATATATATATTTAAAAATAGGGCTCATAGCAGCAAAGAAAAGCATTGACCGCTACAAGCTATGAGTCTATGCAGATGTGTAACTCACTTGCAACATGTTGACAATCATAAAGTAATTGCTTACTGCTTTGGTGCAATTTCCATAATAGAAACGCCAGATATTTTGTCTCCATGAAGAATTGTATGAGGAATAGGGGTGGCCCCTCTCCACCGGGGTAGAATGCTGGGATGCACGTTCAATATACCACTACAAATACAAGATGTGCGTGTGTAGCCACCATTTCCAAGCAGCACATAGCTGCAGCCGTACACGTTGCAATGACAAGCCACTTTATGGAAAGTCAATTAGGACTGCAGCACCTTGGTGAGTTCACTCACAAGCAAAAATCTTGATTGCTATAAGTGAAGTTCAGCAGGTCAATTCAAGAACAGCATCAGCCAGACTAAGTAAGTTAACTGGTCAACTGCAGGTGATCTTGACCATACCTACCATATAGCAGTCGAACAGGTGCAAGCATGCACACACACACAATCACACACACACTCAAACACACACATGGAGTATACAAATTGTAGGGTATATTTTAATTCCTGATCGTTCTTGATAAGGACCTGATCACAATAACCAACTGCTGCTATGTCATACATGCCCATGATACCACAAGCCCCATTTCCAACTACAGTAACTTTTGTGTCAGCTTAGCACTAAATTCAAGAATAAACATGGGCTAATAAATGGCCACAAGAGCATTATTCATCGGCAGCTCGAAATCGCCAGCCAAAAGGCATTGAACACAGAATACATGCAGAACTTTTAGTTTTAAGGACAGCGCAAGCAGCTATCGGCATCCAAACAACCATTGGCACAAAGAACTTTTTCGGTAAGACCATACACACTTGTAGCAGTCACATTGCTCACGGTGCAACCGCAGGTGCATCATCATCAGCAGAGGAAGTATTCACTGCTCTTGGAAGCCCTCTTTGACTCGAGTGAAATTATAATACGGTTTTGGTCGTGACAACGCAGCAGTTTTTGACAGCCCGAGTTGGAGCCTTTGCGACAAATGTCACAAGGGAAGCCAGGGATAGGATTACATAGCAAGCTGCTATCGGATAACTTATCTTGGCCATGCACCGGTACTACTTTAGTGGTTGCATAAAATTAGGGTACCCTATAGGGGGAAGAATCAAAATAACCTGTGAAGTCAGAACCGCTATGCTGAACACGTGTTAGAGGAGGCACAGGTAGACTATTTAACGATGGCCGTGTTTGTTGCACTCTGCTGCACACTAAAATTCAGCTGAATCAGTCACACTTCCTGCCTGAGTAAAGTACCGCATTCCAAGACCGTGGCTGATACGGTTGCTAGTGTTAGTCAAGTACCCAATTCCATGAGGCATTTTCGTGTTTAGTCACTGCAGGCTTGTCGATAGGTCGCTTTGTAAGTTGGTAGATGAGAATCCCTCTTAACAAAAAGATGACAGCACTGGTTAACTTGAAGCTGATAGCTAAATTGCTATGGCTGAGAATCACGGGTAACAAAATCCAGCCATTTAACCAATATTTCATTCATTTTGCTCTACATGTCTATGATTTCGGAAAATAAAGCTCCGGGACATTTGATGAAGTATACAGCAAAATGTATCTAACCAAAAAATCAGAAATTGTTCTTGCCTCAGTTAAAACAAGCAAAGCTAAGCTCGCAATTCAAATCTCACTCAGGCATGTGAAGTATTAGCCGAGTTATAGAGTTTACAAGGCACAAGCCTACAGTGGACAGGAGGCTGTATAAAAGTCACAAGAATGCACCTCAACAAGCTTCACGCATATATCTCGATCTACCAAGGTTCGACAAAATGGAAATACAAGTTGCATATTATACAGTGATCGGTAAATTTGTTTTTGTACATATGTTGCTCCGGGTTAGACGTGGTTCGCATAACCATTTTTTCTTTCACTCAGAACTTCCGATCCCAGTTCTAACATATTTGTCTTTCGAAAGTTACCCCAAACAAATATTCGATTATTGGACAAATTGTATAAGTTCCCCTTAAAGACCGCCTATGCTTGGCTGCCAGCTTCTATGAACTCAATGATTGGGAAAAGCCTGGTAATGGGCATGTGAAACAAAGAAAAGCACACAAGCACGCAGGCCCGTGCACACATTCTGTATGCAAGTGATGAACATCTACTTACTATGGAAACATTTTAATGACGCGCTCTGGTATCATACGACCAAAAGATGCCAGCACACCAACGTCGAACTTATTGTGGCACGGTAAGGTCGGCCAGTCGTTGATTTTGATGCCGTTAGAGAGAGCATAGGACCTCACCGGGCACTGCAACGATTGGCCAGACAAGGTCTGTTTAATGCTTCTGCTGCTGCACGGCTAGCAAAACTTCAATGCTCTTTGGAATTCACAAGTAGCACTTCGTAGATCACCAGCGCTCTCACGACTGGAATCGATCGGCAAGCGGCCACCGAGTCCAGGGGCTGCTCCCTAGACTATGCACACGCGCGCACGCATGCACGCACACACACGAGTAGGCGGCAGCGACCTCACCGACGTTGCCACTCCCCTCTCTCGGAGCATAAGCATCAGCTCCTCAAGCCTAAGCCAGAGGCAAGATCAATGGCAGCACTCTCGCGTGGCCAACGTGGCACAGCAAGCAGCAGGAGCAGCATCGATGAAACAAGGTGCAGTCGAGAGGCAGCAATGCCACTGCAGCAGGTTGCCCCGACGAGGGAGCAACTGCCTCTCACGTCTGGTGCAGTGCAGCTGCAGCTCTGGTGCTTAGCTTCCTAGCGAGAAGTGAGGAAGAAAGGGGGGCGTTCACGGCAGCTCAGCTCAGCTCGCTTCGCCTGGAGCATTTGGTAACATGGAGGACTCGGGTGCTGCAAGCAGGACGAGCCTGGTACTGCAAGTCTCCCACCGTCAGCGTCTGACCGAGTAGGCTGTTACCGCTTAAGAATGAGAATTCACAGCGAGCCGAGCATAAAATAAAAAATACAATTCATTTGTACAGCGCCCTAAGAAAACCCAATCTCTATTAAGGCGCTTCACATATGCCACAGGGCTCGAGCCCAAGACCTAGATCGGCAAATACATTAACCTTGACCTTGGTTCGAGCCGCTTGCCTCAAACCACTGGGCCAAACCAGAGCGGCAGCCTCGAGGTGGGCTGCCATCGACATACTGCTGCTCCAAGACCGCCAAAAAAGTGCCAGTTCTACGGGTCGGCAGTGAGAAGGGTAAATATGAATCCATATGAATTGCAAAAATCCATATGAAATCCATAGGAAGTGCAAAAAAAACCTACGTCTCCACAACCAGCAAAGAGTTTTCCTCAGAGAACTCGAGAGAAGAAAGAATCGGCAAGCCTTGCCAAGAAATTTCAGCAATTGATGGTGCCTTGGCTAAACACCCTCACTTTTGAACAACACAGCACACGGGCATCACAAGTGTCAGAAAAAGGGCAGCAAAAGTGGGCAGCAAATGTCGTAGAACTGGGCAGCTGAATAAACAAATGAATTAAAAATTTTTAATTTTTATACAGCACCGAAAGTGAACTTAATCTCTTTCCAGGCATTTGAAAATGCTGAGAAGGAAGCACATCGATTGGTTGGCAATAATACTTACAGGGTCAGCACTAGTAAGGGCATAAAGAAAAATTTACATTAATGGTGCAAATGCTGAAAAACATGTGGGTTTTTAGATTTCTTTTTAAATACTAAGTCCTGGAATCCCATGGTGTCAATCGGGATTAATTTCCTGGCTTCACGGGCATACAAACTGAAGGTATAGCATACAAACCAAAGGCACGGTCTCTAATTGGTTAGAGGCATTGCTACACGATTTGACTCAGAAGAGCAGGTATTATGATGCAAAGCCTGATTGGATAGTACTTCGGATATGTAGGCAGAAGGGAGACAATGAAGGGACGTTAAGGTGAGTGAGAGAAACTTGGTTGATGTTGCAACTTGATTACATGCCAATGCAAGTCGATGAGAAGTGGTGCAATGTGGCAGCTCCAACGTTCACCACGGACAAGTATGGCTGCAGAATGTTTTAACAATCGAAAGCGTCTTACTGCACAGGCCGGAAGACCTGCGATTTGTGAGTTACAGAAGTCTATATAAGATGTCACATATGCACGGACCGACATGACTGTGTTATGCTTACTTGAGCCGGCAAGAACTGTTGCAATTTTATGTAGGTGAAAGTAGGCAGACTTGACTGTGGAGCTGATATGCTCATCTAGCAAAAAGTTCCTTTAGAACACAACACCCAGATTGCAGACCCCACAGGAGATATGCTGGCCGAGCTCCTTCTGTGAGTTAATAATATGAATACACTAATAAGTCGTTTGTATAGCGCTTCAAAATAACTAAATTTCTATCCAGTCGTTTACAACTAGCCGTTCAAGATTATCAATAGAAATGACATGCACAGTGTCAAGCTTAGACAAGCATGCAAAAGCGAAGAAGTAACATGCTTATGCCAGCATGCTTAAGCACACAAGAAGACACTCAAGGTTACTGGTTGGTAGGACCACTGGTCAGTAACATGCACTGAATATGCAAACGTAAGCATGCAAAGCATACACGAATAAAAAAGAAAGCTCAGAGGGGTGGGCGGAACAGATGAGTCTTAAGCTAAGGGGTGGGCGCAAAGGGAAGGCTAAGCAGAACAGATGAGTCTTTAGCTAAGACTTGGATGTTCATTTATGCACCGAAGCCAGAAGCAAGTTCTAGACTTTGGTGCATACAAGCTGAAGGCCCGATCGCCAAAATGTTTTAATTTAGTGCAAGGGACTGCGAGATAACTAGATGATGAGCGAGCAGATGGTGCAGAGTATCCTAGTGAAGCACAGAGGTCAGATGTGTAGGCTGGTGCAAGCAAGTGAAGAAACCTGTAAGTCATAGGGAGGATCTTGATCGAGTTGATGCTTCATAGGGAGACAGCAAAGCTCAGGCTGTTCAACATCAGAGCAATGCTACATTTGCCATAACTAGTACCCTTGTTTTATCGTCATTAGTTTGAGAAATGTTGATGCAACCTAAGCGTGAATGTCAGCAATACCTTCTGCAAGGAAATAAAAAATTCGACGTGCTGGAAGGCACCATTATGGCTCTTCGGCTGTTATCGAAGTGCACTGCCAGCGATGCCCAGGCGTGACGATAGGTGCTCGAGGGGGATTAGGTGATCAATTGCATCAAATGTTGCCAACAAATCCTGCAGAACTCGCTGAGATACTATCTAAGACAAGTGCTGCCCAACCTGCCCAAGGTTGGGTCAGCTCGGCCATGGGCAGGTTTGCTATATGCAGCCACTTCCATACTGCCTGTCATTCCTGGTCTGAGGGTTAGTCCACCGAACCTGCATGGAATGCTGCCTGCCGACCGTTGCTATCCCAAGGAGTTGCTTGTACCCTAAAGCAAGCAGGTGCCACCTCAATGCTCGGAGCCAAAGACCCTGTGCCACCTTATAAGCCACAGCCGGCCCATGTTTCAATCGATCATGGCTCTTAATTCGGGCTGTCATTGACAATGGTGTGCATGGCGATAGTGGATACCACGGTACCACCTGACGGGAAGCACCAATGCTCTGGTAGTGGTACCCGAAAGGTCAAAAAGTGCATGCAGCTCGGTCTCTTCCGATCTCCGGAGAAGATCTCTGGTACCAGTCGGCAGTGGTCAGGCCATTCGTGGTCACCACCCTGAGCAGCTAGTTGTTGGACAATGAAGCTTGCCCATCAGATCTAAGCATTAAGCCCATAACAACAGCAATCTTAAGGTTCTGCAGGAAAGGGCTGCTGGCAGCACACGTACCAGTGACAATTTAGGAAAACTGCCGGGCAGGCCGGCACCGTGGCATGGCCTACAAGATATTCCAGATTCATTTTATAATAAATTCTGATGACTGCATCCCTATGAAATCGGATCCTGAACGTGCACCCCGAATGCAATAGCAGCCTTTGCAGCTGTTTAAAAAAAACGAGGCAGATACCTACTGGAAAAACACCTTAATCTGCATGCCAAAAGTCTGACAAGCCCAGGACAAACTTCTAGAGCTCAGAGAGCTAGAGAGCTAGAGGTATTTTAGAGCTCTTCTTCGAGCTGCACCATAAGTCTGCTAGTACAGCCAACCTAATAATAAGCCATCAGCCGGACTTTCGAGAGAGTGAGAGGTTCAAGGTTCACAGGCATTGCCCATTTAGCCCCATTGTGGAAACGTGCTAGAGAAACCACAAACAATCTGGCTGGATGTCAATATATCCCTTTGCAGCAAATGTAAAGCACCTAGGAAGAGATTGAGTTCCCTGAGGGCGCTTTATCAAGTGCACTATTATTATTATTATTATATTTAGGCGATTTGCTACGGTTGGTACTCATAGGTCGGCACGGTTTAGCAGCTTTCAGGGATGATTTAAAAAGGAAGTTTTCTAGCAACACCTAAACCGGATCATTATAGAAGCCTCTGACACCCGCCCAAAGAAACCGGCTCAACTAGAGACTGGAGTAGGACTGTACCAAATGCCTTTACATCATCCTTCTAGGATTGACAAGTCTCTTAAAGAGACCGACCGTAGAGTGGCATGCCGAAGTCACAGCACCCGACAAGGCTCAACAGCCACCCTCTAAGCCTGGTAGCATCCTCCCTGGAAGTGTGCAGCTACCCGGATAAGGCCACCGAGCTTCCTAATATGTGGCTAAAGGGGCTGTTTTCGGCAATGGGAAACGCCTTGGACAGTATAGCAATCCAGCCCTAAACCTTTAGCCAGAACCACGGGGATGGGCCTCTACCCCCTTCATTACGATCCTGGATGTCACAGAGTTAATTTGGCTACCGGTTCAACCACATCTGCCAAGCAGCCGCCACATTAAAAAAATCGGTACTCTAAAACTAAAAAAGTTTTTATTAAAATAGTTTTTCCCCAATGATATTACGTTGTACCAAAGTATAATTTCTAGCTGGTGCTACCACAAGCAAGCAGATCTTTCAGCTCCGCATTCCCACAGCAACTACTCAGCTATGTGCATCTACGATAGTACAAATAGCACGATTCAGCTAGCCAGAACTGCAGGGTAATAATAATAATAATACATGTTTATAGCAGGTAGCCCTACTAGAGGATTAGGGATGTTGAAGAGGCAGGTCCTCCTGTGAAAAGGCTTCATGTATGTGAGGCCCAAATATATCAAAGTGGCTAAGGAATGGGTTTTGGTTCCTGATGTACAGATTTAGAATACCACGGGTATCTTGGCAATACAATCATATAGTAGAATGACACTAAATAACTAGATCAAATATTCGTTCAACAATGATAATAATAATACATTTGATATAGCATCCTCAGAGAACTCGATCTCTTTCTAAGCACTTTATATTTGATGCCCATAGGCCACAGGAAGATACGTTGCATTGTCACGGTGAGCTAGCCAGACAGGTTTATATGGAAGTCCTTGCTCCCTGCTGCGTAACTTGCATCAACAAATGTAGAAACTCCTGATATTTGAGAACTACAAAGGTAATTTCTAATAAAGAATTGCCTGACCTGGCTTCGAAGAGGAAGGCTAATAGAGGTTAAAGTCGACTTAAAGTGCTTCGATCTGGCATTCTTCACAACACAATACATGGCCCTCAGTAGACTTATTATCTTTCTCAGCTCCAAGCATGCCCCTGAATAGGCATGTCAGGTGGTCAAGCCGCACGACATGCCCCTTGCCTTCCGATGAGTGCCGAAAAGGTCGTATATGCTTACGAAGGTCACCTCATGAAAATTAAGCTAAGTTTACGAAAAGAAGCAGCCGGCGAAACATTTACGTCAATGGAAAGATCCGTGTGCACTTCGCTCATTCGCCCTTACCAGGACTGAGTGGGCGGTGAGAGACATTACAAGGGCCATCAGTTTCACTTAGCTTAGGGGGGACAAGGAAGCCTGCAATGAATGGGGTATCCAAGAGACGCCCCCCCCCCCGCAGCTTCGGCGGTCACCCATCGAACATGCGGCAGCTAGGTCTGTGCATTTGAGCGTGTGAAAACGCATGACAGAACTCGCGGAACCTGGACAAAGAATCTCGTCACGAGCTCAAAAACAGCGCACTTTCCAAAACGAACTTGCACGGACACGAACAAAATGTAGAACAACGCTGCTACCACTACGTCGGGCAAAGGCGTACGATTTACCTTATTAGGGTTAACAACGACTTCCAAACTATCGACGAGATTGAGAGACGTCGAATCGTAAGCAGCATGAATCCTGCAAGAATAAAGGACGGACGGAGCCTATGCTCGAAAGAGACAGGGCTGCCGCGGAGCGGACTTTTTAATGACGCGCCACAGTGCACTTAAAGAGTCCTGCTTCGTCTGCTTACCTGTTCTGGTGCAGCGCTTCTAGTATAGAGACAGAGAAGCTATCGGTGCCAAAATACAGCACTCTCCACGGAGGCTTTAGCCTTGCACGGGGACTAGACACGCTAGTGCAACCGCGCAGTTGAAGCCTACAGCCTAAACTTGAGGAGGGCGACAACCTGCGACCGGCTTCTCCCGGTAACTTCGAGATAGAAGTCGACCGCAGAAGCCGTGCACAGCCATGTAAAGACGCAGGCCGTGATTGAAAAGTAGCAGCCATGACTAGCAGGAAAAGGATTTTGCTAGCACCTCGTGCAAATCCATATCGCGTGGTCACTGCGCCGCTCCCCGGGACCGGCGTCGCAGAGAAACCACTCGAGGAGGTAGACAGTGGACCCGCTGTAACATAGTGGATCTGAGTGACGTAAAAGCTGCGTGTACGTTGGGCCTACCATGTGGACGCAACTCCCGCCTACATACGAACTTCAAACTTTTACACAATTCGCCGTCCTATACGGAATTCGTTCGTCTAGTGAATTCTTCTACTCGTATTTATACTTAATAATCTGTTACGTATTTACGCAAGAAGTGCCCGTAGGCTGGTGGAGGGAAATGTCCTCCCCGGGAAAGCAGCCCGATAAACACGAGTAAGCTCGCTTTCAGCCCCCACCCCCTGAAGGCCGGTAGCCCGCAGTAGAGACACATTATCATCTTGGGGGCCAAGTCTCGCAAAATTGTCACATGGGCAGGGTTAGACCCGCAATTAATGAAAAATTATAGCGTTCAATCATTGTGTTCATTCAACACGAGCTTGTCGGTTGCTAATCGAGTGGAAATAGGACCATATGTACATCTTGACCCTGTGCATGACGTATCTAACAATGCTATTCTTGATTACATTGTGAACATTACCTGTCAATCGTTTGGACGTGCTTTCTTGACAGTATCTTTAAAATGCCTCTACAACGGATTCAGCTCTCTGATGGCGCTATACAATTGCATTATTCTTATTATTATTTCGTCCATTGGTGTCGATCGGGAGGGGGCGTATGAATAGGGGCGGTCCAGGTAGTGAACGGTTCGTTTGAAACCTGGTTTGAAACCTGCCGTTTTAAACCAACCAAAGAGTCAGCCTCGGTTTTATTGGTTTTAAGCACCCATCGCAGTGAGCCGTTGCCGCACACCGGACGTCCCCATTATTCACTCTCCGTGGTGTAGCAAGACAACCACAAAGGTGGGCGCCCTACCAGTGATGTATCTGTCCATTTTTCCGAGAAGTCTGAGTCAGATGGATTGAAGCTGTCTCAGCGTCGATGCCTATATTGTTCGTGCACTTGTGCGGATTCGTGTCAAAAGATGAAGCAACATCTACTCAGTTGGAAAAAGAAGTCTGCAGCTTCAGGGATCGGAGGAACGCCGCAAGGATATTCCAAGCCACCCTCCAAACCCCTCGATATGATCAAACTTGATGGTTTTTCGCCGAAATGTCCCTGACCGAATTCTGTCATCACTACACCACCTGTCTGCTCGTCGAGTAGCGCATCCAAAGCCAGTTGGTACGACAGCATTAATGATGAGGAACAAAAGAAAGCAAACGGTCTACTTGCGAAAACAATGCGCGCCGCCGCAATGCTGCGACGTTCTCATTCTTCCCTCAGTCACCATGGGCAGAGTTCTTTCAGTTCCTGCATTCCTCGTTCCAGTTTCCGTCTGCTGTCGAGATCGGTAGTGAACTGCTTGATGCAGATTACCAGGCGATCGTGGCAGCTGGCATCAATGTCATTCGAACCTTCGACGTCGTTTGCATTGCCATTGACGGTGTCACCACCCTGTCTGGCAAACAGCCCGTCAATGCAATGACCTGTGATCCGCACGGAATCTTTCTGGAGCAGTTCACCGCGGATATTCAAAACGAGTCGGCCGAAAATTTGCTTGGTAAGATCAGGAACCTAAAGACCATTTGAACGTTGCGTTATTCCCGCTGACGGAGAATGAGAGCCCGGCACGTCAAATCAATGACAAAATGTGGACTCTTTGCACGGAGAGCCCAAATGTCATGAAGAGCTTTCGAAAAAGATCGGTTGACTGCGGCATCGTTATGTTCGCGTTTGGTTGCTCAGCTCGTATTTGTTGTGCGAGCCTGCTGCTTCTGCCATTGTAATTAGTGCGGCAGTATCGGCCCCTAATGTATGCCCCACCTGCAGCAGGTGGTTTGGGCAATTAACTCGGTGCAGCGTCGGCCTTTAATGTAAGGATGAGGCCCGCCCAGATGCACTCCCCCATCTGCGGTGAGTCAGCCAGCTCATATATATACCCGTTAAAGGATTACAGATTGAGTCTCGTTTATCGCTCACGTCCGTGCTGTGTTTCCGGAAGACTCCACAAGAACAGCTGCCGTTAGAGCCACTGTTCTACAACACATTTCATAATTTCACGGCGGATCTGCTGAAAGCTGAACAACCAAAGTCTCTTATCGGGCAATTGATTTGCGTCGTGAAAGGCATCAAGAATGTCCACCTGCTCAGCGTCATGTTCCATGTTCCAACATGTCCCATTCCTCCGCTTAAAGACAGCTGGCGACAGAAGCTTTAGCTCTGCATCTCCTCGGCTGTGGAACTCGCTTCCACAATTCTTACGCAACGACAACTACTCTCCTACTGCCGACTATGGCACATCTTTTTCAGCGGTCCTGAGCTGCTACTTCTATGCTACTCACTACCTCAACTGCTCACCTGACTCTGCTATGCTTCCCACTTTCTCTTTGTTGCGTGAGACGAAGTCTGTTGGCTACCGAATGCGTACCGAAAGCCGCTTAGGCTGTGAGTGCGCTATACGAAACTCTCCTGCGTAACACCCACATGGTCTTTATGACTTTGAGGAGTTACTGACGGAGATACATGTTCGATATCATGTGTGTGCAAAAGATTGGCAAACTGCATGGGCTGCACCTGTTTACGAAGACGCGATGGACAACCCCTACGTGTGCTGCAAGGCGGGTGTTATTGGTGAAGCCGCTTCTGGTATCTATGCCTAATTCGGTCGATCATATATAAATAAATAAAATAAATACTAGCTGATTTAACAACCTCTTTTGTATAGCGACAGAAGTGCCTTTATGGCTATCACCACCGCTAGCAGCAGCGAGAAAGAATCACCCACCGCAGGACTCGAACCCACAACATCGGGACCGAGGTCGTGAAAAGCATCCACCTTACCTAGTGTGCCATCGCGGCTATGACGTCACAAGCACATTGTATTGACGGATCAACTACGTGAAATCGTGTTGTCAACATCACACTGAGATAGACTCGTCTCGCCTAACAAGTTTGTGGTTCCCTCAATGCAGAAATTGGCTATCTAGAAGGTGACAATGCGACGCTTTTGTCGGTATAGGCGTGCTTCTTGTACATCGGCCACCATGTCAAAACCATGTCGGACGATATCGCGATTCGGCTGGGTCTGGATACAGATGACCTGATACGGCGACTACATGCTCGATTTAGTTCTATTTACAGCCCGGTGCACGCGCTGGCTTTTGCGATGGATCCTTTGTACTTTGATTTAGCGAAGAACATGCGTTCAAAGCACGGCTGTCCATTCCTTTGGCTTGGTCAAGGATCGCTGAACGAGCAGTGCATAGTCGCTTTGAATCAAATTCCGGTTCAGATGAGCCCGCTCGGACTCGCTTGCCTGAAGAATTCGCTTATTTTTCGTCCGTAGGCAAAGGCCCGGATTCTACATTAGTCAAGTGCCGAAAGCTTTAACAGGCGCTGATCGATATGGGCACAGATGATCGATCATGGCTCGTATGGGCAGCTCGCTGCTGCGATACTTGTGAAAATTCACGGCAACCCGTCCGGTGCCGTTGAAGGCGAGCGAAATCATAAGACGACAAAGCGCGTGCAATCTAAGTTGCGGATTCGCCTAAAGTGCAGCAAGGTGGAAAAGCAGGTGGCCATCGCGTACAACGGTGCGTTCGCTCGACAAGAGCCGGGCTGGCGCCTTTTTAAACAAGCTCTGCACGGCTGCATCCACAGATTCACCTTCTGTCGACGAATCTGACGACAAAGACGAATCGGATGAAGAGTTCGCCGATAAATTTGGACATGTGAATTTCGGCCATGGACCGGGTAACGTTCTCGTCGGCGAGTTGGCTAAATAAATCTTGGTTTAAGAGGGTACGGTGGTTTTCGAGTAGGAACTCAACTAAACGAGCCGCCAGCCAGAAGTGAGAAGAATGAACTGAATAAAGTGTCTTCGAAAACAAGTAAAAAAACAAACAATAAAACAGCAAAAAAAGTTTAAAACGGTTTTAAACTTCCAGCCAAAATCCATTTCGTTTTAAACCAGACACTAGGCCAAGGTCGCTGCCCGCTGTAGGGGTAGGGCAACTGCTCTGGCTCCGCTAGTAGCCCTCTCGCAACTGCCACCTGGAAAAGAAGGGCCGCGACGCATACAGAGCGGCTCCAGAGCTTCCCGGAAAGCGTGGATTCGGGGCGCAATTTGAGTTTTCTTATCAGATGAGGCTCTCGCTCTCTATTACGGGACTGACAGGGCCGGAGCGGTGCACCCTCGGTGGGCGCGTTCAGCAAAAATTCTGAGAAAAAGAATCCGTCCTGGTGGCAGTTTCACGGCGCTTCTCTTGAGTAGCGACCCATTTCTTTGCTGTTGGGGCTAAGTACACAGCTTGGCAACGCCCCTCGAGGGCGGGGCTTCAGGCTTTCCAAAAGACAGGGTATTGGCCGTGAAGGCCCAGGAGGTAAGGCGCTTGCTCTTCAAGACCAAGGTCGTGGGTTCGAATCCTGCAGTGGACAATTCTTTATTATCAGCTGCAATCGATAGTAATAGCCTTTACAGTAATAGTAATCGGTAGTAATAGCTCTTCCGCCGCTATACAAATGAGGCTGTTAAATCAGCTATCATTGTTTCGCAAAAAGCTTCAAATCTAATGTCGCAGGCATCCAATTGTTTATAGATGGGCCCCGAAAGTCCCCACTCGGCGGGCCCAATTCCGGGGGTGCAATCGGTGCTCTGCTTCGGGCAATACAGGGCACTTCGGGCACAATGACATGAATCAATTTTCTAATGGCCTGTTTCCGGAGGCTGAGTGCTTTCGCCATGGGGGTTCAAGCTTTTTATTTCAAACTGTAACTACAAAGATTTTATCTGCTGTATTGACTGATGAATTGAAGTTTTCCAATCCAAACGCAGCGCACGACACGGGTGCTTGTCTTCTTTGCAGCAATCGTGACAAATACGTGTGAAGCTAGCGCCTCGGAGCCTGGCGCTGATGAGTCGTAACCTCTGCACCATTACGCACTGGTATGCCGAGGGTAGAAGAGTACGGCAGCAAACAAGAACGTCCGAGTCGGAACAGCAAGTCCCTGCTCTTGACCTTAAGGCGGAATATTCCAAGGCCACGGAGAGGCTATACGTATGCAGCACCGGTCAGAGCGCACAACTGATAAAGCACCGCTTTTTATACTGTCTAAGATCTAAATGGTAGTCGACGGCACATCCAACTCCTGATTATTATTATAATTCAGGAACCACTAATAATTGCAAGCTCTGATGTAATCTGACCGATTTAGAATGCGCCCTTTTCAGCATCCGTGTTGGCTGCAGGGATTAGAGGAAAGTTTCGGAAACGCTCCGGGAGGCACCGTTTTGGAGCCGGTCTTGCGACAAGCGGGTTAAAGCGAGTCCGTCTGAGTCCCTTGGCTACGGGGTTTCCAAATATTTATTCTTAAAATCAGCTCAATACCTCGATTTGTAAGTGCGACCAACCGATACTTGCCATAGCAAGTTACCGAGGGATTTTAAAACTTAGCTGCGTTGCATCTTTTTGCTCGAGCCTGAGGCCGCAGTTCTCTATGAAGGAAAAAGATTCGCCCTTTTTAATAAGCTGCAAACGCTTCTCTTTTATGGGTCACAGTCACAGCTTGAAGTTAACAACTGATAGTTTAATAAGGTTTATTAGGAATACTGTGGGGAGGTCCAGACAATAATTATTACTTTTTCCATACGATTGCATGGTTAAAATAAGGAAACGGCATCTATATTAAAGGTTTAGCCCTCGCTGAGAAATTCATGTCGGCGGGCCAGTGCAGTGTAATGTAATGTATCTCCGTCTGCAACTCCACAAAGTCATAAAGACCACGTGGGTGTTACGCATGAGTGTTTTGTAGAGGCGCACTCACAGCCTAAGCGGCTTTCGGTACGCATTCGGTAGCCAACAGACTTCGTCTCACGCAACAAAGAGAAAGTGGGAAGCATAGCAGAGTCAGGAGAGCAGTTGAGGTAGTGAGTAGCATAGAAGTAGCAGCTCAGGACCGCTGAAAAGGATGAGCCATCCATAGTTGGCAGTAGGAGACTGTAGTTGTCGTTGCTTTAGAAAGTGCTAGAGTGAACAGTAATTATCCCTTAGCCTAACGTCGCAAGAGCACAATTTTCTAACATGCTTTAATGCCAGGAGACGCATTCAGATTCGCGGTCTGGCCTCCATTAAAGCCACCCAGAAGTGTAAATTCTTACTCCAAGAAACAGAATATCTGTAATAAATTGGGAATTTATTAGCTACACAAAAATAAGGCTTTGGTTTTTTACTCTATTTATGTTCAGAGCAAGGATTCCATATCGGAATACGCGTGTCTGATTGCATGAATTTTGGAATCGAATCATTTTTTAACCCCGTTCTTGGACACGCGTTTGGCCATCCCTACTTTTCCGTGTTCTTGTGCTTCTCTGCAAAAGAATATAAATGATTAATCGTCTTAGATTTTAGGCTCAAAAGTACTGAACTTTGATAGTGTAGCAGTTATATCAAGTGGCACAAAGCTGCCTAATGAGGCACTCGGATTCCATGCCCAGGCCTTGGGTTCGAGTCCGGCAGCAAGCTATTCTTCATTTGCCTCTGCAAGCCGGGGGTGAAGGTGTGATAGTCGCTAAAGCTCTTCTGCCACTGTATAAACAGGGGAATCAGCTGACCTTGGACGTTTTTACGTACATGAGGCTTCGTCCTTGAAAGCCACGGCCGTGACCCTTTCCCAAAGCTAGGTTATGTTATCGAAGTTGAGCCGCCGAAAGTCTGTTTAAAGTGTTTAATGCTCCACGAATGAAGTCGCTATCTCATTTCATCCTGTCGGCTGCATTTTAAGCTATGATTAAGTCGCAATTCGATGAGCCATGATTGCAATTAATCTCCAATCAAAACTTCTGAGCTCACAGGCTCCTTTGAATTTAGCCGATTTGTGCGAAATTTCTCACTATTAGTGCGTGCTACTACGATAGCATATCATTCTACCGGAATTCGACATAGATCAAAATATGTAAGGATAGTCGAGTCCAGATCAGATTCCTGGCACCGGTGCTATCAACTTGTGGCGTTTCAGAGTTTTCGAGGTCCTGAAATTACTTCAGCATAACCAGGCGATCGATAACGCAAGTTTTTGAATTGCTGAAGGTCAAAATGTCCGTGACTTTTCTTATTCAAAATGTGTGCCGAGGTTTTCTGTACAAAAAATACTTCGCTGACGTGTCTCTTCCTTAAGGATCGCTCTCGTTAACTTATTATTGAATATTCGACAGTCGGCCCTATGGAATATCGTGTTTTGTTTTGAAACTACCGAGCATGCATAAATTTATAAATTAAGTTTCGAGGGTTTGATCTCAGCTTCCAGCTAGAACCCTGTTCCATTAACTCCGGAACGGTAGCGTGTGCCGTGCACACGATAGAAATTTCTGAATTATCGATGTGGGAGCATTACCTACTCGGCATCCGCTGCGAACGAGCGGCGTACGTGCGGTATGTACAGCTGGCATGGCTATGCTGCAGACGGTAGTTATACTGGCAGTGCAGCAGACGGTAGCTTGTCTGGCTGCACTGGCTGTGAAGCTGACAAGCTGCTTGGCCAGTACAGTCAGAGGCATAGCAAGGGGTGGGCAGGGGACAGACGTCCACTGCAACCAAGGTCAAGGGGCGCCAAAAGTAAAATGGATTGAGCATATTTACAAAAATATTTCATGCAAGAATACCAGTCACGATTTCAAGCAAGTCCTTGTTTCAATAGACTTGAGTATTGCTGGCTGAGCTAGTTCGGCGTGCTTACAGACTTATACCAAGCCATGCTCTGCTGGTGTGCCAGCCAGGTACTCATGCTAGAGCTCATTCGATCCTTGCAATGTTGTTGACAGGACATTGGCTGACGCTCAATCAGACTGTTCGTCGCCAAAATAGTAAGTTTTAGAAAGCGATTAGTGAGAATGTTTATTTAGATTTTATCCTACGTAGAGTCACTGTGTGCATCGAGTCTTCTCGCGACAGCATGTAGACAACGTCGGCACTTCCAATCTTCCCAAGCCTTTCCTGTCGAGCTCCCCTAAGGCTCACCTCCTTCCTGCAGAGATTGAGTCAACGGTGTGAAGGTTAGTATTATTCCCGACCAGTTTCCGTAAACTGCATGGTCACTCCGGCTACCGTGTACTTTTGTACATTTATCGGTCGCCACAATCCTTTTTCCGAAGACGTGGGAGGAAAGAAAGCACGTGGTGCCCAGTCCAGAAAAAGAGAACTTAAGGAGAAGAAATAAGCAACAAGTCCAGCAAGATGCGCGAAATTGTCTTGAAGAAAGCAAAGCTGAAGAAAACCTTTTTCTTTCATGAGCGTCGCTGTTGCCACATCTCCATTTCTTGCCGACCTGTGCTGGCTTCCAGTTTGGCACCGCATTGCTTTCAAGGTTTTGTCGCTCACTTTTAGGTCTCTTCATTCCTTGGCTCCAGCCTACCTATCAGATCTAATCCCCCACCAGGCTGAGCATCGTACTACCCACTTTTCGGAGTCCAGTTGCTTATCTATACCTCGTAAAAACCTCAAATCCTTCGGAGATCATGCTTGTAGTTCGTATGCTCCCAAAGCCTGGAACTCTCTACAGACTTGGGTCATGGCATCTCCTGACTTGACCACATTTAAAAAGAAACTGAAAACGCATCTATTTACCGCAGCATTTAGTGAGTCCTTGTGATTTGACCTTTATGTGCTTATGCGTGCTGACACTGTGCATGCTGCCACTAACCACACTTGCATGCTGACACAGTGTATGTCATCCCTAATCCATGTTATTCTTGTTGTTTATTGAGCATATTACCACATTCATTCGATCGTGCTTCGTTTGCAGCAAATATGAAGTCCCTAGAAAAAGATTGAGTTCTCTGAGAGTGCTATATCAAATGTATAAATATTATTAATCTTATTAAGAACAATGAAGACACACAAAAACACCAGAAAAAGGTCGACAGTCGCAGAGGGAATCTGTAAGAACAGTTTGAAGATGACAAAAGTAAGCAGGACGAAGACAATGATAAAAACAGGGAAGAGGAGTACAAGAGCGATGGCAGAAAGCATGACAACACTGGAGAAGCACTGGCTCTACTAGGTGAAAGCAACATGGGGAAAAAAAGAAGCTTCGCTCAATGAAGACGAAGGCAGTCAGCACCAGTTGGGCCAAGGGGTGCAAGCACTACTATAAGAGTAGAAGACGCGGCATCTACCGCAATTTCCTAAGTGCTAAGCCTGAATGACAGTGGCTATCTGAATTTTGACCAAAACTCGGTTTTACACGTCATCCTGAACTAATACTACGAGGATCAAGCCTGTTTCAGAACAAAGAAGGTCCATTTGCTGAGAAAGCTGGTCGAGCCATGAGCACAGCTTAGTTCAAGAGGCAACTTGCTAATGGGCGTGAAGTTAGCAGGACCTGGTTGGTTTACTCTCCCTCAAAACCCTCGGAATATTTCTTCTGCTGTTTGCTTTCCCCTATGTCCACCCAAAATTACCGATCGTCTCTTGAATTGGCAAATGGGTTTAGCCAGTGGAGGAAACCTGAAAACTAAATGCCCGTGAAAGCTGCCCTTCTCACTGCCAGGCTTTCACCACATGGAAAGAAACAGAGAGAAGACTTATCGCAGAAAGTGGAACAGACACTTGTGTTGAGGCGCAAATCCTATCGGAAAAACAACGATGGCAAGACGCACTAAGACCCACAAGGCCCGCCACGGCTTGGCTCCTTCGTACCTAGCTGAACTGCTGCATCAGTTTCAGCCTGTTCGCTCCCTCAGGTCCTCTGTGGGGACAATAAATTAGCTGTTCCATTCCTCCGCTTAAAGACCGTTGGCAACAGAAGCTTTAGCTCTGCAGGCTGTAGACTGAGGAGCTCGGTTCCACAATTCTTACGCAACGATAACTACTCTCCTGCCAACTATGGCACATCTTTTTCAGCGGTTCTGAGATGCTGCTTCTAGGCTACTCACTACCTCAACTGCTCTCCCGACTCTTCTATGCTTCCCACTTTCTCTTTGTTGCGTGAGACGAAGTCTGTCGGCTACCGAATGCGTACCGAAAGCCGCTTAGGCTGTAAGTGCGCTATGCAAAACTCTCCTGCGTAACACCCACGTGGTCTTTATGACTTTGTGGAGTTACAGACAGAGATACATAAGGAGAGTTCTCAGCTGCATCAAGTTCTTAGTTTCTCGAAATCTGGAATTGGGTGGTCACCAGAAAGAGTGTTTTGGCCTGGCTGGTGAGAAAAATATTGGAAACTTCTTGGGACTTTTTCATCTCTTGCAAAGTACGATCTTCTTCTGCAATTACAGCTGGACCACGCCAGAATGAATCCGGAGTCAGTCTCTCTCCTCTGTCTCCTCGAACCCAGAATGAGTTCCTCAGTATACTTGCATCCATCGTCAGAGACAAGCTACTCTGTGACATTCGGCGAAGCAAGTATTATATAATTATGTTTGACTCAACTCCTGATTCGACACACCGCGAGGAGATGTCTGAAGTCATTAGGATATGCTAATGTCAATTTTGCCAACAAAGTAGTCATCATCAAAGAGTCTTTCTTTGGCTTTCTTCAAATCTACGCCGTAGATGCTGCAGCAATTGAGGTTTTCATCTTGAAAAACTCGAATCTGATTAAATGTCCTTGTAAGATACTGGTCGCAGTGCTACGCCAATGCAGGAGTCATGTCTGAACACTTGTCAGGTGTCCAAAAGAGAATGCTGTCCAGAAATGAGAAGGCAGTTTTCTAAACTGTGATAACCACAGTTTGAATCCAACAGGAGTTCATGCTGCAAGTAAAGATTCCGTTGTCGTGACCTTTTTGGAACAATAGAGAGCACATATTTATTCTTTTCAAGATCAACTCTGAGGTGAGAAGAACTGATGAGAGTTTTAGCCATCACTGTCAAACATGACTCTGCAACGTTGGTGGAGCGGCAAGAGTGGGCGAGGCTGTGAAAGCTATCAATGATGGAGGCTCTGAAGGCTATCAATGATGGAGGCTGTGAAAGCTATCAATGATGGACTGAACAGCTTGCAGGTCTTTTGGAGCATGTTGGTGGATGGATGTTGATGGAACAGAGCTGTATAAAAAAAATGTGTGACTGTAAAATGCTTCTTGCCACACGTCACCACTCGGCCCCAAAGACCCCACTGAAACTCGTGTCTTTCATTGTAAACTATGGAGAAGATGTGTTTCCTAATTTGAAAGTTTCCTTTACAAGTTCTTCTCACCATAGCTGTATCAGTTGCCAATTTTGAACGGTCCTTTAACAAGCTGAAGATAATCTTGTCTTATTTGAGCGCTTCACTAAGGCAGGATTGAGCTTTTAATTTGGCCTTGTTAAGCATAGAGAAAAAGCACTGGAAAAAATTGACTCAAACTGTAAGAGACCAGTTTGCCACGTTCAAAGCCAAGACAATTCACCTAAATTAGAGCTATGATAGCTACCTTGTAACCTTACTATAGTTAATAAAACGGTCTCGACTAAACATTCCTGCTAGAGTGAGTTTTTTGCATTTCTTTTGTGGTGGAGCTATTTTGCAGCAATTTTTGACAAGCGGAGGAGGCGCCATTTGCAGCTGTGTTCTCGGACGCTGAAAGATCTCACTACGCCACTGAGTATAGCTGGCAATAACTATCGTTCGAAGCCTTTTGAATCGAGCAGTTCACGCCGGTACCAAGACGCAGCTAGTGAAGTATGCCTGTGCGGCTAAAAGCAGTTTCAACGTCTCGTGTGGCCTATTTTTGGCATGCGAGACTAAGGATCGGGTTTCATCGTCCGACGTTAGCCCAGTGGAAATGTTCGGTCGTGGTCGCTTTCTGTTCCCAACTAATTGTGGCTCCTGCACGAATGACGAGAAGTACGGTCGAACCTCAGCAGAGCTAATAAGTTGCTGGAAAGACGTGGCAAGGTCTTGTAATTTCCTGTTTCTGTACCAACTCGCGTATACATGGTAAAACACTCGATGAAACTGTTACCGGCGGATTTCAGTGTGACCTTAGAGTGTCTTTCATCCTTTTATCGAGTCGCTACTGTGAAAGGGCAGTAAGCAGGATACAAGAACTTCAAGACTCTTTCTGAGCAGTTTCTCACCATTAGCAACTCTCTCCGATCGCTCAGCAGCCAAATATAGCTAAGATGGCCGGTTAAACTAGTCTATGAAGCCGGTAATTTAAAGTTGCTCATCGGTGACTGATCGCAAAAACGATGCTTGGCTCACTTGTTCGTGTGAAGTAGCGTAGACGGCCATCTGAATGGGGGGGGGGGACAGTTCCCTGCTGACCCGGCTTTCGTGGAAACGTGGGCTCCCGAAGGGGTTCGCCCATCGAAGCGATGGAAGCCAGCATGGCTAATGTGAGCGACTCACTCTGCACACACGCTCGGCAGAGGCCTTTGTTGTTAGGCTACTGCCTATTCAGTGACGATCGATTCCTGCAGAAGTGCTCCGTAGCGTTTCTATTCATTATTAGTGATTTTTTCCCAAGCGAACGAGCAGCTCGACTCGCAGCTAGAGTTGTGCGTGAAACGGCTTTCAGCTTGCTGCGGCGCATTGCAACTAGAACACTGTTCATCCCAGTAATGGAGGTAAGCTATTTCTAACTTACGGATGCGTCTTCCCTGCTGTCGCAGAGGTATGCTTCTAAAGCACTGCTGGGAGTTGCATGCACTAAGCCCAAGACGCGATGCCTTCGCTGATTAAGAAGTCTATCCTCCAAAGCTATGAGTGGGTCTCTCAGATTTCTTTAGGATTTATGGCAGCGCAGCAGTTATGCATCCTTTGCAAGCAACAAGAATAATATGAAAGTGAACTGTCAACACTTCCCTGGTGGCGTCGACAACCACACTCCCAGACTGAAGTCCAGAACACCCCGAGTCAAAGTGGGCCCTTGTCCCGGAGACTTTCTTTAGCGAAATAGTAGATGACTGCTTGGCCAGAAAGTACTGTAGATGTTTTAGCCACAGTTTACCCTAGGACGAGGTCACCATGCATGAGCTGTGATAGGCGTCCTGTCGATCAACAGCGGAACGTCGAAGGTCTACATGCCCATCCATTGAATTTGCAGAGGCTGTACGGAGGGGGCAGCCATTGCGAACGTTCTAGGATTCGCGTTAGACGGGCAGTAGCTCGGCCTTCCAGTCTTCTGAAGCTTCTTTCCAAAGTCCCAGCTCGCTTGCACTGCGCTTCACTGCATTCCTGTCCACTTCGAGTATTTTGGACGACCTTGCCCAAAATGTCGACCATTTGTGTACACACAGTTTTCTCTGAGTCGTTCGCCCTAAATTGAAATCTTTTGGTGATCTAGCCCTCAGCTCGTGTGCACCTAAAGTTTGGAAATGACTTCCGGCTACGGTTCTTACCGGTATTTATCTTGCGTATTTCAAGTCACATCTGAAGGAACATCAGCTGTAATCAGCTTTAACTTATGCGTGCTGACACTGTGCATGCTGCCACTAACCACACTTGCATGCTGACCCAGTGCATGTCAACCTTAACCATGTTATTCTTGTTGTTTACCGCGCATGCTACCGCTAACCATCCGACCATGTTTCCTTTGCAGCAAATGTAAAGCGCCTAGAAAGAGATTGCGTTCTCTGAGGGCGCTTTTTATCAAGTGTGTTATAATCACTATTCTTAATACTGCCTTTGTCCCAGTGAACTTACCTTTGTTGCTGTTCCTGCGTACTCTTCGTGCGAATCTGTGCACGATTCAGAGCATGCTACGAGCATACATATGTCTTGCTAAGCGGTGGCGATGCGTGTTTTCACGTTTGCTATATGATCCTGGCCTATGCACAATAATTGCTTGATTTTTGCATGCTTGATAGCACGTGCATGTCACTGACCCTTGGGCATTGATACGCATGCAGCGAATTGTAAAGCATTCGAATAGAGATTGAGCTCTCTCGGGGCGTTAAAAATATGTATTATTATCGTAATTTTAACATTTTAGGGGCTAAAATTTTATGGGCAAAGCGCAGTAAGTCATGCAAGCTAGTAGGAAGCCCACACGCTCTGTGCTGCTTGAAAAACTAGCTCCGCTCTGAACAGTACACATGCTGGGCGTATCTGATTGGCTGGTTTTGTTTCCGTTGTAGGACCATTCGACAATTTTTGGTGACATGAAGCCCATCTACGGCCTACCTATAGGTATCGGCATTGTGGCTTTTTTAGCCGCATCTGTCTGCATCATATGTCAATGCTGCTGCGGCTTTCCAAGCAAAGCAGAGGCTGCACGTAAGCTCGCGAAGCAATTCATCATATCCACCAAAGTAATCAAGTTAGATGTATCCAAACAGACTCAACTTGGCACTAACTGAGCTGACGTTCAGGCGATTTGCATCGCCAGCGAATCTAATCCAACCGTTGGCTCCTTCACGCATTTTCTGAACCATTTCTGGCGTTCAAATCTTCTCAACGGCCGCTTGCCAAACTGAACAACCGTGTAGCGCTTGACTCGGAGGACAGCGGTGTACACTATGACTTTGCTAGCTGAGCATGTTTCATGACGCTGCCGCAAAGGCAATGACTGTACCTGGTGAAATGCTGCAGCCATGCAGGCTCTTGTCTGAATTCTTTCGCTTTCCGAATGTTTTTCCATTAGCCATTAGAGAACGCTTGGCTGCACACTGTGACTCATTGTCTACACGTCTTAACTTTTGCACACAAAGACACCATCGGGTTATTCCTGTTTGAAGCCGCATGAAAATTCTGCACTTTCCATTTCACAAAACCACATTATTGCTAAACAGCCAGCATGGTCGCACGGGGTCTAATCACCTATAGCTTCAGAGACTTTCAAGGCGCTTAGGTCGTTGGCACCAGAGTCCAGCCCGGTGTTCGCACAGAGGAAACCGTGCTTAAAATGTTTGCACGAGAAAGCTTTATGTATACGTAAAGGAAGCCGGTCATCACGGTACGTGCTGATTAATGCTGGTAGTACTCTTGGGCCTTCGGCGAATAATGTCAAGCAAGAAGGTTGCTGCGTTGGATAAACGGAAAATAGAGCAGCATCTTTCGGGCGGATCTTCTTCAAATTTAAGGGGAGTTTTTGTTTGTGCATTCAGTCCTGAGAAATCTGTGAGCTGAGCTCCTGCTAGGCTGCCTGAAATCCCAAGTGGTCAGGTCACCACCAGCTGCAGTTGCCAGCAATACACTTTAGTCGCCAGTATTTTAAAAACTCAGAATTAGCTCTTAATATAATTATATTACCATACTGCAAATAATAGAACGTTACTATAGAGCCGATTTATAACTCAATCTTGAAAGGTATCTGAAAGGAAAAATAAACAGATTAGTAATAGTAATATGCAACATTTCAGCTCGCACGAGCACATAAAGGACAAATCGCAATCAAAACAGAGCTAATACGGAGAGGAATAGTCGGGTTTCAAGCTTCCTTTAAATTTTCTCAAGTCATGGGAGTCGTGACGTCAGTCGGCAGCGAGCTTCAGACTTGAAGAGCGTACGAAGAGGTTGGTTAGAGGCAGGTAAAAAAAATATTAGCTGATTTAACAGCCTCTTTTTGTATAGGGACAGAAGAGCCTTTACGGCCATCACCACCGCTTGCGGTAGCGATAAAGAATCGACCACCGCAAGATTCAAACCCACGACCTCGGGGCCGAGGTCGTGAAAAGCAAATGCCTTACCTAGTGAGCCATTACGGCTCACCCAAGGAATTTCCCTAGCCGAGAATCGAACCCGGGCCACGGCGGTAAAAGTGCCGGATCCTAGCCACTAGTACGTCTAAGCGACTGGTCAGTAACACGACAGTGCGAGAGAAACCTGAGGGGTAACTATTGCAGATAGGAAAGCCAGAGCAAGTTAATGAGTTGAATTGAAACGATTAAGGGGACCTTCAAGCCAATGCTCTGCTTGATGATCTGCGTCACTGCTTTGCTTGATTAAGAGTCCGGATCGGCAAGAAATGGTGTTATGTGATAGTTTCGACGTTCGCAATAGACAGGCCAAGCTGCAGAGTTGTGTACTATCTGTAAGTGCCTGACAGTATGAGAAGAAATACAGGCAATGTGAGAGTTACAGTAACTACCTCATCTCCATATTGTCTTGTTCGTGGTCCGCTTGTGATGAATCGTTTCTCAATGTGACCAACGTTATAGATTCAGACCTTGGTGCCCTGGGTTTAAATCCTGCTGGCGCTAGAATTCTGTAGCCGGTTTGGCCTAGTGGTTAAGGAGCTCACCCCGATCAAGGTCTGGCCTAGGTCTTGGGCTCAAGCCCCATGGCATATGTGAAGTGCCTGAATAGATATTAAGTTCTCTTAGGGCGATATACAAATGAATTATATTTAATGTTTACCTGCCGATGGACAATGCGTCGAAGCTGGCCGGTTCCATCAAGGATCTTATAAAAGATGTTATCCAAAGGCAGCCAAAAAATGCAGTCATCAGACCACAAGTCAGAACGAAAACCATTTTGGGTTCGCGAAAGGCTACATGCAATAGTCAGCAAGCAGAAAAAATGACCAGGTTTCAGCAGAAATAATAGCTAGTATGCAAGAATGACGTTTGCTTGCTCGCTCAGCCAACTATTAAGTGAGATCCTAACTTGGACACGTCCTGCATCTTAGACGGAATGGCCGCGAGTGCTCTCTCGAGGCCTATCCGAAGTGTTGCACAAGGAGACTCCTACTAACGAGTTCTACAATCGTGCACCAAGATTCGTCATAAAAATCACGGCATTCAAGAAGCGGCAAGGATTTACCTTTCCCCGATTGGCTTGAGCACTGTCCGAAAATGCCCCTCATCTGCCGACGGAGATACCCTTGAGAAACACGGATTTAACTGCTCTGCACCGAGCCACGTACGTGCATCGTGCAGCTTCCCTCGCTGACCCGAGACTGCCTCGGCGGCACGTCGCAGACTTACGTCACGTCGCAGACGTCGCAGCTGAGCAATGAGCGCTCGACGTCGGACGCTCAACTATGGCCGCGCCTGATAGTCGGATGGGTGCGCTCACTTCAGCATGCGATGGACGACGGACTGTCGCGTTCTGGCGCTTGCAAACCGCGTGACTGCGGTCGGTCGCGGCGGAAGTGTGCGGGCTAAGTAAGCAGCAACAGGGACAGTGGGCCAAGAATGCCGGTCGCTATAATACTCGGTAGCGTACTGGCTGGTATTGATACTGATATTGATATTGATACGCAATCGAACTGAAAGCATGGCTGAAAGGATGCGCCA
Organism: Cristatella mucedo; assembly: GCA_009760855.2. Lineage (NCBI taxonomy): Eukaryota > Metazoa > Bryozoa > Phylactolaemata > Cristatellidae > Cristatella > Cristatella mucedo. The sequence goes on from WPIO01000028.1 coordinate 4,064,557, forward strand.
CAGTCGGCAACTGAAGAGTAGATGTTGTTGCCTATGAATTGTGAAGTTTCGCAGTCAAAGTCCTGCAGAGCAAAAGCTTCTGTCGCCAACGGCCTTGAAAGCGGTGGTATGGAACACCTAATTTATTGTCCATAGACGACCCTAGGGCGCGAAGAAGCTGGAGCTGTCGACGCACTTCAGCTAGTTACAAAAGAGCAAAGCCGCTGCGTGTCTTGTGGGTAAGGGTAAGCACGTTGTGTCCATTATTCAACTAGTAACCATCGAAGCTCCTTCAGCAAATGAGACACACGGTCAAACCTCCGGGATTTGCTGACTAGCCTTTCAGCCATATTCATCCCCAACTGCAGTCCCTAATGACTTTTTTCTGCAGCCCGGCTAAAATGAAATTGCAATAATTCAACCAGTATCGCAGCCAGCATGTAGAATACAAGCAACCAAGTAAGCCACTCAGTAACACACTGCCGGAAATCAATAGAAACATTAAAAATGATAAACTCAACAGCAGATATAAACTAAAAAAGAAGTCCTGGAGTTTGGCGATGTCAAAGCTCAGCGACCGTCTATTTGGCAGTTTGCAGTGGCGGAACGAAGGGGCAGGGTAATGTAATGTAATGTATCTCGATCTGTAACTCCACAAAGCCATAAAGACCATGCGGGTGTTACGTAGGAGAGTCTTGTATAGCGCACTCACAGCCTAAGCGGCTTTCGGTACGCATTCGGTAGCCGACAGACTTCGTCTCACGCAACAAAGAGAAAGTGGGAAGCATGGCAGAGTCAGGAGAGCAGTTGAGGTGGTGAGTAGCAGCATGGAAGTAGCAGCTCAGGACCGCTGGGAAGGATCAGCCATAGTCGGCAGTAGGAGAGTAGTTGTCGTTGCGTAAGAATTGTGGAAGCGAGTTCCACAGTCGAGGAGATGCAGAGCTAAAGCTTCCGTTGCCAACGGCCTTGAAAGCGGAGGAATGGGACAGCTGACTTATTGCCCCCTCCCTAGCGGGGGAGCTACCTGGACTGTCTCTTTTTCCTACGCTCCTCCAACGTAACCAAAGACAAAATTACGTCTTATTTCCACTCAATGATCAGCCGCCGCCAAGTTTATGACGATTAAAACTAAGATTGAGCGCTATAGGTTTTCATCACTTAAGGATTTTTCCTCGTACAGGAAAATCGCGTGGACTTGCTTCCTCCTAGATAACAATTCCAGCCCCTCTTCTGGCTGCGCGATTCCACAATGTATATGGGCAAAAAAGAGTTCCGACAAAAGTAATTCTATTTAAACCATAATTAAAGTTGTAGGGCAAGCGCTCACACACATTCGTGCATTAACGTGCAATATAACACTTACTCACAAGCATTGCCGAACAAACTTTTAACTCAGAAACAAACAGCAGATACATGCCAGCACACTGAGGCGAAATAGCAAGGGTGTACAACCATTCGCGCACGCACAAGCAACGGTATGGACACACAAAAATGTGCGAAAGCAGAATAAAAAAGCTTGGATACTAGCGTATTCATTTACATGCAGGCAAAGCGTCAGTATATACGCTTACAGTGCCATATTGCATTTGTATTCTTATGGCGTCCGATATTTGGTAGTATTAGATAGCCCCAAATTGTGCAATGAAGAAGCATTTGTGTGAAGAAAACATCTAGTTGAGCACAAAATTAATGATTTGCACAGAAGGCCTTCAGTTACATGCCATAAATTTTATCAAGAGCTTTTTCATTGAAATTCAAACAAATGAGCCTAAATATAAATACTGGCTTTCGGGGTCACTACAGCCACCAAGGCTGATGACATAGCATCGCTTGTTCCCAGCATGCCACAGACGGTCAGTGAGCTGCCTTTACCCACTTTGCTGGCAGCAGAGATCACGCCAACCGTGCCAGCCGACGGAAACTAAGTACAATCATTTGCATTGGAATCAAGGCCTGCTGAGAATACCGAGGACGGTGCATCAATAGTTGAGCTTGACCTGCCTCTACCGCCCGCGGTAGGCGACTGTACCCCACTAGCTGCCCCCTCCCGTCGCGTAAGCCACCTATATGGCATCAGGACTACCCTATCCTTTAGGCCAGAAGGCATGAACGTTAGAAGTGGGATGGAGAAATTTGGCGGTTATTTGCAAGCACACACACACCCAGTACACATTATGTTGCCAATCATAGCACAACCCGGCAAGTAGTCACTAACTGCACCCAATCGCTGCACATCTGCCTTCCGATTCCGATGAGGTCCGGGGAGAGGTTCACCCAAAATAGTTTCAAGAACGTATTACCAACCTTATGTTTACTGTCAAGAAAGGCGTATAATGTTACTAACCAGGAGTTTCACTAACCGGTGTCTCTGAGTTCTTCTTGTGCGTTCTTGCTTTTGTGAGCCGTGGTGGCACACTAAGTAAGGCAATTGCTTTTCACGACCTCAGTTCCGTAGGTCATGGTTTCGAATCCTGCGGTGGGCGATCTTTAATTGGCACTGCAAACGTGGTGGTAGCCGTAAAGGCTCTTCTGTAGTTGTCGCTATACAAAAGAGGTTGTTAAATCAGCTAGTATTGTTTGCATGCTGGCCCTAATCGTGGTGCTTGTGCACACTTCTTGGCATTACATTGCACGTGTATGTCATGAACCCTTGGTTGTCAATTCTACGGCAGCTAATTGAACAGGACCCAGGTAAAGGTTTCATTATCGCAGGACGCTATATAAAGTCCTATCATTATTGTATACTTTTATATACACACACACGCACACACACACATAAATACATTTATTAATGTGTGTGTGTTCGCGGGCGCATTCGCGAGCGTGTTTACACTCAGTCCTAAAAGATGCTCAAATCCCCAATTCTCAACATTAGGGATTGCCAGAGCACAAACCAAAGCCGATAGCAGGGGGGACTCCGGCTAGCCGGAAGTTATCCTGGAGCATTCTCGTCGAAGCATACTGGTCCTATTTACAGGCTTATTACCAAAAGAGTTAAAATCCCAACAATTGAGCCCCAAGACCAGCCAGATTTAATGGTAACGATGTCTTCCTGGGTTTCTTCAAGTTGATACTATCAACATGTATCGATTTTATGTGGCGCAAGGGTAATCATTATGTGCACATACCTATACTTCATGATCGGCCACGTGTAGCTCCGAAATGCAGGGCTTGAAACACCGCAGTGGCTATATTGGGGATGCCAACACTGCTGCTTCAACGTGGGTATAAAAATCATGAGATTGGATTACGGCTTTGGATTAATGAATTTATCTTTCGCTATAGTATCAAAATATAAACTGAGATGGTTTGATAGCTGAACCTTAGATCCGGCCAACCAAAAAAGACCAACGCCAGGGGCGATAGTCATTAAGCTGGTAGCACCGGAATGGAACTGTCACGCTTCGAAACCAGCATTGTAATTAAAGGACGCCACCCCATCCCTTATATACAGCTAATACGGTTTCATTTGTTCATGCAATAATGTCAGATCTGCTATGGGCACTGTGATCATAGCATGCTATTCAATATGGTCGCCAGCGTACGCTTATATTTAGGTTAAATAAACGCGTTTAGTTACCTTTTCAGCTTAGGGTTTAGGACTTTGGGTTTAGTATTAATGGTTATATGTTTCGGGTTTATGGCTTATGGTTTATTGGTTAGATTTTGTATTTCTTGGGTTTAGAATTCAGGTCCTAAGGTATAGGGCAGTGGTTCTCAACCGTCCTAGTGCCGCGACCCGTTAGCACAGTTCCTCCTGTTGTGGCGACCCCAATCATAAAATTATTGTGTGCGAAATGTGGAAATGCGTGTTTCCGATGGTCGTAGGCAACTCCTTTGAAAGAGTCGTTCGACCCACAAAGAGGTCGCGACCCACAAGTTGTGAACCTGGTTTAGGGTTTAGTATTTAAGTATGAGAGACAAACTCTAAATGGAAAAGATGACTAAAAACGTGTTATTTAACGTAAATGTAAATATACGCTGGCTAGCGCTTTGAACAGCCTGCTGTAAGCACTGTGCCCATAGCACATCCGACATTGCCTTATGACCAAATGGCGCCGTACTAGCTGCTAGGGTGGACTGCCTCTGCCGTTCCAGATCGTTTTGACATGCAGTCAGCCCACGCGAAATGAGTGATGGGGCGTGCGAAGGCTAATATAACGCAAGTTGCTGGATTCAGCCGTGATGGCACACTAGGTAAGGCGGTTGCTTTCACGACCTCGGTCCCGAGGTCTTTGGTTCGATTCCTGAGGTGGGCGATCCTCTATCGCCACTGCAAGCGGTGGTGATTGCCGTAAAGGCTCTTCAGTCTCTATACAAAAAGAGGCTGTTTAATCAGCTAAGATTTCTTCTTCTTTCTTTACCTCGAGGACCGGAAGGGGCAACCGGTACGGAGCGTTGCGCTACGAGACGCTTTGTCGCTCGGTCGACGTCTAGGCTCGACGGCAGTTCTTTTTCAGTTCAGTGTGAATACAGTGTTTTATTCGGGTGAGAATTCAGTTTGCCCAAAACTACACAGCACCTTCCTACTCTCGTGGCTGAAAGGGTAAGGTGCTTTCCTTCGTAGCAGTTAATCACCTTTTGCTTTGACTCTCGCTTATTGTTCAAGGGCAGATGCTTTCTGCCAGCAGTAAACCGCGCTGCACCTTCTCACGCTAGCTGTTCATGGACAGCGGTATTCAGAGATCGTCTGTATAGCCGGTTTAGCACTCTGGTCTCCCAATTAAGGCAGGTTGGTGAATGGCGAAAACTTCCGCTGTGCCCTCACAGCAGCCTCCTAACAAGGATCAGAGGTGTTCTCTTCCTCCACCACCCCCCACCCCCCCTGCAATCCCCGTCCCACAATCGTGCCCAACTGGCACTACACAAGAATGATTTCATTGTTACTCTTAGATGCGGTGTGCACAGTTCTTAATGAACAGCCATACAAAAAGAAAATTCACGCAGGCGGAGTGAAGGCCATGCCTAGCATATAGGTTTATAGCATCTTTTGAATCTCGTCAAATCAGAAGATGGCGACGTGTCGGTCGGCATTCATTCCAAGCCTTCAGAGCGTAGTAACAGAAGCCATGGTCTCCGATAGATTTAAAGTTAGCTGAGGGTACAATTAATCGACTACAGTTTGAATAATGAATGACACCACTGGAGGCTTGACGTGAAACTAATCCTATAGGTGGGCTGTAGCGAGGGAATGGAGAGACCTAACGATGAGAGACAGGAGTATGATGTCGATCCACTGCTTGGTTGGCAACCAGTGCAGTATCCCTCTTATTATCCAAACGGATTAACAGCTATAACAGCTAAGGTGCGAGGAATTTTGTGCGACTTGATGTAAACATAGAATCCTCCTAATTCTGTACAGGAAAGCCGAGATTGCAGCAGAGTCGATTAGACCGAACACTTATCGCTTGAAGCAAATACGATGAATTTGTATGGCACCTAAAGAGAACTTAATTTCTATCCAGGTGCTTCGCATATACTGATGGGCTCAAGCCAACGACCTCGGTCGCCAACTGCGAGCACCTTAATCCGTGGGGCCAACCAGCTCTTTCGGTGTGTCGTGGTCACAGAACGGCTCGTCCAGCAATGTATCACCTGTCTAACGCCAGGCTTTGTCCTTTGATGTCCTCTGATCCATGGCATGTATCGAGGTGAATTTTTCCCAGTCGCTGCTCACGCGAACTTCCATCAATTGGGACGGGGAGGGGTGGCTGCGGACTGCGAGGTCGATAAGTACGAGGTTAGCTCGGAGGAAGAGGGCAAGGCGGGACAACAAACCTTGACCCTTGGCCGTTTAACGCCTCCTGTAGTAGCGCTCCTTGGGCGGGCTGTCAGCTTGTACTGAGGTCTCAGCCTGAGTACAGCCACGAAGCAACTACTTCGCTTGTGCTTGGGTAGGTTTTCTCGCTTAATCCTATCTGCTCTTCTTTCGACTTGCTCAAATTAATCTGCCAATCGTGCTCTGCGAGTGCCTCGCCCACAAATGGGCGGGTGAAAGCTAGGCAGTAAGTCGCTGGTCACTCAACGGCCGCAGTGTTGTCAACAGCAATAGTAAAGCACGAGCGTATCAAATGCGTCAGAAAAACAAATCGTCCCCCTTGATTGATAGTTCCTGTGAGCGATTAATTTCTAGGCACGATATGTTTGCAAGCGATGGTCTCGAGAGCTTCGAAGTCGTGCATATTTGTAGTGTGAATCCTATCATAATAAGTCACGGAAGTTGTATATTAGCGTCCGCGCATGAGGGTTTTTCAACGATCCAACCCATCATGAGCGATCCCTTGCGGGATCATCCCATTAGCGTCGTTGATTCAGCTGCCCCGGCAGCTAACCCGGTGAGCCGTGATGGCACACCAGGTAAGGCAAACGGTTGCTTTCACGACCTCGGTCCCGAGGTCGTGGGTTCGATTCCTGAAGTGAGCGATTCTGTATCACCACTGCAAGCGGTGGTGATAGCCATAAAGGCTCTTCTGTCGCTATACAAAAAAGAGGCTGTTTATTCAGCTAGGATTTATTTATTTAACCCGCCGAGGAACAGACTACCTCGAGGCCATCACGTCAGCTCCTGTGGTGCCATGGCCGATTTTAAGCACTAGCCTCACTAGTGTACCTAGAAAGACACGAGATTCCGCTGCTTTTTTTGCTTGTCTTGCGAGTTTTCTTCCGTGCTTGATGCACGTGTTGCTGCAGCCCTTCGCGTTAATTTCTAGCTTTACCAATGTCAGCTTATCTGCCGGTCTGTCAATTGCATGCCTGCCGTCGTCAGCAGTCGCTCTTGCACGACCGAGTGTGAATGGAGGATGGTTCCATAAGCAGGATTTCCCTTTAAGCACAGTCGGTAACCTGCACTTTTGCCGAGCCGGCGTCGGCATTGGTCCCATTCACATCCGTACCTTTCTCCCATGAGACCTCCATATTTTCTGATCCCAAACAAGCAATCGTGATTATGTCAGCTGCCTTCCTTCTCTTGACACTCGACAGTTGAGATTGAGACTATATCGTATAATCACTTGCCATACTGTTACCCTTGTCAGTGCAATAGCTGGCACACTGGCTTATGCCAAATGAGAAGCATTTTTAGTGTATGCCTGACATAGCCGTAGGTTGCATGCAAAGCACCTAGAACGATGATGTGCGCAGCCTTTCAGAATGTTAGCAACTCCTTGTTCTTTTTTCCTTAGGCCTTTGATATAGATTTCTCTCTTGTGCTATTATTTCCTCGTTCTCTGTTCACTCTTCGTACTCCCACTCGTTATTCTTTTCGGTCCTGTTCTCTCACGAGCACCTGCTTTCTTTATTCATTCGTCTCTCCTCTTATCTGTCCCCTTAGCTTTATACTTATTCTCTCTAATTCTCTTTCGTGTTTTCTCTTTACGTCGGGCTGGTTGATAATCTGTGTCGGCATTTCTGCCTCGTCTCACTCTTTTTTCAGTCTCTTCTTTCTCTCATCTCTCTTCTGTCCTCACTCTCACCCTCTCTTCCTCCCTGACCCTGTCTCGGTCAGTCTCTCCCTCCCTCTCTCTCTCTCTCTCTCTCTCTCTCTCTCTCTCTCTCTCTCTCTCTCTCTCTCTCTCTCTCTCTCTCTCTCTCTCTGTCTATCTCTCTGTCTCTCTCTCCCTCTGTCTGTCTGTCTCTCTCTCTCTCTCTCTTTCTCTCCGTGGATGGCACAGCAAAACAAAGCAGTTGCTCATCCATTGACCGCAACGAGGACCAAGCATCAATACTATATTTGGTAAGCCGAGCTGTTGGAAGCTATTACAGAAAATAGCATTCCTTGCATGATCTCAATGAGTGGATGGCCTTTGCCCATCCTTTGGCTATGCTACACTCCTATGCTCCCAAAGGTTGAGCCGTAATGGCTCACTAGGTAAGGTGGTTGCTTTTCACGACCTCGGGTCCGAGGTCGTGGGTTCGAATCCTGTGGTGGGCGATCCTTTATCGCCTCTGCAAGCGGTGGTGATAGCCGTCAAGGCTCTTCTGTTGCTATACAAAAAGAGGCTGTACAATCAGCTTGTATTTATTTATTTACCTGCTGCTCTTCGAGTAATCCAGACTTGACCAGACTTGGCACAGTGCGCTTGCCTATGCCTTAAGCTGTGTTCTTGAGGTGGGCGCACGTATATTACCAGATGAAAGACACCACTCATTATTTACCCATGATAGTTTCTCATGCCTACAGGCTATGGACCGATATAGCTGTGGTCAAGTGATGCAGTCTGATCTTGTCGAATCTAGTCAGCTTGCTTTTTGTTCTGTCCGCCTAATCTTACATAATAAATCCGGAATGTGAAAGGTTCACGTTGAGCTAGGGTATTGCAGAAGATATTTTTCTTCCTACATCAAGCGTTCAGCTTGGATTGCCACTTCATGCTGATGTGTAGATGAGAGCTGAGCAGTCTGAAGTCTACAAGTCTAGACAGCAGCCCAGGCGACCTCTTCTTAAACCTTTGCTTCATAGCAAACCACCGAAGTATCTCTGTAGCTACTTCCTTTTCCTGATGATGTCTCAGTGCTTAAGTCACTGTCATGTCTACCGTAGATGCCCTGCGGGTGAAGGTACTGAAGTTTGTGCACCTGAAGGCTGCAGGGAAACAATGCTCAGATTGCTGAAGTTTAAACCGTTCAGAAAACTGAAAATTGTCCAGCGGCTTCTGGAAAGGAAGCGAGCCAAGAAGCTGAGGAGCGAGTCTGCAGCTGGCGACCTAGATGAGGTGTGCAGCATCGACGCTGCAGAGGCGGCTTCAGGCCGCAGCCGCGGCAGCAGCCACGAGAGCTCCGGCTCAGATCACGGCCACGAGAGCCCCAGTGGTCACCACACGACGGCGCACGACGGCGCGGCAGCTAAGAGCGCTGATACATCGGCCGAGCAAGCGTCCATGCTCGGCGACCATCGGTCAAGCAATGCCGGTGAACCCACAGCCGCCGAAGCATCCGACTCCTCTGCCAAGGTTGGTGATGGCAGCCTAGCGGTGGCAGCAGCTGTGGTGTCCGAAGTGCCATTCCACGTGAGAGTTCGGCAGGAGAATGCTACTGCCGGGCCACTGCCCAATCCTTTCGGGGACACTGCATACAAGAAACGGAAGAAGCCGAACAGTAGTGGCAGTGTGGGCTCCAGAAAGTCATTGCTGCAAAGGAACCGAGGCTCGGCTGCAGAAGATCGGCTTCGTGAGTCATACCGGAAGACCGCAGATGAAACTGGTGATGCACCTCTGGAGACTGGGTGGAGCCGCTCCAGCTCATGTGCTGCTGCTGCTGCCGCTGCCGAAGAAGCTGCTGCCGCTGCTGCTGCTGCTTGTACCAAGAGCATGCAGCCTATGTCGACTTCGAACTTCGTGCGCTCCCATCGGCACAGCATGCCGGAGGCACGTGCGGCGGGCGCAGCAAGCCGGCTCCAACACCTGCGAAGGAGCTTCAGCCGTCGCACTTCGTCGGGCGGTGCAAGGTATGGCGAGCTCGTCAGCCGACCGTCGGACTGCAGCTTGGCACCGGACTCGGCGCCGTCGGAGAGCAATGGCATCGAGGAAGAGACAGAGCCTCGGGTGACGGCCCGGCAGGTGAGTGTCGGCTCTGTCGCTTGCCCGCCTGCCAACTAGGACTGCAGGACACTGCAGCAGCCCACACTTAGTCGGCACTCTTAGTCTGGCACGCGAGGCAGCGCTTGGGTCATGCTTTAGTCGTCGTGCTCCTCCCCTCGCTGCAACAGAAGATCTGGCCTGGCCTTCCGTGTCTGGGCTGGATGCTGACCAAGCAAGGTCAAGGGCGTTGTCGCACCACCACCCCGGCGAGGCTTCGACGGTCGGCGCTTAAGACTTCACTCTGGGTGGTCAGCTTGCCGTCATCTTGTGCTGAACGCTCGCACTCGCCCGTGCTTTGCAGGTCGCCAAGGTCCTGAGGCGCTCGTTCCGGAAGAGCGGCAAGTATCTGAAGGATGGCGCCCAGCTGCTGTCGGCATCTGGCTTTGGCTGGGCCGGTGGCCTTGGCCTGGCCATGTCACCGGCATACTCGATTCCATTGCGGTTTGGCAGCATTAACACGACCGTATGAGCACCGCCCACCCTCGATCCACGGCACTGGCAGCTTCACAGCAGCTGCTACCGGCAGCTGCTGTGAAGCTGCCTTTGTGGCCAGCCTCTCTGTTCATTCCCCTTTGCCATCTCTCCCTCCTGCCATAGCTAAGCCTGCATCCAAGCTGATCCCTGACTAAACAGAAAGCCAGGTTTAGATGCAGAAAGAATGTGATCGTCTACGGATCAAAGCTACTGATCAAGTGGCAATATCGAAGCAGCCATTGTCAGCCAGTCATTGGCCGCCTCTGCACTATGGATTGTCAGCGGAGAATGACATCGGCTGGCAGCTACACATGCAAGAGGCACGGTCATTTCTTAAGCTTTATATTTAGTCGTTTCGGGGTTGTTTTCACTCTGCGTGTCTAACCGCTGCTCGTCTCGGCATGCATTCCACTTGTTGACTTGCGATTTATTTTTACAGGACTGGGTAGTTACCCCTGGGGTTGGAGCCCACCCCACCCTTACCCGTGCAAAGCTGACCACGGACATCCAGGCTCTCTGTGTGTCCACCACATGTCATGTGCGGTACATAGTGAGCCGCTGAAGCAAACATGCATTCCCGTTCTTTGCATTGTGACCCGTGTGGGCACAAAACTGTCGGCATTGGCAGTCTGCAACTATGCAGTGTTTTACTATGCAGTTATCAACTGAAGTACTCAGGCATCCATTGGCAAATTTTTTCATGTTTATGTCCTAGAGATAATTATTAAAGCACTAACACGTACTTGGTGTCGTTGATTTAGCAAGTCTTCTAAAACGTGTACACTCGTCAGTGGTCTGCTCATAGGATGTAAAGCCGCACTGCCTAGCAACATAAGTCGCTGGACAGCCCTGGCCCTAGCGCTCACTTAAGCAGCAATAGTGGGTGGAAGGTTATCCAAGTTCGTGGGAGCAGCTGCATCTCGCAGACACCTGCAATACTTCGAAGGAAACTGCATAGTATGTGCCTGCCAAAAGTGCACCGGCCTGCCACTTCTCATGCTCCGGAGAACCGTATTATCGTGTTATCGTGAGCTGCCCAAGTGAGTGGTACTCTGACTGTGCCAGCACCTGTTGCTGCATGCACCTTCGAACTCCCTTGTCTGGCTCCATATCGATTCTCCGGCGCTATTCAGATTCGGGTCTCTCTGAGAAGCTCGATGCGTTTGAACCTCGAGCTGCTCGAGTGATTGTCTGCGGTGGCTGCCGAGAGAGCTGCAGTGGGTGCCGTGCACCAGGTGACCTGCACCACATGTCCTGCATCACCTGTCTTGCACCACCAATCATGGACGGCTGAAAGCAAACTTGGCTGGAGGCGCCTGGCATACTTTCGGAATCTAAGCTAGGCTGCTCGTCAGCGCCGGCTTGAGATCGATTTTGTGCAGCTCCACGCGCAGTTTTGCTGAGGTAAGCACCGTTGCCTCAGATGTGGGCACAGCAAGCAGCATCTGTGCATTTCTCTGACGGATTCCCTAACTGCGACGAGGTTAGCTTGAGCACAAGATGAAGGAGCAACAACGGAGTGAGTGGCTGAACCGACAGCCTGACTGAAATGCGCCGTCCGACCCCTGTGGCCTTGGTATCGCAGTACGAGAGTGAAGATTTTGTCGTGCAACCTTCGAGTTAAAACGAGGCCCTATTCTGTGCAGGTAAACACTATAACTGGCTTACCATCCTAGCCAGTCTGGATGGACTGCGTAGCCGGGAGAGCCTACATTGATGGCTGCCACCGAGGCGACCTTGACCCTGATTGAAGCAAGGGACTCCCTGGGGCGTTCCTCTTCGGCAGCCAGCAAAAGGACTACTCTTTGCTATGCATCTCGCATCGAAGGAGCCAGTGAGCCTCAGCCCTTTTGGACCGGTCGAAAGGCCGTACCAAGCTCCTCGACGTGTTCCTTCAGCCCTCCTATGATGTATTGCCCAGGGTAAGGCCAATATAATAATAATAATACATTTGTATAGTGCCCTCGGAGTACTTAATCTCTTTCGAGAGACTTTACAAACGCTGTAAAGAACGCAGGATTGAATTATTAGTGGTAGTATGGTGAAGGTTTGGCATCCACCTCTTTGGGCCTCATCGGGGCTACATTTCTGGCATTGTGCGGGCTGGCTCACCTAATCGTCATTTGCATGGGCCCGTTAGCTAATCTCGCTAGAAGAACAGTGCCCATCCACCCTTTGCTGAACCGGCTGTGCAACAAGTACTGTAGAAAAAAGTCACCAACAGCACGTAGTGCGTGTAGGTGGGCATTTTAGTGGCCGTGGGTCTCATTCGTGCTATTCAGGAGCAAATCCGATCACTGTCTTGCAGTCCATGCACAGCGCAGACTTGCTTTGAGCAAAGGCAGTGGCTGTGCAACGGTAGTGGTTGGCTAGCAGGTGTGTAATAAGCCTACTGGTAACCAAAATGATATTTTCGCGTACTTCTGTTGCCTCTGTGCCGGCATCGGGAATCTTGCAATGCCAGGTCAAGAACAGCCTATACGATAAGCTAGCCTTTGCGATAAACTCAAGCACTAACTGTACCCACTAACTATGTCCAATGTCAGAGAGACTTGACAAACCTACTAAGCAACTGGCTCGGGAGTCCACCTGCCAGGTGTTTTTCCAAAACCTCTTGTCGAAAACGTCACTGATCCCAGCTGGGCTGGGTTGGGCAGGGTCTCGTGCCCACAACGCAGAGATGTGTGCAATTTAGGTTGGACTACTGCTTTCTGGGTGTCCTTGGAGGGTCAGCTCAGCAGTGAACCGAAATACCTAATAGTTAGCTGCCATCGAAGCACAGCCAATGAAAATGCATTTGCTTACACCAGATCGTCCGCTGCACTGACGCCCTATCTTGCCACTGTGTATATAGCTAGTTCAAGTGCACCGTTTCACTCACACTGCACAACTGCAGATTTTGGAAAGTCGGTTATGCTGTTTTGAACAGGCTAAAGCGAGTCGTCGAACGAAAGAAGGGCTAGTTTATTGTCCTGAGAACAGCCGAGGGCTCGACGAGACTGATGCTGCAGTAGCATGCTAGCTAGGTAGGAAGCAGCCAAGCCCTGGCTGCACGCCCGCCCTCTCTAGCTCGGGCCGAGGATTTCATCTGTCTTGAAGTAGAGGTCGGCTAATCCAACCGCCCCAGAAGAGCCTTGGCGGCTTTCACCCGGTTTGCAAATGGGTATTACAGGAGTGCCTGCTGCATGACTCGAACCAATGACTTGGATCGTCAAGTTGACGAACATCCGCTGCTTGCTCCAGTGGGGCCAGCCACATTAGCTACTTTAGCAAAGAGGACGTGCGGTCAAATTTCTTGTATACAGCTACTAGACCGTCGGCCATTTGCATTAGTAGCTGGGTGAAGCTTGATTGCATTAACCGTAAGCCACACAGGAACTGCACGTTCCTAGCGGTCGGTGGACATCCCGCAAAACCACTATCCGGTCGAGCTGGGAGTTAAGCGTATTAGTAGCAATACATTAATATAATAATAATAATAATTCACTTGATAAAGCGCCCTCAGAGAACTTAATCTCTCTCTAGGCGCTTTACTACTATAGCGACATAGGCGAACTATATCTCTTTCTTGGCACTTTACAAGTCCGGCAAGAGAAGCAGGCCAATTGATGCAACTGTGAGTCTCCGCTTTTGCTGCCGACTACTGCTGCCTGTTGTTATAACAATAATAATATATTTGCTATAGCGCCCTCAGAGAACTCAATCTCTTTCTAGGCACTTTACATTTATGCCTCTGAGCAGTCGTATTTTTAACGAGCAGACAGGCGGCGGTAGTCCAGGCTAGCCGATTTTCTCGCTAAGTAAATGAGCAGTACCATCTGCTCTTCACTTTCCACTACCTCCGGAAACGACAGCGATGCGGCGGTCAGCGTCGTTGTTGCCTCTGGATGCGGAGTCGGTGGCACAGACGGCACGCACGAATGCAAAGTGGTGCCGCTCGCTAATCGACTCGATGTTGGCACGCCGCTCCATTGGGCCCAGTGTCCCAACTTGGTGCGGACAAGTTGGAGTTAGTAACCGAACGCTTCGACAGCTAGCGACCATTGTTTTGCTGAGCACCGGTATTGGAGCGAGAAGACAATCCACACAGATGGTCGCCAGCGCCACTTCGGGGAGGCTCTGCGCGCCCACTCGCTTCCGGAGTGCGCCCCGGCGGAAGGGTTGGGGGGGGGGGCTCGCGCCAGCGTCCGAGCCGATTGGTCGCTCGCCAAAAAAGCAAGCACGCCCGGCCCACCGGTAGTAGCCGATGCCGGCTTGGCAACGCTGACGCCATGGAAGCTCCATCTATGAAGGAGATTCTCAAGGAGAGGTGGAAGCAGCATTATCGCAATCGGTCATTTCTTATAACCTATAGGCAGGCAAACTATGTCGGCGTTTCGTACACGCTGTACGCCTTTTTCGTAGGATACTACTGTAAGTTGGCAGCGCACCGTCGCTCGCGTGGGGGCGGGGGATACGTAGAGCCGACCCCTGGAATGCCGGCGCGATGCGAACGACAGCTCCTCCTCCCCACCGAACGACTGGAATGCGAGGATGTTATTTCGACGAGCGAGCGAGCTGGAGTTTATGCGCTGCAGCGCAGCAGCTTAGATTCGATTGAGTCGCGTGTAAGTACACGGCTGGACGTGTTCGCCAGGGGATCGCATCGGCTGCTGCGGGCAATGGAAGAACGAAACAGAAAGCATACGCGCAGCCCAACGGAAACGGTCTGGAGCAAGCGATGCCGAGATTCATACGGCCGCTCTCTGCGATCGTTTGCGCGCTTAGCGGCTAGCCGAAGAGGGGAGCGTCCAGCAGCGCGGGGCGAGGCAGCCGACCCGCACGGCTTGACGCTGTGACGAAGTGAGCGGCGGCGTCTGGCTGGGCAGCGCTGGCAGGTCAGCGCCTCGGCGAGCCTCCTCCCCCTCCTCCATTTGCAATTCCCTCACGCCTGTTCCGGAAGCGCGCGACGGCGGCGTGGGCAGCCAGCCTCGCATGGGCAGGAGCCGCTGACCTGTCCCGTAGCGTCGCCGCCCCGCGCTCGTTGGCTTCACCGGTTTAGCGCAGAGCCGCGGCACTCGTCCGGTGCTCGCGAGCGCCTCGCTTGTAACGCGAGCAGATGAGCGGAGACGCCATCGAAAGCCGACTCGAAAGACGCTCTCTCGATAGCGCAGCCGTCCTCGCCTGCACGAGCACCTACCTGTCCGCCCGCGTCGTTGTAGACGCCATGTTCCGTCTTATACCGCTCGTTTACGACGTCGGCGACGGAAATGGTAGCCTTCTCGTTCCGAGACTACTGGCGACTTTCATATTGTTCGAGCTGTTATGCAATTGGATGCAATGCGCGAGGAAGTACCTAAACGCCGTGCGGGTAAGCGTGGCTGTCTGTGGCGTTCCGCTCGATGGCCGTGAGCCGACGCTGCTACGTGGGCAGCGCTGCCACCGAATCGCATTATCGCTGCGACGATGGTTTTCAGGTGCAGAAAGGTGACGGCGACAGAAACCCGAGCGACGGTAGTGCCAGCGGACGCGACGCCGCGCCGCAGCAGCTGCCTGCAGCCGGCTGGCGGCACTGCCCAATATGCCAGCTCTACGCTCCGCCGAGGTCGCATCATTGCAAGCTGTGTCAGGCGTGCATGCTGAAGCACGACCACCATTGCTTCTTCACTGCAGGCTGCATAGGGTTTCACACGCAGCGCAACTTCCTCTATCTTTCCCTCTGGACAATTGCCGGGCACGCGTACGTGACTTACCTGATCGCTCGCTGCTACGCGCACCTGTCGATCCCGTCCGCGTCATCCTGGTCGGCCTACATAATCGTGCTCACTCCAATTCACTGGCTCATCGGTCACGTGTCGCTCGGCGAAGCGCTCGCCGTTGTGCAGATCTACTTGGCGCTTCCTGTCTTCGTCGTGGCAGTCTTCTACGCGTTTGTGGGTATTCTGCTGGCTTGCCGTAACCAGACGCTCTGGGAGCTCGGCAAGGGAATCACCAAGTACGACGTCGGCTTTTTCGAGAACATGCGCAGCGCATTGGGGAGCGACTGGCTGCTCGGCCTGATTGTGCCTTGGTGGCCTACTTTGCCCGGCGACGGCTACAGCTATCCTCTGAGCAAGCAGCTGAAAGTCAGCTGATCGGCGACCGGAAACCAGTCGCCAAGTCACCAGTCCCGATTGAGACGTAGGCGAAGATTAGCTACTTCAGCGGCGTTGGCCAGACTCCTTCTTTCTACTGTAGCTCCCTTAAAGTGCTGGGATCGAGAGAGAGAGAGAGAGAGAGAGAGAGAGAGAGAGAGAGAGAGAGAGAGAGAGAGAGAGAGCACGCTGACCAACTTAAAGTGCAAAGTGCTTTACTAGCGGCATTCCGTACCGTCTGGTGAGAGAGTGTCTGTATAGGTCACTCGGGACGCCCACTGTTTTGGCAGTTTTGTTGCCCAGAGTATAATTTCTTTCGATGATGAAATTACATTTTTTATATTTCAGTCGCTTCACCACTTATCAGTTTTGGTGGCGAATACGGTGCACCTAAGCCACCCGTGACTCGTTTTTTACTATCGAGCGTGTACGTACACCACCTGTGACTGCATGACACTGCTGTAACACTCGAAAAGATGATTTCTCAGTATTTCCATGTCAGTTAATTTTTTTCAGTCACTTTTTCGTAGCATGTCCTAAGTGATAGCTCTGAAATATGTGTTCAATAAATGAATTGCCTCAACTTTTATTGTTCATACATCACTTTTATTGAACCGATTATCATTACATTTTGAAATCTTACTATACCAATTTTGAATATACCTATCCATTATTTAAGAGTCTGAGGGATGAAAGCGGAAACATCTCTGAAAGAGAAAAGAAAATTCTGTATATCTGGACCACACTCGCCCTGTTTGCCACCTACAGAGAAACTCATTTGAGCAAAATTTTTATGAGATCTCTGAAGCGCTGATATGCACCCAATTTGTTTAAACGCACAATAATGGCAGAGAAGTATTGAAATCAAAAATCACCATCAATTACTGTGACTGAATAGCTTAAAATATTAGACTGCTCTTGGTTTAGCAGCGACCTGCAATATGATCTGTGCGATCACGGCAAATAAAAAAAAGAAAATTATTTTTCCCAACACTGACTGTCGCTCTAGTGGTGACACACATTAATGGGGCAAAGTATTCCAGTGTTTGTTGGCTACTTAGTACACGCCACGACGTAGGGGGATGTCCTAGAAGCTGAGCTCAATAGTAGCTACAGGAGTACAGATTTATACACGGAAAATGCGGAGATTTTTATTCCTGTACTAGAATTAGAGACACCCAAAATAGCTAGATGATCACCGTGATGGCACACTGGGTAAGGCGGTTGCTTTCACGGCCTCGGTCCCGAGGTCGTGGGTTCGATTCCTGCGGTGGGGCGATCCTTTATCGCCACTGCAAGCGGTGGTGATAGCCGTAAAGGCTCTTCTGTCGCTATACAATGAGGCTGTTTTAATCAGCTAGGATTTATTTATTTATTTATTACGGAAAAACCCATGCGCTCGGATGACCCTGAACCTGAAAAATTCAACAGCTCAAAGAGAGCTTGAACCTCTATTCAGGCACTTTACAGCTCTGTGCAAGAGAAACAGTAGAGTGATGTTATAACATCTACTAGATACTGTAATGCTTACACTTCCTGTTGGGAGTGCAAGGCACTACTTTTAACTTGAGAGCGGTAAATTAACAATAGGCATATCTTTTAATTATAGCAGTCAATCGTTGTGCTTCCCAAGGCTCATGATTTACGGGAGAGAGAGGATATCGCGCCTATTATAATTTCCTTAACCGACGTCTCTTTACCTATGGGCATTATCACAGCATTTAGGTCCCCTGCGATTCGTTCTTTAGGTGCTTATGCGTGCTGACACTGCACGCTCCCACTAACCATACTTATGTCATGTCATGTCTCATGTATCTCCGTCAGTAACTCCACAAAGTCATAAAGACCATGTGGGTGTACGCAGGAGAGTTTTGTATAGCGCACTCACAGCCTAAGCGGCTTTCGGTACGTATTCGGTACCCAACAGACTTCGTCTCACGCAACAAAGAGAAAGTGGGAAGCATAGCAGAGTTAGGAGAGCAGTTGAGGTAGTGAGTAGCATAGAAGTAGCAGTTCAGGACCGCTGAAAAAGATGTGCCATAGTCGGCAGTTGGAGAGTAGATGTCATTGCGTAAGAATTGTGGAAGCGAGTTCCACAGTCTAGGTTCTGCAGAGCTAAAGCTTCTGTCGCCAACTGTCTTTAAGCGGATGTATGCTGACCATAAGCATGTCACCCCTAACCATGTTATTCTTGTTGTTTATTGAGCATACTACCACTAACCATTCAATCGTGCTTCTTTTTCAGCAATGTACAGCGCCTAGAAAGAGATTGAGTTCTCCAAGGGTGCTCTATAAAATGTATCATTATTATTATTAGCTTACTGCAGGTTGAGCGGTTTAAGTATTGGCAAACACTTGTATCGCCAAAAAAGTGGATGATTAGAATAGCCAGGCAATTTTTAGGAATTACTTCTTTAGAAACCAATAGGCAATGCCTACCATTAGCAAGTGGCAGTGAGGGGTGCTGGCCAAGTCGAGCGCACTACAGTAGTTGGCATACATCTAACGTCAGTTGCGACAGCGGCGCTTTGATTAAGGTCTTCAGCCTATCAAGCTTCCATTACTATTATAAGTTGCTAGTTTAACGAGTGCTGTTGTACGGGAATTTTCTCGCTCAAACAAGCATGCAGCTTACGATTTAGCCAGCAAACACTTTACTGCAAATAATAATTTCCTCAAATGAGAGGCATTTTATAGGGATAAATGGAAACTTGTCATCGCACAGCAGAGACTGAAACTACTATTTGAACCGAGAGTTAGCGCTAGCCAGGAGGCAGCTACTAATCAGATACGGCCTTTGCATGGGCTCTGGCCGCACTCTAGATCGCCTCAGACCCAATATCACCTCAGTTTCAGCCATAAAATCACGTACTCTAACCTGGTTCCGATCTCACAGTGACCCAAACTGCCATCCAGTTTGAGATTCTGACCCATATGCTGATTAAATCTGCACCTTCCACACAATCTTCTTGTGAATTTGCTAACATTGAAATTAAGATTGCGTAAGAATGTGGAAGTTAACCCTATTCTTGCTCAGGGTGCTTGTTTTTCTTATTACATTCTGCACGCCAAAGTCTGGTTGCCGCGTGAACAAAACTGTGCTGGAGGTCATTTACACGCCAAGGTCAAGGAAATTGACGCTAGTAGCACGAACCGTGCAAAGTTATTTAAATTACTCCAAGCAATTCTGCGTGCCAAAGACTTGGCGTAGACGGTGTATTTCCGCGGTGCGCGGAGGCATTCTTTTGTTGCCAAACTATTCTCCACCACACTTCACCGCAAAGCAGTATCAAAACACGCTTTCAAGCATAAGACAAGAGGGCTGAGAAGCAGAGCATCGGCTGAGGAAGAAACTACAACGGATAACTAGAGCTAAGTATTCAGCCACGGTGGGAAGTTAGTCAAGAAATAAAAGAGTGGTAAACTCAAGGCAAAATTCGTTCGTAACGATGCCAACAGCGTTTCTGCAGTCATTCCTGGCGCTACCACCTTTCCTACCGCTCTCCTCAGCCGCCTCTTTTCTGCTGCTTCCTGCGTGGATCCTTCTAGTTCTGCTTAGTGCGTCTAATTTATTTCCCGAGATCTCGTATCGGAGAGACTGTGCACCCAAAGTCCTTTCGGCTTTTAAGTCTGCAGAGACACCGACTGAGGCTGGTCGTATGACGTCATACTTAATAGGTCGCAGGTTTAGCCGGCTTGACGAAATGCGATGGACTTCTTTCTTCTAGTGCTACAGGCCTTCGGGCTTCCTTTTTATGGGGCATTTTCCGAAATTATAGTCCGTTTTTCTAAAAGTTGCAAAGGTATCGTGACATAATTCTGTTGTTTGTGGAACTTACTTCGAATTAGGGCCGGAAGAACCGTGCTCTTACCTATCTCTGGAGCCTCAAGAATGCGCCCTTATAGTGGTGTAGTGTCCAAGCAACAGCAAAAATTCTGAAGCTATCCCAAAAGTAGTTGAAATTTAAGCAACGACACAGGTGCGCAGTGTGCGGCAGCAGACGTATGTTCTCACTCGCGACGGCTCGCGGCGGGCTGGCACACCGCTGCTCACCGCTACCGTCACCTCAATTGCAAACTGCACTCTACGCCGTGTCTCCGTCGCCCCCTCGCTCCGCCTCTCGTCCTGCTTATTAGCAACAGCGAATCAGCAGTGGATTGACGGACCGCAGCTGCGTACCGGCCTGCACGTAAGCTACATGCAACAGCTATTCAAAATTGGGATTAGCGGACGATAGCTGCACACCGGCCTAAACTCAGGCCGCACCAAATTATGTCGTGTTAAAAGTGAACTACTTAAAAAGTCGATAGCTTGATAGTTTTTCTTTCACAGCTACAGCGTACTGCATCAATATTTTATATACTTACACCGCGAAAATTGCAGGCGGATGCAATAGTGCATGATGCCCTGAGTTTGACGATTGGCCCCCCAATAGCTCTCTACGATTGATTAAACTTATTTTGAATAGACCTACAGCTTAACTTAGAAGTGATAATTAAACATCGGTAGACGGAATCAGAGCCCGCTCGATGCCCTCTCCTTTCACGGTATCATTAGCGGAAGTGGACACGTGACACTGCAGATCTACGACTGTAGCGGGAAGATGAGGGCTTCGCCACTCGACAGATACCTCCTATGTGGTTCTTGAATGCTGTATGCATGTTTCAGAGTTAGCACGGGGCCACCTGGCGCACTTCTTCTCTGCATCCCGCATGCTGAGTGTCAAGATCGCAATGTAGCGGAATCAGCACAAATGTAAAAGTCGGCGAACCGGTTGTTATACGACGCTATTGCAGGTGTCAATCACTGCCAAGGACTGGGCTAAAACCGCACCTTCTTGCGGGCCCAGGCCATGCCGGATATAAAATCTCAGTAATCCTCAACTTTTTTCTATTGCCTTGCACATATATAATTCATTTGTGTTGCGCCCTAAGGGGAACTAAATCTCTATCGGTCGCTTCGCGTATGCTGCAGAGCTCGAGTCCACGACCTCGGTCGTAAAGGTGAGCACCTGGACCTTGGTCATTAGGCTAGCACCTTGACCCCTGGACTCAACCAGAGCGGCGTTGGAAGGCTACTCGCTAAGTACTTTGTTCATTACAGCCGAAGACGGCTTTTATAAGAGCCGCTTTTCCACCACATTTGGATCCGACTGTCAGACTAGGAAGTAAAGGACGTGGGAACTACAGCGGGTGGTAGTATGTTTATAAATTTAAGGATATTCGTATAGCACCCTCAAAGAACTAGAATTTCTCTATGCACTGTACATATGCTGTAAAGTGCCATGATTAAGAAAAGACTAAACTGAGTGCCTCAAATTGAGACCACACGAAATCCCGTCTCAGCAGCGTATCCCAGAGAGCTTTTCCAGAAAATATGGGTCATGATAACGTTCTTTCTATGCCTTCGCTAAAAAAACTGCCATCTACTCACAAATGTCACTTCTGGCGATTAACCAGTTTGCAGATAGGTTTAACTAAAGAAGCTAATGTTGACGAGCATTTTAGACAATTCTCCGTTAACTGGCTTGCAACAATAGCGAAATTCAATATCATATTCGGATAATAATAATAATAATAATAATTCACTTGATAAAGCGCCCTCAGAGAACTTAATCTCTCTCTAGGCGCTTTACATTTGCTGTAAAGTGAAATGCAATTGAATGGTAAGTAAAATCATGCTTGAAAAAACAAACGAAATGAATAATATGGTTAGGGGTGACATGCACAGGGTCAGCATGCAAATGTGGTTAGTGGCAGCATGCACAGTGTCAGCACGCTTTTCATTTGTGAAAGCGTCGTCAGTATTAAAAAGTAGGGAAATCACTTTGCCAATATTTTCTCTCAAGTGTTTGAGCGATGCTTAGCCCTATGTCGGATTCTTCATGTCCGAACTATTCTAGTATCAGCATTTGTAATACGCGATTATAAATTAATAAAGGCAAAGGGGAAATGCCTAGGTGCAGCAAATTATTTATGTCTAAATAGCGATGTGATGCGCAATCAATTAAAATGCAAAGTATATACTAACACGTGTAAGGGTATAATAATTAAAATAATAGGTCGCATGCATAGCGCCCTAAGAGAACTTAATCTCCA
Source organism: Cristatella mucedo (assembly GCA_009760855.2). Lineage (NCBI taxonomy): Eukaryota > Metazoa > Bryozoa > Phylactolaemata > Cristatellidae > Cristatella > Cristatella mucedo. The sequence continues at coordinate 4,086,797 of WPIO01000028.1, forward strand.
TTCAGGCACGTTACAAACTGCTGCAAAAGAATCAATACCCGGCGGTGGGTGGTGGCGGGCGGGCGGGGGGGGGGCGGGGTTATTGGCATGCATGGAATCAAGCAAGCGCGAGCAGCTTAGTAAGCAAGCGTCGCCTAAAGCTAAAGACAGCATGCAACTACTCGCAGCCAGTCAGACTTCGTTAGTTTGTTCATTAGCTAGAGATCTAGAGATCTAGGCCCGCCATTCCTGAGCCCCTCCCCCGACCGTCGCCAACGACGAGACTAAGTCCTACTTCACTCATTGAGCAGCCGCTGTCTGCTCGTATAAATAAGCACTACAATTGGTTTGGTCACTTTTGGTTTTGGTCACTTTCGCGTCTTTTCCCCTACGCGAAAATCTTGTGGGTCTTGCCCCCTTTACATGAAAATTTTGGCTTCGCTTGTGAACGATACTCTTATGATTTTGGACGCGTATATGAATCTCAAAAAAATATATATATATATATATATATATATATATATATATATATATATATATATATATATATATATATATATATATATATATATATATATATATATATATATATATACATAAGATATCTTTGCTTTTTAGGGTTTTTGATACATGGCTCAGGCTTTGTTGTTCCGTATTTATTGTGTGTTCGTGCTTTTTAGGGATCAAGTCATAGGGTTTTACTAGTTAGAGAGTAGAACTCACGGTTTACGCTTTACATCCGTTGTACAGCTACAATGGTGACCTTTCTGCTCTGGGCACTGTGAATAGGAGAAAGTTCGCTCTTCTAAGCCGAACGAAGCCTCCGTACTAGCTAATATATATATAATATATAGCGAACCCAGCTATATATTATATATATAAAATATATAGCTGGATAAGTCATAGGACACCAATATGATCTTGCTAAATCATAGGACACCAATGTGATCTTGCTAAGCTTCTACTTCACTGCATATTCTTAGGTTCCGACCTGGGGCTATCAAGTCGTTAAGTGGGCTGAGCACATCAGTGGAGGGATAACTTTGACCTTGCTCTAGCTAGCCAATCGTGGCACAGCATGCTCCAAACAACATACTTAAGGAATAAGGGAATATGGTCCGGCAGCCCTATTCGATCCAACTCTGGCTACAACAAACTTTCCTCGAGCTATTTTAGCTACTGCTTACCGATTCATCCATACATACAAAACCTACCTAACTCATACCTGCCTGTAGTACCGGACTCGGGAGAGGGACAAAGCAGCAAACACTTTCAAGTTCAAAATAACCAACAGCCTGTTCTTTCTTGTAGTAGGAGCACACGTACAAAGGGAGCAACGAGCAACAAAAATTAGTAATGCTGGTAGATTTAATACATGGCATCAGAGGATAAAGACACAATCATTACCTGGCATACTTAACTGAAGTATCAGACGGCACAGGCACGATCAACACGGGAATCGTCCGAGTGAAAGGGCAAATGCAAAATGCAGAGACTGCTACTAAATCCGCATTGCTCGGTCGAGAAGCATACCCATGGAGACTGGAGTCCACATGCCAGTCTCGGTGAGCATGAACGCCACGTTGATGTCAATGCAGATTAGCAGTGAGCCTAGCCTGTACACTTGCCGGCCCTCGTGCAACCGTCCAGGCACGGGCACAAAGATAATGTTCGAGTCGGCTGCTCGCTTCTCGAGCAGCTCCTTAAAGCTCTGAGGAACAGCCACACCCGAGGACAAGGTCCGAAACATTACACCGCTGCCAGCCGCTGACCAGCTGCCTCCGTCGCTAACGTGGCTCTGTGCTGCTTGAGGAGCATTTGGTGCCAGCGGAGGAGGTGCCGAGCCACCATAGTACGACGAAGCACTCGCTGGAGGTAGAGGCGGCAGTGGACCGCCGGCAACTGGGACGCGGCTCATCATCGCCAAAGCACGGTTCAACTGTTCTGTAATGGAAAATCAACGGTAACGTGTCGCGCACCTAAATCCACAAGCGCTAAACCACTTGCAACAGATACACAGAATAAAAGGCAGCAGCTACTTTACTGGGGTACCTGATATAGTGGTGTGGGTCAGCAGGCGATCAGGAATGAGCGACTTCCATCCCTTATACCAGCTGGCGATCTCATCGTAATTGGCTGTCGGGTTAGCAAGCCAAGAACCCAACGTCTGCAGCCAGCGTGGAAAGAAATGCTTCTCAAACAACGACACGATGGGCTGATCAGCCAGCATGTCTTGCCACACAAGGACCCAGTGCCACTGGTCTAAAACAACAAGCCAGTTAGTTACAACATACATTTGCACGGATGCTGTTACCAATGCTTTGGACAATATGCTATGATCGACAGTAAAGTTAGGTTGACGGCAAAGGCGTAATTTAAAATTATGAGCAATCTTGCTGTCTTATTTTTGTAACAAAATCAGGTCTTTTTCATTCAAGTACCCTAATGTAAATAAGTATTCAGAATTATAGTCAAGTGTGGTAGGTTTAGGCCAGCCTTAAGGCATCGACCTCCAGTCAAAACTTCTTCGGCTCTTTAGACAGGCAGCAAATCTAACTATAGCAGCACCTTATTGCCATTGCCAATTCAGCATTTGGCAGTGATTGCGAGGAATACCTTTATGGTACATTGTGTTAGGCATCAGACCCTTCCAGTAGGGCAGGGTTCTGTGAGAAGCCAGTGAGGCTTTTGGCTTTATGAATACCTCATACATCACAGCTAATGGCAAGTGAGCCATAGATATGAGATGAGTAAAAGAGAGAGAGAGAGAGAGAGAGAGAGAGAGAGAGAGAGAGAGAGAGAGAGAGAGAGAGAGAGAGAGAGAGCCAAACAGAAGCTTAGACTGTGCCTCAGGGTACCCCCATATGTCAAAGGCTCACAGGCTGTGGCCATAGACGTTAGAAGCTTGTCTGGATAGCCTGTAATATCATGGCGGCAATTGCTGTTTCTACACACTGCAAAATTAGCCTTTGTTTCTGTGAGAACTTGACCTCATTGGGAAGTTGCACGTGGTAGGCCACTGAATACGAACTCAATAAAAAAAAGGGTATTTCATACTTGAGCAAATAATCAAAGCAGCCTACTTTTATAGCCCTTTGAAGAGGTCAATCGCGAGTCTTTCCATGTACTACATCAGAGGTGAATTCACTGCAACTTCTTGCTGGAGCAAAACAGAACAAACAAGTTCTCATTTAGCCTGGTGTTAATTGCTCATCTAATGGCACTAGAATTGCTCATCCAATGGCACGCCGAAAGAATTTTTCAGAATCGTGTTAATTTTTTATGCAACCCATTTAACTGCTTACATTATAAAACTTGGCTTCCATATCCTATATCTGATCACCTTAAAGTGCTTCATAGTGCCCCTTTTGAGGATTGATAGTTCAACCCTTACGTACGGCAAGCACAGTACAAGTGAAAGAAATGATTTCGATTCTTGTGCAGCCTTAGAAATACACCAATACGGCTTCATGCATCAGTTTACAGTGATCCACTAGGGCAAGTTCACTATTTTGACGGGAAATTTGAGTTTTTAGAAGTAATCCCGAAAGCCTACCGTTTCAGTGCAATAACTATCATTTGCCGATACGTTTACGCAAAGACCTGTAGAACCTGCAAGACACTGCCAGTATTAACTGCTACGGCAAATCGCGTCTTCAAGGCCTTACTTCCAGTCGATGAGCAACAGCCACGAGATCTGTCCAATAAATTCTATGATTGTACGATATAATTTTTCCTTACTTTAGGGTCTTGCCCCCACACTGAAATCTTGGCTCTGCTCATGGTACATTCCAGCAGCCGATTAATTGCTGTGTCACTCGAAGGAGAAGATTGGTTGACAATGGTCGGTCTTTCCTATTTGAGGATATCTCCACCGTTTAATTTCGTAAAGGTCATAATCAAAGAGGGAGGAGATGCGGACAAGAACAAGTGGGCAGCATTGGCACTTGAACAACTAACTTTGGAAGGATTGAAGAGGGTCACAAGCCAATAGACAACAGGTGATTAGACTGTCCTCAACTGGCTATAAATGCAGGAAAGAAAGCTTGGTTATGAAATTCCCCTCACATTACACTAAAACAGCCAGGGCCAAATCCATTTTAATTTGGGAGAACATTACCAAACCAAGGAAGGGTTACATCTTTGCCTTGCCAAAAAAGAAAGGCTGAGCAAATCATAGTAGTGGCTACCCACTCCCAAGGGGCTCATACAGTATATACACACAGTGACACAGTGCTGGCCCCAAAAATATTGGCACCAACAATGGCCCCTCTACTTTTTGAGTCTGGATAAGTGTGGTCCCTATTAACGACACAAACTAATTACAGAATACTAGTAAAATGTATTTTCTATCAATTGTGATATGAATAGAGCTCATAAGCTTCAACCTCTACCGTATGGTTGACGTTTTAATGGAGTGAAGTAAGAAATTACCAGGGGCATTTAAGTTATCTCCCCACCCTGAAAACTAGGGTTGCCTGTTAAGGTAAGCATGACAAGCCTGCTCCAGCAAATTGCACAGGAATGCCCGGATGCAATTGCACGCATCCAGGGTTCAATGCGGCTAGGCCATTTTGAGTTCAGAGGCTCTCAGCGGTAAGCAGGGCTCAACAGAAGATGAGAGGATTTTCCAAGCACGAGGATTATTCTAATCGAGCGATTGGGAGGAAGATCGTTATTACAGAAGCAGCAGTGAGTTAAAATTTGAAGAAGCTAGAACAGATCGGAACGATGAATCACCGGATCGGAAGAGGAAGGCATTGCTGCACGACGATGTTCCAGTCAAGAGTCCAGACTTGAATCCCATTGGACATTTGTGGCAGGAGTTGGAGCATAAAATACGCAAACAGGTCACCCTTCCACGAAATTGTAATGATTCTTGCCTCCCGAAATAGAGCACTCTCACACACGTTCGTGTTCGTTGCAGAATTCTTCCGAAAACCAAAGTTCTTGCGAACATCGTATCTGCAAACGATACAGCTAAGACCTGTTTAAAGTTCATCTGATTGTTATTTGACTGTAGCGTGTAAGAAATTATGTGCCTATGGATATCTAAACGCTTATCACTTTGGGCTGCTGGGTCTCCCATTCCGGCGGCTGCCTTAGCTATGCCGGCGGCTAGTAACCTGCATTTTAGTTGTTGTTTGTGCATTGTTCGTTTATCAAGCATGATATTACTCACCATTCAATTACATTTCCCTTTGCAGCAAATGTAAAGCGCCCAGAAAGAGATAGAGTTCTCTGGGGTGCTTTATCAAGTGCATTATTATTATTATTAATGAATTATTCGAACTTTTGTAGACAGAATCACAGAAAATCACATCTGACGTAGGTGAGAAATTGTCGGGGTCAATGCCCAGAAAGCTCCTCACAGTTATAAGAAACATGATACTTGTGATTTCGATTTGAGTTCTCTTGAAGTACTTTACACATGAATTATACATATATATATATATTTCATTTTTTATAGTACTTCAAGAGAACTCAAATCACTGCCAGGCACTTTAAAGCTTCGTACCACCTGCTTTTCGGAATCTAACGGTTTAGTTATACCTCGTACTAACCACAAATCCTTTGGAGACTGTGCCTTTAGTTCGTATGCTCCAAAGCCTGGAACTCACTCCCGACCTGTGTCACGACATCTCCCGACTTTCCACATTAAAAAAACAAACTAAAAAGCCACCTATTTATCACAGCATTTAGTGGGTCTATGTGATTCGTCCTTTATGTGCCTATGCATGCTGACACTGTGCATGCTGCCACTAACCATACTTGCTTGCTGACCCTGTGCATGTCACCCGTAACCATGTTATTCTTGTTTATTGAGCGTGCTACCACTAATCATTCGATCGTGCTTCTTTTGCAGCAAATGTAAAGCGCGCCTAGAAAGAGATTGAGTTCTCTGGGGGTGCTTTATCAAATGTGGTGCGATTGCTACTTACTAAGACGCAGGGCTTGAGACCCATGGGCACAACCAAGGCTTGCAGCCTAATGACACTTTTCCCTAAGCCCCACAATTAGCAAGGTGCCAAGCTATGGCTAGCTGCACAAGTGCAAAAGGACAATTTGCAAAGCACGAATTAATAGAAAATAACAGATCTCACGAGTGAGACCTCATAATTAAAAGCATGTAGAATAAGTGAACAGAATATATAACAAATGCAGTAGCAGAATATCACTCACCTAGTCTTTGTTGGAGTGGGTTAATAACCAGTTCCTGAAGCCCCTCAGCAAGCTTAGGCACAATGTTTTTGAGCAGGAATGCATCCATGTGACCCTGGGAGAATACGCCAACCCACGGCTGAAGCATGAGTTTTGCCGATATGTCCGACGGATGCCAATTGGTCAGTGCATTGGCTAGCTTGTGTCGGATGGGTGCATACAGTATTTCAAGGCGGTTCCCTGTTACAGAAACGTCGGTAAAAAACAGGATAATATAGACTGCATGCTATGACTAAATATGAGTACATAATTTTAATATTGGTCACAACGACTTATCCAAGACAATGGTAAAATCGATCGAAAGATAAGCTGTAACCAGAAGCAAGACTGAATTTTTTTTATCCTAAAGACAGCCACTCTTTGCTTGCAATGTGCCACGGGATCAGCAGCCAAAGGAAGCCACCCAGCAAAATTGCACTCACACTTGCTGCCTGCTACTTTTAAGGTTTTTCCTTTAAAAGGTGTCAGCACAGTTTTCTACATTATGCATAATCGTGTCCACCACTTTAATTAGAAAACTAATACAACCAAGCATCAACAGTAAAACAGTATTTGTTTTTAAATATAAGGGAGTCACTATTTGAGCCGTGATGGCACACTAGGTAAGGCAGTTGTTATTCGAACCCACGACCGATGTCGTGGGTTCGAATCCTGCAGTGGGTGATTCTTTATTGCTGCTGCAAGTGGTGTTGATAGCCGTAATGGCTCTTCTGTCGCTTACAAAAGAGGCTGTTCAATCAGCTAGTTAATTTATTATATTTATATTGCTATTTATAACTCCCTATTTGCAGATCTTCCGGCCAGTGCAATAAGGCACCTACGGTTGGTACAAAAGCTAGGGTGCCTGTCGTGAACATCCCAGTTGCCACATTACACTACTTCTCACCAACCTGAAGTTGCTCATCATCAAGTGGTGCATCAACTTCAAGGTTCAGTCACCCCCTTTCAGTCACCCCCTTTCGTCATTTCATTCTCTTTTCACACCCTATCCAATCTACTTCCGAATCAGGCTAGGCTTTGTACCAACTGTTCTCCCAGACTCAAGTCGTTTAGCTGTGCCTCTATCCAACCTCAAATCCTTTGGTGATATTAGTCCGTATGCTCTCAGAGCCATGAACTGACTCTCGACTGACATCGCGACATCCCCTGACTTGACAACATTTAAAAAAAGCTAAACACGCACTCGTTCATCATTTGCATTTGCCCAGTCCGTATAAATCGTTCTTTGCATATGCATTTGTAAGCTGAGGGTATGATTACTATCATTACTATATTGACATGCTTCCTTTGCGACCAATCAGCAACTAATATGTATGGCAACTATGGCTAAGAGGACATTGAATACTTCAATGTGGTGCAACTGCTGATACGTCTCCAAGATGGTTTCACAAGGTTTCCTTGACTTCTTTGCAAATGGGACGTGAGGCTACTAAAGTCGACTACGACACAAGGGAATGGCCACAGCCAACCCCTGTATCTCTGTAGGGAAGAGGAACACCAAGTGTAGACCTACAGTTGCTGGTAGACCTAAGAAAGGTGCCGATGCTACCACTGCATATTAAGTTAAGCTTCGTCAAGTAATTTGCTACAGCTTTGGACAATGAGTCAGCAGCTTTCAAATACCTCCAAACGTCCACGGCAGTCGGAGGGACAGGCCAAAGCTGATATCCTCGTCAGACTACGGATAAAGAATATCATAGAATGCCAAATTTACCTAGAATCTGAACAGGAAGGAGAAAGCAACCTGTAACCGTTTTGTTGCAATAGTTTGAGGCTTTCTGGAGAATGTCAAGGCCGAAAAATGTTGGCAGCTTGTTCAGGCTCATAAAGAACTATGCCGAAATGGGATGCCGAGTCACATCAGAGTCAATATTTTTGATTCCCATGTAGTGTATCTATCTGTAACTCGACAGAGTCACACAAACTAAGAGAGTGTTATGCTGCAGGGCGTTCTATAGCACACTCAAAGTCTAAGAGGCTTTCGGTGTGCATTCGGTAGCCAACAGACTTAATCACAAATAACAAAGAGAAAGTGAGAAGCAAAGCTGAGTACGGAGGGCAGACGAGGAAGTGAGTAGTGTGGAAGTAACTGCAGGACAGCAGTCAGGAGAAGGAGAAAAGACGTCATTGCCTACGAACAACCAATGCTTAATAGGTGAAGTGAGTTTCACAGTCTAAGACCTGCACGGCAAAAGCTTCTGATACCAACGAGCTTTAGACCTAGGAATAAAGCAGCCAATTTATTGTCCATGAAGGACTCGAGGATATGCGGAGGCTGAAAGTGGTTCAGCTGTTCAGCTAGGTCTGAAGGAGCCAAGCCACGGCAGACCTTGTGGTCAGATTAAGAATTTTGCCCTGTAGCCGTTGATCGAATTGCAACCACCGAAGATCCTTCAGCAAAAGAGACACACGGCTGATACTCCGGGATTTTCCGACGACTACTTGAAGCCATATCCATCGCCAGGGAAGAGGGTTAATGACTTAAGGGTAGCTCAGCCAAAACGGAATTGCAGTAGTCCAGCCTATAGAGAATCCGGAAGCTAATAAGATTTTTAGCAAGCCACCGTGACAGACAGGGAAAAAGGCGATGGTTAAGTGCAGAAGTGGTCTTCTGAGTTAAGCGTTCCAACTTCAAGCAGTAATCAAGGAGGAAACCTAAACTCTGATTACAGGATGACGGTCGCACTACAGCATAGCTCGTGTTGAGAAATTCAAGGAGAACATGGAGCTGAGGCTTCCTCAGAGGAGTAAGGCGAGCACTTTCACCAGGATATACAGGACTTGAAACGTCGTTAGCAATGCCAGTATAACGAAACAGGATGGGGGACAATGTGCTAAGGGTTCTTTGAGAAAGCGATTTGCCCAAGAGCCGAAAATCTAGAGAATCTTATTCCTGAATCCTTATCAGAGATAATTCTGAATGACCAGAGTAAATACATGCTATTTTTTTTTTATTCATTTGCTGTTCTTTTTCATCCAATGCTAATCATAATAGTAATTAACTAAAGTCCTGGTCACATATGCAAAGTTGGTGGGGAATACTGGCCGTTTTCTATACTTCTGAGGTATAGATAATTACGAAATAACACTTGCAACATCGGGACAAAAATATGTTATATTCAGCTATTACTATTATTACTCATTAGAAAGTTTAACTTTCATTAATGCACAAGCAGCCAGAAAATTTAAGAACTAGCAATTCCACTGACACGAACTCTAACCTAAAATACACCAATACATTAGCAGAATAGTTGCATTCTAAGACTAATTAGTTGCTTATACTTTGCGTCATCCTTTCGACCATAAAATCATGGCTGTCAAATCCACATTTAGATTTGCTGATCCTAAAAATTGTAAATCCATTTGCATTAAATATATTCTCTTAGCCCGAGACTAGCTGATACCTCATGAACTAGACGAAAGCAAAACGTCAATGCAAGAGAGGGTCGTTTTGCAAAGAGCAATATCGACGATATGGTGAATAACCAGCTTGTCACAGCACGATCTTGCTCAGCATTAAGGTGCTCCCCCAAACCTCAGACACAGTCGTGAATATGCAAGGCATTTCGTTCTAGCACTCACACGATTGTGCATAAAGATGTGGTGAATGTGCCCGGGGTCATACAGTCATGGTTCGAAATGTCCGATTTTGCGAATCGGCACCCATAGACCAGAAATGGTTGAAATAGTGCAATCTATCAGCAGCTAAGGTAGTAATAAAAAATTGTCCAAGCATGCTATCTGACAAACCAGGAATCTATACATATTCACGTGAGCATTAAATGAGTCTTGCCAGTTTTTGAATAACCAGTTCTGAAGTATCAGCAATTTCAGTAACACCGGAAATTTTAAGATATTATAGAAACTTTAGTACAGAATCAACCACACTATATAGAACATGAAAATGAAAGCTGAGTAGTGCTTCAGGTAGCCGGCAAACAAAACTGACTTTAAAAACAGACAGCACCCTGCGTCATTCTTAGGCCAAAACCTGCACTATATCCTATGCTTTTTCAGGGGAGAGATGTTAAATTGCAGGTACACTGTGGTTGCACCTTCAGTGGCAGTTCTTCAAAGCTATAGCCACGAGCTCAATTTGCCAGTTTCATGGATAGCAAGCAAACTAAATGTTCAAATGTTCATTATACGACAGGTACTTTAAGCATGGCTACTGACCAAGATGGGGCATCCAAGGGTGAATCCAGGCATGGATAGGGACTGTGTCTGTCAAAGGATTCCAGTTCTCGACCTCTACTTGCAGGCGAGGCAGTACCAACTGTTCCAAGATGTTTTGAGTCATCCAAGTAGGCAGTAATGGCATCCAAGTTTCTATGACTTCCAGTAAGACTTCGGGATTTCGGCTATTCCACCGGCTGTAAGAGAACGACAATGTACTACTGATCTGGAATCAAAAGTGCTCAGTATAACAATGGGTTGTAAATAGTACATACACTGCACTCAGGCGAACAACAATCCTAGCAGTATGGCAGCTGCAGCTGTACATGCCATCGGGTAAAAAAGAGGGTTTTCCACAATGCCAAGCATAATTAAGCTATGCGAAGCATGAGGAAATATTTATTGAGCCCAAAATAAAAAATAAAACGTGCTGCTGGTATGTATGCGTTTAGCATTATGTCGTCCCACCACGATAACTGAATTGTCTGGCCAGGAATGAAGTTCACAAGCTTCTTCACTGTTTCTTCTGCTATAGCATATTCCACAAAGCCCGAGTTCTACCGATAGGGTCGGCTACTAGCGCAGGTCGAACACCCTGCCTCAGCCGCCGGTCGATACAGCTCCATACTCGTTCAGTGGGGCTCAAATCAGGCTACTAGCTGGGCCACTTCATCAGCATCAAACAAGGATTCATCAAAAATGACTGCTGGCCATGCAGTGTGTGAAGAGGGTCGCCATCTTGCTGCCAATTGTAACAAACCCAAAGGAGAATATTTTAGCCTTGAAATTCAACTTGCTTGACCACGAATAACTCGAGCAAAGTACTGCTTTGATGACTCCTTGTTTGGTACTGACGAAGGAGCTCAGCCACTCATCTGAGCATCTCACACGGAACGTTTACAGAATGATATCAACAGGCGGATAAGGCAGATTGTTTGGCCTAGACCAGTCGCCGACCTTTTTAGTACAACTCATACACTATGGAACGTGCTGCAGCGGAAGTGACAACCCAGAAGCTGGTGGCCTCTACGCCTGGCCAGACAATGGAGGTCATAAAGAATCATGGTGGAACACAACACTAAATGCATACATACAATCAGCATAAATATTTGTTTTGGGTTATCGAGCTGGTTTGGTGCAGCTGTTAAGGTGCTCGCCCCGACCAAGGTCTGGCTGAGGTCGCAGGCTCGAGCCCCGAGGCATATGTGAAGTGCCTGAATAGCAATTAAGTTCCCTTAGGGCGCTATACCAATGAATTATACATATATATTTTTTCAAAAGCTTTGTGTAACTTTAGTATGAATAGCCGAACGAATTTACAGCCACAACAGCGACGGCCATTATGCGAGGATTTTTGTAACTGTGTGGACATATGCATTCCAATAAATCAACATAGAAATGGTGACAATTATTGGAATGGTAACCAAGCTGTATTTTGTAAATTGACACCTCATCCTTTGCATCAGTCATGAGTAGAAAAACTTATGAAAGCAATCAAATGAGCTTGAGTTGGCAGTTGGTTAAAGCTGTAATACCAGTGCATGGATAGGCCTATTCATAAGGAGGTCAAGACGTTAAGACCTGACATCATAGGCCACACATACACTTTGACCAAGGTGGGCCCAGTTCATTGGTTGTGCAAGGCTTGGAACAAATGGCCGTACGAGGACAGTGGCCAGGGAGTCGGAAACAGTTAGGTGGAACTGTTAAGAAGGTTGAACGCCAAGAATAAGAAAAACTAAATCCCAAAGCCTGGAACTCACTCCCGACTTGCATCACAACAGCTCCTGACTTGACCACGTTTAAAGGGAGACTAAAAACATCTGTTTATCACAGCATTTGGTGAGTCCCTGTGATTAGACCTTTATCTGCTTCTGCGTGCTGACACTAACCATACTTGCGTGCTGACCCTGTGCTTGTCACCCCCTAACCATGTTATTCTTGTTGTTTATTGAACATTCTACCACTAACCATTCGACTGTGCTTCCTTTGCAGCAAATGTAGAGTGCCTAGAAAGAGACCGAGTTCTCTGAGGGAGCTATATCAAATGTATTATTATTACTGTTATATGCCATCTTAGCTATAACAGAAATTACATAATTAACGGTATTACGTTTTTGCCCACTGGCATTATATAGCCACGGCAGCCCCAGCTTAGCTAATGCCACGGGTGAAACCAAAGGCATCAAGTGGCTGTACAGCACGACCAGCAAGTAGGCAACAGTCAATGGCGACAGGGTTTCTTGCATTCTTCCATCGTCGATCTCTAAACAAAAACTGATGAAGCAAGATTGTACGTATGCTTTAAACAAAAACTGATGAAGCAAGATTGTACGTGTGCTTTGCACAGCCACAAGAAAAACTGCTGTAGTGAACAGCTCTATCATCTGGGGATAGTCATGCTAAGGAGAGCAGGCCGTGGCCTGGTAAATAAAACCACTTACATGACTGCCGTGCGTATAATCGGCATCCAAGCATCCCAGAGAAGTTTCTGATAGGCGTCCATGTTGTCAAGTCCGCCACCGCCTGTCGAACTTGTAGTGAACCCTTCATCCAGAATGCTCTTCCACATTGTCACTGCTTCTAGTCCATGGCTGGGCTTCTGGAGTGGTTGCCAAGTGGCAAAGTGCTTTTTCATAAGTGGTGTAACTATAGCCATACTCAATGATGACAGTTCGTACATTTTGTATTCCTCATAAAATTCATCCTACAACGACCATCCATTCATGAATACAACCCACAATCGCTCTCAAAAAATTACATTACAAATGTTCTTTAGGCGAATCACAGGAACTAGTCTTGTCAACAGTGGAGAGTGCAGTAAAGAGGTGGCAAGTTTATGGCAAATTGTGTGCACGGGATCTTTGACTGATTCAAGTTAATGAAAAAACGAGCCTCACACTTCCAATTAAGCAAAATACAGATTTAGCTTGCAAATAAACTTACCAAGATAAGAGAGAGGGTTACCAAAAGGCCAATACACAGTAAAGTAGCTAAAATAGTTCAAATCATGGTGCAGGTAAGGCACTTGCTGTGGTTCCTCTACGGTGCTATAGGCATGAGCTATCCTACTCCTAACCAGAAGCTTTGCTCTTATACCATCACTTGGAGAAGTGCTTCTCAGTGTCACAATACAAGAACCGACTTGCTTTGATTTGTATGGCTTCGACAAAATTCACGCTTTGCTTCTACCTCCACCTCATAATTTTCTCGAGTGAAACGGAAATGAGTCGTTGACAGCTCTCATTTAATAGCAAAGACGGGTTCATCAATCCGGGCTATTACACAATGCACAAATCATGAAAGCGAACATGGCACAAAGAAATGCACACTGGTGGCGCTACCAGGTGAGAAACTAACGGCCACCACCAGTTAAGACGGTTGTAACTGATGGAACACGCTACTTCCTCTGCTCAGATCCTATAAGTAAAGTCGAGTAATAAACAGCAAAAATGGCTACAGCCCACGACCTCGGTCATACAATGCATCCCTCTTGACCTCGGTCATCAAAGGCGAGAACATTAACCCCTGGGCCAAACCAGTGGAAGTGGCCTCAAGTTCCAGAGCGATGAATCCAATATTGCATCATGCTTGTCACGTAACAATCAGGCAACTGACTGGAAAAGTAGAGTTTGTCTTACACCTTCGGCAAATGAGATTGCATGGCCACAGCAATTCCTCCTCTTCCTTACTACACCTACTCTTTCCCTCTAGGAAAATTATTGGGCTAGATCTCCATCTGTCCTGTTCCAAAGTGACCTTTCATTAGACGACCATATCAGGTCCACAATCAAGTCTTCCTACTTTCAGCTACATAGCATTGCTAAAAATCAGGCTTGTTTAGACAGGGATACCATATCTAAGTTGGTCCATGCATTTGCGACATCCCATCTTCTGTAACTCACTGCTTGCTGGTCTATCGGCCTGTGCAATCAGGCACTTACAGCTGGTGCACAACACTGCAGCTAGGGTTGTCCGTCGTGAGCTTCGCAGCTGCCACATCTCACAACTTCTTGCCGATCTGCACTGGCTACCAGCCAAGCAATCCATCGACTTTATGGCTTTGTCGCTCACTTTTAGGTCCCTTCATTCTTTGGCTCCAGCCTACCTATCAGATCTAATCCCCAACCAGGCTAAGCATCGTACCACCTGCTTTTCGGAATCTAACTGTTTACCTATACCTCGTACAAACCTCAAATCCTCAGGAGACCTTGCCTTTAGTTCGTATGTTCCCAAAGCCCGGAACTCACTCTCGACTTGCGTCACGACATCTCCTTACTTGACCACATTTAAAAAGAAATTAAAAACGAACCTATTTATCACACCATTTAGTGGGTCCCTGTGATTCGACCTTTATGTGCTTATGCATGCTGACACTATGCATGCTGCCACTAACCACACTTACATGCTGACACTGTGCATGTCATCCTTAACTGTGTTTTCCGTATTGTTTATCGAGCATTCTACCACTAAACAGTAGACCGTGCTTCCTTTGCAGCAAATGTAAAGCGCCTAGAAAGAGATTGAGTTCTCTGAGGGCTCTTATCAAGTGTTATTATTATTACCTGCTGGGATAGTGCAAGTATTGCAGCCCCCTCCCATCGTTTATGGCCAAAGACCATTCCATTAAATGATCAATCTAATACAGCATCGATAGCTTCCCTAAGATGCAAGCTTTTACCAAGGTCCCATGAACATCAACAAGGCCAAACTAAATATACATGACATACAACCTTTGTTTACCTGCAGCCTTTTAAAAAGTGTAGCACATTCCTCGAGATCAAGGGGCTGCAAAGAGCCATTGACAGCCGTCTCACCCAAGCTGGCTGAATTAGCCACAGGCTTGTCTGCATTGACAACCGCAGCACCAGATTCAGCAACTCCATCGGGAGATGAGCTGCTTGCTGGCTGCTGTGCTTCCAGGGTGCCATCCAGCTTCGAGGCCTGGGCCCCGTGCTGACTGGCGGCAGCCCTAGCCTCTAGTGACTCAACAATGCCAAGAACCGTGGCTAAGCGAGTGAGCATCATTTCCTCCTGCTCACATATGGTTGCTAGCCGCTCCTGTTCATGCTGCATGTTCACTACCATATCTTTCTCATATCTACAAGCAAAAAAGCTTTGCAATATTCTGGACAGTGCAAACCGTCATGCCATATAGTGCGTGAGCAGGTAAAATGTGAGCAATACAGCATTAACTTTTCATGTTAGCAAGCAAAGCAGCAGCACGAGCAACTGGATATGGTATCGGTGAATAAGATGCACTAGCACAGCATTTAACCTGACCACTGAGGGTTTGTGGGCAGCAATTAGGCTAGCAATGAGCATATAAGCCTCTGCAGTCAGAGGTCACGGTCTAACTCCCAATGCCGAGACTCGGTTGGGTAAGATGGAATATTCAAATATTCCACTGGACTGCCCTTTACCCGGTGATTAATTGCAGTAATTAATTGCTGCTTGCCCACCGACCGCAGCAGGTAGAACACCAAGGGAAACTCATATATAAGCTCATGCTTCAAACGTTGCTTCTCGGAATCCAACAGTCTAGAAATACCCCATACAAACCTTAAATCCTTTGGAGACCGTGCATTTAGTTCATATGCTCCCAAAGCCTGGAACTCCCTCCCGACCTGCGTCAAAACATCCCCTGACCTGATCACATTTAAAAGGAACCTAAAAACACACCTATTTAGGACAGCATTTAGTGGGTCCCTGTGACTCGTCTTTGATGTGCTTATGCGTGCTGACACTGTGCATGCTGCCACTAACCACATTTGCATGCTGACCCTGTGCATGTCACCCCTAACCATATTATTCATTTGGTATGTTTTTCAAGCATGATTTTACTTACCATTCAATTGCATTTCACTTTACAGCAAATGTAAAGCGCCTAGAGAGAGATTGAGTTCTCTGAGGGCGCTTTATCAAGTGAATTATTATTATTATTATTATTATACATACTTTCAGAATTTAGGCGGGTTGATCTTTGCTGCTTATGAAAAAGCTTGGACATTTATTACACTTAAGTAAGGAGCACGGCTATTCGAGTTGCTGACGCCTGCCAATTTCAACAGGCAGCAAACTTTGACACTGTAACAGCCCACGCGACAGTCTTTTCAGCACCTCAAAAGTATCATTTGTGATGCTAATGATTATACTGACCATGCTGTGTGCGTTCGATCAGAATCCCAATTGGCAAACCCGTACACCAATAAACAGTCTGGCAGCAGTAATAAGAAAAAAGTAAGTTGATTACACATGCAGAGTATAGCTGAGCAAGCAGTCAGACTGCGTAGCCAGCTAAAACAGAACCCACGGCTGTTTGGTTTCGGGAGTAGATGCCAAGGTCTGCCTGAAAATCTATTCACAGCTTTAAGGCTTCTGATTCAACAAAATGAGACAATATTTACACAAGCAATCGAAGCTGGAGCTATGCACGGGTTGTGCAGGAGTTCAAACCATACCTTAGTTGCCTATCTCGCTGTATGATTTCTTCTTCTGTCATATCCACTAGCATATTCAAGTTGTGCAGCAACTCTGGCATGTCGAAAGCACGTGGCTGGCCGACTCCAGCATCACCAGGCCTCGAGCTTGGCACACCCACGTCGTCATCATCTGAGTCTGGCCTGTCGTGTCGCTTCGAAATAGCATGATAGCCGGAAAGAACACGCTGCTCTTTCCCGGTCATATCGATCACTTTGACCTTTGCGATTTCGCTGCGTTGCTCAGCGCGGCTCCGTTTATCACCCTTCGTCAGCACTTCGTCAATGGTCTTAAAAACATACTGAGGCTTTTTTTTCCCTGCAGGAAGCCAAAGAAGTGATTGCAGTCACCTTACTTCATTTTGAAACCGAGTCATCTTAAACCCTCACTAATGCAGGTGATGCTGATGCATAGGGTTGTTTTAGATTAGTAGATGATCATTGGTTCATCTTGGATATAAATAAAAAATATTTCGCTTGTGTAGTACCTTAAATAACTTAATCTCTACCCAGGCAATTTACATAAGCCCAATGGCTCAAGCCTACGACCCTGGTCGTTGAAGGCGAGCACCTTTACAGAGCAACTCTGCCCACTCAAAAGAGGAGACAGACTTACTAGTAGGCAGATGTAAAATTGTAAAATACAAAAGAATGAAGCACGTCTCTATGAGTCAAGCATGACCTTACTTGATGTGGTAAAAATATGTTCCACATTCAAACGGGTGCCAGTTTGGACTAGAAGCTAACATCACATGCAGAGATGCAAGCTAATATATATATATATATATATATATATATATATATATATATATTAGCTATAGCTATATTATATTAAGCTATAGCTAATATATATTAAGCTATAGCTATTATATATTAGCTATATATATATATATATGCTCCGGATCTGCTCTCTGATAATATATATATATATATATATATATATATATATATATATATATATATCAGAGAGCAGATCCGGAGCATATTACCCAGAAGATGACAGATCACTTTTGTGTGCACGAATACTTAGCTATAATTCTACTCGTTAATTCAAATTTTCTTGATTTTTCACAGCTCGCATCTTCAACGTGCATCTTACCCTTTCAGTACATATTAATGTGCCACAGCTTACACTATCCTATATGCAACTCTTTCCTTACGTGGGCAAGCAATGCAAAACTTTGCAGGGTGTAAGCAACATCAAGTTATTCTCCAATTCCAACTAAAAAAAAGTCAAACTAACTTTTATGACACGATGACCAAGCTTAAGAGTAGTAACCAACTTAGTGGCAGAATCGACCACGTCTAAACAAATGCTTCTTATCGAAATGACTGTTGCCTACCTAAGCCAGTCCTAATCCAAATACAAAGTGCAGTGAAACTCTAGGTTTTCTATTGCTGCAGTCCTACAGTGAGATGCAGAGCAAAATGTGGCCAGTAATTGTCAGGAAACTTTTTAGAACATTTCATTTTTTACAAAATACAAAGCACAAAGCATTTCAGTCTAATGGACCCACAAATTTATCATTTGCAGTCTCAAAAAAAATTACCAGACCACAGCATCCTCATTTGTTGGTCTGCTACTGCTGCCACAAATGAAGAAGTGGCATTGGATATCACGAAGGCTCAACTTTCAAGGTTGCATTTCTGTCTTTTCCTAAGGTTCCCAATGGCCCAGTATCCGGAGAGTTTATACCAGGCACAGAAATGTATGCAAGACAAAGCCTTAGGAGAGAACGCATGCATGTAGGATGCATATAGGACTTCACCAAGGGGGTTCAATCTACCAAGGAGGCTCACAAGTCTTGCAGCAAATATACTCGTATGCAATCTCTCCGTTGGTGAATGGTACCCTTTCGGATATATGACCTCAGGATGACTGATGCAATGCAATCATCTACTACACGTGGATTCGGTTCGAGAATGTGTGCCAATTTAAGCCGAGGAATTACAGCTATGTGTTGAAAACTGTACGAAGAGTGATTTCGATGGCGCCCACAGGTTGTGGGATCATTTCCCAATCGGGGTAAAATGCTTTTCGGCCTTCACTCCCTCCGGACGCTCTGCATTTTGAAATCACCGGGATGGAATCCCTCTCGTTCGGCGAACAGCATCCTCTCGGATATATGAACTTAGGCTGACGAATGTAATGCCAAGACCATATTTGCTAGAAAAGAATTTTGCATGGCGTACAGAACACATTTGCTGGAAATGAATTTAGAATGGCACATGCTTTGTGTAATCGCATACATTCACAAGGAGGGCCCACCCAAAGCACCGGTCACAATTGGCTCTCATGGTCAGAGGCACTTACATAAAGGTGCCAGCATAAACGTGGGGCTCGTGAGCAGCAGGTGTGGGGAGTTATTCCATCGATTCTATGTTACTTACAGCACCCAACAGATGGCTAAAAAAGATACACGAAAGAGTTAAGGCACACACACACCTTTGTCAGTAACCTTCCACTGCTGCAGCTGCTGCTTGAAAGCTTTTTCGTCCTCCTCGTCCGAGTCGTGCACGGGGAAGTCCTTCTTAGACTGCTCGGTGCGCTCACTGCCGTACAGGCCGAGCGCCCCGCGGCCTTTTCTCTGTACAGCCTCGACAGGTGTCGCTATTCCCTGCTCGTTTTTTCCAAGGCCCTTTCCGACCCTGTGGCCCATTTTCTCCAGTAGCTTCTTTCCGATCCCCTTCGTGTACTTCTCCCAGGTACCAATGCTACAGCAACACAGTTTGAGGAGGCAAGTCTCAGCCGCGCGCCGACAGCCTAGAGCGAAGCGATCGCTCGCGCGAAACGCGGGGCACCGAAGGGCGCACATCAGGACGAGCGAACGGATGATGAGCCGTACTCGTGCCCGCCAGAATGCACCGATGACTTCGCCGAGCGGCGCTTCTCGGGTTTCGACGACTTCGTTTCGGTGTACATCTTTCTCGCGAAGTCGCGAATGTCAGCGACTTCTTGGCCCTCGTCTTCTTCTGCGGCGCCGTCGCCGTCAGCATCCTCTTGCTGCGAAGGCTTCTTCAGTCCAGCGCTGATAAAGCTGACAGGACCGGAATAGTTCTTTTTGCCCTTGCTCGAGCCCACCCCGCTACAAGTATGCTAGAATATATGGCGACGAAGGATCCACTTAGCAACGGGCATCTCATCGCAGGCACGGCATGCGCGAGGCTGCTTCAAGCTGCAGTGTACGGCGAGGGGGGTCTACGCAAAAGCGACTATACTCACCGGCGCCCGTCATCTTCATCGTCGCTAGTGGCCCACACGCCGTACAACGCCTGATGCTTTGTCTGGCGAAACCTCGGCCGGTCTGGATTAAACTCGTTCTCTAGGTCGTAATCGGTTACCTCAAACTTCTCCACCTCCTCCGGCGAAGACATGATACAAACCAGCTTCCCGCAGTTGCAACCACAGCAGAAACCGGATGTAACCTTGAACTTAATTGCCAAAGGGTAATCCAAACTCGAGTCTTTTTTTGGAAACAACATCGCGCCCCAGATGCTTGGTCTATTGATAATAATAAAATGATTCAGGATACCTATTCATATAACAACTATATTTTCATTGTTTGAAAGCAAAGTAAAAAGCACCGTTATAATGATCCAACGTAATTTTCAAGCACCGAAAAAGGCGTGTCCAGTGACGGCTTATAATGAAATAGTAATAATAACAATAATAATAATGTACTTGATAAAGCGCCCTCAGAGAACATAATCTCTTTCTAGGCGCTTTACATTTGCTGCTAAGGGAAATGCAATTGAATGGTAAGTAAAATCATGCTTGAAAAACAAACAAAATGAATAACATGGTTAGGGGTGACATGCACAGGGTCAGCATGCAAGTGTGGTTAGTGGCAGCATGCACAGTGTCAGTACGCATAAGCACATCAAGGACGAATCACAGGGACCCACTAAATGCTGTCCTAAATAGGTGTGTTTTTAAGTTCTGTCTATATGTGGTCAAGTCAGGGGATGTTCTGACATAAGTCGGGAGGGAGTTCCAGGCTTTGGGAGCACACGAACTAAATGCACGGTCTCCAAAGGATTTGAGGTTTGTACGAGGAATTGGTAAACTATCGGATTCCGAAAACAATGGTGGTACAATGCTTGGCTTGGTGGGGGAGTAGATTTGAGAGATAGGCTGGAGCCAAAGAATTAAGTGACCTAAAAGTGAGTGACAAAACCTTGAAGTCGATCCGTTGTTTGACTGGTAGCCAGTGCAGGTTGGCGAGAAGTGGTGTGATGTGGCAACTAGGAGCTCACGACAGATAAGCTTAGCTGCAGAGTTAGGCACCAACTGTAATCACCTGATTGCACATGCTGGTAGGCCAGTAAGCAGCGAGTTACAGAAGTCAAGACGGGATGTCACAAATGTATGGACCAACATAGACGTGGTATCCTTATCTAAACAAGCCCGAATTTTAGCAATGTTATGCAGCTGAAAGTAGGCAGACCTGATTGCGGAGCTGATCTGGTCGTCTAACGACAGGTCACTTTGGAACATGACACCTAGATTTCGAGCTGATTCAACAGGTGATATGCTGGCCGAGCCAATTTTGAGCATCAGCCTTTCCAATTTCTGAATAACACTGGGTTTGCCCATAACTAGTAAGTTAGTCTTGTCATCGTTTAATTTAAGAATATTTGCTGCCATCCATGTGCGGATGT
The DNA here is from genome assembly GCA_009760855.2 of Cristatella mucedo. Classification (NCBI taxonomy): domain Eukaryota; kingdom Metazoa; phylum Bryozoa; class Phylactolaemata; family Cristatellidae; genus Cristatella; species Cristatella mucedo. The sequence goes on from WPIO01000028.1 coordinate 4,108,315, forward strand.
CATCAATACATGCAGCAAGTGAGTTGAGAGAATTCGAGGTGCTCAAAGGCTGGGATGGATCAAAGCAGAGGTACAGCTGAGTGTCATCTGCTTAGAAGAGCCACGGCTTAGCTCCTTCGTACCTAGCTGAACTGCTGCATCAGTTTCAGCCTGTTCGCGCCCTCAGGTCCTGTGTGGACAATAAATTAGCTGTCCCATTCCTCAGCGTCATGTTCCATGTTCCAACATGTCCCATTCCTCCGCTTAAAGACAGTTGGCGACAGAAGCTTTAGCTCTGCAGGTCCTAGACTGTGGAACTCGCTTCCACAATTCTTACGCAACGACAACTACTCTCCAACTGCCGACTATCGCACATCTTTTTCAGCGGTCCTGAACTGCTACTTCTATGCTACTCACTACCTCAGCTGCTCTCCTGACTCTGCTATGCTTCCCACTTTCTCTCTGTTGTGTGAGACGAAGTCTGTTGGCCACCGAATGCGTACCGAAAGTCGCTTAGACTGTGAGTGGGCTATACAAAACTCTCCTGCGTAACACCCACATGGTCTTTATGACTTTGTGGAGTTACTGACGGAGATACATTACAAGTGAAAGCCTAGATTGTGCTTGGCAATCACACCAGCAAGAGGGAGAGGATAAACCGTGAAAAGAACTGGACTTAACAAGGAGCCCCGAGGTACCCCATATTTCAGAGGTACCTCGGGTAATCTTTGTCCATTCCCGTCAATACTCTGGAGTCTGCCACTGAGATAGGACCTGACCCATTGCAGAGCAGTGCCAGTGATGCCCAGGCGAGATGAGGGGTGCTCAAGAAGAACTTGGTGATCGATAGTATACAAAGCTGCCGAAAGATCGAGCAAACCAAGCAGAGATACTGTCTGCATTCCTAAGTAGGTCGTTGTACATCCTAAGCAATGCTGACTCTGTGGAGTGATTAGCTCTAAAGCCAGACTGGAACTTACTAGCAAGGTGTGACTCATTCCAGTGTCTTTGGTAGGAATGGTAGAAGGGAGACTCGGGGGTAGTTGCTCACGTTCCCTTGGTCTAATGTCGCTTTCATTAGAAGTGGCCTGACTACAGCTTTTTTGAGAGGTTCTGGGACATGACCCGAGGCCAATGACATGTTAATGATGTTAGTTATGCATGGCAGCAGCAGATAAATGCAAAGTAGGAGCAGAAAAGTGGGTACAGGGTCCAAAGGATTTGTTGTCTTCTTTGATTGGGATATGACCTTCAGGACAAGATCACCAGTGACCTGCTTAAGTGTAGACATTGAGGTGCAGCCAGGAATCGGGGGGGGGGGGGGGACAGCATTCTAGGGTGCATGTTGTCATCGCAGGGACGGACTCCCTTATCTTGTCTATCTTCCGGACCAAGAATCGAGAGATGCGATCGGCTAGATCATCACAAGGATCATCAGGTAAGGAGGTAATCTGCGAGCGGTTGAGATGGTTGATCGTCGACATCAGCATTTTTTGATTGTGTTAACCTCTTCCAGTTACAAACAACTAAGTGAAAGGTCATTTCTCGATCAGGACAGATTCCCGGGAGAGACTACAAGTTAGATTCTAGCCGAACTAGTATCGAGGGCGAGGCATTCCTGTTTCTCAGTGAGTCTTTCAAGTTTCTGAGTGACACTAGGTTTGTCCGTAACTATTAGCTTGGTCCTGTCGACCCTCAAATTGAGAATGTTAACGGCTGTCTATATATAAATTATATTAGATGTGAATGCCGGCAATGCAAGCTGCAGGTCAATCTAGTGAGTTACTGGAACGCTATGAAAGATCACAGGTGCTGGATGTCTTTGCATTAGAACTAAGACTAAATCTTTCTTGGTGATATCGGCAACAGGGATTATACATGCTGTGCAAAATGAGAGGACCTGGAGCAAGATATCTCATCTCTCCTGGTATCTCATACTTTGGATACTTGCAGAATGGCTGTGGCCGCTGAAATCGCTACCACTAAAGAGTGGGCCATAAATGAATACAGTATTACGTTCGTTATTTCAATTGAATGTGCATATACAAACCACCGTGCATACCTCTGGGGCTATGGCTTGTGACAAAAATTTCACAGTACAGTGCGATCCAGCTGATGCAAGCACAGGCAAATGCTTTCGGGTTCTCTCAGTTTGCAAGTACTTTGCCAAGTCCAACGGTTCACACAAACCTTCGTAAACCAAGCCCTCGTTTCAGCAAGCCTTTGGGGCATCCATAACTCGGCAGAACTTTAGTCAGTCTATTTTAAACTACATATCGAAGCAAGCATTGCTGGATAAAAAGAAATATTTATTATTCCAAGACTTAATGCTTGTGATATATTTCTTTTTATCCGCACTCAAGTGAGCATACTTTCTTACTCTTGTTCTTCTAATCAGACATGATCAATTTTGCTGTTCACATGGTTTCCATTTGTCTTCTTACTGCTCTAATGTAAATGTGGCCCAATAGATGCCACGCCTAGATAAAACTGAGGGCATGACTGCTATGCCTCAAACTTTGAAGTGGTCAAAGGCCATATATACGAGGAGTTGCATTATGGGGATTATTATCCGAAGAGGATCGACCATAAAAGCATGGCTCATGTCTCTAGCATTGATCAAAGAGTCAGTGAAATGAACTCGAGTGACTGCAAAGGAGCCACGATGGCCCTGGGTGAATTTTGGAAAATATCGAGCCTAATGGACTAAAATTGTGCTCGAAATCCACATTTTTCTTATCCTAGTTAAAAGACTACAACTTTACAGTGTGTATGCCTCAAAGAGTACGCTTTGATTGGGATCCATAGCAACAGTTTTGTGCATACTAGGTTCGACATTAGCACTTCACTAACAGGCACAAGGTTTAGGTTTCCAAAATTAAACTTGAGCCCCAATTCGCATCTTCCAACAATATGCCGATTGTATTGCTTGCAAGAGGTGTAGTTTTTGCATATGGCCAAGCAGGAAAATGGCAAAAGTACAATATCGCCCATTGTGCCCTTCTTTTTATTGTAAACATCTGAAGTACACAGATAGGCTCAGTGGCATAGCAGCAAATCAGCAGGTACTGCCGCTTAGTGTGAGATGCGCTGCGGTCACGTGGACATCTAACACTGTCTTAAAAACAATGCTGCCGTAATGGTGCTCCAATTTTTTTCCTGCTGTATATGAATCCTGGCAGGCACTCAAATGCTCCCAAGCAAAGCATGCACATCGGTGCAGATACATTGCCAGCAAAGGAAAAACCCAGGCCCCTTCATCGTTGAACGATGCTGCCTTCTGCTACACGCAGTGAAGCGTAGCTAGTTTTAAAGCTATAGCTCCGTATAAAAAGTCGATGTTCACAAAGTAAGTGGGTCAAGGTAGCGAGAACGGCATTCCGGGCAATTATCCAGGACAAGCCAAGCAGATGTGTGTCGTCAAATGCATGAGAAAAAACACAGCCACCACGAAATAATTACATAAAAACTAAAAAGGACCACCCAGGGTTACAATAGCTCGCGCCTTTGAAGTCTTTCCAAACATCTCGCCGAGTCTAAAGCATATGCATAATAATTAACGATGCCTAAAGACAAAAGAATCTTCTGTGCAATGCATCATGCATTCCTAACTGTGACCTTACTTAAATCTGTTGCGGCTCTAAGCGATGCCGGAGGGCCACTTACGTATAGGCCGAGAACAGTTTTATCGTCTACCTGTAGGCACGTCAGAGAACAGCACCAACCCAGGAGTGCTACAGGCATCGTCTTCCCAAGCAGGCTGTGCAACTACAATGGGTAGCAGCATGCACATGTATGCTATAGTGCACCAAATGAAGAGGCCATAGCCGGGCGTCAAAGCTGCCGGCATTACACACGTCCGGTCGAGATGTGTGGAAACACAGGCCTGAAGTGCTGCAAGGGCACACCACCGGCTTATTCTGAAGATGCGATCAGTGGCCAAGCTCTGTACGAATGACCTGCCGGACACCTGTAATGAAAGGAAAGCCAGGTTTTATTATTGCTCACGAGAGAAAATCATGCCATAACAAATCTCTTTTGAGCTGCCAACTCGTGCTGCTAAAGTAACAACTCGTGCAATCTAACTAGTATTGCATATCGACCGGCTTCAGACACATGCCTAGCCGATAGCTGCATACCTTGAGTGCTTGGTCAGACTCTTAACAGGATGTCTGCAAACTACAGCCAAACCTATTGTCGATGTATGTTCAAGGGACGGATAAAACGGTGAACATGTACATAAAGTGCAATTTAAGGTACTGCGACCAGATGCAAGTGGAACATGCGAGCAGCATGGACTCATGCTCAACATCGGTGGCTCTTATATACACCAGCAACTTCTCTTTCTCAAGCAATCAACTCCAAGATGCATCTCGAGCTGGGATAAGAGAAAGCTGGTACCTATCACTGGCCAAATCCAGAGTGGCACTGGAGCAGCTCTCAGGCTAGCCGCGATACTAGCTCCTGCAATACTAGCTCCCTTGCTTTAGTGGGTCTGACTAGGGCACATAAAGCCACCCGTTGAGAGGTGGACTAGAAAAGTAGAATTGGGTAAGGGACACATTAGTTAACCGGGAGCAGAGCGAGGTGTCAGTCTGACAGTGAGATCCGCTCAGGTTAGAATGGAGCTTTGATCAGACAAAGAGTGGTCATGATGTGGACCGACTGCAGTGCTCCACGTCATTAGACGAAGAGCAAAAGGATGGCAAGCTGGCGAAGGAGCCTTCTAATAAATTACAGGTGGAAGCAAATAGGCCGAGGATAGCTAGGGTCCGACAAAGTAGCAGCTACTCTCAAGGTCAAGAGGGCAGAGAGAGAGAGAGAGAGAGAGAGAGAGAGAGAGAGAGAGAGAGAGAGAGAGAGAGAGAGAGAGAGAGAGAGAAGAGTATAAACGAGACGGCTGACAGAGCTCGAGGCTGCAGCTTCGGTAGTCGATGCGAAACTCGAGCGCACGAGAGTCGAACCTACGGCGACGAACAGCTAAGTGCAACTTAGACTGCTGCGGTCGTGTTCTGTCGGCTACTCAGTTAGCTGCTCATATCTTGAGGTGCTGTAGCGGTCCGCCTTTGGGGTCGGACCATCGCTAACTATGCAGGCATGTGGTAGCTTATTGTAGTCGGGCTTCGGGAGTTCTCATGCAGTTAACTCTGTCGGTCCGGTACGCGCCGCGTAAAGCGCTTGCGCCGGCATGTAACCACTACTGACAGGCCCACAATAAACTGTTGCTTTCGGCACCCGGTTGTGGCCGCTTGTGTTTTAACCGCGCTGCACTACGCCGTCCACCGGTAGAGAGCTGGGGGACGAGCACCTGTGCGGTTACAGAGTTATAGAACCCTAGATCAGCCAGAATTTTACCAGGAGTAAATCTAAACAGCATACCAACATTGGTTGATCGGTCTGGATATGGTGGCACGACTTTCTTAATGATAGCTCGCGATCAGCACTATGGTACAATGCACGATTCATAGAAGAAAACTGCCAGTGAAGTGAGACTAATAGAAGTAGCTGGTTCAGGTTCAAAAAATGTGTGGCAGCTTACCATATCGTCTTGAATTACTAGCTTAATGCAGCTCATAAGGTGCTGGACAACAACAGCACGTTCCTTAACAGTGCAAAAGAATGTTGACCAAAGCAGCAATCTGCCAGCTTGCGTGCATTTAGCTGGAAAGGGTAATCTTTTCTGCTATGTACAGTCAAACGTGTCAGTAAGTGCCATCCAAGAGACCAGCCCAATTGGTGCTAACATACAGGTGCTAACTAGTAAATGTCGCAGCTGGTCACATATGCTGCAACGTGCTTCAGTGCTTGTAACTCCGAATGAATGAGAGCAGACCACGATGAGATAAGCCACCACCATCTCAACCTTACTGCCGAAATTTCAGTGCACTGTAGCAATTTCGGCTACAAGTCTCATGCTATCTGCCGTCGGATATCCTTAGCATCTAGCTTTCTAACTATTAATCTTTTTGCTAAGCATAGGCTCTTTACCCTGCAATAAGTGCCAAGCTCGTAGAAAGTTTGAAACGATAACACTGCCACCTCTCTACAATCAAGGGTCCTGGTTTTCTGGCTCATTATAGAGGCGATTAATCTCTACTAATTAAAGTGAGAAAGTCTCTCCGACCTCCCTTCTATCAGTCGGCAGGCTAGCGACGAGTACTTCCATGAGTGACATGTAATAGACATGTAATCATATTATGACTCAGCGAAGTGAGTCCACAGGAGTGAGCTCTAGTATAATGTATATAAAGTGCATGAATGTAAAGAAAAAGTGTAAACAATGCAACAAATATTGATGTTTTACAAAAAATAGCACATTTTGCTTACACGCAGCTTTCCTAAAATGTGCCGGAAAAGGGAGGCCAACAAGGCCCTCCCTGACACAGCAGTAAAGGTTTCCCCACTTTTCATCAGGGCTCGATGCAACAAGCAAGTGATAAAAATATGATGAGAATAACTGATTATATAATAAATATACCACTAGATCAATATTTGAACAGTCGAGCACTCTGGTGCTTCCAAAAGAAGCAACATGTATCTCTGGCTGGGGTATATCTATGCGGCAGAAAGAGGCAAGTAGTTTCTGCTCAAATACCCTCAAGTCTGGCAGTATCAGTTTCAATCAGGCCTGCTGCTACACCATATGCAAACAACATCCGGTAAAATTTGCAGGTAGCAGTAACAAAGAAGCCGGATGAGTGACAGAGCAAACCACAAAACCAACCAAAGCTTGGCTCTTTGAAGCATAGCTAAACTACTCCACTAGTTCCATCCTCCATGTGTCTTTCACGTCCTATTAGTACAATACATTAGCTGTCTCATTCTTTCACTTATAAGCTATTAGTGACAGACACTTTTGTTCTGCTGATCCTTGACTGAAATTCACATCTACAATTCATATGCAACGACATCACCACTATTGCATGCGACTTTGGCACCATCCTCTCCAGTTATCCTTTGCCTATACTTCCAAGCTACTCGTTCAATTATCCTCCTCACACAACTTAGCACTTTCTCTTTAATTAGTGAGATAAAATTCGTTGGGTATTATACAAACTGTATACAAACCGAAAGCCACTTAGGCTCTGACTGGGCTGTGGATAGATAACTCTATGGCACGACACATGCTCAGTCTTTGTGGTCTTTCAGAAAATAGATACATAACGTGGCACAATTTGAGCATGCCCTATACGAATTCTCGGCGATTAATTCACTCACACATAGGATTAAAGAATTTGCTCTGTCAAGTCAGCCACTAGAGATTATTCATCTAACCTATTTAAAAAAAGGAGAAACAACTTATTCCTAAGGCTTACTTTTAATTGAAAACCAACTTGAGAATATATGGCACACTTCTTGCAGTGCTCTGCATTACCACCAAGTTTGTCTGGCAGCAACTTTTGGGCAAGCGTCTCATACCTTCAATAATTTCCAGCTTAAGCTGAGCCATTTCTCGTCTTATTTCAGCCAGTATCTCGTTCTTTAGCTGTTCAAGATCAGAGTTGGCCATAACAGAACTTGATCCAGCACCAGAGCTAAGGGAAAAGGTCGGAGCACCACTACTGCCACCGTTGACAGCAGCGCTTGCAACCGTGCTTGTGCTGGCAGCATTGCTCCCTCTGCAAATATCCAACAGGGCAAAGACAAGTCATGTGACCGCTGGGAGGTGGTATCAGCATAGGATACCCGGAGAATAGGAGATAGCCTTAACAGACATACAAATACATGCATGTACAGATGCATGAACCACTGAAATTTCGAATTCGAGCACGCGAGTGAGTCTATAAGTCATGCTAACACAAGTCACTGACGTCACTCCCGCGGTTTGCCCTTTGCGATATTTTCGGGACTACAACGACGGTTAAGCTTTAATGACCATCATGTAAAAAATATCAATGGAAATAATTTACCAATTAGCATACATAGCTACAACATGCACTATCCTAGTCGAAATTAATCGTTGAATTTTGCACTGAATTATGAAATACTGACGAGCAAGCTTTTGATCATCGTTATTGAATTATATAGGTACAGAGTGCTGGCAAGCACTCAGTTTCTATGCACCTGGTACCCAAACACGAATTTACTGTAAAGAAACAAGATTTTGTAGATCTAACTCAGTAGCAACTTCTATAATGCAGAACAGCTAAAATCCAACCTATACTTAATTTATTGGATACAATAAAATCTAAACACCCATGATTTTTAATACCTTCACCTCGGCATTAAAAGACAGAAGTGTTAGCATAAGAGAATTGTGGGCATGTGCAAGAATGCATGTATTCGCTTGAGCTGTAGTGAACAGAGAAAACAGTGCGTTAGAAGTAAGAGATTGTAAAAAACAGGGGATAGCTCAAGGTACACACATACATATAGTGTAGGCAGCTCGACTGTGTGCTGAAAGAAACAATAAGCAGACCACCATCTGCCCACTTAATCCCTAAAAGCCAACCCTTCTAAGAAATCCCCAAGTGTTCCCATGAGAGATAGGCAAACAGATAGATCCAGAAAGCAGGTGGTGGAAATGTGATCAGGTGAGCGCCTTGAGAGGAGAGCAGAGACACGTCCAGACGGAAGCAAGGAATCAGGAAGCAAGTGTTCAATGTTTAAATCCACAATTTTTAATTGATCCCAAGGCCTGTGCCAAGCAGGCAGTCTTGCCAGAAGATTCAATAAAAGGGAAAAAGCACACAAGTCATATTTGCCACTATGTCATGCATACAACTGATGGAAGTAAAGTTCAGTCTACAGTCTAAGTATATGCTGGAAAAAATAAGCAAGCTTGAGAATAGCCACAATTTCACTCGGGCTTCAAAACTGAATCACGCTGGCTTCAGAAACAATGAATATAAAGTAGAGAGGCAGGCACAATCTCTAACTCTAGAAGACTTCAACATTACGACGCCAAACACTTCTCATCAACGGCCGTAGCAAATCAGACTGGTCCATCATATCAGAGCAAAACTTTAGCAACCCTCATGCAGACCACCACATATAGGGGTTCATATATCAATGACACATCGACATGGTGAACGGTGAACAAACATGCTCCTTCAACGTACTCTGGTGGCTTCACATTAGAAGCAGCAGTAGCAGCAGAGCAATGAAGCCATGCAACTGATGGCAGCCGTGCAGACATGATTTATGTACTGAGCGCTGACACACATACACTAACAGAGCCTGATGTAACAGCACGTGCAGCTGCTGCTAGGCCATTCCATAGCCAGCCGACCGACTAGCAAAGCGTGTGGGGCTGTGGATAAAAGGATGCTGTGATACCAAGCAGCAGGAACAAGAATACACTGAGGTGCACAGCAGACATCAAGTGCACATTGATTCACCACCCAACAGCCACCATGATCAGCACAAACTATTGTGCAAGGTGGATGCTTGGTCTTTAGCAGAGTACAGCAGGCAAGCAAGCAACAATTGGCAGCAGCTGGTGTGTTACCACCAACAAAAGATCAAGCCTGACCAAAACGGGCCTCACAAAATGATACACATGCTTTAAGCTCCACATCTAGACACCAAAAACAGCCAAATCATCCCTCAGCGTTCTAAAGATAAACAGTGCAAATTAACAGATAGAATGAAGGTGCTGCTGCACAAGCCTAGGCTTCTGCAGAGCTGCTACGAAGATAATTAACTGGAAATACCACACCGTTTGCAGGTACATGACCGCTGGTTCGGTGGGCCGAATCTAGACCCACTAGCAACCCAATGAGTGATAGAGTCGAATTTGCCGGCACACCCAGCACAATTCCCGAGTGCCACTACTCGTACCCCAAAGGAGTTTCTCTTGCGGAACTCTCTACACAGGATTACTAAAAGCAATGGAAGATCAGGTGGAAAGAAAGCACACAGTAACAACTAGTGAGACATAATTAAATGACAAGTAAATTACAGGGAAGGATGGCGATGGTAATGACACACAAACCATAACATACCCTGAAAATATGAGCATTAATGAATTGGGGCTAAGTGGCATACCCTGTACATATGGGTTAGGTGCAGTACTAATGCATGCCTGCTTCCTCATGCTGCTGCTGCCCCCCATTAATGGCAAGTTGACGATGGGCAGGCAATGACCGAGGTGGAGCCAAACAACATGGCTGAGCACATCAGTTAGGCAGGGTCGTCAAGGAAATCGTGCAGGTCATAGACTTCGCGACTAAATGGTGGTACTATCGACAGAAGCCCTGACGACTAGATCCTTTACAGGACGGTGGCAAGTGACCCAAAGCCAGCTTGGAACGTAGCACACAAGAACACATACTCAGCATTCACTGTGCCCCCTATCTACAAGGCCAGTCGAAGCAAAGGCTCTATTCATAGGAATGGAGGCAGACACCAAGAGTGCTGGGATGACCTGCACACACTGCTTTGACTGCCTTTTTATCCATGCTCATTCAAAGCAGCAGCAACGATGATCACACAAGCATGCAGCTGCCACCCACAACAAAATGGGCACGGTACAGGTCTTGCTCCTTCATGAGGGCAGGAGTGGGTTAGGCAACGAAGCGCCAGTCAGCTAGCATTAATTAAAGACGGCTGCTGGCACAGCGTAGCACAGAAACAGGCTTCGACAGCAGCAGCAGTGGCGGTGAAGGGCCTGCTCCCGAGTTTCGTTAGATCGAGACAGGCTAGACTGGTCGGCCATGCCTCGCATAGCTTTACCTGCCCTTGAGGCGGGGCAAAGTGGCTGACTGGCTAGGCCCATCCTGAGATGAGGTGATGCTCTGGCTATAAAAACACAGGCGCGCGAACACACGTCTAGCGAAGGCCAAGCCGTCAGCAGCAGCAGCATAAGCAGCATCGACAAAGTGAAGAAGCACAAACGTGAAGAAAAGTTATCGACGACCCACGGTCATTGGCAGATGGTGGCACATGCTTTCAACAATGTCGAATGGCCACACTCAGACGACACTGCTACCCACTAGTGTGACATTGCGGCGGGAGCGACAGCTACACGGTTGCAGGCAGGCACAAGACATCGCAGGATCGAAGCAAGAAGATCTTGCCAGCCCTACCGGCTAGAGCCAGACAGCCAGCAAGGTGGGGGAATGCCAGCAGCTCGTGCCTCTCCAGCCACCGCCGGAGCTGCAGTGGCTCTCAAGTCACAATTCATACCTAGCCGAGATCCAGCATTATAGGGCTTCGAAGAATTGACTTAAAATTTCGACACAGTGCTCGAGCCGAACCCCAAAGCACTGCCCTTACGAATGTGCATCCTTTCTATCATTGCAATCGTGTGCCGAGTCACTACATCTGCTGTGGTCGACTATCAGAGATTGGTTCCTCTGTTCGCTTTCAGCAAGTCTTTGCGGGTTGAGAAAAAAGGTTCGTACACCGTGTTAAAATAACTATTTCAAGATACTTTATAAATTATTAATTTCTAATAAATTAATAGATAATTATTTTAACACGAGACAAACTTTTTCCTCAACCTTATATTCGAATATACATAGCGATGGAAGGTCGTGTGATCGAACACAGAATGATTTCGCCATATACAGAAAGCTCTCCAGCGAATCAACCAACCCATCATCGTGTGGAGCTAGGGACACAAATACACATAGCACATATAGCATAGACACATAGCATAGCACAATTTGCATACCTACGATGGGATAGCTTGTATTGAAAGAACCTAATAAATAGGGTCACAGACGTACTAGCACGAGATGTGTTGCAGAAATAATTTGCCTGAGGGCAACACCGACGGTCTGCTAGTGCCTTGGACTAGGCAATGAACAGGAGCCGGCCACGACATTCCAGGGCTGTCATCGAACCAAGAGTTTACCAGCCGGGAAAAAAGAAAAGATGCTGTCCACACGCCTGCCATGCTGCTTTGCCGGCATAGGCCAGTTAGGCACTGCTCATTCATCCATGCAGGCCCTTTTCCGAGGCCTCCACTCAGAAACCAAACGTGCATCAGCGGCCAGACAGCCATTGAGGGGTTCTTCAAAGAGCCGGCGTTTTTTGGGAGGGGAGGTTGGTGGACAAGTCTAAGGCATCTAAAGCTGAGCAGTACATGATAATACCTGCACGGTGGGTTGGGGAAGAGAAACGATGTGACCGAGGTCGCTGATTATCTGTACTTCAGCTGCTCGGTGCCAGCGCACACTATCGAGCTATACTGGAGCTCCCCTCTTGTCAAGGACGGGCAGCGTCTGTGTATGCAAAACAATCCGAGACCTTGTCAAACCGGTCGAAAAATCCAAAGAGCAAATTCGTTTGAGCTCATTACTCTGAAAGTCCAAAATAGATGGGAAAAGAGCCTATCACTAATGGTCGGCTGTACAGGTCTGCTCACAAGCTCAGCGTGAGGCAAGCGTGGAGGTATTGCAAAACCTGCAGCACAGTGGCAGGCTCCAATTTGACCAGGCTTACAGTTGTGTGCGCGCATGTGTGCACGCACGCATGTGTGCGCGTGCGCCTGTGTGTAGCATGTACCACCGGAGTCCTGACAAACAAGTACAGACACCAACGATTTCTTTACCCGGATTTTTTTTTTAGAAAATCGCACGCACTAATAAACAGATATACGTTTGACCACTAGAGACATACAAGACTCGAGCCAAGTATGGGGTTGAATGTCAAAACAGCTGTAGACACTAGTCCAGCTGCCAGTGGGGGTTTGGCTGCAGGCGTCTTGAACACAACACAGCCCCACAAGGCCATCGATGCATATGCAAATACTAGCTAACGACCAGTAAGATTGCATGCATACATGCACTTTGGGAAAAAAATGTTTATCAGCATAGACCACAGCAATAGGTCACGAAGAATGCACAGCAACATGAAACGACAACATGAGGCGACAACATGAAGCGACAACATCCTCACACAATGGGTGAAGCATCTACTTGGTGATGGCAAGCTCTACAAAATGACTAAAACACTAGAATAAGTGGCCTGAATTATCGTGTGTGCCATGAAGACAGATGGCTTTCGATTCGATTGGTGCACTGACTTAGTGAGTCCACCGCTGCTGCCCTTTGGCAGCTTAGCCAGAAGGGGTATGCACATAACAGCTTAATCTGGGTGCCAGGTAATGTGCACACTGTAGCCAAGCAGCCAACACACGGCAGGCTTCAGACCAATCAATATCATGTGAGCATTGGTTACATGCAGTGAACAAGTATGTTCATTTGCCCACCAGACACAGTCGAAGGACCACTATGACTCAGTTGGATCACATGATGCTGCAACTGTTACAATGTACCTGTCTTCATGCAAAATTCGGGGAAAAATATGGTAGAATGCATCAGAACACAGCTACACAGTGCATACATCCACGTTGAACATTGACACATACGTGTGCACGTACACACACACAAACCCACACATGCCAGTCTCGAGCACACAGACATCGAGACACAAGCGCAAACTCACTTGCCCTTGTGTACACTCATATGCACATGTGGAAGCAGGCTTTGCAGCAAAAGACATCGTCATAGCTCTAACTTGATGACTCATGGTTGTTGCTCTGCCTTAGCGTGCCAAACGTACCTCCTCTGCATCTTGGGAGAGTCCTGGGCTGCTGCAGCCCGCACACCATTGACCACCGAAGCAAAGGCTGGCGGAGGTCGCTGCTGCTGCTGCTGCCTGGCGGCACCAGGTCCACTGTCCACGGTGTCCTTGTCACTGCTCGGCTGCTTGAGCATTTGCAAAGAAGAGAGAATGCATTACACGGTGGCACGCAACCAGCAGACACCACTGCATCCGTCAGCGCATCCGGCAGCAGCACATGCGCAGAGCAAGTGCCAAATCAAACGAGCATAACAAACCCAGCACGAGAGCCAACAAGCACTGGAAGCACACACCTCACCTGCAGGTGGGGGGAGGCGCTGGTGAAAGAAGATGAGGAGATGCTGCATGGAAAGCAACCGAGTCTTACCTCCGAACCTTCCTTTGCTTTCCTGGCGGCTAGCTTTCGAAACATTTCGCTCATCAGGTCGTTGCTACCAGCAGCAGGTGCCACCGGGGCAGCAGCAGGTTGACCAGCTGAAGCCGGACCTCGACCAGCCGACACTGTGTCTTCGGCCTACACGGAAGACGAAGAAGAAGGGAGCATTGAGCGCAAACCGCCGCCGACTCTTGTGAGACACCGACAGATTCGATGCAGCACTTAACACCAGGCACTTTGGCTAGCAGGAGCAGCAGCTGCTGCGCCGACAGGCAGCAGCAAAGGTTTTGACCAAAAAAGCGCATTTCCACCTGACCAATGCACGCCGACTGTCAACAGCTATCGGTCAGGAGACCCAACTTGCTAGTTTCCAAGCCACCGCCTGCTTGCTAGCACAAATGCTCACCGAGGTCAATCGGTGCTACACTTGCTATACAAAATATTGGCAGTGCACATGCGGCAATGCTAATTGCCTCGTTTTGAAAAAGTGCAAAGGTTCTTGAAAGGTCTACAGTTATAGACACAGCAAAAGTCCCATCTAATTTTTTTAGAGCCATAAGAAAGCCACGTCTCTTTCTAGACACTTCAGACACGCTAAATGGCCTTAAGAGAGCACAAACTTATCCAGCCTAAAGGCATAACCAGGATTACGACAGGAAAGGACCAAGTAAGAGGGCTGTCTGGATTGTGAGCCACCTGGCACACGCCTTTCACGATTGGTCAAAGAAGTAGGCCAGGTGCTCCCTGTCCTCTCCATGTTATACGGCACTGGACATATCGTGGGTCGCCTAGCAGAGGCTGACTAAACGACCGGTGGGTTGGTGATGTGAGTCGGGTATTTATTGGTAAGCTTCCGTGCTAGCGGCAGCCATCTATCAGCAGCCATCATGACATGTCCCCAAACGACAGCTGTCTCTAAAATAGTCTGTGCTTCTTCTCACCACCAACTTGAAAGCTAAGATAACCCTGCTAGAACTAACAGACATAGCCACTGTCCTCACGGCCTTCACCCAGATGAGAGAAGAGCATGGCTAGCAACTTAAAAAAGACGATTCCTGCTTTGCTCAGAGCCCAACCATCAGCTAGCTAGCTAGCCACAGGGCACCGACTATGGGTTGGCAATCACCCAACACAAAATCAGGATTCGGAGGCAATGCATCAATCTGATCTTGTTGGCTGCACAGCATGGCAGTAATAACTCATATGCATGCACGGGTCTTGGAGAGAAAAAAGCAAAAAACAACACTAAAAAAGGTCACATGCCTTTAGGGGGAATCGAAGCAGACAGCCGGACAACTAATGTATCCCAACGTCATTACAAAGGAACACTGAGAAACAAAAACTGAGTAAGAAACAAGATTCAACAACAACAATGGCTGGGGGAGGTAACACGAGCTTGCCAATCGGCTGGCCCAAGTAGTAGAGGTGCACATCCTTTCTGGAGCTGTACAAACCCGAGTGTAGCATTCACTGCTAGAGGGGGGCATAGCAAACCGGATGCGTGGCACTTTTGATCTTCCACGTGAAGACCGAACAGAGTAACGTGTCTGAGAGGTTCTTTCCCCCGACAACTGTCAGCTTTGGCTTACCTTTTCGACCGGCGGCTGTGTCTTCTTGAGAATTGCACCCTTCAGAGCAGCAGCTAAAGAGCCGGCCGGAGGCGCATCGTCGCCGCCTCCACCTCCGCCGAACGACGGTGGCATGGGTGGAGGGGCTGGAGGGGACATGCCGGGAGGAGGGGGCGGTGGAGGAGGCGGCGGAGGAGCTGGCGGACCACCAGCCGGAGGTGCAGCAGGAGGTGGCACAGGTGGCGCCGGCGGCGCAGCTGGAGCCGGCGGTGCAGCAGGAGCTGGCGGAGCCGGTGGCGCAGCTGGTACAGGCTGAGGTGGCTTCGCATAGTCGGCTACCGACGGCTGGGCACCGACTCCACCACTGCCCGTGTCTCTCGGTAAGGTTCGACCTCCCCAGCCGGCTGAAACGCATGATGCAGCAGGAAGCGTGCAACTAAGTATACCGCTGACGACAGTGAAGTCATGCAGCACCCAGCAGAGCATGCATGCAGCACACGGCTTAACAATTTATTTCACTTTCACCGTGCCCGGCAAAAACACATCTGCCTCATTCAAAGCAATGCTACGACGACTGTATAGCTCGATGCACCTCCCTGGTGCTCTACAGCTGGTCTCGACTTGTTCTGAGGAGAATCGGTAAGAGTACCTTGCTCCTATCCCATACATTCCAGCTACATTACGGAACACTCCCGTTCAGCTTTGCTAAAGGTCATCGATGAGTTCTACAGATATGCAGCAATGCTAATCTCGACAAAGATGGCTTAGCCTGGGATACCATAGCACATCGCTAGCTTCAACACAAAGCCGTCCTAAAAGTTTCGCAGCATAATTCCAAGGGAGCCATCATTCAGCAAGTCTTGTGCCACTGAGTTGATTAGCCGTTATGTTGATGCCAAAACCAGCTGTCAGTGTCTGGCTTTCGTAAGGATATATAATATTGCGCAAGAAGGAGTCAGTGCGACTTGCTACATAACCTCAAGGCAAAAGCCAAAGATATTGTGGCCGTCAATGCCAGCATTACCTAAAGTGCCAGCTAGCCACTGGCATTTTCGAAACGATGCCGGGTGGGCATGCCATAGATTGCAGACTGCACATCTTAATCATAAAGTGTGCCTGTTGAACACACAATGTGCAATAAACCCTTAACAATACGTGGCATGTTTAATAATAATAACACACTTGAATAAAACACCCTCCGAGAATCTCTTTCTAGGTGCTTTACATTTGCTGCAAAGGTTTCTTGATGATGCCCTTGACCTGATTGCTTTAACCGAGACCTGACTAAAAACGACTAATTATCTGACCATAACCGACGTAACCATGACAGGCTTCTAATTCTTTCATACCCCAAGATTAATAACAATTGGCGAAGGAGTTGCCATTGTCACCAGTTTCTCTTTCAATTTCAACCATTTGCATTCCACTAGATGCAGTCCTTCAAACCTTCTGTTTACAGCACTTCCTACAGCAAGTTGCATATTGTGGCAATAGGCTATCATCCCCAAGTACCAATACTTCGTTTATTTCAAGTAAACCATCGACTGGCATATGAAGCACTGTATATCATACGATCTATCCCAGCAAACGCCAAGTCCAGCTTCAATAAAAATATTGCGGAGTCACAGAGGCACAAATCGCAACAAAAATAACCATGCCGTCATCAACTATCTCATTAAATCCTTCCGGGTCAGCACTTTACCGGGGCGATCCTTGTGGCAAACTGGCAGATCATTTCTTTAGCCCTTATGTCCGCAAGATATTATCGGCAAGATATTAAGATTAGAGAACCTTTCCCCAAAGTAACATCCCCACTGGACTTCTCATTTGCCATTCCTTGATGTAACTAAATGACCATCTTGAAGCCTGCAGCTAGCGAACCCATCTCAAAAGTTCCGTTTTCAGTCCAAGAAGATAATTTATTCCCTTCTAGACTCTACACCCACTGCTGTCCTTGTGAGATGCATAGATTAACTTTTATCTTGAATGACTACATCTTCAGCAACTTCCACTCAATTTCCCTACTATTGTTACTTTCAAGGACTATCGAACAAGTAACGGTTGACCAGCCAAAGACTTTTGTTAAAACTTCCAACCTATTAAGTAAGTTGGAGTCTGGTTTGAGAGCTAATCACTCCACAGAGTCAACATTGCTGCGGTTGTATACCGACCTTAACAGGAATGCAGACTAAGGTGAAGTCTCTCGCCTTGTTTTGCTTGAGCTTCTGGCAGTGTTTTTGATACTATTGATCACCAAATACTTCTCGAGTGCCTCTCACCTCACCTGGGCATCATTGGCACTGTATTGCAATGGTCCAGGTCTTCTGTCAGGAGTAGACCCCGGAACACTAATGTCAACGGGCAACAATGATCCAAGGGCTCCGTGCTTGGCTCACTTCCTTTCACAATTTATACTCGTCCTCTAGCAGATGTAATGGCCAAGTACAACCTAGGCTTACATTTCTACCCAGATGACACACAGCTATACCTATAATACTTTGATCCATCCCAACCTTCCAGCACGTATAACTCTCCCAATTTCCTTGCTCTATAAATAGCCACAAAAGCCCTGCCCTTTCATCACCATCGGTGACTTTCCAACAGAGGTAAGACATGACACGATGCCTTAGGCAGATGTTTACTCGGACATACGACCAACCAGGCTGATTGGTTAGGTAATAATGCTGCCCTGTTCGTAAAACAGCACACAGGCATCGGCCGGCATGCTCCGTGACTTGGAAGCAAATGACGGGCCAGAGCTGGTGCATACGTACCGGGTTGCTGCAGTGGCTGCTGGCTAACTACTGGCTGTGACTGAGCACCACGCCATGCCTCTTGGTATGAGTCACTCTGGGAGCTCCGTAGCCTGAAAAGACAGTAGCAGTTTAAGATGAGGCACAGCGCATGCCCACAAATACTCTTTCAGAAGTACCAGTAGACTGATCGAGCTGAGATATCACCACGCAGCCGGCTGGATCATAAAGACAGCTCAGCCAGTGCACTTTTCATCAGCCTAACATGTAGACAAGTTTAGAGAGAAGCTTGCTCCAAGGCAAAATGCTATAGCTAGCATCGAACGTGAGGCTACCTGGCGAGTGTTACGCGATCAAAGTGTAATTCCCACTGGGTCTTGGCCCAGTGATAAAGTGCTCACACTTCACGACCCATATCTTAGGTTAGAGTCATGTGCACCAGGCAATTCTTCATTGCACTCTGAAAGCAGGTAACCGCTAATTAGGTTCTTCTGCAGTCATATAAATGAGGCTATTGAATCAGCTGACCTTTAACTTCAACAAAGTCAGGTCATACCGTGGCAGGCTTAACAAGTTGGCTCACAGCTGCAGCTAGCTACTGCTTGAGCTTATGCAGCATTTAATTGCTATGTTAAGTTCTGCTGTTGAAGAGAGTAACAATGACGATGTTGTGCCAAGTGGCTGGATTTAAAATAGCTGCTGCACTCTGAATGCTGACTTCCGGTCAGGAAAGCTGCAGACGATAGGTGAACGAGCTTCTTACTAACCAGCAGCCTCGTTCAGAGGCATCTAGCTCACCGATAGACTCAATTCTACTTGAGCAAATGCTGTGTCCGGACAGATTTTGTAAGGCGAAACTCCACAACTCACAGCAGAGAAGCAACAAAACGTTTCAGAAGATGAAGAAAAGATGACGGACGAGAAATTCGAGCAGAAATCTGCAGTATTTAAGACTCAGGGTGGGCTATGAGCAAACACTATGAATCTCTAAAAATGCGCTAGCCAGTGGCAGGTAGATACACAATCACACATGTTAACTAAGCTCAATTGCACACGAGGGCCTCTATAGTAGACGAGCTACTCATTCAAGAATAATGTTTGACATCAGAGTCGACGTGCAACAGAAAACATAAGCCACGGGGGCAGTGGTGCACGCATCTGACACGGCAGTTGTCTTCTTAAACGACCTGCATCAAGAATACCCTAGCCCACAGTAGTGCTAGGTATCGGAATGAAGGTCAGTTTGCTCTTACTTTAGGCCAGGATTCTAACAGACACAAGCATACGCACACACACACCCAAACGTACGCATACACTGAAATAAAAGTACACGTGTGCATGCACGAACATTCACAATGCAAGCACGGCTGCTAGCCAAAGTGCAGGCAAGGAATTGTTCTTTCGTGAAGGCCACGTGTTTGGTCTGGACCTAGAGGCACTGATAGGTCACACAGCAGGGTTCCTCTCAAATTCCTACCAGCACATAATGGGCCAAATCACAAAGTATACCCACCTGTCCATGACGGCAAGCATTATGAATTACTAGCCACGTGCTAATAATGTGCAAGTACGTCACTGCAGACAAGTGTTACGTAAACAATAGACCTACTGGGCTGAGCACCTACCATGGCTGCAGTAAATCATCAGCAAGTGCCCAATGCAACTTGGCAGTCGTCAGCTGCTACTGCTCGTGTCAGAGAGACATGTTTACACGCAAGTCCTCTGAGGTATTGCATTCCTCCATCGCCCTGGAGCAATTATAGGGCCTATCACCTGGCCTCCCATTAAGCTAACAAGCTGGTTATTTCGGCAAATGGCCAATTAAATGACATTCCTCATTCATTCCAAGGAAGCAAGGGAAAATAATATTCTAGGGGATAACCATCATTTTAATTAAATCACGGGGTACAGCAGGAAGTGCTGTTGCTGAAGCTGATTAAGGGCACCTTAACACAATCGATGACACTGTTAGATTACATGTTACCAGCACAAGCATCCTCAAGGAGTCTACGAGTGGCTGGGATATGATCGTCTGTGCTATGTCCCGGTATAATTCAATGGCTCCCAAGCACTTAAATACAAGTATGCAGTGCGCTTTGGAGGCGGAAGAACGTGCAGTGAGACCGTACAGTGATTAGTTAGGTTGCCATAAAAGGCTTGTGATGTCGCCATGCATGCTCTCCTTCAGTATCTTCACCCTTGAGCAGGGTTCATTATTAAGCCAAGGTGGAACCACGGCTGCCTTGCAAGGATGTTAACCTGATTGCTTCGATTTCAATATCATCGGCTTATTCCAACACGGATCTTCGCTGAATGTTCAAGGCTGCAAACTAACAGCCATGGCAATGTGCACACGACAAAAATGAAAGGCAAAGAGGCACTAGCTAAGGTGCAGCCAGGGCTAGCTAGCCGGCCATGGAAAAGAGCCAATTCCACAAGCAGCACCACATCAGCGTTTGCCACTGGCCGACCATGCTAGCTGACGGTCGGGCTCACTATCTATGATCATACGTCAGATATGGCAGCTAGGACAATCATGGCACAAGAATAAATGCACACCATAATGACTCCACAGGCCTGCACTATGGACAACCAGTCAAAGAAGGATTCCTAAGACCACGTGGGAAACTTTTTTGCTGCAACATGGGCAATTTGTATAGTGCACGTGGGTTAGAGACCACATCATGTCAGCATCTGTCAGACACACGTCTGAGGCAGCTTCACTGTGACAATGGTGTCAGCTCGAGAAACACAATGTTTCGGGGCTTCACCACGGTAGGTGTTAAAGGCACAACCTGTACAGTGCCATGCATGCACCCACAAAGCAAGGGGCCGTGCCGACGCCAGTGCCTCAGACACGTCAGTAACATCTCAATCTAGCCCAAGCAGCACAACAAAACCAGCGCCACACATTAAGCAGTACTGAACACATCTCAGGCTAGAGTCACATAACGTTGTGGCATTTTTGGCGGGCAGCCACCATTGCTGTTCCACTATTAATACAAGACATGACACAGTGGGCTTATCATACCGGCTGTATCTCGAACAACTGACACAGGCAGTGCAGACCCAATCGGCAAGGAAGCAAGACTGTGTGTAGGACAGGCAAGCTAGCAAGCACACACACCCATACTCACACGATAACTTGGGCAGATACGAATGCCATGATGCCAGTGTTCCTGACTGCAGTGCGAGCCCGAGTGGCAGCAGAGCAGCAATCCAATAGGTCTGCTCTCTCTCTAACGATGCTGCCCCTTTGGGCCGTGGTGGGTAAGCACCTATCTGCAGAATTGCACGCTCTCTCTGGTGTAGGACTCGCAATGAGACAGCTGACATACACCTTTCACGAAAGCAAACTATGGTAGCTACTCAAAATAGTGCTGGGCCAGTTGATTCGGCCAGCGACTGAATGGAACAGAATCGCTAGGGCATGCAGGAAGCCAGTTGCATAATTTTTCAAGAGGGTAAGCCACTTAACTTGGCCGGCCAATCATAAGCAATAATTGAGGCAGAGGCCTAGTCTGCCGCATCCACCCGCTGTCTTAAATGGCACGGTATTCAGCAGCTATGATTGGCATTCTTTTCTGCACACACGGCTGCGATCAGTAGCATCCGGCCATGACAAAATGCTCTTGCCGTCCAACACCCACTGCAAAGCATTCTACCACCGGGCTAATTAAAGCTGCTAGCCTTCTGGCTACCAGCAAGTTGGCTGATGCAACCACCTCTAATCAGCCACAGGAAACACGACCTAGCTTAGGCCAAGACATTTGCATTGCATGCTGCAGCATGCAAAGGGAGTAGTAGAGCGACCACAACCAGAAGGACACAAAATTCAGGTAACCTGAACTGACTTGCTTTAAATTCCAGTGACCAATATCACCCGGGAAATATTCTAGTCTAGTATATTTTGAACAGCTGCCTTAAAACCTGCTGGCAATCTTCTGAGTGCACAATCAATCAGCTGCTGCATAGTACCCACCCGTCGGCGCCCATTGGCCGTGTTGTTACGTTACCTATCCCTAGGGCCTTGACGAGTACACGACCTGTTTCCAGGTTCTTCACAAATAGCGTCAGATTTTTTAACACTAGCTTGTTCAGGCACTTGTTTAAGCGAGATCGGATAAATTACCAGTATCGTGTCAACAAATTGCCTAACTGTAATCACTTCACCAAAAACGAAAAATTTCAGGCATCTAGCAGCATGCCTTATAATTGCATAAGGAAATAAGAAAAATGACAAGGCTACAGAAAAAAGTGGGCGAACAAAAGAGTTAGCAGCTTCACAGCACTGTAGCATGGACCTCATCTGAAAGCAACGGCTGCAGTGCACTGCCACACATGTAAAGCAAGAGCAAACATCCACCTTCCTACATCAATAGTCATTACCAGGTGACAGTGAGTAGAAGTGAAGAGCAGACTAAGGCAGCCCCGAGCGGCAGCTAAAGCCTAGAGCCTCTGACAGCCTTGAGTGGCCTAGATTAACATGTATGTCACTCATGTCAAAACTTCAATGATCGAACACATTCGGAAAATACCTCGAGTGAATGAGCACAATGATGGGTTGAATGCGAGAATCAGAATGGAACAACATTACCACAAGCATCTCTGGCGGGCTTTGGAGTGTGTGCCCATAGGACTAGTCAGCATAGCCACGCTGTCAACTCATTCCTAATTACAAATGCCAATGGTAGCTTCAGTCCATTTTCGATTAACAGTGAAGTAACTAGAGAAGCAATATAATCCAAGCCCCGTGCAATAGAATAGCTGCCTAGAGTAATGTAATGCATCTCCGTCTGTAACTCCACAAAGCCACAAAGACTATGCGGGTGTTACGCAGGAGAGTTTTGTATAACGAACTCACAGCCCAAGCAGCTTTCGGTATGCATTCGGTAGCCAACAGACTTCTCTCCCGAAACAAAGAGAAAGTGGGAAGCATAGCAAAGTCAGGAGAGCAGTTGAGGTAGTGAGTAGCATGGAAGTAGCAGCTCAGGACCGCTGAAAAGGATGAGCCATAGTCGGCAGCAGGAGAGTAGTTGACGTTGCGTAAGAATTGTGGAAGCGAGTCCCACAGTCAACGACTTGGTGAGCTCAAGCTTATGTCGCCAACGGTCTTAAAGCAGAGGAATAGAACAGCGAATTTATTGTCCATACAGGACCGGAGGACACGAGGAGGCTGAAACTAGTGCAGCAGCTCAGCCAGGTACGGAGGAGCCAAGCCGTCACGGGCTTTGTGGGTCAGCATAAGAACTTTGCTCTGTATCCGTTGATCAACCGGCAGCCATCCAAGCTCTTTTAGCAAAGGAGATACGTGGTCAAACCTCTGGGACTTAAAGACTAGCCTCGCAGCCATATTCATAGCCAGCTGCAGTTGCCTAGTTGCTTTCTTTGGTAGCCCAGCAAAAAGGGAATTACAATAATCAAGTCGAGACAGAACTAAGGAGCTAGTTAAATGTTTTGCAAGCCACTGTGGAAGACAGCTCCTAATCCTAGATAGGAGTCCCACGGTTTAAGGTCTTCAGTTGCTCTGTACGTTAAAATAAGCTAAAGAATGCAAATTGCTGAAAATCACTTCGGCAAGCAGCAGTTACAGCAAACGGTACTCCCTAACAATCAAAGCCCGAGTGCTCAATGATCTCCAGAGGATAGTCGGGCAACTACTCAGGATCTGGTCGACACGGTCATCACTCCGACATACCTTGTGCCACTTAGGGGTGAGAAGTGCCATATGACAGAGAAGTAAGTCTGGCACCGAAGTGTGAAACCACACAAGAGGCCAGCATCTGCACGTGTTGGAATAATAGGGGTGCACAAGTCAAGCAAGAGAATCGAGAGGAACACTGGAATACCACCGCAACCCAGCGTTACCACGTATACCCACAACAGCAAACAACTTGCACATCTATGAATATAGCTAGGCTGCTACTGACTTGGCTCTTAACTCACAGTGGAGTTACTCCCACACCTCATCTAAGAGTGAAACGCATGTAATATATGTTCGACGGTTCACCACTCAACCATATCCTACCTTTGGATGACTACGGGACAGTATGGCTACGATGAGAGCTTGATCTCTAACACGGGATCATGGCTATACATACTTCTTGCTCTAGTGATAGGGCTAAATATTTTTTAAAAGGTTAGCTGAGTCAACAGCTTCATTTATATAGCTGCAGAATAGCCGTAACGGCTATCACTACAGCTTATGGTGGAGAGTAAAGAAACGTCCACTGCAGGACTCAAACCCACAAATCAGGATGTAAAGAGTGAGTGTAAAATTGAGTGTAAAATTGAGCACCTTACTCCTGGGCTAACATGCACGAGTAACCCTCTATTGAGACCAAGGCTTGAAACGCAGAGTGACCTAATAAGAGGAGTGGGGGTGCACTTAAAAAGTCACTGGGGCAGATCGCTGTTACCATTTCGTGCAAAACTCACTAGTATGGTCACTAAAACTGCCAAAAGGGATAATAGGCAGTGGTGCAGGAAGGCAATGCAAGAAACACTGAGGGCAGAGAAAAACCTTGACAGTCCCAGGAACACATAGACTACCACTATGCTTTGGCAAGCTTCATACTCTGGCAAGCTTTTCTTGAGCAGCGAGTGCCAGCAAACTGCTGTGCCCAGTTAATCAAATAAGACAGAATATGCGATACAGCTGCCACCCAGTGAGGCTCGGTGGCTGGCTAAGAGCTAACAACCGATGTGAAGGCCGATCAACCATGATTCGGTAAAAAATCCAAGGTTAGTCCTTCACAGGAAGCTGGAGCTGCAGCAGACATGTTCTGTGGTTTGTTGAGCAGGTGGTACGGTATAAGTCTGAACATCACTAGCAGCATTAGCAGACTACCACAAATACAGTACTACTAACGAGGTCAACAAGGTTGAACACAATAAAGGCTAAGTGCCCAGCCTAGACGATCAGTAAAAAACAAGTGCCCCAAGAAATATTCAGATCCATATGTGCCGAAGAGCAGGCCTATGAAGATCACTATCTATAAAAAGATACTTGGCAAAAACACTCTAGACGGTGGCATAACACAAGCATTGGCAAAAGTAGATACCTTGCACTTTCGGGATCGTCTCCACCACCATAAGGTTGCTGTTGATAGCCCATCTGTACTGTTCCTGATGCCTGCGCACCATACACGCTGGTCTGAGCCTGGAAGCTGGGCTGACCTCCGCTAATTCGTCCTGCAACCGGAAATCAACAACACAGATATCACTGGATCAGAAAACAGCAAGAGGCACTAGTTTTTCAAACGCAAAAGCACCTCCATTCTAGTGTCATCAAAAACAGGTACACACTTCATGCTTAAGTGAGACATTTGATATGGCACTACCGATTTTCAGTTCTTCATCCCACCATGCCTACCGAGCAGATCTTTTAGCATGGACCATCACTTATATGTCGCCAACATCAAGCTAGTTTAAACACTTGCAGTGGATGGTGGGGCTGCAAAACATACTCATGTCTTTCAGGTATTACATTCTGAAAATTAGTCATCTCACAGTAAATGATGAAATACATGAACTGCTCCTTCTAAGCAACTTTTAAGGTATATCAAAAATCAGGGACTTGAAAAAGTCTATTACTCCAAATGCAATCTAGGTCTGTCTGAGAGCACTTCGGTGGTACTGAAAATTACCAGTAGAGACTGCATGGGTGTGAATATGAGTTATTCATAAGAATGCTTCGATGGCCATTCATTACGTTCTCTCCCTATATAATAAGAGGTTCCTTAAATGCAATGGCTAGCAAAGAATCTTACGAGGTCCACGACGAGACTGTTTAGGCAGATTACAATAAACTTGTTTTAGGTACGGTGGCACACTATACATGCTATAAAGCCCCAGCAGATAGTATCAAATACCCAGGCTGGTAATTAAATCCAAGAAATCCCACCACCCCTGGTGGACCTGCAATGGCACCCGGTCAAACAGTAGATCTACTCAAATATTCTAACTCTGAATGACAAGGTCGCCAACGCTTTGGCGGTTCGATACCAATCTGAACTGGTGGGCTGTGATGGTCCGATGGCCCACTAGGTAAGACGGTTGCTCTTCACGACCGAGGTCCCAAGGCTGTGAGTTCGAATCCTTCGGTGGGCGATCCTTTATTGCCGCCGCTGCAAGCGGTGGTGATAGCCTTTGAAGGTCTTCTGCCTCTACACAAAAAAGGCTGTTAAATCAGCTAGTATTTTTTAATCTTGACAGCAGTATCAGCATTCTTGAATATGCCGGCCCACTCACTACAATTTTCGTTTTACCTGCTTTTCCTTTGCACGTCCCAGAACGAGTAAGTCACCCAAAGTATTCTTATGAGCCCACACTAGCTTGTGTGCTGTGACTGCTTTGGCAACAGCACTCTTTCCTCTCTACGTCCATCATCCTTTCCATACTTCCTTCGCTTGCCCTTTTTCTCTACCTTCCAAGCTCTTCATCCTTCTCTCTGACCCCACCGCCATGTCCCCTGTAGCGGGCCTTAATCGCTACCTCCTCCCTAGCAGCATCGGCCCTCCATTTCTGACTCTTTCCTGTTGGCCTGCCCATCTCTGTCTGCTTTTGCACTTGTCAGTTTGTGTCTCGCCCCCTCGAACAAACAATGCATAAGCAAACGTGATTGTGTGGGTGAGCATTCGTTGCCCACTCACGGTATGCGTGCACTCATTCGCGAACGTGCGCGCACGCACGCATGCACACACACACACACACACACACACACACACACACACACACACACACACACACACACACACACACACACACACACACACACGTGAAGAAACTCGGTGTTACAACCACGACCACGCTAATCTGCAAGTAAGACTAGGTAACATATTTTCATTAATTTTGTGTTCCTGGGTACAGTTTTTTAAATCTCTAATGCCTAAAATAAATAGATAATTGCCATTATTCCACAAAAACGTTGCTTCGGTAACCAGGGCGATGAAATTTCTGGTTAAGTCAAATATTCATGCCGAGATCTGTGTTTAGGCCATTAAAGCAAAGCTTTTTTGCTCATGGCCGTTGTTAGCAATAAAAGTAATTAATAATAGCAATAGTATATATATAAGATATCTGTATAGAAATCGCTTTCTAAGCACTTTACACATTTTCAAAGGAAGCATGTCAATTGGTTAGTGATAACATGCACAGTTTCAGCATGCATTGTCACACAAAGCAAAATTCATACTAAACCAGCAAATGCTGAAAGGAAAAGGTGGGTTTTCATCTACTTTTTAAATATCGTCCAGTCTGGGCATAACATTATTCGGGAGTAAATTCCACCTTAAGGAGCATACTAACTAATTAATGGCATGTTCTCCAAAGGGTTTAACATTGCTTAGAGGCATACCTAAAGGACTTGAGTCAGAAGAGCAGGAATTTTGATGCTTAGACTAATCGAGAAGTAGTTTGGAGAGGTGGGTTGGACCGATAGAATGAAGGAACCTAAAAGTGAGTGAAAAAACCTTGTCAATGTGCTATTCGATGGAAAGCCAGTGCAAGTCGGTATGAAGAGGTGTACCAACTTAGAATGAGTATCCTTCCATTAGCACGCCCGAATATTTCTACATGCTCATTGCTGAAATAAGGCAGACACGACCGTGAAGTTCATGTGATCATCTATTATAGAAAAAAGTCGCTTTAAAGCAGGTCGCCCAGATTAAACGCTGATGCTACAAGAGATTTACTGACCGAGCCCATTTTGAGGGTAAGGTTTTCCAATTTCTGAGAAACACTGGGTTTGCCCATTACTAGTATGCTGGTTTTATTTCCCTTCGTTTTCGAGTTATCATGGTGCAAAAGTGAGCAGTACACTCTACAAAAGAGTTGAGTTAGACGTTCAGGAAGTCATGGAGGGATCAAATTACAGGTACAGCTGTGGGTCACCGGCACACAAATCAAGTCCTAGATTGTACTTATATCGGTTCGAGTGAGGATATAAATGGCACCAAGGTGGACCTTGCACAGATCCCTGTAGGGGTACACCTACTTTGAATGCTCCTCGGAAGAATTTTGCCCATTCATATAAATGCTGTGAAGACCCCTCGAGATAGGACTTGAACCATCATTGTAGTGCAGTGTCAGTGATACCCAGGCGAGTTGACAGGTGCTCAAGAAGGTATTGGTGTTCAATAATATCAACAGCTACCAAGAGATAGAGCAAAAGAAAAGCAGAGATTCTGCCAAAGTAAGAATTTCCTGAGGAGGTCGTTATACACTCCCGACAGTGCTGACTCTGTAGAGTGATGAGCTCTAAAAACTGATTGTCTTGAGAAGGTTGAAACGTCAAGACAAAAAGTTAGGGCTGATGATTACTTTGATACACCAATAAGGAGGCAAGGATTGTCTGCTCGATGGAAGGTATGCCACGAGTGACATCTTGGTGGCACAAAATGAAAATGGCAATACTTGACTAGGGAAGCAACGAAACATAGGACTACGGCACATGCAAAGCAAAGGGGTTAGGAATAACAAAAAACAGATAAGGGAAGCCAGCAACCTTGATAACAAAGAAAATAAGTTTAGCCTGAACTAGAAGAAGATTGACACGGTGGCAAGAGTAAGAGAGATCTGTAGCATATTTATTCTTTGTGACTAAATAAACTGCATGCTGCTATTGCAAGCTATTAAATTAGCATTGCCTTTTGTGCCACTCAGCTAATGTACAATTGTTTCAGTGCACTGTTATGTTTTAGTCCCTTTGGCTGCACTGAGTACATTCTGTGTGTAATTAAATATTTCACACGATAAAATGGTTGCATTACTAGCAATATTTGATATTTTTTTTTATAGAGAAATCTGAGAAAAACCACATGCAAAAATGTAAGCCTCGAGAGCATTGGAGACTCACCACTGCTAGTGACATCAGGTGGCACAGTCTGCATATTGAGTGCATCCAAGGCCGACCCCATGGCTTGTGCAAAGGCATCAGCCTCCTCTTTACTAGTGAAATTAAGGCCATACACTTGGCCTTTATCACGCCACTGATGAAATGTAGGTGTAGCCTGATTGTACTTCAGCCCCTTAGGAATGATGCAATTAATGACAACCTAGAAAAAATAACAACGATAATAGTTCAAAACTGACACTATCTAAATGCATTATACACGTGAGATCCACGAATCTTGACAGAATCATCAAAGGCAGAGTCAGTCATGGCTTTGGCATATACAGTCGGTTTGGCTATCGGTCATATAAAAAACAACGATTTCATGCATTTTAGCTCAGTAGGAAAAATATTGAGCATAGTAGGGTTAGGGTGGACGGAATGACCAATGTAAGCATATGCCGACTAGTCAGCCGGACTAGGCTCTTTCTAGTTGACTTTTGTAGTGGGTAGTGAGATCATTTGCACAAGGCAAGCACAATCATTGCCTACAAGATTGCACAGTGGAAGACGTTCGACGTCTAAATAGCATGCATACGAGCAAGTATGTGGTAACATGCACGTGTACACACAAAGACAGCAATCTTATCTATGTAAGACTATCTACAGTTGATGAGCGGTTTCCTTTGCACTATGCCACCCCCTTTAAACTGCAGAATATGTGTGGTTACGGTAGGTAGGCTGAATACACAACGGTTGGATATGGGTTTTTGATAGACAATAGCGACAGTTTGTAGCAATTGCAGCAACAAGGATTGAAAAGATCACCAGGATGACTTTACATGGGGTACAGCAACTCGATGCAAAGAAAGATAAATAAAGTAATTTACGACATATGCTGTAATTGCTGATGATTATAAGAACAATACTTAATATTCAGACATTACTTAACAGAAGAATTTATGCACATACTAGCAAGGATGTAAACAAATTCAATTTCCAATATTTTTCATGTAATTAGACAAGAGTAACCAGTTTTAAAATACGTACTTTGCAGCCGTAATCTCCAATAGTACAACTAACAAATTTAAGAACTGCAAAGCAGCTCTGCCATGAGCTGACCATTAATGAAAATTGAGATCACTATGGAGGATTCTTAGCGAGAGCAAGACAGGTTTCTCCTAAGCAACCACTTACAGAAATTAAGCTAAGCTAAATGGCACAGCACTTGCAAGGCAGCTCAGAATAATCTACCGTTAGTGCTCTTTCAGCTAGATAGCATGAAGAACAAAGAGATCGCTAACCAATAGCCGTGAATAAGTGCTATACCTTGCAGTTTAGAAGATGGGGCTACCCCTCCCGCTCGATTCATATAAGCAACATATACCGTGTATCTTGGGTTTCAGGAAGTAAAGAAAACCATGCATGCTACATACCAAGAGCAACATAACCTGCTTCTCCCTCAAGATGAACATCTGTTGCAACTAATGCATAGGCAGCATTGGGGGCTGAGACTCAGTTCTGAGAGGCTGAAACTGCTGTCTGTCTTGCCAAGCGGTTCATGACTGGTCGAAATCGGCAACCAGTTGCAATATTGTTGAATGCCTCTACAATAGCTCACACTTGCTACATGTAGCTAATAAAATGTATTATGAACTGCACCCAAAAAATATGGCAGGTCATTTGTAAAAAAAAAGCACACTTAAATTTCTAGGTGATATCCTCTCTTCTATAAAACCTGCTGCTCACCGGTTTTGATTTGTTATGATAATAGAGTTATGCCCAAAATTGACCCAAAAAACCCAACTTCTTTTAAAATGGTGGTTTTGGCCACAACAGTGTATCAATAAACAATCCATTCACTTGCTCATGCCTGTGTTGGAAACGAGCTGAAATTGTAAAGTGAACTCGCATATATAATAAGCATAAGCAATAAGCATTAGCAATTTTTATTTCGGTGAGTAAAATATAACCACGATGTCAAATATTGTCAAATTGCAAAGCTTGGTGAAGGATATAATTATGGCACCGAACAAATAGGATACTAGTATGGTCAAATCGCTCCTGGTCCATTAAAACTGATTAGTATGGTTTCGTACAGCGTGAGGAAGGTAGCTAAGACCGGGAGCCCTGAAAACGCTCCACGGTCTGACGGCCCACCACAGCACACACAAGGTGGGAAAAAACCACACTGAAATTTAAGGCATGAATGGAAGGCTTTGCTTTGGTAAAAGCTAATGCTCAAAGTCTCCAAGCATCATCTGAGAAGCATTCTAGTGGTAATACCGTCATTGGGTGATTCGACGAGGCTGGTAGTCATTTAACAGAAAACCACTTCTGCACTAGAAGAATATCCTAAGCGCTTTACAGCCAAAAGCTCAGATCCACTGGACCGGTGAAGATTGGGGTATTAATTATATAATTTGTGATGCAACCTAAAAGAACCACATCTCCATCCAGGCCCTTTAGAACTTACTGCAAGAGAAGTAGTAATCAAGGGTTAGTGATATTGAAGTATCATGCTGCTACAAGCATGAAAAACACAAAAATCATGCTTAGGCCTGGTAGCTATAAAGCACACAGGTAGAGTTGTATGGAGCAAATAAACCAAATTCATGCTCTTTTTGAACTGCAGAAGGAGACTTTGCATGCTTTGGTGACCTAACAAAGCCTACTCATCAAAATGCTTGCAACGATTAAAAAATTATAAAATAAATACTAGCTGATTCAACAGCCTCCTCTGTATAGCAATAAAAGAGCCTTTACGCTACCCAATCGCTTGCAGCTGCAATAAAGAATTGCCCACTGCAGGATTCAAACTCACGAGCCTCGGGGCCGAGGTCATGAAAAGCAACCGCATTATCTAGTGTGCCATCACGGCTAACATTGGGGGGGGGGGTGTAACAGTATGGAGGCACTCCAGCAAAAATGACATCGTGGTCTTGCACTGATACAAGGCATACATTTGGACCTTCTTAAGAAAGGACTCCTAAGAGCGATGGCACTTTGTGGACCAGGTTATACTTTCCAACGTGACAACGATCCAAAACATACCATTGCAACAATTTATGTGAATTTGGTTACCCTCCCGGGACAGCTGTGGACTAGCCGAGTCAGTCACACAAAAGTAACCCAATGAGCATTTATTGGATGAAGTCGAGCGCAGGTTATGGCAGCTGGCCATCACGATCATGTCTGGCGATCATGTCTGCTGATACACTTTTTTCAACTTGCAACCCATCTGAAATACCATAGTACCACAAAGAACTATGTTAGGGAGTGTTAAAAAAGCTACATGCCAGGGCAAGACCGGCAGGATGGTACAAATAAGCAAGATGCAACGCCATATCATCAGCTAAATAAATTAAGTGAGAATTGCACTAACATGCACTTATGCCTTTTTCAACCAGTGCACAGACTTTTGATAACAGCAACGTTCGATGTTTAGACGAAATGCAGGTGAGAGGATGGTAACGACGGCATTACTCGATGACTTGTTAGCTTATAGATGGTCATGCAAAAGTTTGACCTATAAAGAGCAACTTGAAGCAACATTTCCATGGTCAAAATTTTGTACAACCAACATCTTCGCATGTTCTTAATGTTCATTGACGATCTCGACCATATTCATTGCAGTTCTAAGAAATGGCCATGTAAGTGTATCACTTTGAATCGAACCTTTTTCCAAGACAGCTCAGTCACCATGATTTATACAAGCTAACCAGAATAAGGATGCACAATCCATTTGTGAAGATTTCAGAGAATTATATGCACGATAAATTATCAAGTTAGAAAGATGATCACGATCTGCTAGAAATTCTCGAAAGTCGCTATTATGAACACTTGCTAATTAATCTCCAATATTAAGACCAGAAAAAAACACGACCAAACATTTCCGGTTGGTGAGGCAACTTGCACAATATCAGTGTACCCCCGTGGAGCTGAAAATTAGCACTGTGCAAGAACCTCACCAATGTAACACTAAACGGAATTCAATGCGCACACAACCAACATCCTATACGTAGCACAGGTGCTTCTAGGAGACCATCCAGGCGAAGGGTGCCCCCCCCCAAGCTGCCCACAGCTCAGCACCAGGTAACTGCAACGAGGATCGACACTTACCTCTTGTTCCGGTCCTTTACGCCCCACTATTCTGTAGGATGCAGTTGCCTGGTTAAGGAAGATTTGTACTTTTGAGATAGCTTGCCCTTGGCCACTAGGACCCCATTTCTTGAGTTGATCGTCATATACCATCACGGAGGCACGTGATGTAACTAGCGCAACTTCACTGTAAAAAAGGTCAAAGCACTAAAGTCGTGAGCGCACCTACTGATTTTTCAAGTACACCAAGTGGCTCCAAGTGAGCATAGTATTGAAGAAAAAACGCCGGCTCTCTCCTTACATGCTGTGAGCACGTGTATCGTCACGTTAAACAGACAATTTCAAGTATGCTATAATGTGTATACATAGCTATCTATACAGTAACAAGATAATAATCATAATAAAGCAGCACTTGCATATCACTCGAAGATAACTAAATCCACGAAGGTACTTTACACAAGCTGCAAAGTAAGCATGCTAAATGGTTAGTGATAACAAGCAAATTGTCTGCACTCATTACGACAAAAAGAAAAACTCAGGCGCTATGCAAAAGCTGTAAGGAATGGGTGAGTTTTCAGCTTCTTCTTAAATGTCGTCAATCCAGAGCATGCCAAGCCGCAAGGCAGGGGTTAGCTCTAGTCTTTGAGAGTTTACAAACTAAAAACACGGTCTTCAAAGGATCTGGGTCGACTAGAGACACACAGCCGTTAAGGCTCTTCCATCGATGTATATATGAGGCAGTTGAATCAGCCAATCATCATCCTTGCCATTATAACGATTGTAGAGACTGATCAGCCTCCATTGAAATAAAATGTATGTATCATACTCGTTCATCCGGTTGCACATGCCACGCCCGCCGAGCTTGTTTAATGCCATACGGGACTTTTTGAGCAGCTAGACAAGATTAGCAGTCCCTGTTTAGACAGCAATTTAGGCTGTTCAAGATGCAGTTCTTCTTTAAGATTCCCGTTGAGAAATGCCATCGAAGTTGAACTTAACTAGTGTAAAGGTCTCTGCAAAGTCAATACAATCTGACTGACACGTCTATATTACGCTTCATTATGAAAACAAATTTGCACCCAATGGCTAACCTACCTATGAGAAGCCAGGTTAATGGGTTACCACATACATTATGTCATACCGACACGAGTTCCTTATCAATAAATCAAAGTCACCCACAGATGTACTTCAGGACTGCCAAGAGCATTCTGCAGGATATCGAGCTCATCGAGGTCATCACTGCCATCAACTAGTGCTTCTGCAACTGTCCGATACTAATCATCCATCGCGATGTCCAGTAGGCTGTCATGTTTTAATTGATCTTCGTGATGTGTGAGTGAGTAGCCGTCGGAGCTCGCTCGATGCCGTGGCTGTCAGCTGCTCTCATAGCTCAGGCTCTATGGAAGCCGGCTGTTCATAGACCAGAACCTGGCGCTGTTTTGCCAGACTGCCTTACAACAGTTGCTCGGTACTCTTTGAAGAGGGATGCTGAGTTGCTCTTTTTCGTGATCTGTATGACGTGTTGTTCGCCTCCACAATCACTCCAAAGAAAGCAAGGCACCCGTGATCGATCGGGAAGTCCAGCCCAGAAGCCACTGCACTCTTTTTTAGTGTCTGCAGGCTATCATCAAGCAATGTGGAAGTACCCCTGATGCCACAGCCGAAAAGTATCTTTAGCAGATCAAAGTCATCAGTGGTAACCTTTCTTCAAGCACTGGCTCAGCAAGAACAGGTTGTTAGCAAGCTTCGGAACATACAACGCATCACAAAGCTCAGCTAGATGCTCAGTCCTATCGATTTGCAGCTCGACCTTATGTTAGCCTCTGCATGTTTCGGCGAGCTTTAGCCAATATTGCTGTCCTTGGCTTTTGTCGGTTTTCTTAGCAGCAACAAGAACCATCCCATTAAAACCCTCATTGAGGGTGCTATTTCTGTTTCCAGAGCTGCTCATGCAAAAGCCGGCTCTGCACTATGTCGATCGCGCGATCTTTCTTGCTTACAGCGCCCTAATCAAAGTGACAAGTTTGCAAAGACCCTGGCATCTATTTAGCAAGCCAATAACCGAATGTTATTCATGATCATTTTCTCCACCACAGCCAACTAAAGCGAAAGCACCTTCACTTGATTGATAAAGTCCATCACATCACAGCTTTTGATGATGCAAAGCTGTACCTACTGTCAATGTAGGAACAGCTTATTCACTCGGCTTTCGACGCACATGTCGATTTTAACTTTTTCCAGCGTTAATAGTGTTGGCCATTGGCCGAAATGATTAGAACTGTATCCGATAGTGACAGTACCACAAACATCAAAGTTTTTGACGAGAGTCAGTCGAACAGCTGTTTCGCTTTGCTGATTGCCGAGCTAGTTTGGTCCGGTGGTTAAGGTGCTCGCCTCGACCAAGGTCTGGCTGAGGTCGTGGGCTCGAGCCTCGAGGCACATGTGAAGCGCCAGGATAGTGATTACGTTCTCTTGGGGTGCTATACAAATGAATTATATCTCACCAATGCATGTGCGCCTACTCGCACCCATATAGGTATTGTCAGGCCAGCTCTTTTCATATCTCGATAGACTATGCTTGAGAGGTCGTTAGCAATAACGAAAA
The DNA here is from genome assembly GCA_009760855.2 of Cristatella mucedo. NCBI lineage: Eukaryota > Metazoa > Bryozoa > Phylactolaemata > Cristatellidae > Cristatella > Cristatella mucedo. The sequence continues at coordinate 4,144,067 of WPIO01000028.1, forward strand.
TCTTGCCTTTGCACTTAAGTATGAGGGTACCTCAAGGCTCTGTGCTCGGTCTGGTTCTTTTTACATGTTATACTCCACTTCTTGCCGATGTGATCGCCAAGCACAATATAGGCTTTCATTTCTAAGCAGATGACACTCAGTTGTACCTTTGCTTTGATCCCTACCAGCCATCCAGTATGTCAAATTCTCTACAAACCCTTGCTGCATGTATTGATGACATCCACACATGGATGACAGCAACACATTTTCTTAAATTGAATGACGACAAAGCCAACTTACTAGTTATGGGCAAACCAAGTAAGATTCACAAATTGAAAAAATTAAAGCTCAAAATCGACTCAATCGACATATCTCCTGTTGAACCTGCACGTAATTTCGGTGTCCTGTTCCAAAGTGACCTTTCATTAGACGACAACATCAGTTTAACAGTAGACTGCCAACTTTCAGCTACATAAAATAGCTAAAATTCAGGATTGTTTAAACAGGGATACTACATCCAAATTGATCCATGCATTTGCGACATCCTGCATCGACTTCTGTAACTCAATACATGCTAGTTTACCAGCATGTGCAATCAGGCACTTACAGTTGGCGCAAAATTCTGCAGCTAGGATTGTCTGTCGCGAGCTTCGAAGTTGCGATATTCCACCACTTCTCACCGACTTGCACTGGCTCCCAAACTCAAGCAGTGTATCGACTTCAAGGTCGTGTCCCTTACTTTGAGGTCCTTCATTCTCTGGCTCTAGCCTACCTATCAGAACTACTCCCCCACCAGGCGAAGAATCATACAACCCACTGTTCTGACTCGAATTGTTTAGCCACACCTCGTACGAACTTCAAAACCGTTGGAGGCCGTGCCTTTAGTTCGTATGCTCCCAAAACCTGAAACTCACAACCGACACATGCCACAATGTCCCACTGACACGACGACATTTGAAAAAAGCGTGAAATGCATCTGTTTATTACGGTAATTGGTGGGTCTTAGTGATTTGTTCTTCATATGCACGTACTTGCTTACACTGTGCCTGCTGCTAGCGGATGTTACCATCAATCATTTGCTAATACTTTCTATACATCATCTGTAAAGTGCCAAGACAGAGATTTAATTCTCTACGTGCACCACCCAAAATGTTTTATTATTATAATTATTATAGTTGGAAATCCTCGCAATTGAACTTTTCCAATACATTCCGGTGTATGCTGGACCAATACCTTGTGAGCTGGAGTGCATTGCATAAGTTATCCATGGGTCAATGTAGTGAATAGTCATGCTGTTTGTTATACAAGAACCGCCAAGCGACCAAAGAGGGAAATAACAACATCAATCACCTATAATCTATCAATAACTCAACGAAGCAAGATAAATGTGGTTTTGATGCAAATATATATAGTTCACACCATCAAATAGCGATCGGTTAGCACAAAAAAATAACTGAAACATAATGGCAAATTGCATATTTTTTGCGTATCCTATGCTACACTGTAGCTGTGAGTAGTTGGTCAATCAACCAAAGCTTAGAGGCATATGCAGCTCATATTTAGCACCAACTGTAGAGTAACTTATTGTAAAGACCTGCAGTGAGTTACAAAAGTCGAGAGTGAATGTCACAAATGCATGGACCAGCTTGGCTGTGGTCTGGAGCAGGCCCAAATTTTTGCAGTGTTATGTAGCTGAAAGTAGGCAGACTTGACCAGGATTGCAAACTCCCATCGCATGCTCATGCCACAGCCGATTTGCTGGCCAAGCCCATTTGAAAGTTGGATTTTTCCAATTTCTGAGTTAACACTAGACTTTCCCATAACTAGTAAGCTTTATCACCCTAAACCCTAAAGCATTCAAGTATGCTTACAACAACAAGTAAGCAAATAATTTAGGGTTTCCAACCTCAACCAGAACAATATCTTGCTTACCAAGTGGTGTGATCACATAAAATGCATGACACTACTAGATCCTAGCCGACAGCAATCCGGTGGCATCAGAGCCAAGAATGTAGGCCACTTAATGCATTAGCTAATAGCACGTTGAAGGGCACGACTCAATAACAGATCACAAAGGCATCACCATGGCTACCCATTCGGGGCAATGTGTAGGGTCTGGACACACCAACTCAGACGCCCAGGATAAAATCTGCACGACAGTATTAAAAGTGTACTACAGTACTCTCGTGTAGCACAGTAGCATTGGCAGCCTGTCAACTGCTTACCGTTTGCATACAATTTGGCAGCAAGAATTGTCAGTCATGAGCATCACACCGCTGCACCTTAAATTTCTCACAGAATTGACCAGGCTCCATCCACACTAAGCAGCATACCGACTTCAAGGCTCTGTAACCTGCTGGTAGGTTGCTTTAGACAGACCCGAATACATTTCCCAGTCTTTGCATGGTAATATCTGCTCTCCCTATTCGAGTCATTTAGCAGTACTCAAACCAACCTCAAATCCGTTGGAGATAGTGTCTTTAGTTTGCAGGCTGTACCTTCAGTCCCTATGCTTCCAAAGCCTGGAAATCATGCCTGACTAATTTAACGACATTCCCAGAAAATGAGATTAAAACAAATGCTAAAAAATCAACTGTTCCTTATATTGTTTGCTCCATCCGTATATTGTCCTTTGTGTGTTAACAAGTTCTGACGCTATGCATGTTATCACTAACTAATTTACATGCTTCCTTTTCAGCTTACGAGAAGCCTTATAAAGAGATTTAGTTGTCTTTTGGTGCTATTAAAACGTTTTATTATTCTTATTATTGCTGCTATGTCCGTTGATTACTGGGAGTTAACAGCAGGCTCAGCTGTATATAGTAAGTTGCTGTTTCCATACCATGTTGGTGGGCACTGAGCCACAACCGGAAGCAACCGGCTTACCGAGGAACAAGAGCAGTCATTATTGCACTGTCATGAGCTGATGCAGCAGCTTCAGTAAATCTTATTCTCAGTAACACCAAATGAGTCATCTGGGCATGGCTGCAAGAAACGTCTCTAAGGGCCAGGAAGCTCCATGAATCACCCCGAGTTACTATTTTTATTAGCCAGATAAGGAAAGCACAGGCAGATGCTAAGCTGGCTTAGCATCTGCCATCTGACTATCAACAGACTGGCCAATAGGCTGGTGGAGGAGCATATGGCACACTTAAAAACACAGTGCAGGGTGGTCGGGGTCGGCCACGCCATACAGATTCAGGATGGAAATTCAGTCATTTCAAGCCATGACATACTGCTTCAGAAAGACGGCATCAAATGATGGCATCACAAGCAGTTTGATCAAAGCTGTGAGCACAGACCTTTGGATACACTGGAACTTACTACTGTTGAAGCTTTTAAGAGATGCCATGAATGCTCCAGCTAACGACCAGTATGCCACTCTGCTTTCTCTACTTGAGCTAATCTCTCCAAAGTGAGAAGAAAGCTGGTGACCAATAAATTCGTGCCTAAAGCTACTCAAGATTACCACATGCCACAGCAAACTCCTAGTTGCAGCACTCACTTACTCTTAAGTTCTTTACGCAGCTACTGCTTAAGCTAAGATTTGGCCCAGCGGCTAAGGTGTCCGCCCCGACAAAGGTCGTGGGCTCGAGCCCCGTGGCATTAGTGCAGCACCTGAATAGAGATTAAGTATTCTTAAGGCACTATACAAATGAATTAAATTTATTTTTCACATTTAAGCTAAATACATGAATACGTTAAACGAAAGTACATACATACATACACATGTCTGTATAATTTAGACATCCCATTTACACACTTGCAGCACATATCAACTATAACGTTAAGCGAAAAAAAAGACTAAACTATTTGACTAAAACACTGCTTTTCCGTTTGTATTTTAGTATCGAGATACATTGCTTAACATAGCATAGAACAACGTTCTAGCAAGTCACAAACAGGCTGCAACATACAAGCAATTGCTTAACTATTGAGGTTAGTAGCCAGATGAGTCCAAGCAAGACAAGTCAATCGAGATAAGGCAGATTATTTCTGACTGAAGACTACATCATGCAATGCCAAATACTGCACAAACATACATTTGGTATATAAAAAATAAACAGTAGCATTGAAAGACAAATCTAGCATAGATCCGTAATTATATTGATGGGGGCCTAATGGTAGAAGAGCTAAGAATGACATCATCAAGCCTTGGCTAGCTACCTGCTCAGCCATTATGCCAGTGGTCTAATGGTCGGAGTCTGGGTTTTGCACCTACTGCAAGCGATTTGATGTATAGGCCGGAAGACCTGTGAGTAGTGAGGTACACAAGTGGAGGTGGAATGCCACACATGCACGGACCAACTTGCATGGGGTATACCTGTCTAAGCAGGCCCAGGTTATTGCAATGCTAACTAGCTGACAGTAGGCAGACTTGTCTATGGAGCTGATAAGGTCGTCTGGCGAGGTCACTTTGGAACAGGACATCTCGATTTCGTGCAGATGCTACAGGGGATATTCAGGCCGAGCCCATTTTGAGATATTTGGCTACGTTTTCTGCCATCTTTCTGTCGTTGTTTAAAAAATTAACACATTCGTGGCTTTATTTTCTGCATTCTCGGTTAAAGAAATTCACATATTCGTGCCTCCATAAAGCAGCCTCCGACTATAGCAAGCATTGAGTAGCAGCCTGTGGCCGACAATAAGAAATGTTCCAAGGTATCTGTACACATGCAGACACAAGTGGTTAACCATTATAAAGTTCAGTATAAAGAACTCACCAAAAGACCTTATACCGTCGTCTTTGGTAATGACTGGTTAACAAACTTGGCCCAGACATAACTCAATTTTATAATAGTTCTCTGGATAGAGGGGCTGTTGTAAAGTTTTCAAACTGGACAGATACAGTCAGCCCTCCCCCACTTAAGACGGTTCGACTTACGAAAATTGGGAGATACACGAACTCGGCCATGGTCGCACGAAACAAAATCAAAAATCAAAATGGCATCCAAGAAAACTTTTGAAATCAACTAGGTCAATAGATTTGACAACACTGAAAACAGTAGGTAAGAACGATGGCTGGCAGCTTAGAACGTATCAAAAAGGAACATATCATACACCATGCTTGACTAACAAAAATTCGACAGGTTTTCCGGTCTCTATCTATTTCGTAAATCGGGGGGGGGGGGGCTGACTGTACGTGGAAGGAATGGATTGGATTCTGAAGATCTAGCAAACAATCGCCCAGTCCCCCTTCTACCCTTTTTGCCAAGATTCTTGAAAATATTGTCACCAAGCAACTTGTGGAACATAATGACATGCCCGACGTGCCAGAGAAATTTCAGCCAAGATTCAAGCCACACCAATCCTCTGAGCCTACTCTCCTTCTTGTGAACAATGATATGCTGAGCAGCATCAGCGATGGTAACGTCACAGCCAAAGGTCCTATTCGATCAACGAGCTGCATTTGATACTATAGCTCATGATATCACACTTGACCGATTGCAAACAAAGATCGACAAAGCGGATGAGGCTCTGGTGTGGTTCAAATAAAACATGTTTGATCATGTTTGGGCTATTGTGTGGTGGTCAGGTCTCATCTAGAAGACCAGTCAGCTTTGGAGTTTGACAAGAGTGTGTTCTCGGTCCTTAGCTGTTCTTCATTTACACAGGGTCTCTCAAAAAAGTGATTCGGACCCATGAGATCGGCTAGCACTTCTTTACGAAGAAGATACCAAGCCATACTTGTTATTTACATAATCTGAATCAGCTTCAGCAGCTGATGAACAGAATGCCTGCCTTTTAGACATTTGATCCTAGTTATCGACACATTTTCTTAAGCTAAACGAGGTTAAAACTGAAATGCTGCCCAAAGGAAAGCTGCAATTTCGGCTCTGTAGTGTCATCGTCATCATGCGCTCAGAATAAAGGTGTCCTATTTGATAACTGCTTAGAGTTTGAGAGCTTCAGAAGAACAAAATTGTTCAGAAGATAGCCACTATAGCTAGCCATCACAATCAATCCCTTTCAAGAAATGTCTAGAGCAAAGAGTGCCTACCACGATAGCTTGCTAAAAATGTTACTAGCTCTCGGGTTCAGCCTGTGCCGAACTACTGAAATACTGTTTCGACCAGGTTACCAAAAAAGCCACCAAGACTCAGCAGGTGGTGATGAATATGGCAGTTAGGTTAGTCACCAAATTCCAGAGGTTTAGCCAAACGTCTCCTTTGCTGAAGGAGCTACCATGGCTCCAGGTTGATCAACGAATACAGAGTAAACTTGTTACACTAACACACAGCGCCTGCGATGGCTTGGCTCCTTCATAACTAGTGGAACAGCTGCATCAGTTTCGGCCTCTTCAAGCCATCAGTCATCTATGAACAATACATTAGCTGTTCCATTCCTCTGCTTTAAGACCGGTGGCGACAGAAGCTTTTGCTCTGCTGCTCCTAGGCTGTGGAGCTCCCTTCCATAATTCTTAGGCAATGACTGTGATGGCAATGATCTTCTCTCCTGTGGTACATCCTTTCCGGCTGTCCTGAGCTGCTACTTCCACGTCTCATCGATAGCCGTCCTGACTCAGCTATGCATCCCACTTTTTGTTGTTGCAAGAGGTGAAGTGTATTGGCTACCGTATGTGCACCGAAGGCAGCTTAGGCTTGAGTCTGCTATAAAAACTTAACAGTAACACCTATTCCGTTCCTGTGGCAGTAGGAGATACAGACAGAGATACACTACATCAAATTCCTGAGAAAGTAACACGTACAATGACGACCTCTGGACCCGCAGGCCTGGACTTAAATTTTCTGGCAATAGGACTAGCCCAATTGATACCAGCAAACACACCATAGCGGTCCACAATGCAAATGTGGCAATCGAGGGGCAAGGCCTCCCCGTGAACAATGAAATAATACTACCGAGTGAATATTTAAAATTCATTTACCGATAGTTCACATTATAAGTTTCATACCGGAATCTAGACAAAAGTTAGGATCCACATTTCCCACGTGTGAGCTAAGTACATTCAAAGGCCATGTTAGTCAGCAACTGTTGGTAATGTCATTACATAATGATAAGTAAGCCATGAAATCATCGAATATATGCAATGAATGTGAGTGCTAACACATAAAAAATACAACTGCAAGTCAAAAGAAACACACGGAAGTTGATAGTTAAGAGGGCAAGAAAGCATGGGTGCCATCAATGTATATCCGAGGCAATGGCCAATACCGCAGCTAAAGTACTTCACAATTCTAGAATAGGCTCTGAGAATGCCGACAGACATCGTAAGGCGCTGAAAAGGCCACGAAATCAGTGAAAATCGAGACACGAAAACAAGGAACTCGGTACCTACCAGTGCTGCTGGTAACATGCCAGAATGGTAGGACCGTGGACTAACATAAATCCTAGCTAAAGTCATAAAATTAAGAGCTGTGAGTAAACGAGCAAGAACAAGTACGTGAACGAACTAACAGTCGGCAGTGTGTATCTGGAACCACAGGGCTGAGAAAACGCTTAAGTGGCCGGCATTCAAGGTTAACTTACTTGGCCATTCTTTAAAATGTAGCCTTTCACTGCAAAGCAAGTAACTAAGCGACGTATTTCAAACCTAGCACGATGTCAAGTATCCAATCTGTATGACAGTACAACGCTGCAACGACACTTCGCAACGCCGCACAGATCATCCAGGAAGAACCTCTCAGGTTGATGATACCACAATGCCCCCGAGGGATCTGACCCGTCGATCTCGCCTCCGACATAAGAGATGGCACTACGGATTAGGTTGATTTAAAGAAAATAATTGTTTATTTTTATAGAATGTATTTATAGCTTGCTTAAATGGCTACCGAAACAAGTCTTCTGCATGCCGGAACGGGCTTTGAGCTCTTGGTTGTTAAGCGTGCGGCTGTGCTTCCGTACTTCCTTCAGCATGCCGTGCGTGGCTTCTTGGGAAGAATTCGCTCGGTCAGCCGAGCAGCTGTACTCAGAGAACCCAATGAAGGTATGCACTTTGTTTGAATTTGTCCCTACTCGATCATGGGCGCAGTACAGGTTTTCGAACATGTGCTTCTGGTGGTGCCCGCCGAATGGCTGCTTGTCACCATATGGCTTCTGAGGGATTTGTTACTCACGATTACAATTTTTTTAATCCGTAGCTGCAACATATCTGAGTAGGCAATTTCTGGAAGAAAACTTTGTTCATCCTCCATCTAACAATCGTGGCTAGTCATGTATACCCTGCTCTTGCAAGCACCCATGTTCTCCTTTGCGTACCTCAGCAATAGCTTTTGAGCTGTCGCTGTTTTAGAAGCGCCTGAACTCTTATTGCACCATGGGTATTTATGGCGTCTGCAAGTAAGCCTGCTATTTTCGTATGAAACCATGTTAACGGTACTTGCACGTAATTTATGTAAAGGTCCGTCATCTGGGTGGCTACCCGTACTACAGAATCGCCGTGCAGGCTTCAGACTCGGTTTGCTGGCGACGGTATTCCGCGGTATCCCATATTTTGTAATGCTCTTGTCGGAGGGAGGAGAGAATAGTGAGACATAGAATAAGAGGAGAGACGAGTAGGGCAAGAAACGAAGACAAAATAGCGAGGGAGGCTGAAGACAGCGAGAGAGGCCTGAGAGAGCGACGTAGAATGGCTGTTGCAAGTTCTCAAAGTAGTCGAAAACCTCTGTGCCTGACTACTTTGGCTCATGCCACCATCACATCCAATCAGTAGAGCAGACTCGTGAAGTGTCAGCTGCCAATATTGTTTGTTGGGAGAAATAAAGCTGCAAAAGCATGACTAAGAATTGTAGCTGCAATTCAGGGTTGGATGAATTGCAGAGCTGAATCCCAGAACATTCGAGATAATCCGTACATGTGGGGAGAGTGGCTTAGTCTCGCGATTAAACTTCGTTCATTTCTCCATATGTTTGGCCAGGAGTTACATGATATGTCGGTAATCAGCAGCATGGTGAGTGCTTAAATGACAAACAAATGAACACAGTGTTGTATAGTACCAAAGTTGTAACTACCCCACGAGCTTCCATACATTAAGAGGAATAAGGCATTCTGTATGCATCAACAGACAGTATGCCAGTGTTCTTAATTACTATGGAAACCAAACTTTAGAGAGGTCAATGCCAATACTACTTGACAGTTTAAAGCTGAAGGCAATGCGATGTCATATGGTGTGATGTGAGCCTACTTTAAAGACCCTGCTTGAATGTTGCACAAAAATCTTGATGATGTACATCGGTGAGATGAAACCCGGTGGTTCAGTCACCATCTTGCAAAAATAGCTCTGCCGAACAAACCAACTGTAGACTTTGGACAGTCCCAGGTTTGTAAGTTGTTTGTAACCCACTGTTAGCTTATGTCACTAGTGGCACACTACTGCCCACCGATAAATGCAATTATGAGGACATTGCCACATATCAAGCGCCTTATCGATAGCTAGTTGAGCTTCATCGTGATGGCCAAGCCTGCTCCCAACGTTAGTATCAAAGGTGGATTAAGTAAGCAGCTTGGTTTTTTATGATAGATTTATACCTAGACTCGAGGGCAGAATTATTGGTGACCCCTTGGTTATGAGAAGCAGTAGGCATACAACCGTGAAGCTATACTGAAGCACAAAGAACGAATGCACCCCATTAGCATAGTGCCATTCGGGATGAAATTTTTTCTTGAACCCATGTTCAAAAAGAAAAATACCAAGAAAAGCCTGTTAAAATTCATTAAAAATGTTTTAAAAATAATCATTTAAAAATGGAAAAATTTAGAATTTTCCCTTTAGAGCTCTTCGATAACGACTGCATCGTCCATTTTTGGAGTTGCTTAGACATGCACATTAATATGAGAACAACAGTTCACTCACTGGCTATATTCATTCTTAGCCTCATATTATCGCCAATCGGTATGCCTAAAACCATCTAGTGAACTCCTTTACGAAGGGCGACATATGGGCTTTATGCCAAACGGGACTTGGTAACATTGCAATTGCCAAACAAATTTGAATTGGTTAGACTTCGATGAGATACAGCCGGAAGAAGATTGCTACAACAGTATTAACAATAATGCAGTGAGATCATGCTGTCCACATATATGATTTCAATACAGTTAATCTTTGTAGCACCTTAGGGGACCTAATCTCCTCAGGTGCCTTACATATGCTGCAAGCCATGCACGACCTTGATCCTTGAAGGCAAGCATCTTATACCTGGGCCAAATCTAGGGCGAAATCTAAAGAGTGAAACTTTAGGCTTCATTTCAGCCCCTTACCCACATCGAGCATTTGTGCTCAAAGCCTTCTGACTGCTTCTGGGAAACTAGTTGGTATGTATATGATTAGGCCTCGACTAAATGAACTAGATTTGTTGAGTATGTGTGGGCGTACGTGTGTGTGGTGACACTGTGCATGTTATCTTTAACCAATTGACACTTCCTTTGTAGCATAAGTAAGTGCACCGAACGAGATTTAGTTCTTTCATGTCACGGTACAAATGCCTCATTATTATTATTATTATTAAAGGGCTGGTAGAGCAGGTAGTCACCTGAATGAAAATGAAAGCCTAGATTGTACTAGGCAAATACATCGGCAGCAGTGAGAGTATGCATCGTGACATGAAGGGCAATCTAGAACAGATCCCTGTGATGCCCCGTATTTTAAATTTTAGCCAACATTTGGGTGTGGCCCGGAGCTTGTGACTATATAACTGGCAGTGGCTTCCAAGTTCTCACAAAATGTCGGTTTAGGCTTTTTTCTTGTATGCTTTCCAAACCACAACTGGTCAGCAGCCACAGTCCTAAATATAGTTGTGATGTCTTGCCACTCTCCTGCAACCATGAGAATGCTCTTTAAGGAATGAAACGGACTACGGTTCTGGGAGCTGCGTTGTGCAGGTCGTAATGGTGTTAAGCACCTAACAAAGTATGCACGTTTTACACTTTTGTGGTTAGTGCACAGCGTGACAAATTTATTTTGAAAACCACTGTTACTGTCCGACATTACTCATTCTCCCTTTCTGTTTCTCGTGTCATTTTCTATTATCTGTGTCTGTGTGTCTGTCTCATACTCTTTGTCTTGATTGCTTTATCTTAAGAATTAAGGTTTATTTACTGTTGTGGCCAGCAAAGAATATTACTCGAGACCCGGTTCTGGCTGGACTAGTGTAACCTTGTTTAAGTAAATATGCCAAAAATACTATTAGGTCTCAACAGTTCGTCTTATCGTGGCTGGTTGATTAGTCTTAAATCTCAGATTTGCAAAAGGAGCTGCAGTAGGTTCTGGTAAAACAGCATATGCAAGCATGTATTCTTATTGTTATCGACAAAGCCCACCGCTCTGTGGCTTTATCATACCTTGCTGAATTCTTGCGGAAGCATTATCGCCTTTATTATCATCCTCGTGCCTGCAGCTACAGAAGTTTTGCATCCCCAACTGTAGAGAAATTGCTTCCACAATTCATACACAGCTGTGATATATTTGCTCTTAAAGCCGATTCTGGCATGCCTTTTCCTGCAGTTGTATTTCAATGTCTAGCATTAATCCAATTTCTAGTTGCACTGATTGCTGGTGTCCTTTATAGGTTTCCTTGAATACAAGCATTTCATTGCATTACATATTGTTGCTGCATCTTTGCTATCTTTGTTGTTAAGCTTTACAGTGAATATTGATAGCGAAGCGTGAGTCCCAATATATTCTACAGCAGCCGAGTGGGCTCATCCTGAATGGAATGCCCTACATCCACTCACCATTCGATCGTGTTTCCTTTGCAGCAAATGTAAAGCGCCTAGACAGAGATTTGAGTTCTCGGAGGGCACTTTATCAAGTGTATTATTATTGTTATTACTTCAGCTTTTTTGCATTTACCATCAGATTTCAGTGTTGCTGATGTGTTGGTTTCGTGCATGTTGTGACCCACATGTGTTTGACCTGCACGACCGATTAGATTCTCCTAATGTTATTATATTTGGCCTATTCTTATCATGCATTGTATGTGCTGTTGGTTTTCGCTCATGTCAACATTTAGCACACCGACTTATCCTAGGCTATGTCTGCTTGTGTTTTAGTGCCGGTTCGTGACTAAGTACAGATGTAAAGAGGGTCGGTTAGTCATTAAAATAACCAACGACAGTAAGGTAATGGTTGTATTTGGGGTTTGTTGAGTTCGAGACAGCTTCTGCTTCTGCTTGGAGTAGAGTGGCATTTACACTGTCGACCTTTCTATGCTGACCCTCTTCGAACTGCTTATCTAATTCTGCTAATGCCAACTCAGTAAATCAGCTGCATTATATATTTACTAGAGACAGGGGTGATGATAAGTGCTGGGACGGCCTCTCTAACAAAAAGAGACAAGTTCGCAGGGGTTGGCATCAAATGTTTGATATAATGAAATGCAGTTGCATAGACCATTTGCTAATGCATAACTTGGTAATTAAATGAGAATTGAAGGCTCTAAAGAGCTCACTACAGAGTACTTTTTTGGATGGTACATTGCTACATATATGTTGATGTTACAGAAGACTGAAGCTCTGTTATCTACCAGAGAGGAAGCTTTTTTTTTAGCTCATGGGCCCCCAGACCTTGGACCCTCTATGTTTAATTAAATAAAGTTGTTATAATAATAATAATACCTTTGTATGGCAGCCTCAGAGCTTAATCTCTTTCTAGGCACTTTGCATATGCTGTTAAGGGTGTCCGGACGATACATCTACGGGGAAGTTTCGTCCGTGGACGATTCATCCAGATTAATATTTAAACTTGTTAGTATGAGTTGCTGAAAGGCTGCACAGAAAAAATGTCGAAATAAATACTTTCAATTAGGGTTTAGGGTTTCTTGTCTGCATGAGCAGTCAGTGGATGAATCGTCCTCTGGATGAACAGTCCATAGATGACTCCTCCGTGGACGAATCATCCTAGAACCACTGTAAACGAAGTCCGATCGAATGGTTAGTGGTAACATGCTCAATGTAATCTGGCATAACATAGAGGTGATATGCACAGGGTCAACATGCAAGTATTGTTAGTGGCAGCATGCACAGTGGCAACATGCATAAGCACACAGAAGACGACTCACACGGACCCACTAAATGATGGGATAAAAAGATGCGTTTTTAGCTCTTTTTTTTAAATATCAAGTCAGGTGATGTCGTGCGTGTCAGTCGGGAGTGAGTTCCAGGCTTTGTGAGCATGCAAACCCTAAAGGCACGGTCTCCAAATGATTTGAAGGGCATACGAGGTGTAGCTAAATGATTTGATACAGAAAAGCTGAAGGTGCAATGCCTAGCCTGGCCGGGGAGCAGATCAGGTAGGTAGGCTGGAGCCAAATAATGAATTGACCTAAAAGTGAGTGACCGAATCTTGAAGTCGATGTGTTGCTTGACTGGGAGCCAGCGCAGGTTGGCGAGAAGTGGTGTGATGTGGCCACTTCGACACTCACGACAGACAAGTCTAGCTGCAGAGTTTTGCGCCAGCTGTAAGCTCACACCGGTACCTTATGGCACAGGCAAGCAGACCAGGAAGCAGTGAGGTACAGAAGTCCAGACGGGTTGTTCCAAATGCACGGACCGATTTAGATGTGGTATCCCATTGGTGGCTCACTTGGTTGCAGGCTTTCTTTGAATTGCACCCGAAGGCTCGTTGACGGGATCTCACACGTGAAGCTGCCGGTTCTTATACCGATTTAAACAAGTACTTCATACCCAACAGATCTTGTTCATTTGCACTTGTCTTAGTTTGATGGTGCATTGATCAGAACTCTCTTTTGGCTCGTAGTGCATGCACTGGTTTCTTGATTTTTTCAAGAGAACTAAATCATGTTCGTAGGAGATTTACAATTTATATGTGGAGTACGTGTTGTCTGATAAAACTGCTTTCAATTTAATGTCAATGACTGGTGTTTGCCCCTAGTTTGGTTAGTTATATGTTACCTCTGCTTATCCTCTTGAGCCTGGCTCATGACCACCGTCACAGGAGTCATATTATTGGCTGGCCCTGACACCCTGCTCACACTTCATTGTCTGTTTCCTCCATTGAGCCTCATTTGTTTCGGACCTGGCTGTTAAAAGATGTGCCCTGACCTATCTGCAATATGTGCTGTATGTTTATTGTCACGAGCCTCACATAAGTTACCTTGCATCTTTTAATTCTTAGCTAAAGACATCCGTTTCGGTCAGCTTTTCCACCCCTGTTTTTTTCTGTTCAGTTGTGCTTTTCGTTCATATCTGTGCGGCATTTAGTGCATGTTACTAGCCGTCGGTCTTACTAACGATGGCCGTGTGTCTTCTGGTTTTTTTCTTTTTAGAATGTTTGCCTAAGAATGAGGCATGTTAGCATTTGTATGTTTCTTTGCATGTTTTGCATGCTGGTTACTAACTCCGTGGATATTGATTCTCTTGTGTCAAATTGTAAAGTGCATGGATAGAGATTGAGTTCTCTTGGGCTACTATACAAACGACCTATTGCTATTATTTTTTAATCGGTACCATGAGATCGTATATGCGATGGTTATCCAAGTTATGCGATTTCACCACCTCATCTAGTATGTGCTTTCGTTATCGACAAGAATTAGCCGTGCTGTTTTGAGTGGTATGCATATGGCGTCACAAGACAAACTGAAATCCTATGACATCTTACTAACTGTTCAGACACTAGATGCTGTGAAGCAATGTCGTCAGCAGTAGTTTGACAGCATCCTGATGTCAGATAATGGGATCGGCTCGGCAATTACAGCATAGACAGGTTTGCTTGATGACTTGAATAGTACTAAGCTCGTTTTGGTAGAAAAGGTGAAACATTTTATTTCCTTAGACTGATTATCAACTGCTCGAGCACAATGTGAGCGATGCGTTTCAGGCAACCATCATAAAGAAACAAGAAAAGATGTATCATGTTTGTTCTTAAATATTAAGGAGTCCATACGTTAAGCTTTAAGTAACAAAGTTAAACCAGGGTCTTATTTATGTAATTGTCTGTGCTGTGCAAAAGGCTTTGTAGTGCCGTGTAGCAGCAGCATGAGGTAACTTCAGCAACTTTAGGTATTCTGAACTGCCACAATTATTATGCTCCCATGTATTGCTACTTGCAGTAATCGTCATGGCAATTGTTCTATGCAGAAGAAGCACGCCTAATGCGTTTACCCCCTTGGGCGAATGTTCCTTTCATTAAGCTTCATTATTGGCTACCCACTCGGCAAGGCTGTGAGGAATTCACCGTGGCTTTTAGGGATTGAACAGGTCCCCTCTTTATTGGCTCCGAGCTATTTCGAATTTGAAGAGTCCACTACCGTTACCAGCATTTGACTTGGTATCTGGTGCTAGTTTCATGGGTAATTTTTTAAAGGCTAGTAACAGTCTTGACAGTGGTAGATACAGCTTGGTTATTTTTTATATCTCTAGCTACATGTCCGGCATTTGCTTTTATTGCTGCCTCTGCAGCTCTTTAGGTTCCCTAATGTCATGAGCGCCCAAGCTGTAGCAGGTGACAAATGCACATTTTTAGATTGCCTTGTAAGCGATTGAATCACGTGTGGACAAGTAACAGGATCGTTTTAAGATACCACCTATTGCTCTTTCCAACCATGTCTACATCTTCCATACTCCCAAACGACTTACTCTGAACCCTTACGATCTATCGTGCCATATTACATACCGCACTGTGTCACTCTTTCTCAGTACTTAAACGTGCTGGTCATTGCCACAAGAAGTAAAGATTTATTGCAGCGCCCCAGCTTCTGAGAAATTAGCAGCTGCACACAATGGCATAAAGCAATCCATGGGTAATTCGGTTGCTCCTGTCGCGGCTGGTCTCCTCGCTCAGAGGGAAAGCATTGAGAGTAGAAATGGTCAATGCTTTTGATACAGTTTGTTTGCTGGTCTTGGCAGGAAGCGTCAAGTCCGGCAGTGTATGTACACATTCAGCTGTCCTTTTTACATCAAGTATATAGCTTTGGTAATTGCTGCTCTCAACTGTGTGCACTCATGTATTTAGGCACCCTGGAGTTGGTGTATTTGCGACGTGGCCGAGGCAGCTAGGTGCTACTTAGCTGCCCAGGAAATAAACGCAGATGTTTATACTATTGATCAATTTAACCCTCAACTGGCCACAATTTAAAAAACCCAGGCACTAACTTGGTCGTGAACATTTTTATGTGCGACAAGGCAGGGGAAATCCCATGGCGCCGTGGTTAGCACTGCTTTACAATTCCATAGACAAGAGAGCATGGCGAGTTCGATAGAGGCATGCTGCTTGCACTTCGAACAAAAGGAAATGACTACAGTAAGATCGCTGATCTACTCGGCGTAACTGGAGGCTGTGTGAGCTGAACCTAGCTAACTATGCCAATAAAGGTTAATATCAAACTGATGTAGCCTCAGGAGCTGGCGGTCGCAGCCCAAGGGCCTTTCACTGATGAGACCGGCTCTCTCCCAAAGGAAGTCTAGCTTGGCACCACTCTCACAATAACTGGAAGCCGCTACAGGGACAACAGTTTCGACAGTGCACTCAAAGCCTAAGGTTTTTGGTGCAAATACTTGGTAGCCAAAAGACCCATCTCAGGCAACAGCATCCTATGTTAACTTAATAATGTAATGTAATGTATCTCTGTCTGTAACTCCACAAAGTCATAAAGACCACGTGGGTGTTACGCAGGAGAGTTTTGTATAACGCAGGAGAGTTTTGTATAGCGCACTCACAGCCTAAGCGGCTTTCGGTACGCATTCGGTAGCCAACAGACTTCGTCTCACGCAACAAAGAGAAAGTGGGAAGCATAGCAGAGTCAGGAGAGCAGTTGAGGTAGTGAGTAGCATAGAAGTAGCAGCTCAGGACCGCTGAAAAGGATGTGCCATAGTCGGCAGTAGGAGAGTAGTTGTCGTTTCGTAAGAATGTGGAAGCGAGTTCCACAGTCTAGGAGTCGTTAGGCTAGCAAGGCTCTGCAAGTAGACTGTGGAAGCGAGTTCCACAGTCTACTTGCAGAGCTAAAGCTTCTGTCGCCAGCTGTCTTTAAGCGGATGAATGGGACAGCTAATTTATTGTCCACACAGGACCTGAGGGCGCGAACAGGCTGAAACTGATGCAGCAGTTCAGCTAGGTACGAAGGAGCCAAGCCGTGGCAGGCCTTGTGAGTCAGCGTAAGAACTTTGCTCTGGATCCGTTGCTCAACCGGCAACCGTCCTAGCTCTTTCAGCCAAGGAGACACGTGCTCAAACCGCTGGGACTTAAAGACTAGCCTTGCAGCCATATAGTCCGCTGTAGTGGCATAATAGCTTTCTTCGGTAGCCCAGCCAAAAGGGAATTACAACAATCAAGCCGAGACAGAACTAAAGAGCTAGTTAAATTTTTTACAAGCCACTGTGGGAGACAGCTTCTAATCTTGGATAGGGATCGGATGTGATGGCTAGCTGTAATATCTTTCTAGACACTTTACATGCTGAAAAGGAAGCAAAGAGGAAATAGGAAGCATAGCCCAGTCAGGAGGGCGGTCGACTAAGTGTGTAGCGTGGAAGTAGCTGTGCAGAACGGCTGGAAAGGATGTGCCTGAGCAGCTTCAGAAGAACTTATGTTCTTTCGGAAGAAATCTGGAAGTTCTTGAGTCTAGGACCTTCAGAGCAAAATCTTTTTCGCTGTAAGCAAGGACCTAGTGCTTTTTGCCACCTTCCTGTCATCGGAACCTACATGTTTATTCATTTTAACCTAGCTATGCTTCTTGGTAATAGGTAATGCACAGAGCAAGCAGAAGTTCAAAAGCAATAGCAAGAAGTGGCTGTAAAAAAAACGTTTAGTAGCACAATTCAGAACATCTCACTTGCGACCTATGCGGTTGGACGATTCCTTCGAAGTATGCCGAGCATAGCACCAAGCCAGGCCACAGGCCCGAAAAGAAGCTAGACAGCCTTGCCTAGCTTCTTTGAATATTCAAAAATCAAATGGGAAGTCTTGAAAAATACAAAGATTGTTTTGCTTCACCTCGTGTTGGTTATGTTTATCTAGGGTAGTTACACAATTCATGACTGCCGAAACCAGTAGTGGACCATCGTGTAGTGGACTGCCGGGTACCCTGCAGTGCTCGACCACCCCATTCCCAGGTCAATGCCGTTGCAGGCGACTGCCTGAATTTCATGAACCTTTTGTGCTCATTAAGCTGCCCATCCTGATCCGCCCAACATCTGACACCTGCCATATGTGGCTATGCGGTTGCTAGCAGTGTTAAGCACAGATCTATCACCATCAGCCTGGACTTGCTGCTCTAACCATAAGCTTCTATAACAGAAGAATTATAGTCTTGTAGTCGGACGGACTTTTAAAAGAGGAATATGTCTTGTGGGCTGCTCTTTTCCTTCATTTGACATCGGCATGACAGTCAAAACTTTATGCTGGTCCCACCGAACTGAGGTAAATGTCTTTTACCAGTGAAAAGTTAGTCCGAGAACGATGGGGATGCATGCGAATTCGGAATCTAAAAGAGCAACATTAAGCGGGAAAGACCGCTTTTCATTCGATGTCGTGAGACCACTCCAATGTTCAGGTGGATAAGCGAAACACCTTAAGCATTGGTAGTGAACTTGCAATTTTACCTCAAGAGTTCCTTTATGCGGTATATTAACCATAGCCTTCGCAAAGCAGGTCTGAGGGGGTAAGCCAAATGGATTCGCTGTGCATCGATTGCTATTGACTAGTGTCGTGCTCATATTGGTTCCCGATACTGGAAAAAGGATATGGATCATTATTTTCACTTAGATATTTTTCTAAGCTGAATTTAGCAGCTAGAAACCCTCATAGTCTATACTGTTTTTCGTTATACTATAGTATATTATATTGTCTATACTGTTTTTCTACTTGACTATAACTCTTTGGGCTTTGGCACTCATACTCATACTCGGGGCTTTCTAAATAAATAAATCCTAGCTGATTAAACAGCCTCTTTTTGTATAGCGACAGAAGAGCCTTTATGGCTATCACCACCGCTTGCAGTGGCGACAAAGAATTGCCCACCGCAGGAATCGAACCCACGCCCTCGGGACCGAGGTCGTGAAAGCAACCTCCGTATCTAGCTTGCCATCACGGCTCACCGAGTATTTACTCAAGCTAGGATAGCAATATGGCCGTAGGAAATTGAGTCAAGATTTTTGCATTTAAATTCACTTATTTAAATTTATTTGAATTCACCACAGCACAAAAGCTGTGCACATTAAGTAATTTTTGTTAATCGCTTGCAAGTACAGCTCGTGGTATCATCTAACTTAATGTTTAGTAAGAAGCAGGGGCCCTCGGTTTTTGAGGATTTGCTGCACCAGGCAGGCATCGAAGCTATCAGTGGCTGAATAGTTTCGTGCGATATCCTCACCAACTGACTTGGTAGGTGCTCAAACTGGTCATTCAAACTGACCGGTGGGTTGGGTTGCTTCTTAACCGACTGTCTAGGCCATCCCATAGATACTCAATGAGATTCGAATCTGGCGACTGACTTGGCAAACATTACTGTCAACTTTTGCAGTGCAGCATGCCTAAGGTGATTTATTCTGCTAATAAATAACGCTTTTGCCGTGCAGTCAGGCCGACAGATTGCAATGTTTTGCTGCATGAAGATAAATATTCTGGTCCACAATGGCAGGAATGTAATCGGTGCACTGATACAGGCACAAGAAAAAGAGCTCAGTGTTCTTAACCATTGGCCAGCCATTGTCGTATGCAGACGGTTTTCTTCGTATTCCTAGCCTTTTCTCTGGCTTACTCATTTGTGGCCATGTAAAAGGGAAAATGCTTTCTTGTGTCTAATAAACCGAACGGCAATCTTCAGGCGACCAGTAGATGTGGCATTTGGCTCCAAAAGCCTTTGAGTTCTATGCTGCTTACTCAGCCAGGCAGTTCTATTGGCCCCCGTCGTCGGAAAACTTTCTCTGCAAGTCGATGCTGCCCTACTTGCCTGCTAATTTCTTGCCCTGAAGTGGCTTCCAGTGAGCATGCCAGCTTGGCCAAGCCGGCCTTCCTATCGCTGGCGCTGTCATCTTCTGTAGACAAGCTAGCGGCTCAATGTCTTGTTCTGGCAGGCTTTGGGTGTGGCAGTTGGCCACGGAACCCATCTGTGTGTACTTAGCCAGATTATATCTAATACAACCATCGATCATTTTAAGTGCTCAAGCCATTTTTCGATTGCCCCAGGCCTGGTTGTGAAGGATTGGCAGAACATCCTGTTTGTGAAGGACTAGCAGAATACCTTTAGTCACTGTGCTCCTATGCATTCGGCATGCTGTAGCCGCAACGCCCAATTGGCAAGAAAGGGAAATGAAAACAGGTAGGAAGGTCGTAAACATCTTGCACTCTCTCAGGCACTGAAGAATGTTAATGCTAATATTCTTCAGGCTTGATTATGAAAAAGTACTGCTATTAAAAAAATTACTTCTATAAGTTGATATTGCTGGAGTCTTGAAGACCAGAAAAAACCAGTGGTTACTCATTTCCCAGTGTGTTTTGCTTAAATATTGGCAACCGTTATTAACCCCACACAATCCAGGTATATCGGATTTTAATAAGGCAAGTCGGCTTAGTTCTCTTTTGTGCAGAATCTTTGGTGCCTGCATATCTTGAGTGTTGCTTCACGGTTTTGGTTCAGTTACAGACAACGGTGTGTCGAGTTTACCAGTCAAGTTTCATGCAATTGAACTGGCATTTATATGCTGTATATTGATATGAATAATAATAATAATAATACATTTGATAAAGTGCCCTCAGAGAACTCAATCTCTTTCAAGGCGCTTTACAATTGCTGCAAAGGAAGCACGATCAAATGGTTAGTAGTAGCATGCTCAATAAACAAGAATAGTGTAGTTAGGGGTGACATGCTCAGGGTCTGCAAGCAAGTATGGTTAGTGGCAGCATGCACAGTGTCAGCACGCATAAGCACATGAAGGACGAATCACAGGGACCCACTAAATGCTGTCCTAAATAGGTGCGTTTTTAGTTTATTTGTAAATGCGGTCAAGTCAGTGATGTCGTGTCGAAGGTCGGGAGTGAGTTCCATGCTTTGGGGCTCACGAACTAAAGGCACGGTCTCCGACGGATTTGAGGTTCGTACGAGGTATAGGTAAAAAGTTAGATTCCGAAAAGCGGGTGGTACGATGCTTGGCCTGGCGGGGGAGTAGATCTGATTGGTAGGCTGGAGCCAAAGAATGAAGGGACCTGAAAGTGAGTAACAAAACCTTGGAATTCGATGCGTTGCTTGCCTGGTAGCCAGTGCAGGTCGGCAAGAAGTGGTGTGATGTTGCAACTGTGACCTCAAGACAGACAAGCCTAGCTGCAGTGTTTTGCACCAGCTGTAATCGCCTGATTGCACATGCCGGTAGGCTAGAAAGCAGTGAGTTACAGAAGTCAAGACGGGATGTCACGAATGCATGGGCCAACTTAGACGTGGTATCCTTATCTAAACAAGCCCGAATTTTAGCAATGTTATGTAGCTGAAAGTAGGCAGACGACTGTAGAGCTGATATGGTCGTCTAACGAGAGGTCACTGGAACATGACAACTAGATTTCGAGCTTATTCCACAGGAGATATGCTGGCAGAGCCAATTTTGAGCGTCAGCCTTTCCAATTTCTGAATCACACTGGGTTTGCCCATG
The DNA here is from genome assembly GCA_009760855.2 of Cristatella mucedo. Taxonomy (NCBI): domain Eukaryota; kingdom Metazoa; phylum Bryozoa; class Phylactolaemata; family Cristatellidae; genus Cristatella; species Cristatella mucedo. The sequence continues at coordinate 4,165,592 of WPIO01000028.1, forward strand.
ACTAATAAGTTAGTTTTATCGCCATTTAGTTTAAGAAAATTTGCTGCCATCCATGTGCTGATGTCATCAATACATGCAACAAGTGAGCTGAGAGAATTCGCGATGCTTGAAGGCTGGGAGAGATCAAAGCAAAGGTTCAACTGAGTGTCATCCCCATAGAAAGGAAAGCCTACATTGTGCTTGGCTATCACATCGGCAAGAGGAAGAGTATAAACCGTGAAAAGAACAGGACCTAGCACGGAGCCCTGGGATACCCCATATTTCAGAGATACCTTGGATGATCTATGTCCATGCACATCAATACTCTGGAGTCTCCCACTGAGATAATACCTGAACCATTGCAATGCAGTGCCAGTGATGCCCAGGCGAGATGAGAGGTGCTCAAGAAAGACTTGGTGATCGATAGTATCAAAGCTGCCGAAAGATCGAGCAAAACATGCAGAGATACTCTACCCATGTTTGCATTCCTAAGTAGGTCTTTGTTCACCCGAAGCAAAGCTGATTCTGTGGAGTGATTAGCTTTAAAACCAGACTGGAACTTACTAGCAAGGTATGAAGTTTCAATATATGAGTTCAGCTGATCAGCCATGACTCCTTCCAATGTCTTTGATAGGAACAATAGAAGGGAGACTGGGCGGATGTTGCATAAGTTCTCTTGGTCCAGTGTTGCTTTCTTGAGTAATGGCCTGACTACAACCTTTTTGAGAGGTGTTGGGACACGACCTGAGGCTAATGACATATTAATGATGTTAGTTATGCATGGAAGCAGCAGATCAACGTACCGTAGAAGCAGTATAGTGGGAATAGGATCCTAACTACTAGTTGTCTTCTTTGATTGGGATATGAACTTCTGGACGACGTCACTAGTGACCTTGAATGTAGACATTGAGGTGCTGCATGGAATTGAAGGACAGCGTTTAAGGGGGATGCTGCCATCTAAGGGATGGACTATCTGATCATGTCTATCTTGTTGACAAAGAAGCTAGAGAAGCGATCAGCTAGATCATCTCAGGGATCACTAGATAAGGAGTTAACGTGGAAGCGGTTGAGGAGATGGTTGATCGTTGACATAATTCTTTTTGGGTTATGCACCTGTGATTCAACAATTTGTTTTTAGAAACAAGACTTGGCCTTTACTAGGATCGATTGGTACGATCTGCAGTAGTCCTCGTATGCCTGTCGATAACAGTCAGTCCTGATCTTGTGTATACTTTTTCAAGCTTGCACTTAGTAGACCTATCTAGTTTATTGTCTGTGGTAAATCATGGGCCGTCTGGGCGATGGTGCACAGTGTGCTTTGTCAGAGGTGCAATTTCGTCGAGCATGTCAGCTAGTGTCGTGTTGCAGTAATCTACCAATGATGACAGGTCAGAAAGGGGATTGAGAGGCCGCGGAGAGGCATATATTCTCGTACGGGCAGCATCGATGTCAAGGGCCTTGAGGTTTCGCGATTCACAGGTGATTTTAGAGGAGGTGGATGGCAGACACTGTAGACTGAATGAGATCTGCATGTAGTCAGATAAGCAGGATTTGGTTATAATTGGTTACGGCAAAGTGCAGTTGTATGAGAAAATTTGTCGAGTGTGTGACCCTTGATGTGAGTAGGGCCATGCACATCAGCCACAAGAGACAGAGTCACTCAGTGCTCGAAATTCAGTGCTGAAGGCGTCAGAGTTATCAAACTGAATGTTGAAATCAATAACGAGAAATGATCGGTTCCTTGAACACAGAATCGAAATGAGATAGGAAAAATCTTGATAAAGGATGACTTGGTACCTGGTGTGCGATAGACTACAGCCACCATCGGTAGCTTGTTGTCGGGTGAAATCAAGACAATAGATTCGAACGACTACTTTGAGGGTACTGAAAATGGCTATAAGTCAAATTTCGAGCGTGCGATAGCAACAATTCCACCTCCAGTTTTGGTTGATCCAAGGGTGTGAAAGAAGGCGAAACCAGTTGGGTAATTGTCGAACAGTTTACCGATTTCAGCCAAGTTTCTAGTCAAGGCGAGCAGGTCGAGACCTTTTTCAGAAATAAGGTTGCTTATTACAAGAGGTTTATTGCACATTGAGCAGGGATCTCAAAGACGAGTTTTAAGTTGGGCCACTGTGTTGCCCATCGATTTCAGTAGGTTTTCGTCGGCAAAATTTGTTTGACTTTTCTGCATGTTCTGCATTTTCTCCCCATATTCTTCTTTGTGCAACAGCGGTCTTCTACTAATTTTTGCCATAGTGTCGTTTTGCTACTATTGCTGAAGCTGGTGATTGCTTGGTTCAATGTACTCTTCAAATCGCATACTGTACTGTAGTGGTTGCGGGATGATAAATTCAGACGCAAGTGGAATGCATGAAGCCGGCAAGTACCAAAAACTTGAATAAATTATGGTATTTAATGAGAAATATTTTTTTATTTATTGCAGTGCGTTCAGTACAAGACCGACCTTGCTCAGGACCTAAAAAAACTGGACAAGCTAGCCAGCCAGCTCATGCGGTTGATGACGGTAAAGGATGCCCGATAGCTACTTGAAGACAGTTGGTCGGCTCTTTGCCTATGTGTATGGTGCTGCCATAAATATTCACATCATTACTCTTAGCTGGTGTGCCATTCTGATGACCGGCTATTCTTTTCACAAGGCATCAGAAATGTTGCACCCAAGGCTAAAAATAATCTACCATCGTATGTCGACCCGAGATACTAGGGTCAAATTGTTGTTGTAATGAAAATGTTAAGTATTAAGACAAATACCAAAACTATTTGGAATAAAGCATTTTCTAGGTACTGCTATCGTTGCTCTGCTTGATCGAATTTCATTTGAGCAAGTTTCCTTGCCATTTTCTGGCAGCCAGCAACGAACTCAGAGGCCTAGTCACATGCACCCCTTTACGAATACTGCTGCTGCTGCTGCTGCTAGCCTGAGAGCCCATGTGCTTTGGTACACATTCATATCAAGTTGCATTTAAGCAGAAAGCACAATCCGTCTTGGCCTTATCTGGTGTGGTCCTCTTGATTTGCTACTACATTTGGGAATTCTCGGACTATACCATTTATTGTCATGAATTTACCGATACCGGCGTATTAGTTGATTCGTATTGTCGCCAAATTAATGCTGGTTTTCATCCACGGTAATAGAGAACTAAACTAAATCCTGAGCATTGGGTTGGTCTGACTGTTACACTTTCCGTCCGACTAGATGCAAGTGTTGCATTTTTGTCACTGAAACCTACCGTTACCCTGCGAATATTATGCTGGTCCATCGTGTCTTGATATTTGCCATTGGTGATTATGCAGTTGTTACTAATCTAAAGCACAGTTCTACCACCTGCGTCTGACACGACGGACTGCCATAACCATGGACTATGTGTGACCGAGAAATTCGTGACTTGGTTATATGCCATGTACTGTGTGAATAGCTGTGAAAGGTGTAAGGACGTTTTGTCAAGCTAAAAGGCTGTAACTGTGCCAATTCACCTGAAGCCTATAACTCAGCCGGTTGACATTACGACATCTGACGCTGCAACATTCAATGCAAAACAAAAATATACCTGCTCTTCAGTATAAGCTTCTTCCATGCGAATCGTCCTTTGTGTACTTGTCCTTTCTACGGTCGTGCATTGTAGAGTACTTTTTGCCTTACCAAATCTGTTTCATTGACTCCCACCCATCCAGTTGAGTGTGGAGGCAGTGACATGCCGACAGCTTCACCAAACATAAGAGCCCAATGTTTCATGCCGCCAGCCCATCGCCTATCCGTTAGCATACAGGCAGGTTAGTAAGCCTGTCCTTTTACGTGGCCAAGAAGCTGCGGTCCAGCTGATCGTAAAAAGTTGATCAAGAAAATTACTACCACGTTATCTCTTGGCTGAGTCCAGGTAATTCAATTTGCTGCTTGTATCGCCTTCGTTCAGTATGGCTGACAGCAGTAGCCTGCTCGTCGCCTACTGCGTCCGAGTTACTCATCAGATGATCTGCTTCTGTTCAGCTTATGCTAAGGTCCTAAAAAAAAGATTTAGCTCTTATAAGGCTCGATGGAAAGGTATGATAGTGTAGCTATTATTAGGGAGATAATTGAACAAAAAGTTTGCATAATTAATTGGCTCACACGGCCTCCGGAGTTGGCCATTCCTGGACGTTGGGATAGGCATCCAATTTTTTATAGGATCTTGAAGTGCGTTCGCCTCTCAGCATGTAAGTTTTACCCTATCTTCTTCGGACGCTCGTCTTAAGCCTCAGGTACTACCACTGAGTGGTAATGCCATGTCCACTCTGTTTCCATTGCCACTTTTCGTAGTTCTTTTATGATGAGCTCCACAAAGTATTCTGCATCACTAGTAGTGCTCAGCGTTTTGAATATAGTAGTCGTAGCACCAAGAGAATGCTCCCTTCGCACGCGTCAGAGAGTTTCGGGCCACGCTTAGCTCGTACGTTGAGCGACGCTTGAGACGCTACGGCGCAGTTAGACGAAGAATTTTGCTGTTATTCTTTATGGGTCCTCACTCCCCAGTGATGGAGCGGCCGGATGCGAAACTTAAGGGGCTACAGAAGGTAAGTGTGAGCTGCATTGAAACTATTAATACAAAGCCACGGTTGGTGTGAAAAGTCAGGGCGCGAGGCTAATGGTATAGAACCACTGCGAAATGGTAACAATGCCGTAATTGCACCCGACATCAAGATTAAATTGTTTAGGATTGCTATTGTTTCGAACGCCTGCTATAGCGGCTCCTGAGCTAAGATCCTTTGCCACAAACACTTCACGAACGAGAGCAGACGCGCGACAGATACTGGGAAAGCTATCGCTTACGAGAGCAGCTAACGAGTAATGTGAAAAACCGCATCGATAAGGGCACATAGGGTAACTATAACGGTGGAGCCGGTGTCGAGAAAACGGAGCTAGCGGGAGACAAGAAGGCATGTGGTTTCTGCTAGTAAGACCTCTGGTTAGTAGAAAGCACGGAATTATGGACAGGTAAGCGCTCAGAGCGTACAGAACAACAAAGGCAAGGTCGCTAGAGGAGAAACGAAATACTATGATTTAACACTCTTTTTGTATAGCAACAGAAGAGCCTTTACGGCTATCACCACCGCTTGCAGTGGCGATAAAGGATTGCCCACCGCAGGATTCGAACCCACGACCTCGAGGTGAGGTCGTGAAAAGCAACCGCCTTACCCAGAGAAGCTAAGCGGCACAGGCGTGTGTTGAGCTGCGACTTCAATGATGCTAAGTCCACCTCAGGTAGTGACAAAAGCTGGAAGTGAGTTCCTCCTTTCGGGGCATTGGCGCTGGAGGTCCGATCAGCAAAAGAGTGAAATTTAGTACGAGGAGTGGCAAGACGATTGGAAACCGAGGAGGAGCGGTTGGTGTGAAAGCTGGAGGAGCAAAGAGCTTAGATTGGTCAAGGCTGGTGCATGCGAGTGAAGCGACCTGTAAGTTACAGAGAGGATCTTGATTTGATGCTCGATAGATAGCCAGTGAAAAGCTCAAGACAGATGTAACGTGCTGTTGCAGCTATGCCCTCGACGACAGATCTGACGAGCTGCTGAGTTGTGTAACAGGTCCTGGTTCTTAAGTGTAGCCTAGTCTATTCGCTAGCCACCGAGCTGCATGTGTTAAGGGCGCCATACAAATGCATCGCTACTATTTTCATAGTACTTGCCATAGCGCTCAATTCGCTGGCTCGAATCCCAATCTTCGAAGCACACAGCGAAGCTGACCAATAATTGGGCATGACACATCCGGCCCGTTAGTTGCAAATAAGGAACCTCTAGTAATCAGCCCCTGGGCTGAAATAGTCTGCTGATATAGCATTCCAAAATTTCGCTAAGCACTATGCGTTAGCTCCCTGAACTACTTATATGCTGTAAGTGCCAAGCCTTCGCCACTTCGCTCTACCGAATGTTAAGCCTAGGAATTCTTTTTTACAGCATTAGGTTGCACCCTCTAACATTGAAGCTAAGCCGCCGTGTAATAATGTTTCCCTAACGTATCGGAAGTGGTTTCATACACCATTCTACGTCACAAGAGTCCTCTGACGCATACTGCATCCTAAGCTGTGGTCCAACGAGGGCTGCTGTTGAATAGACTCTCTTCGTCAGCCAAGTGACTCTACGCAGACTCCGGTGCTGTTTAGTAGATACTTCCTTGTGGCTCTCTAATCGACCCTGTTTGGTACAGAAAATTGAAAGCAACTTGCTAAAGGCAAGATCTTTACTTCAGATTTTTCGAAGAAGTGCATTGGCAATGATGCACGACACAATTCGCCGTCGGTCAGCTGCAGTTTCGTGGAGCCAGGATGCCGTGTCCAAGGTTTCGTGCCATCCTAGCAAGGACGAGTAAGCAGCTCGGCGAATTGAAGTTATTGTAGCTTTGTTCGAAGCAAGCGCCTCGCGCTCGTTCGGATTGTGCATTTTTCCCATTGCGACAGGAAAAGATTCTGCAGAAAATAAATTCAGATCCTGCAGCCAAGGAAAAAGTCACCTAGGCGGCACCTCGATCGCCATAAACCAGGCTTATTTGCATAGAAAAATACTGCTATTCAAGCCTCGTAATTGAAGCCACTCATTATTTCAAAAGATACAGGGTCCATAAGTGGGTAATAGATGGTCAGCACTGGTTGCAACTTACTTCAAGAACAGTTTATACTGCCTCATCATTCACTAAGACATGTACATACACGAGTATCCATCGCGGCGGGGGACTTTGTTTTGAGATATACAGTGCATATCTACATACATATCTCCACCAGTAATCGCAAAGCCCATCTAGACTAAGTGGTAGTTTTGCTGGAGAGTTTTCTTTTAGGCACACAATGTCTGAACGGCATCCAGTGCGCACACCAGCAGGCTTCACCTCACGGTAAGAAAAGAATTGAGATGCAAAGCCTAATCTGGAGGACATATATAGAAAGTGAGCAGCTAGATATAGAAGTATGATCTAGGAAATAAGCGAATCTAGGAATTAAGAACGTCCAGTGTGGAATAATCTGAAGCAATTTTCAAAGTTCGACAGGAGGTAAGAAGCTCAAGAATCGTCGTTGCTCAAAAATCGTGAACCGATACCCTAAGGAGCATCTACTTTACGGCCAATCAATACAACCTGTCTGTTAGTAAACTGCCTCTGCCGCAGGACGATGTAGGATATATCCGATGGATCAATTTGGGAAGAGTGAGAGAACGCGGAAAATAGTCCTATACAAAAATGGCAGACAAGTGAGGAAAAGAGCTAGCGAGTTATTGAGGGATCGAGAGACATAGACGAGGGAGGAGAGAGAGAGAGAGACAGACAGACAGACAGACAGACAGACAGACACAAACACACACACACACACACACACACACAGAGAGAGAGAGAGAGAGAGAGAGAGAGAGAGAGAGAGAGAGAGAGAGAGAGAGAGAGAGAGAGAGAGAGAGAGAGAGAGAGAGAGGGATTACAGTTATATACAGTTTCGTAGACGGAATATACTGTATAAAGATCCTATTACGTTCATTTTTATTGACACTAGCATGTTGCCTCAAAAATTTGCGGGTACACGATATACATTTTAAAATTAAAGCCCATGCGTGTTAAGGCCTGATAGCAGTGAATCACAGACTGGCAGACCTTCTTTCACTAATTCAGTGTCCCAATTTCAAGTAAAATGCAACATACAATTGATCGCGTCTGAAGACAGGTTCAGGAACTTGCATCCGTACTCTGTCGAATGGCGCCAGCACAAACAGCCCAGACACGGAAACAACAAAACACGTAAACAACCTTTCATTAAATAATCATTTCATGAAGCACTAGTTATTGGCAGCATGTGAAAAACCACGAGCAATGCATTTTAATGAACATGCGCCAATGCAAAAATGTAAACATATTGGGGACTAGTTCAAGAGTACTTGCAAGGCCTTGCGCATGAGCAAATATTGCTAAGGAAATACGCATGCGCCTGCAAACCGCTAACGTTCGCAGCTAGAGAGTAACCGAATGGTAGTATTGAAGCAGTAGCTTACTCGCTTCGAATTGCTTCGCCGTACTTAGCATAAAACCCGGCTATGAGTTCATCCTAGAGAATTTTAACCGGCTGATTGACTTTGGACAGCCAATCCAACCCGGGTTCACCTAAATGAAGGAAGCGCGTTCTACACGCAAAAAACTCGGGAAAAGAATCTACCCACGAAATATCACAGGGAAATTAAATTTCAAAATTGAAGGCCACGCAAATAAGTGAATAGTTGCTCAAACGTACCACAGCGATGGACCGTCGTTAAGACCGGCTGGCTACTTCAGACTCTCTCTATTTTTATCTGTTCTTTTGAGAAGTAATTTCAACGGAGTTTAAATATACTTAATTAAATTAGTTGATCAAAAGTCTGCTCATCGCAATGTTATAATTCAATACACAATTGAGTGCTCAATTTAAACTATAAGAGTATATAATGTCATTAAATACGCAAATTAGTATATTACGTCCTCTGCTTTTACCTGACTTGACATAATTATTATAATTTATTTGAATAGCCTCATAAGAGAACTTAATCTCTATTCAGGCGCTTCACATACGCCACGGGGCTCGAGCCCATGACCTAGCCAAACCTCGGTCGGGGCGAGCACCATAACCATAGGCCAAACCGAGGCAACATCGATCATAGCTGTACCGTCGTAGTAGTGCTATAAGCATGCCAAAGGGCACAAGGTAAGCATGACGCCGTCGACAATGATTAAAGACGGGACAGATTCACTCACTCACTCACTCACTCACTCACTCACTCACTCACTCACTCACTCACTCACTCACTCACTCTCTCACTCACTCACTCACTCACTCACTCACTCACTCACTCACTCACTCACTCACTCACTCACTCACTCACTCACTCACTCACACTCACTCACTCACTCACTCACTCACTCACTCACTCACTCACTCACTCACTCACTCACTCACTCACTCACTCACTCTCACTCACTCACACTCACTCACTCACTCACTCACTCACTCACTCACTCACTCACTCACTCACTCACTCACTCACTCACTCACTCACTCACTCACTCACTCACTCACTCACTCACTCACTCACTCACTCACTCACTCACTCACTCACTCACTCACTCACTTACTCACTCACATGCACGCCTGTTATCAAGTGAACAAATTTACCAGGTACCTATACACGTATACCTTGGATCTGTACATGCACAGTATACAGTGTATATTTGCGTTCACGAATACATGTATATATGTTATTATTATATATGCATACAATGAGAGGGAAAGAGAGATAGATAATGCCATATACCTATTTAACTGCATATCAATAGCATATACTTGCACACACACGCACGCACGCACGCACAGACACAAACACATATACGTATACACATATATATATATATATATACGTATATATATATATATATATACGTATATATATATATATATATATATATAACCGAGATGCAGTGAGTGTAACTCATACAAGATATGATAAGTAAAATAATGCTATAAATATGACGCTTACCTGAAGCGAAATAGTGGTACAGGCAACCTCCCAATAGCCAAATTGGCCACCAAGAATTGTTTTTAGTGCTACATTCTTTCCTTGAGTCGTAACCAAAATCATCGAAATTGTGACTTCATTCAACCCGTTTCGTGGCCTTCACAGCTGAGCATGCTGCGAGCCGACGTACTTTCCTTCCAAATGAATTTAATTACTTAAAAAATTGAGTGGGGTTAGGTATCAAAAGCTTTTCAGACGCAGTCTCCTTATGTTAGCATGTACGCGGATGAATAAGTAATTATTATTATTGGCTGGAGGTTTTCAAAATAACCCCAATGCATTTTTATTTAGTCATTTGTCAGCAGGAAGCGGACCTGCGTGAGCTGGTGGTTGAGAGCGCTAAATGAGAAACTTTGACGCCCACTGGAAAAGGTGAGCTCATTTGGCCGAACTACGATCCCAGGCTAAGGCAATTAGCAGCTACATGTTACCCAACGTTGTGCAGCTTCATCCTAGCAATTCATAGGCAAGCCGCCGGGACGGCAATCAGCCTTCTCCTCCTCTCAACCGCATCTAGATACTGTATAGTGCCTAATTAATAATAGTAATAATGCACTTGATAAAGCGCCCTCAGAGAACTCAATCTCTCTCTCTAGGCGCTTTACATTTGCTGCAAAGGGAAATGCAATTGAATGGTGAGTAATATCATGCTTGAAAAACGAACAAAATGAATAACATGGTTAGGGGTGACATGCACAGGGTCAGCATGCAAATGTGGTTAGTGGCAGCATGCACAGTGTCAGCACGCATAAGCACATCAAGGACGAATAATAGGGACCCACTAAATGCTGTCCTAAATAGGTGTATTTTTAAGTTCTTTTTAAATGTCGTCTGGTCAAGGGATGTTCTGACGCAGGTCGGGAGGGAGTTCCAGGCTTTGGGAGCATACGAACTAAATGCACGGTCTCCAAAGGATTTAAGGTTTGTAAGAGGTATTTGTAAACTGTTGGATTCCGAAAAGCGGGTGGTACGATGCTTGGCCTGGTGGGGGAGTATATCTGAGAGATAGGCTGGAGCCAAAGAATGAAGTGACCTAAAAGTGAGCGACAGAACCTTGAAGTCAATCCGTTGCTTGACTGGTAGCCAGTGCAGGTCGGCGAGAAGTGGTGTGATGTGGAAACTGCTACGCTTACGATAGACAAGCCTAGCTGCGGAGTTTTGCACCATCTGCAATCACCTGATCGCACATGCTGGTAGGCCAGTAAGCAGAAGCAATTACTATAGTGCTCTCCGCCTTCGTTTCCTTACTCTCGCGGTTCCTTGGCGCGCGTTGGTTTACTCGCGGACGTTATCCTCGCCTTTTGACCTGCATTTTGTGTCCATTTGCTTCTTGCTGCCACAGTTGCTGCTTTGTAGCTCCGATCGGTGCTTGGCAGCCATTATGGCTAATAGCAGCCGGGTGGCTGCTTGTTTGCTTCGTAAGCTCTCTGTTGCTAGGTGCGCTCAGTCTAACTTGCTTCGCAAGCTCTCCGTTGCTAGGTGCGCTCAGTCTGACTTGAAAGCTGAAGATTCGCAGCCACCAAAGGACGCATGTTTCAGCAATCTGGCCCTGACGAGTGACAAACCTCGAGCGTCGGATTCACTGTCGCCCACGCACCGTGCCACGTTAGAGCCAAAGTCAGCCAGTCTCTTCCCACCGGAAAATTTGGCCGAGGGCATGCTGGGTTTCACCCTACACGAACTAATCGCAGACCTCGTATCCTCCAATGCGTTCTCCGCCGCCGTTTTCTGGAGCATTGTGCTGAGCATTGGCACTATTCTTGTCCACACGACTGCAGACGTCGCTGTGTCATCAGGTTCGCGGAAATTAGTACGAGCCTTGACACGCAAGGGCGCGCCCAGACACAAATTTTTCGCCGTGTTCAGGCTGCACCAGTTCAGAGACTACCGCGTACTTACCTGTGCAAAAGAGATTATATTAAAAATGTCCCATGCCGCATCAGGCGAAGCCTAAACGCAGAACAACTGAATTTTAAGTGAGCAACTTCCAACTTGAAAGAGGAGTCTAACACGGCATACTAGTAAGTTTAGATGTAAATGAGTCAATCAGTAGACAGCCCTTAGAGATCAGATTGATAATCCCAACTTCGCAGTGGTTTCTCTATCTAGCAAACATGAGGCATACATTTCACGCGCACACACACTTCCAGCGGCCAATTAGAAGAAGTGCGATGGTGCATTCAGCACATCCGCTTGCTGCGGAGCTCGCATCCTCCCACATCTGTTGACCCCCCCCCCCGTAGCGATTATCCGCCAGCGAAGAAAACTATTCGCAGATTGAAGCAAAGGCATTGTCATTAATTTTCGGAGTTATGCAATTTTATCTATATTTATATGAACGGATGTTCCTGCTGCTTAACAATCACTGCCAACTCATTACTATTGCCGGCCCTATGACCTGCATTCTGCCTTCATGACTGACTTCAAGGTTCTGTCGCTCACTTTTAGGTCACTTCATTCTTTGGCTCCAGCCTATCTTTCAGATATACTCCCCCCCCCCAGGCCAAGCATCGTACCACCCGCTTTTCGGAATCCAACAGTTTACAAATACCTCTTACAAACCTTAAATCCTTTGGAGACTATGCATTTAGTTCGTATGCTCCCGAAGCCTGGAACTCCCTCCCGACCTGCGTCAGAACATCCCTTGACCAGACGACATTTAAAAAGAACTTAAAAACACACCTATTTAGGACAGCATTTAGTGGGTCCCTATTATTCGTCCTCGATGTGCTTATGCGTGCTGACACTGTGCATGCTGCCACTAACCACATTTGCATGCTGACTCTGTGCATGTCACCCCGAACCATGTTATTCATTTTGTTCGTTTTTCAAGCATGATATTACTCACCATTCAATTGCATTTCTCTTTGCAGCAAATGTAAAGCGCCTAGAGAGAGAGAGAGAGAGAGAGAGAGAGAGAGAGAGAGAGAGAGAGAGAGAGAGAGAGAGAGAGAGAGTTCTCTGAGGGCGCTTATCAAGTGCATTATTATTGTTATCATTAAGCTTCGCTCCCTGAACCGTGCCCGATTAAAAGGCGTAGCTTAGAAAAAAGTCTGTCTCTCTCTGGCAGCCGACAAGCAAAAGCAGGAGGCTGGGAAATTCCGGAAGCACCAGCGAGCCCCCTCGACACAGCCGGCTGCTCTAATTGGTTGACGCGTCGCATGAACTTTAAACAACGACCATTGGAGCAGTCTGAAGGAGTTGAAAGGACGGTGATTGGTTGAATCCACAATCATAAATGGAGTAAAAAAAATTTTGACCCAGCTTTTCTTTGAAATTGGACCCGTTACAAGAAGGCGGAAACCCCAGTTTTCCCATCATTTCGTCTCTTGTGCACCAAAGCATTTATAGGGATCGCGTCTCGTTATGCCGGTTAAAGACATCTATCTTCAGCGGGCTGTTTCAATCACCGTGCGATTCTCAATGGTAATGAGCGTGCATTTCTCAGTGCAACTTTTCTCTGTGAGGCGTGCAGGTAAAGACTCGCACGCTCGTATCCTACCCTCATACGTGACGAATATCACTTCCGCATATCGCCTATGCAGTTAAAGACTCATACAGCCCCGCGTACCCTTAATATTTTTTTAGGTATCCTATGACAGAAACTATTAAAAAAGCTTTAGCTTGTTCAACAGTCTTCTTTAAATATTGACAGAAGAACCTTAGCTGCTATCGCCCCAACTTGCAGTGGGCAATAAAGGATTGCCCATTGCAGGAATCGAACCCACGACCTGGATCGTGAAATGTGAGCACATTAACCTTGGGTTTACACCGAGCAATTTAACCTTGAGCTGAAACCTAGGGCAAACATGGTTCATATGTCATACTTCGTCAATATTGAATCACGCCACGTTTAAAACACTGCACTGACGAAGCAAGGAGCCTCTCGCTGATCGACCTCTCTTTTTTTTTAGATTGGTACTTCTCTATTACTGATGAAATATTTCTCGGACTTTTTATTTGCGAGGTTGGCCTCATGGTCTATGCACATCGAGCTGAGTTCTTTAAGGACCTGTGGGGAATTGCCGGTGAGCATTTCAATATCATAGTTAGACGACTCTTTGCAGATGTGCATGCATTTTAACACAAACGCGAGCAGGCTGACGTTCTCTTTGGATTGGAGCGAGCACGCGTTTCTTTACTTTATGAAGTCATCACGATTACCCGAAGTTAAGAAAATCTTATAGATTGGACGTGAAAGGTAAAAAGTTTGATCAAATCTCCTGAGCTATCCAGTGTATTGCTTCCCCAGATTCTAGTAAGAATCAAAATGAAAGCTTAGAGCTAAGAAATTTAATTTAACACTACATGCTGGCTCATTTATTTTCAAACTGACCACCTGGTAGTTTGAGGCCTGGCTGATAACCTTGCCAAGTCAGGCGCCTGTAGCTTACATAATCAATTTAGCTCGAAAGCTGCTTAGACGCGTCGACTATTGATTGTAGTAGGCATAATCGTAGACGGCTTTGCTCTTGCAGACTTGGCTCTTCTCTCACTCAACATCATTTTCTTCGCCGTACCGTTTTTCTCCAGCAAGATGCATCACGGTTATTGGGATTCTATTCGCATTCTAAAGTTACTCAGAGCCATGAGATCAATTAAAGTAGTGCGGATATTGAAGACGACGAGGTATATTTTGAGCGAGCGCGCGTGAGCGCGTGCAGCCACGAAACAGCCACTCAGCAGTCTCTCACTAGCCAATAAGCAGTCACTTAACAGCCAGTCAGCAGCCACTCATCAGTATCACTCAACTTCTCCAGCTTTCTGCCGGAATCTCGTGAAGCTCGTACCGTCACTTTAACCATGGCTATCTTAAAATTTTTAGCGAGAGTGATAGCCCAGATGTAAGGTGGTCGCTCTTCACGACCGAAGTCGTGGGTTAGAATCCTGCAGTACGTTATCCTTTATTGCCAACTGCAAGCGTCAGCGATAGCTGTTAAGGCTCTCCTACCGCTATAAAAATGAGGCTGTGAAATAAGCTGATATTTTTTTAAATTGTCGTTATATTTTAAAAACCACATAACAAGTTGACAGGGCAGATTAATTTTAAATGCAATTTTTCTTTCTAAAGGTGCTATTTTTGGGCAGCCGCTTGACAGCTCTTCTTGTGGCAACTTAGTCGTCGCCAACGCAATAATTGGATCGCTTTATATACCGCATGGTAGCTCAACGTTAATCCTTAAGATGATTCATCTCTCTTGGAATCCATTGGTTAATATCTACAGCTTTTCTGCAATACTATTAATAAAGAAAGACTTACCTGGCGGGCTGAGAAATATAATACTCTAATCGTGCTTACTGCTCTCAACCTAACTTAACTATCTGGACACCGCAGTAGAATACATGATATCTGAATTATTTAAAAGCTAGCAACTAGGCTTAGCATATTCGGGAAGTCCAGTAAATTTTACACAGGTATAATCCACAGCCACTGCGAAACAGTCAGGCACGCACAATATTTTGGTAATTTAACTCGTTGTAGAATCGGTAAATAATAATTAAAATTTGGTTTATACGATTTGATAGGTATTTTGGAAATTTAAAATATTTCAGGGAAGTGGAAGTTTAAAAAATCTTTCTCCGTCGCAGCCTCTGATTAAAAAGTGAGCTTACACACTTTCGATTGAATCTCCCTCAAGTCACATTCGGCGTGTGCTATGCACACATATTCATTCAGCAGTCTAGAAATGATTTAATTCTGAAAATGATTTAGATTTTGTCGCTCGTGAGATCGATTTTTTGCACAAAGTACCGAAATTAGGAATTAAGTAAAAATACTTTGAAGAACGATCCATCGCCTCCTTAATGAGCATTCTTTTAAATTAACGTAGTCATATTTCTCATGTCAAATATTTAGGATCGTATAACTGTACACGAGATTTTTGAAATGTTCTGAAGTTAGTGCCCGATACTTGGTTCTATAAATATTAAGGAAGTGGTCCAGTACGACCGCATAAATACCGGAAGTGAGGCTACACGCAAGTGGGGCTCACGTGGTCATCGCGGCACTGCACGGCGGAGCAGACAGCTTCTTACGAGCGCAAGATATTAGAAGGCCTGCAGGCGGTGTCTGCATTTGATTCGAGCTATGTGCTGTGCTGCAATTAGCCACCGACTGTAGGTTAATTCTATGTGTAGCAATGCCGTAAAATGCCACCGACTGCTGACTGACTAATTTCTGCGGCTGTCAACCGTTGGGAATCGGCTATCGGCTACCTAAAAGGTCAACGGTGCTGCAGATTACTGGCTGCAGTCCTCCGCTATCTGCAGGTATTTCCAAAGCCTGCAGATCGTACTGACGGTGTGCGCCGCCTCGGCCGGGACAGTCCTTCAAATTTTTGGCCTGATTTTTACTTTCATATGTATCCTTCGTGTCATTTTGTGGCTGGTGAACCGTAGGCAGCTTGCAATCTCGCCATCACTTTCCGTGTATTGTGTCGTCGCTGATTGGCAAGGGAAATTTCGTCATCGGGGGCGGCGGCAAACCGTAGGCCTCAGAGGGGACTGGGGCCAAACAACTATCTGTCGGCCTGGAGGCGCGTGCAAAAAGACCAAATACCTTCTCAGTGAAGCCCCGAATTCTTTATAGCCCTTCAGCCGCTCCCTCACCCAACAGTTTGCTCCCTGATTTTGGGATCACGCCGGTGGCTCCGCACCTCCTGGTGCGCCACATAGCGGAAAATTGTTGTGCGCACTCGTCTGAGAAGAAATATCTTGCCTCCCCCCTGCTGACGCTGGGCCTCAGCCCACCCAGCCTGCTAACTACGTCCTAGGTTACGCTGACATTGTCGCATCCGCTTTTTTTTAGAGCAGCGTGATGCTCATTCTATCACTTTGCTTTCCTTAGTACATTAAACGGTATGTTTGCCATACTAGGAAGAGGCTTCTATGCTGATGCTAGCGCCGACAAGTTTGGCACGCTGTGGTTATCCATGCTCACGCTCTTTGGTTTTCTCACGCAAACGGACTGGTACCCTGTGTATAGGACTGTCACAGTAACGGATCCAGGTGAGTGATCCTCTGCGGACAGACTCGCGAACTTTCGCGTCTTTGTACCAAAGTGGGCCGTTTTTCGAAAGAAAAGCTGTGTTCGGTGACGCACTGCTATGCACATGCATTGCTAGTGCTACTGCGATGCATATGCTATGCGGAGCTTAATGAGAAACCCAACTTGGCTGCCGGAGAGAATCCAAAGATGACATCAAGGCTTTATTTCGCATTTATTTTGCACGCAGCTTTTTAATTTAGGCAATAGATGTGCGCTAAATCCCTCAGATGCAGTCGCACGTCTCCGTACACGGCGTAGCTACCGTGGCTCGCGCAGACGAGCAGCGGATGCAGAGGCCATCAATCTCGCTTCGATCTTGAAGGCCCGCTAGAGTGTGGCCTGTTCAGACCTACCTTAACTAATCAGTCGGTAGCATCTTCCCCTCTTTCCTTCAGGTTTTTTGGTAGACCGCCATTTTTCTTTCGCACACAGAACGCTGCATTTGTTCTGCAGGTTCCAGACGGCGGAGTTGATCCTCCAAAAGTCGATTCTCGCCCAGCCCTTTCCGGTGCTTCCGCTCGAGCCGACCGTCACAGCCACTGAGTCGTTACTTCTTTCCTTGACTCATCTCCTAATGTATGCCATGCCAGGTTTCAGCCCATCAGACGGGAAAAATGACGGGAAAAATTTGACTCGCCAACTCGTCGCGCCTCTGCTCTCATTTCGCTGTCTCTCCTGCCCGCTGTTGCTAGCGCCACCGACGAACGGCTTCAGCTTCGCGAATTCCTCGAGCTTCTGCTTCTTCCTCAGTCTCAGTCCGAGTCCATGATGGTTTCTGGCAAGAACGCGTCTCTCTCTTTTTTTTTATTTCAGCTTCTGCAGCACAGCGTTCAGCAGCCTCTTCCTTTCGGTGTTCCTCCGACCCATTGCTGATGGTGCGACTGAAGAGTGGCTTTGGTGTCGCGAAGTCATCGTGCTTCTACTTCTTCTTGTATCTACATCTCGCTTCTTTTTCTTCTGCTTGTATCTCCGGCTGTTGCTTGCATCTCTGGCTGTTGCTTGTATCTCCGGCTGTTGCTTGTACCTCCGGCTGTTGCTTTTATCTCCGGCTGCTGGTTGTATCTCTGGCTGTTGCTTGTATTTCTGGCTGTTGCTTGTATATCCGACTGTTGCTTGTATCTCCGGCTGTTGCTGGCGAGAGAGTCTCCTTCGTTTAGCTTCTGCTGATGCTAGCTCTTGATTTGTATTCATTCAAAAAAATGTACTGATGTGAGTTTTTCAGCCTATCATTTATTCGAAGCCATTTAACAACACTGGTTAAACTCACACTTAAAACATATCGACCAGCTTTTCCAATACGTCAACTTTTCAATGCGAAGCTGAAGCTGGGAAGCACCGTAGGCGCCAATCGTCACTTAGAGTGCAAAAAGTAAGTTAAAAATGGAATTCATTTATATAGCTCCGTGAGAGAACTTAAAACTCTATCCAGGCGCTTTAATACGCTCCAGGGCTTCGGCAAGCAACCTCGGTCATCACCCGGCGAGCTTCATCAACCTAATCCTTGAGCCGAACCAGTTCGCCGTAGGACAGAGAGCAGCAGTTTGATGGAATACTCTTATGAAATGGCTGCTCTTAAAAACCCTTTAAAGTTAAAACCCTTTACGAGCTAAACTTGTACATGTTCATTATCAGTTACGATGGCACACGTTGCAGCCACAAATATAAATTAGTAAATTATCTCCCCTCCTGTTTGACACTCATCATTGGCACTTACTTCTGTCATTCATAATCAGCCTTGCTGTAAGACTAAATTAAATTACGAAAAAACTTGTTTTAATTACGCTGTTAGCATTCTGTCGCCCACACAAGATTGTATTTGCTATGACTGCGCCATTTCAAACTCGTCTCCGAGTGATGGCTGCTTAGGCCTATCGAAGGTCATAGCGGGATATGCATTCCCGCTGCGTTACAAGCAGCGCAGAGGAATGCTACCGGGAATATTTTACAGCTATTCACCGGGCAGGTATATCCGATGCTGTTGTGAATGCTACAAGTTTTCTTTTGCAGAATGCTGGCATTTCGTAATCTACCTCTTCACATTTATGATCATTGGAAGGCTGCTGTTACTAAAGCGAGTACTTGGAATGCCTCGCCAGGCGCGCAGTGCACGGAATGCTTCGGTTTCTGTCGCGGCGGCGGCCGTGCATGCGGACGTGCATGCCGCAGTGCATGCGGCGATCGCCGAAGCCGTCAGCAGCTGCACGGACGGCTGGCTCGACTTCGCAAGCTGCCCAAACTGATGCCGCGCACACTTTTTAGTCTTATAATAGCGGTGATGCTCGATGCTTTCCGGTGCGCTCCGCGCTCTAGCGGAAGAGCAGACGAAGCGGACGCCGAAGACCAGCCGAGCGTCAGAGGTGGGAGTGGCAAACGGGATTTCTCTCAGAAGCGCCTCTAGTGCTCGCCCGCCCTCCCGCTCGCCAGCCTGCCTTCCTTCCTTCCTCGCAGAGCAACTCGACGTGAATCTCTCGACGCATGCGTCTCGCGAGCTCACTAGCTCTCTCTCTCTCCCTCTCCCTCTCCTCGCACCGCATCGCCGCGTCGCGCCTCTCCGCGTCAGCTCGCTAAGAGCGCCGGGCTAGAGGCTCGGGTCGCTCATGCGCCT
Organism: Cristatella mucedo; assembly: GCA_009760855.2. Taxonomy (NCBI): domain Eukaryota; kingdom Metazoa; phylum Bryozoa; class Phylactolaemata; family Cristatellidae; genus Cristatella; species Cristatella mucedo. The sequence continues at coordinate 4,184,788 of WPIO01000028.1, forward strand.
ATGGAAATGCCTGTCCGTAGCGAGCGCTGACGGTCGCAGCTCAGGCTCGACGAGCAATCCGCCAGTTGGCGACGTCAGCGGCGTGAAGTGAGTAGTGCTCGAATTGCGCAGCTTGCGGCGCCACGCGCGGCGAGCGGAGATACGCGCACAGCGAGCGCTCGCGAATCTCTCCGCTCCTAGGGCCATGCCTGGGCATGGTTCGAATGCTGCCCCGACATCCACTTCGCGCCGCGCGAGCACTCTGAAAAAAAAATTAGCGAAAGAAAGAATAGCCGCAAAAGCGGCGAAAAAGTGGGAGCGGACATTCTGGCACAGGTCTAGCGGCTGCAGCCACGCACATTTCTGTAGGTGCGACGCGAAGTTTCATCCGTACTTACGAAGAATGGCTGCACTTGAACAGGGAATTGAACTCTATCGAAGACAGCAGCGCACCATGCTTCAGCTTATTGCAATAAGCTCTCAGGCAAGCGATACTATCGCAACGTCCACGCCGGCAGAATACTTAGGTCTCGTATCGCGATGTGATTAAGCGTAAGCGCGAATGTAAAAATCTCGATTGTTATATAACTACTCTGAAGCGTATCCCAATACCTTGAAAGGGGTTGAACCTTGACTTTTAACCTTTTTCTGAGAGAGGCTGCAAGGGCTTGCCGGTCAAGGGCACATCCGTTAAGGCCCACAGAACCTTTGGTGCACCAATGGACTGCTGCTGACTTCTTATAAGACTAAGGAGAAAGTGAAATAAAAGAAGTAAAACGTTTTATCGGTCGCAATTAAAAAATTATTTCCCTAGACGGCGGCAGAAAAACCATCTCGCTAGTATATTAAGACCACAATTTTGTCTGAAACAATTTTTTGTTGAAATATTTGCTAATACGAATTTTGGATGCGACACAGTTTTCTCAACCACACACTGATTCTGGATGCTTGCCGCTAGGGATTTTTGCTGTCAGTTTTATTTTATATATAAATAGGGAACGGGAATCTTGATTCAAAAATAGCTACTTGAGGACCTTGAATTAGATGTCTGATTATTTATACAACGTGAGACCAGGCTGCGTAGAGGATCGATTTGAGGGAAGTCTCTTTATTTCTTCATGCCAACTCATTTTTCAGGATCAGAGCACTATTAAATATTAGCGAGCGCGCGCTTCTAGCGGCCTCTCGTGGCCAGAAGTGAACTTCCAAAATACCGATTTCATCCATGTTAGCAGCTAATACAGGTCAATAATTGCTTTTACGCGTGGTAGAACTTCCCGAAAAGGCTGCGTAGCCTCCGAATTCGGTTATCAAATAGTCATCAGCAAATTTACTGATGAATAAGCTTCTCTCGATTGCGTCATAGCAGCCTAGGTAGACGTTTAAGTCAGACAAGCTTAGCTGCAGAGCTTTTCACCAAAAGTAAGCGCTTATTGCATGAACCGGAAGATCATAAGATTAATGAGCAACAAAAGGATCTACATGATCTTAAAAATGCAAGGACCAATTTGAATGGGCTGTACATGTCTACGTGGCCAAACGTCGTTTAATGCTATGTAGCTGAAAGTAGTTAAACATGACAGTGGAGCTGATGCCGTTGTTTAGTGAAGGGTCACTTTGGGGCAGCCAGATTGCGTGCAGATGCTGTAGGAAATACCATATAGCCAGGCCCACTTGAATGGTTGGGTTTTACAATTTCCGAATAATTACCTGAATTGATATTTGAAAAAGAAGCTAACACCGACATCTTTCTCGCCGGCTTTGCTCCGTCCATGTGACTTTAAGTTTGTCTGATTATTCGTGATGAAATTGTACGCGCTGTAATTAACTATTTAACATAATAAGACACGTATATGGTATTTTCCAGCACGAGTAAGGCCTAAGAAAGAGATTTAGTTCTCTTAGAGCGCTATGCGCCATTATTTTTCATACAATTTGAATTGCAATCATATGTTTTATATACGTGAAGGCTTGTCTGTCGTGAGCGTCGCAGCTCCTACCTACTACCCACCTCTAGCCGACCTGCACTGGCTACCAATCGAGCAACATATCGACTTCAAAGTTCTGTCACTCACTTGTAGGTCCCTTCATTTTCTGGCTCCAGCCTACCCATCAGAGCTACTCCCCTGTCAGGCAAGGCATCGTACCACCCAATTTTCTGAATCAACTCGCTTAGTTAAACCTTGTACGTACCTCAAATCCTCTGAAGAACACGCCCTTTGTTTTTATGTTTTTAAAGCCTTGAACTCATTTCCGAATGACGTCACAACATCCTCTGATTTGTGGAGATTTAAAAAAGCTAAACCGCACCTGTTAATCACAGCATTCAGTGGGTCCTTGTGGTCCGCTCTTTGGGTACTAATGCGTACTGTCACTGGGCATAATCCCGCCAATAACGGTCTTTACATGTTGACACTAGGCATGTCACCTCTAACTATGATATGCTTGTTGACATGGTGCGCCTTACCATTAACCGTTTGATCACGGTTCCTTTATAGCAAATATAAAGTTCCTAGAAACAGATTAAGTTCTCTGTGAGCGCTGTTCAAATAAATTATTATTCTTATTATTATATGATTATTAATACTCAAAACTATGCTACAAATATTAGGTTGGGTTTTTTGGCGCAAACAATCAGCAATTATTTTATTTTTGCATTTATTTTATTTACAATTATGAATTGTCCTGTACTTAAAAAATGCAGCTATTAATTCAGAAATGTTTACTATAATCTTAAATAAGCTTTACATTTTAGTACGATGATGACTGCATACTGGACAGAAAAACATGCTCCTTAAGAAAATTTCGCCAGAAAAAAGATATACAAGAGTAACACCATTCAAGGTTTTTAAATACATCAGCACGGGCTCCAAGTCTCCAAGGGAAAGACTGAGAAAGAACCTTTTTCCATCAAGAATAGCAGCTAGCTTTTGGCTTAAAACGTGGCCAATATTTTTTGTCTAGCAGTATTTGCTGATGAATGCAAATGAATAAAACGCTACACTAAAATAATCAACGCACTTTTGTTCATTAAAATACACAGTAGATTTTGAATATATTGCGATCGTTCAATCACTGTATACATGATTGAGCAGTAACTTCGACTTTGAAGACGATGCTGGTGCTTAATTTGGCGGCTCTATAGACTGTGAATTTATTCTATTCATTATAAAAATCTCCTAGCTCTTTGAATTTTTACCTGCTCGCGAAGGGTAGAACCAACTGAGGGCGCACCTTGGTCCGGTGTCTGACCGTTTTCCTTCAGCTCTTTGTTGTGAATTTTAAATATAGCTTTAGTAAATAGCGACAGAGTTATAATAATCACGAACCCCTGGTTATTCAGAATCTTTCAGCCATGTGTAGTTCACTGAGTTGTCTGAGTGTTGATAAAGGTTTCTACGGGCCTCTGCGAGGTGTTTATATAAGCAACGGCGTGTCAGTAATTGGCAGTTACCAAGGCTGCGGTCGTGCAGTCGGCGCCTCAACCGGAGGAACGCGCATTCTCAGAGGTATGAACTGCTCAATAGCCTCGGCGGTGGCGGTTCGAGTAGGACAGCGAAACAGAGCAGTCGAGCAAGTACCCGTTGGGCTGGGCTACTCTATCCTAAAGCCTGCGGTGGCAGGCCGCATGACGCAAATGCCACGTGACCATTGCTAATCGCACGCCTCACACTAGGTCTACCGGCGTGTGCGTGCAGGCACTACTGCTGGTGCAAAGCGTCGCAGTTGCCACATAACACCGCTTCTCGCCGATCTGCTATGGCTCCCAATATAGCAGCGTATCGACTTAAAGGTTCTGTCACTCATTTTTAGCTACCTTCATTCTTTGGCTCCAGCCTACATATAAGATCTCCTCCAGGCTAAGCATCGTACAACCCGCTGTTCTGACTCGAATCCTTTAGCCTACATTTACCTCGTACGAATCTCAAAACCGCTAGAGACCGAGCCTTTAGTTCCTATTCTCCAAAAGCCCCAGGCTTTGGGAGAATAGGAACTACAGGAATAATAGGAACTAATAATGGGAACTAATAGGAACTACTGACGCACTCCACAACGTCCCCTGACGCGACGGCATTAAAAAAAATGAAGCCTAAAACAAGCCTGCTTATTACAGCATTTGGTCGATCTTTGTGGTTTGTCTTTCGTGTGCGTGTACCTGCGTGTACCTGCATGTACACTCTGCCTGCTGCTTGCGGATGTTGCGATCGATCAAATGGCTTTCTATGCAGCATCTGTAAAGTTCCTAGAAAGATATTCAGTTCTCCGAGGGCGCTATGCCATGTATTATTATTTTTATTATTAGGAATTTGAAACTTGACTGTGTGGTTTCTTCAGAGCGCTGCCCAGCTGGCATCGCTGGAGCGTCGCAAGCCGGGGGAGGGTGGCACTGCCGGGGGGGGGGGGGGGAGGGGGAGGGGCGCAGGGGGAGGGGCGGCACTGCCAGAGCCGACGAGACGCCACCGCCACCAGCTGTGCAGAGGCCGGGCGATCGGCGGGCGACTAGACTCGTCGAAAGGCCCCGAGATCGGGGCTCAACACGACCTAATTTCGTTATTCAGCGAGCTTGTTTTATGATTGGTACGAACGAACGTGCTCAATCATGACACTCCGCCGAATCTCGCGCCGTCTCGATTAACAGCTCTAGAATCGCAATTTCTGTGCAGCAGTCAGACAGACCATCTCGAAGTCAGCGGCTGCAGCGGCTGCGTCCTCGATGCAGCGTCCCTGCGATAACAGCAGCCATTATTTCGCTCAGCAAGCGGCTTCGTTAGAGGTTTCTCGTCGGCCAGGGAAAGAAATACCAAGATGAGCCAGGGCAAGGAGAATGCGGTAAGGGCACTTCTAGGGCTTGCGTTAGCTTTTCTAACGCACGTCCCTGACCAATATCCCGCGTTGCATTAAGATTCTTTGCCGGGCTGGTAATAATCTAAGCATTAGAGCCACCGGTGACAAGGCCCATCGCAAGCCAAGGCCACAGTAAGCTCCTCTGTCTTTCTGATTAGGAGAGACAAAGCGCAGCGTCGGACGGCAGGACGGATTCGTTGAAAAAAGGAGCCAGCGGACGAGAAGGACTTCCGGAAACAATTGCGACGAACGGAAATCTCGGCGGCAACTTGGCCGGCTTGATCGTCGGTGTCGACGCGCCGGCGCCAGAATCGCTTACGATCGATCCAGTCAGCAATACGGAGAAGCCGACGGCGGCGTCAGAGTGAGGAGCCGCGTGAAACTGCACATTCTTTGCGGTTAGCGAAACCGCACGCCTATGCCTGACGTACACGTGTCTGAGCAGGACTGTATGTCTATGAAAGATCTCAAGAGAGAGTGGCTACCCAACAGACTTAAGCTCTCTTACGTATTCTTAATTGCTAATTTCTTCTTAAAATCTCTTGATTTCTAAAGAGTCTACCCTTCAAATATGTGGCGCGCTTCTGTTCAGTGGCTGTTAGCTCCACACTCCCGCCCCGCTAATTAATTCCTGAGAGAGCGACCGACACGCTGCTTGGCATGCTATGTCCTATGGTGAAAGAAAAGGAGATGCATATTTAAGCGAATTCCGAGAGCCCTCCTTTGAATGTCACTCTCGAAACCTGAGACCGCTCAAAGAGCGCCGTGTTTTTTGGCTAACATGCTATGCCCCGCCTGCTAACATCCGCCGCGCCTGCTAACACTGCCGAAACCGCGACGCGCACACTTGAGTGGGGCAGTTTCTTTGCAAATTTCCCAGGAGAGTGGTATTAAAGACATACTTAATCATTTTTCTTTAACTTTACTGATGTCAAATGTCCCTAAACACGTGCTGCGAGACGCCAGAAACGATGAACCCAAGCGAGCGTCACGCTATCGCTCCACTAATTCCCGAGAGCGACGCAATAAGTAAACGAATTCAGCCATCGAACACTCTCTGTCGCCGCAGGCCACTCGCGACCTCGGGATTCCTCGACTCTAACGCCAATTCGGGATTCGCCAGGACCCGTTCTATGACGCCAACGATGCGGTCGAGCGTGGCGGACCAGAGGTGGACCGAAAGAGAGCTTCGGCAGAGAGAGCGGCCTTCGCTCTACTCGTACAACCGCTCGCACTCTGCCTCTCTGTTCGCGAGCGTCAACGCAGCGCGAGCGGCGGCGGTGGCTAGGCAAAGCACGGCCGCCGCCGCCGCGCCCTCGTTCAAAGGCGGAGCTACGGATGAGCTGCCACAAGAATTCTACGAGACAGTTCGGTCTTTCGTCGAGTCCAAAGTTTTCTCGGACTTCATCTTCGTTGTCATCTTAGCCAACACAATTATTCTACTCGCTAACACTTGGGACACCGTTGAAGTCACAGCAGGTAGTCGTGGAATTTCGAGCTTACGTTTCTCTGCTCGCGCTTAGTTGTTGGCGCGAATTTCTCGTATGTGGTGGAAATGGTTGTGCTCGACCTCTGTGCTGTGTTGAGCATAAGTGGTGAAATTTGTGTTGATCGGCTCACAATGCAATCGAAAACCATGGTCATTTGCATGCTGACCCTGTGCATGTCACCCCTAACCATATTATTCATTTCGTTTGTTTTTCAAGCATGATTTTACTTACCATTCAATTGCATTTCACTTTACAGCAAATGTAAAGCGCCTAGAGAGAGATTAAGTTCTCTGAGGGCACTTTATCAAGTAAATTATTATTATTATTATTTTTGCTATCGTTACGTTTTAATCCAAATTTATGGTAATTTCTCCTTTCTTTGTTGCGCTATATCGATCAATTACTACCCCTCAGTGCAGAACAGTGGTTTTCTGGCTTGCTCCTCTTAATTTACAGAGAATTTTTTTCTGATCTGAGCCTGAATAACTGCATTACATAGGTACCAGTCTCTGCATTGCTGCGTGCCTCCTAAGAGTACCAATCTACAGGCACAGAATCATAAAATGTTTTACGAAAGAGACCGCTGAAGTGCAGACACACGAAATCTGGGCATCATTTTTTAGAGTGACCTTTCACTAGACCACCAAGTCTGCACACTTCCAGCTGCCTAGCATTGCAAAAATATGAGACTTTTTTAGAGAGAGAGAGAGAGAGAGAGAGAGAGAGAGAGAGAGAGAGAGAGAGAGAGAGAGAGAGAGAGAGAGAGATATACCACAGCTAAGATTTTCCATGCATTTGTGACATCCTGTCTCGACTTCTGTAACGCACAACTTTCAGATCTTTGTGCAATCTAAGGAGCTTATAGTTGGTGCAAACATCGGGAGCTAGATTTTTCTGTCGTGAATGTCGAAGTTTCTATTCCACAACTTTTCGCTGACTTTTCGCTGTGTCTACCCATGAAGCATCGTATTGATGCAATGGCTTTTTCACTCACTTGTACATCCTTTCATTTCCTTGCTCCGGCCTACCTGTCAAAAACACTTCCCAAACACGTACAGCTTCGTTCCTCGTCTTTACTTCAAATGTTTGGCTCTTACTAACTTGGCTTCTAACTAACCACAAGTCGTTTGAAGAACATTGGTCTGGTGTGTTGAAGATACAAGGGCTGCCATCGTATATTTTGGTTCGTAGTGGCTTGATTATTAAGCGAGTTTTAATTATAATTCATTGGTTGCATTCAAAGAAGATAGATTACTTGAAAATCTCCCTCGAATGGCTTTAAAAAATAATGATATGAAAGGACGCACAGTTATCAAGCAGACACGGACAAGACGAAGGCAGCAAGGTGAGGGCAGCAAGGTGAGTAATCGCTTGACTGAAGCCTAAAAATTTTCAGGTGACTTGAATGGTTGAGCAGGAATAAAAATGCGGCAAAAGAGATATAACTTCCAATGTTTAATGATCTGGGTTACGGGTTAACAAGTGATTACTGTGCTGAAACTAAGATATAGTTGTGATCATCAGTAGGTATGCAAGAAGTTATTCGATCAGGCCGGAGGGAGCGGTTGCTAATACTAGGGTTAGTGTAATTAACTTCCGATCAGAAAGGTTCACTTTTAATCCAGTCGTTGTAAATAGACTTAAAACTATTTCTATGATACAATCATCCTTTTAAGTCGAATGTACGTATTAGGGTTACTAACACATTGCTGAAATAATCTAGAATGCTACGTGCGGAAATAATCTAGAATGATACAGTGTAACGTCCCTTCCCTACCATTGCCCTCCACCTCTGCCACTGCCTCTTGCCAGCCATTTCTCTTAGTACAAGCTCCTTTTTCTTAATCCGTTAGAAATTTTAAGCCCCACTCCTCGGTTAATAAGCTTTTTCTCTCGTGCTATCAGCCGTCGGTCGAATCGAATACTATTTTTAGAATTGCATAAGATCATAACATCAGCCGTAGTTTTCTGTTAGTAGTCAATTACAGTTTTTATTACAGAAAACTTCTAATAAATCTTTCAAGCTCTCTGAACACTTTGTTACACTATTTATTACTAACTGCAAGCGAGATAATAATCCGCCGAAGGTTTTTTGCCGTCTCCGTCAATGAAGCTGCTATATCACCTGCTCTTTCCTTTATGGGCCCGTCAAAAATGACTAATGTAGAATTTTTCTAGGTCTAGCATCAATAAGCAAGCGCCGGCCATCCTCACCTAAACTTTCGGGTTAGCTGTGGCTTCAACAATCGACGAGGCTATCGCTTTCCGCGAAGAACTGAGTCCACAGCGGCAGCTTCCAGCAGGGTGTTTTACCAGACCGGTCCAGACTAGGTCATGCCTCGCACGTCTAACGATCGGCACCTTCGAGGGGCTGCAGTGGCAGAGCGCGCGCAGCGTGCCGTTCGCGGCGGCGCCTCGCTCTGCACGCGGAGCAGCGTCGGCGTGCGGCGGCTGCTGAATATGCGCACGGCGGCCGAACCGTCAGGGGGGCGTCAGAGCGATGACGTCGTCGCCCGCACGGACTGACGGACGGCGAGCTCGACGGACAAACCGCCGCGCTTTGACGGCCACTCCGCGGCGGCCGGTTCGGAAGCAGTGGCTGTGGGTGCTCTAAGCCCTGTCGTCTTGGGCAGCCCACGCATCCGAGGCAGCCGACCGCAGTCGACCGCAGTCGACCGCAGGCGATGACGCAAGCACTCGTCGTGTGCCGCCGCTGGTCCGAAGTCAGTCTGAGCACCGTCTCGGTGGGCGATGGTCAGTTTCTCGCCCGCCAGCCTCACCCCGGCAGTGCAGCTTAAGCCAGCGTTTTCGCGAATAGAAAATTATTACAAAAATTGGATTGCAATGGATTGGAAGAGCAGCGGGCAGGTAACCAAGAGACGTCGCGCGATCATTTCTGACATTCGGGACAAATGGCTTAGCCAAAGAGGTCAGGTACTTATCACGCCTTACTTGAAAACTGCGGAAAGTTAATGAATAGTTATTAGGAACGTAAACGGAAATAAAAAGTTAAGTCTAGGCACGTACGCCTGAAGTTCAATGTGGTGCAGTTCAGTGTAAATGCAGAGTCACTGAGGGGGGCCCACACGCTAAAACACACGAATGATTTGTTCATAAGATTCGCTATTATTTTCTTTACGACATGTTCCCTCTCTTTTTTCTCACTGGCACTCAAGATTGCGTTTAATATTTGGTTGGGAAATTGTGTGCTTCAACTTATTGAATTCTGTTCTGATTGCTCCTAGGTTGGCATTTATCCATCTTGGACACGGTTTTTCTGGCAGTATATCTAATTGAAGCAGTAATGAAACTTTACGTTTATCGGCTAACATATTTCAAGGACGTATGGAATGTTTTGGGTAAGTCAGGCTGAGCAAGAGACAAAACTAGCTACTCAAGAACAGAGAACGTACGTAAACAGGTCGAAAGCGACTTCTTTCAACAGGAACTGGAACTCGCGGAGCAACGAGCGGTGAATGAGGTGTGACAATTGGAGTGCTATGCTGCAAAGCATGATATGATGAGATACACACAACGTTTGCAATAAAAAATTTGTTTAGCCTGTGCATGCATAGGCGGTAAGCAAGTCTTAGGAGACTCACACAGTCTCGCATGATGGCACTACGAACGGGGTCACATATATTGCATTTAATAACGCCACTCATTTGGACACCACGAACTTGTGCTCCTTATTGCATAACCCTGAGGCTATGGAATACAAGTTCTACCTAATCAAACATTTTAAAATCAAAGCTTTTGAAAATATAGGATTGCACACAGCGAAATTTCATATGGCCCCATGGAGTTCGAAGCTGTGTACTAACTTACGGAGGTTCACGTATTTTTTCTCACAATACGCCATGAAAGTCTTGAGCCTGGTAGGTATGAGCCTCTATGAAGTGTTTTTGCAAAAATAAGGTAAATCCGGTCAATTAAAATCCAATTAAAAGTCTTATAACCAGGCGGCTATTAGAATCTCACACGTAAGCCCTAGGGTTGTCATCAAAAGTTCGGCAGGTACAAGTATCAGCCTGATTTGTTCCATTTATGCTACATCCAAAAAGATAAGCTCATATATTCAGGAAGGTTCAGCTTAGACTGAAAATGCATAGCGTAAATGTCAGTCTTGGAAGAGACTTGCAAACAGACCGACGGATCAAACTAGATCCTGAGCTTTCAACCAGCGGTCGGCTAGCTTTTCTCAGAAGGACCGCTTGAGGTCTCCAGCAGATGTCCGCAAGCAATCAACCATTCGCACTGGGCAAAGTGAGTCGGGATAATAATAAAAGTAATAGCACATTGGAAAAAGCACGCTCAGAGAACTCAATATCTTTCTCGGTGCTTTACATTTGCTGCGAAGGAAGCACGATCGGATGGTTAGTGGTAGCTCGATCTTCGGCCACTCTTCATGCTTTAACTCGCGGGGAGGGGGGCGCCCGTAAACCTGGAAATACAAACAAGGGACGACGCAGACGTTAGCGGCTGAACCAACTTCGGCGAGGAGAAAGCTCTAGCAGCGCCAACTATGACGTGGCAGCGTTCACATGGCCGTCACCTCTGCCGTTCCGTACAGAGCAAACATGCATACTGTTTTACGTGCGTAGTTATTCTTTGCTAATGGCCAATCTCATAGTCATGTTTCTGTCGCTGATTTGCTTGCGTTCTTTGCTGTGCCTATGCAGCTTTGTGCGCCTATCGGTGATTACCATTTTGCAGACCTGATGATCGTCTTCGTTAATGCAGCTGACTTTATGCTGCCACTGTTTGCTAACGCTGTCGGTAGCAGCCAAACGGATCACGTGCAGGCCTATCGATTCGTCAATTTTCTTAAGGTCTTCAGAGCCATCCGAGCAATTCGAGTTCTTCGGACGATTCGGTAATCTGTGCCAAGTGTCATGCTTTGATGATGAGTTAGTGCGTGACACAGGCTTTTCGTTATCAGCAGCATGGGCATTGCAGGCACTCATCGGTTGTGTCCTCAGGTTTGGCTGCTGTGCTGTTCGTGGTCGACCTTTGGCTGGGATGGCTCTTGCGCAGGTCACGTCTGCAGGTCCATGGATGATGAAGCCGTTCGTGGCATGCCTTCTTTGTTCGCTATCTTCGGTTAAGGTGCCCTTGCCCCCGACCAAGGTCTGACTGAGGTCGTGGGCTCGAGCCCGGAGGTATATGTGAAGCGCCTTAATAGAGATTAAGTTCTCTTAGGGTGCTATAAAAGAAAATTATATTAAATTATATTTTGTATCTTAATCTTCATCAATGGTGTCGGCAGTACCCTTGGTATTGTCCTTGGTTGTCCCTACCCCTAGCCGAAGTGGTGCTCTACGAATATGGCGGCCAGTCATGTAGAGGACAAAGTCTCCAGAACCTTCTGAACGCGAGTGTGTTAATTGCTTAATTACGCAGGGGCCAATTTTTCGGCACCTATGTAACTGAGCCATTTGCAGTGGCTTCTACCAAAGCATCAACAGTCTTAGAGCCGCCTCAGAGAGATGTTCGTGAACTCGCTCACGAATATTCTGATGCGAACGAGCTGAAAGACCCGCCTGTGACCTAGGCAGATCTACGCATATCTATTAATATGTTATCAATATGTACCTATCAATATACTTTCAAGTGTTCCAGAAGCTTTGGTTCAAATTTATTATGCGAAAGCTATCGTTGAGAGTCAACTTTATATTTCAGGTTCTTAACGAACTTGCAGGTTATTATTGCCACCTGCCTGCAGTCAATTCAATCAATGGGTGCCATTGTGGGACTGATGCTTCTCTTCATGTGTATCCTTTAATCCTCAGTCAAGATTAAGCACATTGTTAGGATTTGATGCATTATCCGCGGAAAAGTGTAAAATATCTGACGCGAAATGATGTGCTCTTTGTTCTACGTTGTTTTTTTATTTTCCAGAAGTAAGATTAGCTCCTTCAAATAAGTAGTAGCCGTTAGATACATTTTTGCTTAGATTTAAAGTAGGCTTTCTAAACTCAACAAATAAGGGGCCCAAATTGTTCATAATGGTGCGACGAAAATGTTCGATTCCAGATTCAAGTCGATTAACGGGAGAATTAGCCGCTCACAGGGGACTCTCGTGCCTCCACTAGATCTAGAACTTGTCCTTTATGGTAAATAACTTCACAGAGTTAGCACTATTTCTAGAACTCACCTTTATTGTTGAATCACGTGTGAGTTTATTTGTCCACATTTTTTGAGTCAAATGGAAACTTATTGCCCAAGAATTAGAGCTTATAAAAATAGCTAGCCCAGATCGCTTGTCGTTCAGCCAGGCATCTTTAAGGCTAGATTAAACGTCAGCTAACGTGTTGCCAGGCTTTTAAGAAGCAGACCGAGTCACATTTCAAGTTATATTATATAATAAACTCGAATGTTCTTGTTGCTTCAACTGACCAGATTTTTAGGCTCAGAATGCATAGAGGCAGTAAGCGGGTCTATACCTTTGGTCGAAGGCCATGGTTAAAATGGAAATTATATAGGCTGAAGATTAAATTTTGCTATTCATTAAAATGGCTCAATTGAAATATTTTATAATCACCAGAACTAGTAAAGTATTAGGCGCATCGAGGTTAATGAGAAATGAGTCAATGGTCTCATACCATCATTTATGCAGAATTAATTACTGAAATGCTTGTGACATAAAAATGAATCCGAATAGCGTAGTTAGCGAATTGATGGATAGGAGATTAGGCACATTCATTAGCAACTACAGATCGTCACTTTTGTTTCACAATAAATCAAATGCGAATATTTTGACATAATGTCACCTAATAATTTTTTGTGCTTGCATACGTTTAAAGCCTTAATTTCTAATTGTAACAGATATGTTTGCCATTTTTGGGCGAGGTTTGTATGCACAGGCCTCTCCGGAACGATTCGGATCAATCTGGCTCGCACTCTTTAGCCTTTTTGATCTCCTGACATTGGACGACTGGTTTTTTATATACGAAGACGTCGTGAAAGGAGATCCTAGTAAGCTTCATTTCAGCCTCATTCAGCTGCGCATTAGCCATACTTGAGCAATGAGATCATCTAAATTGATAAGCTATCTGAGATGCACATGTTCTTTCTGTCTACTACGTGCTATCTTCTGATCTTTTGGTCAAACGTTGCAGATTGCAGTCACGTCATTATCTACTTGGCGCTTTACATAATTCTTGAGAACCTCATATTTCTCAAGTAAGTTCCTTATCTTCACGAATGATGGAGCGTTTTACATGATCTTATATATATATTACAATGTTCTACGCTGAGCCTAGATTTTTCGCTGCGCTAATTACTCCTTTTACCTTTTTAAACGCCAATATTTTCAGACTGTGCTGCCAGCCAGCGGTACCTAAAAGTGCACTAAATTATGGCTGTGCTTCCAGAAGTGACACGAAAGCACCACTAAATGCCACACAAAAAATGCCACACGACGCGCCACCGACGCGCCACAAAAGCGCCGCAGGCTTTTTTCGGGATGCATGACGGCGTGCATTCACCAGCGGTGGCAATTTCAAGACTCGTAAGCTGTGCTATAGACTTAAGATGTCTTTTGCTTTCTCTAGTCTCGTCGTTGCGGTTCTGGTCGACAACTTTCAGCTTGCATTGGGTGCTGCTCACGAGCAGGCAAACCAACAGAAAGAGCAAGAGGCAGCGCAGACGGCGGCCGCCATTGTCGAGAGCTTGTCCGCGGCAAAAAGAAGCTCGGATGACATTGACAAAATCATGGCAGAAGGTATACCTGGTGGAACCGTAGTCAGAAGTCATCACTAAGAGCTAATCTATTCTTAACTACGCAATCGAGCAAACAAAGCTACTTGCGATAATATAGTGTTTCTTCCGTAAGTTTATCTGCTCTTGCATAGCTAATAAATAATAATAAAAAATCAAAGTACAACAAAAAAGAGATTGGAAAGAGAAATCGCGTATCTTTAGTTGCTAGCAACTGCTTTCAAGAAACTTGCAAAGCAGTTAAAGCCTAATTACCAAGCAGTTTTCGCTTGCCTAGTTGGAACAGCCACGTCAAAGCGACTTAATATAAACTTAGACTCGGCTGCTACGTGTCTGTGCTGACGGAAAATGATATAGAAATGCTTAGCAAAAATGGTTCCAATCTTCAATTTTGTTTTGCCTGGCGAAAGTATCCCTATTGAATGCAAATAGTAAAAGACGTTGCTCCTAGCTTGTACCTACTCAAGCCAAACATTTTCACAATTTATTAGGCTCTGTGAAATCCCCAGGCTTTGGAAAGATTAATAGATATTTATGATCATAAGTTAATCATTAAAGAAGACAAAGACATTCTTTACTTTTTTCTGGTCAATTAAGATAGGCACCATAATTACCAATAGTCTAAAGCATAGGACCCAGATTAGGGCTCTAGTGCAGTGCTTCTCAACCTTCCTAACGCTGCGACCCTTTAATACAGTTCCTCAGGTTGTGGCGACCCCCAATCATAAAATTATTGTGTGCAAAGTGCGGAAATGCGTGTTTTCTGATGGTCTTTGGCGATCCCTGTGAAAAGGTCGTTCTACCATTAAAGGGTTCACCACTCACAGGTTGAGAACCGCTGCTCTAGTGGTATGGCGGTGTTGACGGGCTCATTACCGTTCCATTGGCTGTTGTTTGCTACCCAGCGGACAGCACAAGTTTTAGTCTCTCAATTTTCTACCAATTTTCTTGCAGAGGACAGCTACGAGGAATTAGAATGCTTTCAAAGACGCTACTCTCAGAGGCGGGTGACCACGTTCAGCGACTGCTATGGTGACAAGGAAGCGGCGTAAGTGAGAATGAATTGCAATATACGATACTATGCTTTAGACGATCTACTCAATGCATAATCCTTAAGAATATTTTGCCAAGTGACTTAGCTCACCGGCTTCGTTACGCATAAAAGCAATACCAAAACGTGGCTGCGGCGGCAAGCTGTTTCCGATTGCTTCCGCTGCCGCTAGCGGCGGCAGCTTGGATAGGACGAGATTTGAACGAGGCTATACCAGTATAAAGTAGAAAGTAAGCAAAATGTTACGTCACCAAGAAATTATCTTAGGTGCAAAAGCTCATCAGCTTTATTGGCGCTTCTATCGCATAAAACACCACTTAAGCTGAAACAAAGTAGAAAGAGGATGACCGTATGGTCTCTGCGTTGGACATTTAAATTGCAGACCTGATGCTTTAGTCTCGCTATCGCAGGTAGTTTCGATGTCGTGTAATCATAAGTTTGTGATCATAGATACGAGTTTTCTTGCTTGGAACACCTGAAATTGTATGTTCTTGCTCCTGTAAAATTATTTGCCGCGAGTTAGAGGCGCAGGTTACACGTCTCGTCTTCAAGTCAGAGCTTAATTAAGTATCAACTGACGAAGCGTGATCCGGCTTACTTGCCTGCCCATTAATGCCCGCGGCACAATTCAAAAAAATATCCAAAGGCTCACTTTTGTTTCGAGCTTGCTTTTGCTGCGAGCTTGCTTCGAGCTTACTTTGCTTAAGAGCAAGCCGCCGAGTCGCCGGTCGGTCGCTAGCTTAACCTTAGCCTCGGGTAGCGCAACAGCTCGAAGGAAGTGCAGTGACCACGTGAACAGAGTGCTTTGCCAGATTTCTACTTTCGTGAGCGGGAGATGAGTTCAAGTGAATGGGCAGCGGGACCAAAAGTAATGTGCTTGGTTTCCTATAACAAGTGTCGCATTATGCACCTATGATGAACAGAGCAAGTGTAATAAATTAAAATTTTTGTTTGCAGCCAACGAGAGGTTCTATCGAAGTGCTTCATGCTATGTGCTGCGCTTGAATACAACAACAACCTATATGAAATGCAAAGAAACACATTTAGCCTGCTAATAGATGTCTGTGCAGAGGTAAGTTTCTGCAACATTCAATGACGTGCTTAGTTTTTGGGTAAAGTGATATTAATTGCTTATACCAGGTTCAGCGTTCTACCATTGCTGATTACTCTTAATGAGCAGAATAAGCTATTCGAAGGTTTATCAGAATTTCTCTCATCGCATTAAGACGTAGTCACGCAAATTAAACTTCTTTAGAGGCAAGTAAACCTCGGTCAGATCGCAAACAGAGTCATCGAGAACACATTGTCTGTAGTAGAAACATAGCCACTGACTTTCAAATTAGATCAAAGCGTCATTACAAATAGACGATCGTCAAGGTTTCCTTGAAAGTAATACCAATCCCCTGCTTATTTACTTAAGTTATACCTTGGAAATTTGGTTAATTTGTGAACCGTCAGATGTCTGGTCTGTTGGCATAATTGTGCGTCTGTACTAAAAAATACGGCCGGTGACGGTGACACTGAAGTGCCTAATCCAGAAAATCTGTTGAGGGAAGATAGTTTCCGGGTTTAAATTGCTGAAGAAGAGCTACATCGCTGTAAACAATTCTTCGGGGGTAAGAATAGCGGATATACCATTGTCTTGACCATGAAACGATGCGGTGACGCGGAAGCAACACGTTTTTCATCCTATGACGCCAGTTACAGAACACTCACTTACAAAATAAGAAGCACTGGCACCCTCCTTTATTAATTCTGTTGAATCTGCACGAAATATAGGTGTCCTCTTTCAAAGTGTCATTTCAGCCGTGATGGCACACTAGGTAAGGAGGTTGTTTTTCACGACCTCGGTCCCGAGGTCGTGGGTTCGAATCCTACCGTGGGCGATCCCTATTGGCCGCAGCAAGCGGTAGCCCTAAAGGATCTTCTGTCGCTACACAAAAGAGGCTTCTAAATGAGCGAATATTGTTTTCTGAATGAGCTGGTATTTTTTTTTCAAAGCGGCTTTCGGTATGCATTCGTTAGCCAACAGAATTCCTCTCACGCAACAAAGAGAAAGTGGGAAGCATAGCAGAGTCAGGAGAGCAGTTGAGGTAGTGAGTAGAATGGAAGTAGTAACTCAGGACTGCTGAGAAGGATGAGCCATAGTCGGCAGTAGGAGAGTAGTTGTCGTTGCGTAAGAATTGTGGAAGCGAGTTTCACAGTCAGCGAGTTCCACCTGCAGAACTAAAGCTTCTGTAGCCAGCGGTCTTTAAGCTGAGGAATGGAACAGCTAATTTATTTTCCATACAGGACCTGAGGGCACGAAGAGGCTGAAACTGGTGCAGCAGTTCAGCTAGGTATGGAGGAGCCACGCCGTGGCGGGCTTGTGGTTCAGCGTAAGAACTTTGTTCTGTATCCTTTGATCAATCGGCAGCCGTCGTAGCTCTTTTAGCAGAGGAGACACGTGGTCAAACCTCTGGGACTTGAAGACAAGCCTTGCAGCCATATTCATAGTCAGCTGCAGTGGCCAAGTTGCTTTCTTTGGAAGCCCAGCCAAAAGGGAATTACAATAATCAAGTCGAGACAGAACCAATGAGCTAGTTAAATTGTTTGCAAGCCACTGTGGAAGACAGCTCCTAATCTTGGATAGGGATCGAACGTGATGGCTAGCTGAAGAAGCAGTATTCTGAAGGAAGGTTTTAAAATTGAGGCAGCCACTCAGAAATATACTACTACAGAGCAAAGCCTTGTAATCCAGCCACACGCTTAAGGTGTCATATGAGCAGCAGTTCAGTTTTATCGTCATTTAGTTTCAAGAAGTTTTCCGACATCCAGGATCTAATGTCAGCAAGGCAAGCAGTCAGTTCATGAGTTGCTGCAGCAGATTCCAACGGTTTGAATAACAAATACAGTATAAAATGAGTATCGTCAGCATAAAACTGTTATCCTATGCCACGGGCCTTAATCACGTTTCCAAGAGGTTGAGTAGGAATGGAGAAGGAAGTCTTTGAAATTGACTAGATCTGCATCCGACCCCGATTTCTTGAAACGACGTTCAAGCCTGCGCTTAACCAGGCGCATCTTTAGGAGCTGTTTGTAAATTGAAAGGAATCTCCCAGACTTTGTACACGGATAGAATGAACGGGAGCATGCTTGTCAAGAGCACTCCTTAGTGTCATGTTCACTGCATCGGTGAGGGTATCGAGGCTGCCGGTAAGTCTGAATGCAGATCACAAAGACCTGCACCTTAAACAGATTTTAAAAATTTGTCTATGTCAATGCTTTGTAAGTTACGTCGCTTGACAAGTTCGACATTACGCTGTACGTAAAAGGGAGCAGGAACAGTAAACGAGACCAAACAATGATCTGAGAATGTCAGCGGGCACACCACAAGGTCAGTGGGGAGGACATCCTTGGGGATCACGAGATCTAGAATATGGCCAGCGACGTGGGTGGTATGATTAACGTGTTGTACCAAACCAAAATTCTCCAGAGAGTCAAGAAATGAGCGGACCTGCCATATTAAGGAGGAAGAGGAATAGGATAGAGGCCTAGGGGGTCCAGAGCAGCAAGTTTTTCTACTCAGAGAACACGAGGCCAATAACAAGGTTATCAATTTTGACGGGCGAAAATAACCCATAAACCCATATAGTTGGCACTATCTTTATGCCCATGCCAATAAAATTCAAAGGAAACGCGTGTTATGTAACCAAAGTTACTGGTTGTGGATCTGTAAAGGATTAGAGCAATTCAGAGTTAAGGGCATAGAAACCAGCCTATCCGATCGAGATAAGGGGACGATGGACATCGAGTCCAACGGGTCAGAGGGCGACGGGTTCAGCATCTTAGCCCGTCTTTTTTGATGGTCGTGAATTTCTAATGTGTGAATATTGATGAAGCATAGCTATTCAGACAGACAAATGTACTGCTGCCCTGGGCTCATTTCACTTGTTTGAGATAGGATTGTACTCACTGTGCCATTTCTTACGCGAGGTTTTGTACTTTTCGTAGCATAACCAGTAAGCGACCGCTACTACTCTACGGACATCTACGGTTGCTACTGCTCATCATTAACCCAAGTTGAATGACGCAATTTTTTTTTTGCAAAAAAGGATATCGTGCCCAAAACACCTCGGCGAGCTGAATTGACACACATCAGCGAGTTGGATCGAAAAATGAGCCAACACGTTGTTCTATCAGTTTACGAGACACGAGGAAAACAAGCTGTTAACTGTAAAGCTGTTAACTGGACTAATCTCATTATTATTCAACCTGATTAACCCCTATTGTGGTGCTGCATCGTAGTAAAATAAAAGCTGTTAAGATATGTAAACAGAAGACTGTTAATCATAGAGCACAATTTGACCGTCGTTTCAGTATATTCCTCAGGGAGTAGTAATAATCTTGGAATTAGATGCCCTTACTTTCTTTATTTTCACGACATCGGTAGTGAAGTTTGAGTCCTGAAGCAGACAATTCTTCATTTCCCACTGTGCGCGGAGTAAAAATAAAGAAAGTAATAATCATAAGTTATTTGTACAGTGCATTAAGAGAGCCGAGTCTCTATTCAGGTGTTTCACAACTCGCTGCAATAGCAGTCACAACCGATGGTTGACGGCATACAACGGCATTATGCTTAGGCAAAAATACAAAAGCATAAATAAGATACCAAGGTCAACCGGTTTGTGTGACATCTGGCTAGAAACGTGCACAGAATCATATAAAGGTAAGCATACAAAGCACATGGAAACAAAAGACACGTTTACAGCAGCCCGGGGAAAAGCTGAACAGAACGGATGAATTTTTAGTTAAGACCTAAATGAAGCAATTATGTAGCCGAAAAGGCGCTTCAGCAGATGATGGCTATATAAGTGAGGCTGTGAATCAGCCAACCTTCAATAGAGATGAACATTAGCCTAAGGGTAGGGTGCTTGCACTTCGAAACCCAGGTTGCTGGTTCAAATCCTGCTTCAGAAAATTATGTGTGTGCCTGGCACCGGAAGTGACGGCCACAAATGCTTTATGCCTCTAAGCAAATGTAGCTGTTGAATTCGGTAACCTTTAATTTAAATTACCACCCCTTATAAGTGGTAGCGATATTTTTCGATATTTCGCTCACATTTTTGCCCACTTTAAAAGGACTTAAGCTTCCCTTTACTCGCTTGCTCCAGCCTAGCTATCTAATCGCATTGCTCCTCCGGTATGGTAAGTCACCGGTGGTAAAATGTCACAGGGCGAAAATGCGTTTACCCTCATCCAACCTTTTCGGTGTAATGGCAAATTGTTATCACCTTCGTGGCTTTATTCAGCGCCCAATACATTGGAATGTATTTTTGCCTCTCCGTGCTTCTTTGAAACCTGTGACAGCTAATCCATTCACAGAAATTTATTATTGCCGAATACATTTGAAGCTCATACAAGCCCATTGTAATAGATTCGTAACTCGATGAATTATTTGCCCCACCTGGTGTTCGCAACCCGTAATGTTCTTTAGCCAAGGCGCACGTAGCCCAGAATCCTCTGAATTCGGTCATGCTGCCGTCACAGTAGAACTTTGCTCTGCATTCGTTGATCAAGCGGCAGCCATCGTAGCTCTTTTAGTAAAGAGGATAAACGTGGTCAAACCTCGGGGGTTTGCAAACTAGCCTTGCAGCCATATTCATAGCCATCTGCAGTGGCCTAGTTGCTTTTTTTTGGTAACGCAGCCAAAAGAGAATTACAATAATCAAGCCGAGACAGAACTAAGGAGCAAGTTAAATTTTTGCCAGCCACCTTGGATGTCAGCTCCTAATCTTATATGGGGATCGGACGTAATGACTAACTGTAGAGGCAATCATCTGAATGAAGCTTTTAAAAGTCAGGCAGTTTTCGAAAACGACACCACAATTTTGAGAACGTGGTGATGGTCGCACAACAGCATCACCTAGTTGAAGAGAAAAGCCTTTTAATCCAGCCACACGCTTAGGGTGTCCTGTGAGCAGCAGCTCGGTTTTATCGTCATTTAGTTTCAAGAAGTTTTCCGACATCCAGGATCTAATGTCGGCAAGGCAAGCAGTCAGTTCATGAGTTGCTGCAGCAGATTCCGACGCTTTGAATGACTAATAAGCAGAGCATCATCAGAATAAAATTGACATCCTATTCCATGAGTCTTAAATACTTTTCCTAGAGGTTGAGTACAAATAGAGAACAGCAAGGGACCAAGGACCCTCGGTCTCTATCTATCTATCTATTTATCCATCCACACACACACACACACACACACACACACACACACACACACACACACACACACACACACACACACACACACACACACACACACACACACACACACACACACACACACACACACACACACACACACACACACACACACACACACACACACACACACACATATACATATCTATTGCTCTCTCTCTTTCTGTACATAGCTGTTACTCTCGACTTTGATTAAGTTCTAGCTGTCGAAAATAGGACACAACAGTATCACTACTGCTGTATTGAGTTTCCTTTTCGATAGTACAGTTGCAAAGACTCTATATCATTTTGTCTATACTTAGTGGCAAGTCTGGTGTTTACGTTCTTCGGTCTTGTGGCAATGAGAAGTTCAGACAAGACGCTCTGGGTTGGGGCATGGGAATGGATATGGCATGGGAATGGGGTCAGAGGAGGGCTCAGTCCTCACCATCTCATACAAGCACGCACGTCAGCCGACTACGTTTGACTTACCCACTACATAATCCTTTCATCTTCTTACAGCATGTAATGGGCACAGTTCTGGCATCTGCACTGCCTTCAGCAGTTTAACATTTTGAAAGCAGCCATCTTCGTCAGCCCGTGAAGCCAGACGCCAGCGACAAATGGGAAGCACCTTGGAAATCGTGACGTAGAGACCATTTGCCGCCTGCGATTGACGCTCGGGTGTAATCTCATTAGCTCCTAATCTGATATTTCGCACTGCATAATTGCCTTGCTCTCACTCATTTGCCGCCTGCGAGGAAATGCTGCTCAAGAGTCCCGGTCAAAATAATCTCAGCCTGCAACAGAAATTTGACAGTGGTAAGTGATGTCTGCTAAGAATAGTCGAACGCAACAGCTTGCAATCTTTATCTTATCAGCTTCTCAGTTCAGATCACGAAACGACTTGTGTTCGCCAATCTTGCCACTGAGCCTATCACACCTCTCCTAAAGCGACAGCCTCGTCCAAAAATGAAAATGAAACAAACAGAGGAACTGGTATAGAGCTTAAATACGAAAGCATACACTACAATTAGTGTTTAGTGGATTGGTTATATTGCTGAACCTGCACGCATATTTCAAAAGCACTAGACGACTAAATAATTAATTATAAATCTGGCCTTAGAAAGAAAGAATTCTACAACATTTCGACATAAAAAGCAAAGCAAAGTAAGTTCGGCTGATTCCTCAATTATAAAGGAGCTTTTGTGGCTATAACCTCACTAACAGCAAGCACTAAAGAAGTGCTCTTTGCAGAAGTCAGTCCCACAACCCGGATTTGAACCCACAGCCATTGAAACGTGAGCCAAGGATCAAACCAACTCACCGGCTTTGGTCAACAAAATAGATGTGTGAGATATCAGAGCGCTTTGGCTGCTATTAAATCGACCATCGATTTCTAGGTTAAACGGTCTCCTACAGGACGACGATTAACTTGTTAAAAAGCCACCAACTAACTCCAAGTGGTTTTTGTTCTCTGTTGTTCATGAAACTCACTGTTATTTGCATTTGAGTTTCGTCCAATCACTATTGATTTCCACGAGCCCCTTAGCATTTCAGCGCAGTAATGACTCTGGCCTTTGGTTTCGGAGGCCTTGTCCTCAATCTCGAGGACAGCCTGACCTATTCTGTTTTTAATTTTAAAAGAAAGATATAATTAAGAAGTTTTCCAGCACATTATACCTATATGTTTGGCTGCGCGCAGCCGCAAGATATAGAGAGGGAGAGGGTGAGAGATAGAGAGGGGGAGAGAGAAATAGAGAAACGAAGGCAGACATAACCGCTCTAAACCGCAGTCAAAGAAATAAAAGAACCGAACAGTTATCGCTGCTTTTTGCTAAACAGGGCTAAGGGACACGGACGGATATCGCTATACTATGGCTTCTGCGAGTTGCCGGTGCAATGGTAGCGTCAGGTTTTTGTTGCATTGCGAGTCGCTGGTCCAGAATACCTAGTGCTTGATTGCATGCACAAGCATTTACTACGTGATCCACACTGCCTAATTGTCACCACCCGGCTTGCATAGGAATATTCATTATCTAGATAATAGAAGGAGCAAACGGTTTGTACAAAGAAGTATCTCAGGATTATGAATACAGCGATACCTCAATACACTCACCACAGTCTCCATGCATGCCAGCTATCTGAGCAGTCCTTACGCCATGTATTAGATTGGATGAGACTTAGATGCTTAGTGCTGAGCAATAGCTTCCATTTTTGTGCAAGACCTAAAAGCGTAATCCAACGCAACCTGCTTCTAGAGAATATTATTTGAGATATGAGAAACAGCCGTCCTCGTTTTTGTATTGGCTGTGGATCTGTGTATCTGGAATACTTTTTCTTACTGAGCAAGCCAGTCTCCGCGCTTTCAGCTGAGAGAATTGCAGCTGCAAACATTTCACAAGAAGAAAAAAAAGCTGATTGACATTGCTGAAAGACTCACGGCAAAAAAATGCAAACGTCGATGCAGCTTTGCAAAAACACCTCACGGTAGGGTGCATCTTTGCTGCCGCATCCGTGACTCGCATATCAAACTAAGTCAAAAGTAATCAAGCAAAGTAAATAAAAAAAGATGATTGAAGCTGATTTCGCTGCCTGATCCGCAAAGCGGCAGAAAAGCCGTAGTAGATTTAGCTCTTGCATTGCCTCTCATCTCGCCTGGGCATCACTGGCACCGCCTTGCAATAGTTCAGGTCCTATCTCAGGGGGTATCAGACTCCGGAGTATTGATGCGAATGGACACAGATCATCCGAGGAACCACTTAAGTACTGGGGTACCTCAGGGCTCTGTGCTCTGTCCGGTAATTTTCACGGTTTGTACTCTCCCTCTTGCCAATATGATTTCCAAGCACGATCTAGGGTTTCAGTTCAATGCAGGCAAAACTGTTGTGCGACAAGCAACAACAAATCAAGCAATCATTTGGTAATGCTTTCTATGCAGCATCTGTAAAGTGTTAAGAAAGTGAATCAGTTCTCTGAAGGTGCTGTGCAAATGTAGTATATTATTGTAAAGCATCGCCTGCTGCGGGACTCAAAACCTAAATTTGGATTTTATAGAGCAAGCACCTTTCCCCTGGGCTAAGTGCACAGGTAAGCAAAGCGCGCTGGAAATAAAGCAAGTGCCCGAGCAGCCTCTCTGTAGAGGAATGGGCTGCACAAAAGCACGAGCTGCGGCCCTGGTGGACAGGTACCCACGGAAGCCTGCAGTCACTCTGACCGACCGCTGATTGAGCGGCGGTGGCGGGCAGTGGAGAGGCGGTGACAGGTGCAAATACAGGTGTAGATGCACCTGCAGTTACATTTACAGGTGCAGGTGCAGGTGCAGTGCCAGAATTGGCCTGAGCTCGCAATTTCCTTCCACATTTGCATCTCTTCTTCTCATATGTAAATTAGGTTACGCCTAATGCCAAGCCATACGATGAGGAAAATGTGTAGATGAACCGCCGCCAATCAGATTTATGTTGGGCAATAATCCCTAACGATGACTGAGTGGCTATAGTTGAAGACGAATACAGTGACCTTACTCACTTTCCGGCGCTGTCGCTAATAGCAACCACTTTGCACTTTTTTAAGTCTCATGTAAAGAGATATCTGTTCAGGTCAGCTTGCCCTTAGCCCCAGTGAACACGTGCTTAATTTTTTCAAGTTACTTGGTGTGGGTATCAGTGCATAATTCTGTGCGTATCACAAGCCAGAGGTCCAACTGACCTGTTTCCGCGAGCATCCTCAGGCTTGCTTTGGCATTATGATACTGACTCCTTCTTGCATGCTTGATATTGAGCAGGTCACGAACTCTTTGTTATTGGTTCTCTTGCAGCTTAGTATAAAGTACCTGGGAAAAAATCTTGCTCCTTTATGGTGCCACATGAAAGACTCACTACAAATATTTTTCGAGCATTACCAGCTAATTTGAAATGAAAATGTCTTCATGTGTGTGCGTGCGTGTGCGCGAGCGTGTGTGTGTGCGCGCGTGCGCGCGCGCGCGCGTGTGTGTGTGTGTGTGTGTGTGTGTGTGTGTGTGTGTGTGTATGTGTGCGTGCGTGTGTGTCTTGGTTCATACGCTTACAAACCCCTTGGATCCTGGATAACCCAGGTCGTGATTGTGATATGGCTAAAATATTTTGCTGTAGCGAAGCTCGTACAAAACTATTCAAATAATGAAGCATACAAAGAAAGTACAAATATTTAAATCGGCAACAGACCTAATTGCTGTCACCGGAGCTTTTGAGCTGGCATAGCATAAGGTAGACAAACCATACAAGGGCGTATTCTTGTGCCCTCAGGCTTCTAAACTTGGCACCACTCTCAGGCATCAATTGCGGGGGCCACGGATGGTGTGGAGACAGACTTTGGGTTTGAGGAACTTGCATGTACAGTCTGTATATTTCCCCTGGGAAAGCAACTTATCTTTGCAATTGCTATGCCCGTCACTTTTGACCTGCAAGCGACGAGTGTAAACATAGAAATATTTCCGATAGTGCAATATGTGTGCGTCCACGGTAGTTAGGCCACCACTTAAGAAAACATCACTAGACCTAGAAAACTTAAGCAACTTCCGTTCAGTCACCCTTCTACTAAAAAGACATTTTAGCGAAGTGTGGCAGACCAGCTGAACTCTTATACTGAAACCTTAAACTTCGCAAGTAAGTTCCAGCTTGGATAGTCTTCCTTCTTGTTTTGCTCGATCTTTCAGCAGCGTTTGATACTAGCGATCACTAAGTCCTTCTAGAGCGCCTTTCATTTCATCTGGGCACCACCGGCACAGCACGACCATGATTCAGGTCCTATCTCAGTGGAATACTCTAGAGTATTGATGCGAATGGACAAAGATCGTCCGAGGAATCACTGAAGTATACGGTAATTCGTAGATGTTTGGTCTTCAGGGTACTCTCTCATTTGTACTCTCGCTCTTACTGACGTGACTTCCAGACAAAAATCCAGACTTTCCCCTCTAGGCAGATTCTATGACGACACTCAGCTGTACCTTTGCTTTGATACCTATCAGCCCTCCAGCACGTAGAATTGTCTCAACTCGTTTGCTGCATGTATTGATGATATACGCACATGGAGGCTACATTTCTTAAATTGAATGACGATTAAGCCAACTTCCTTGTTATGAGCAAACCAAGAGCGATTCAGAAGTTGAGAACATTAAAAGTTCAAAAACGGCACAGCCAGTATATTTCCTGTTGCATCTGCACGAGATCTAAAAAAATACTAGATTGAAAAGCTGATTTAACAACCTCTTTTTGTATAGCGACAGAGGAGCCTTGACGACTATCACCACAGCTTGCAGTGGCGATAAAGAATCGCCAACCACAGGATTCGAACCCACGACCTCAGGGCCGAGGTCATGAAAAGCAACCACCTTACCTAGTGAGACATTACGGCTCAGAGGTCCTGTTCCAAAGTGGCCCTTTATTAGGTGACCGACTTTCAGCGGCACAAGTTGCTAAAATTCAGGCTTGCTTAGATAGGCATTATACATCTAAAGTGGTCTATGCATTTGTGACATTCCGCCTAGACTTCTGTATTTTACTTCCTGCTGGTCTACAGACCTGTGCAATCAGGAGCTTACAGTTGGTTTGAAATTCTGCAGCTCGGCTCGAATGTCGCGAGCGTCGCAGTTGCCACATCACACCACTTCTCGCCGACCTAGAATGGCTCCCAGTCAAGCAGCACATCGACTTTAAGGTTCTCTCACTCACTTGAGCTCTCTTCATTCTTAGGCTCAGCTTACCTATCAGATTGATTCCCCCCTTAGGTTAGGCATCGTACCACACGCTTTTATGAGTAATAGCATTTAACTACACTTCGTACGAACCGCAATCCTTTGGTGAACGTGTCGAAAGTTCGTACGCTCCCAAGGCCTGACATTCACTCCCGACTGACGTCACGACATTCCCTGGCTTGACGACAATTAAAAGAGAAGCTAAAAACGCATCTATTTGTCTTAGCATTGAGTGGGTCCATGTGATTCATCATATTTGTGTGCTCGTACGTGCTGACACTATGCATTCTATCAATTTCTTTCTACATTTTGACTGTGTGCATGTGAATCTCTAACCATAATATGCCCGCTAATTTTGAGCATGCCACCACTGACAATTCCGATAATGCTTCCTTTACAGCATATGTAAAGTGCCTAGAAAGAGATTAAGTTCTCTGAGGGCGCTATACACATGTATTAATAGTAATGATACTGTTATTATTATTACTATGGCAGAGCCAATTCACGGCGTACAATCGGAATCGAAGGAAGTACTAGCGGAAGTTCGAGATTTAAGCTCCCACCTAGGCAAGACGGTTACAAGAAAAAGTCACAGGTCTTTGAAGTCAATATGCCGTTTGATTTGAAGCCAGTGTAGTCGGGAGATTGTATTAATGTGTAAGTTGCAACGTTCGTGACAGAAAAGCCTAGTTTCCAAGTTTTGGAACGTATGCATGCCATAACATCTACATTGAGTACTACCAGAATGTATAAATATATATTTTATGTAGCACCCAATGGAACTTAATCTCTATCTAGGCACCTCACACATGCCTTGGGGCCTGAGTCTTCGACCTCAGTCATCAAATGCATTCACCTTGACCTTGGTCATCAAAAGCAGCATGTGGGTCAACCCCTGAGCCAAATCAGGGCGGCTATTGCCATAGGTCTAGTATTGGATACTAAATCGTTGTCGAGAGGTCACGGTAAATTTTAACCCACCAAAAGCGCCAACTTGAATGCCAGTTTTTGATGCGATCATAAGACCACAAGCATTTTCCGGCTGCCCCCTGCCAGGGCAGATAGGCTAATACCTTTTAGCTGAGAAGAGCTACACCAAAAACCCGCAACTCACTAACATTAGACCACGGAGATCACTCTACCTTCTTGGTTTCTAGCCTACAATGGAAAATATGCTAATAGTAGTCAACCACGCGTGATACACCTCAGCTTGATGGCCGTTCAAAGAGTTAAGTATTATCATTTTTTTAATGAATCGCATTCTCACTCATTCTGCACTCCCATGACACCGAGATTTACAACATATATATTGTGTGCTGCGTGAAAAATAGCCATGATGCCGGCAACCGATTATTGGTGGCCTGTATTATGGCTGCTGATCAAAAGTGCTCGTGCTCATTTCGCGATAGCTGTACGACATTGTGGACACTGGCATCAGTCTACAAGACATGCACAAAGCTCAATGGATTTTGGCTGCAGAGATGCGCAGGTCCAGCACATCTGTTGAACGCAGCACGATTGCATATTCTTTAGTTAGTTTATCAATCTGAGCACGGTTGGTAGCCAGTGCTGTCTCCAATTGAGTGAGGGTCTAGTGTCTAGCTTGTAGCATTTCTAAGGGAAGGCCAAGGTTACGTCTTAAATGAATCCGAGGCAGACCAGATTCTAGTAATTTCAGGCTTCCTTGCTGGTCGCCGGCTTCCTCGGATCCCACTTTACGCTTGAGAGGAAAGGGAAACTTGACGTGATGTACGAATCACCATCAATATCCGGTGTCGGTACTGTCGCACTTGGTGACTAGGAAAAATCTCAAGCCGGCCATCGGCATATTTAACTTGTCTCATGAGCTCAAGCAAATTCACCAGATGCAGGATTCAACCTGAGTGGTCCGAGCACGGATCAAAGTCCGAGTCAAGTCATCTGAGTCAAGTCCGAGCGCGGATCGAAGAAGGAAGCATTCAATTCGGCACTCAGACCTTTATTAGGGCTTTCGTATAATAATTTCAATAGCACCGCTTGTTTGGCTCAAACTCTACCGCCACTGCAGACCTTGCCGGCAGCCATTTCAGAAACGGCAGCATGCTGCCAGAACCAGCTCAGTTGAGTGGTAAAATGTTAATTTTAATTAGGCTCTTTGTGGTTGTCTGTCTTAATGAGGCACATACTACGGTCCTGTCTTTCTCTATTCTAATATCCTAGAATAGTTATAATGATTGTACACAAATCTTCAAGCTGCCTAAGAGAACTTATTCTTTTCATTCGCACTTTACCCAAGCCGGAAATGAGGCATGTAAATTGATTAGCGGTGACATGCACACTTTCAGCACGAATAAGCACACTGAAGACAGCTCACAGAAATGGAGAAAACGTTGCAAGGAAGAAACGTCCTGGTTTGGCCCAAGGGTTAAGGTGCTCGCCTTTAAAGACCGGTGTCCAGATGATTCTCTTTGCCTACCGAGGTCGAGGGTTCAAGCCCTGTAGCATATGTGAAGTTACTGGATAGAGATAAAGTTCTATTGGAGAGAGTAATTCAAATTAATTTTATATAAATAAATAAATATATATATATTTATTTATTTATTTATATATAAGTTGAGTTTGAGCTTTTTAAACGTCATCGAGTAGTAGGATGTCAGGTCGGAATGCCAGTCTCAGTAGTGAATTTTGGGCTCCGGTAGCTCGGCAACTAAAGGCACGGCTCCTTCCAAAGTATTTGAGGTTGGCTAGAGGCACAACTAGACGATCTGAGTTAGAAAAGTTGGGGGAGGGGGTACAAAGCGAGGTCTGATTCTGTAGTATTTTTCGGGTAGGTAGGTCGAAGCAAGAAGAGAGCGCCTAAATGTGACTTCGACTTCGAAGTCGATGCACAGCTTTATTGGGCGCCAGAACTGGAGATCAGAGAGAAGTGGCAATTGAAAGATGTATGCATGGCCTTTAGAGGCGGATGTAAGGAGAGGAGTAAGTTCTAGATACAGAGTGACCGGAGATCATCTGCAGAGGCAGCGGTGGCAACAAATCACTCTCTCGTGGCGGTTTCCGCCAAATGACCTGAACCCGCGTAAGTCGTGTAAATAAATAAATAAATAAATTTAAATCCTAGCTGATGAAACAGCCTCTTTTTGTGTAGCGACAGGAGAGCCTTTATGGCTATAACCACCGCTTGCAGTGGCGATAAAGAATCGCCCACTGCAGGATTCGAACCCACGATCTCGGGACCAAGGTCGTGAAAGCAACCGCCTTACCTGGTGTGCCAAGACGGCTCACCTAGTAGAAATGTTCGCTCTCTGGTCGCGGACCACTGAAATCAATGTAGCTTGGCACAAAATTTGCAGTTATAAACGTCCGCTCTCTTTCACGCATTAAACCATAGTTTTTCTCTAGCACATGAGTGGAAATTTAAAGCTAATGCTCCAAACGCCCGATTTGAATGTCAAAGAAAATTAGTCTCGATAGCTCAATACATATTATATATATAACTCACTTTTACAGCGCCCCAAGAGAACTTGGTCTCTATTCAGGGGCGTCACATTTGATAGGTGGCTCGAGTCCATGCCCTTGGTAATTAAATGCATTAATCTGGAACTTGGTCGATGCGAGCATCTTAACTACTGGGCTAAACCAGTGTGTCAAAAGGTTGAGCACAAGTACGGTAACTCTGATATCGTTACCGAATCGGTATCGATCGTTGAGTAAAGTCTTTAGGGGTGCCCAGTCCCCCAAGGCAGACTTCTATTCGCTCTGCATTCTGATTCTTGCTTTGTAAATACTCATTCTGGCAGAGACGCAAGTTTCCAGCTGCGCGAGCACTGTACCGTGTTCACCGATCCTGACCACAACCAAGAGTGTCATGCATAGCATGCTCATCAATTCTTCATGGATGTTGTTCACCATTTCGAGGGTTGACACTGGCCGGAGAGAGGCCTCAGGTCATCCACGCGTTGCACTCTCAACCAAAGAGCTTATTTTCCCTCGATAAGCACCAGGTGGCAGACATCCCTCGATAGGCCCACTCCGGTGCACGCATTTCATGCATGTTGAAAAGCTGCAGCGATTCTTGACAAACACAATATTGGCTTTCACTTTTATGCGGATGACACTCAGGTTTTTATCCCTCTCAGCCTTCGCGCTCGTCAAATTCTCTCAACTTCCTTGCTGCATGTATTGATGACATCCGCACATGAATGGCAGGAAATTTTCTTAAATTAAGTGATGATAAAACTAATTTGCAAGTTATGGGCAAAGCAAGTGTGATTCAGAAATTGGAAAGGCTAACGCTCAAAATCGCCTCTACCAGCACATCTCCTGTTGAATCTGCACGAAATCTAGTGTCATGTTTCAAAATGACCTTTCGTTAGACGACCACATCAGTCTTCCTACTTTCAGCAACATAACATTGCTAAAATTCGGGTTTGTTTAGATAGGGATACCAAATCTAAGCTGGTTCATGCATTTGAGATATCCAGTCTTGACTTCTGTAGCTCACAGCTTACAGGTGTACCGGCCTGTGCAATCAGGCGCTTACAGCTGGTACAAAACTCTGCAGCTAGGCTTGTTTATCGTGAGCGTAGCAGTTTCCACATCACACCACTTCTCGCTGACCGGCACTGGTTCCCAGCTAAGCAACGCATCGACTTCAAGGTTTTTTCGCTCACGTTTACGTCCCTTCATTCTTCGGCTCCAGCTTACCTATCAGGTCTACTCCCCCAACAGGCCAAGCATCGTACCACCCGCTTTTCAGAATTTAACTCTCTACATGTACCTCTTACAAACCTTAAATCATTTGGAGACCGTGCCTTTAGTTCGTAGGCTCCCAAACCCCGGAGCTCACTCCAGACTTCTGTCACGACATACCCTGACTTGACCACATTCAAAAATACATTAAACACGCGCCTATTTATGACAGCATTTAGTGGGTCCATGTGATTCGTCCTTTATGTGCTTATGTGTGCTGACACTGTTGCATGCTGCCACTAACCACACTTGCAAGCTGACCTTGTGCATGTCACCCCTAACCATGTTATTCATGTTGTTTATCAAGCATGCTATTTCTTCTCACCATTCGATCGCGTTTCCTTTGCAGAAAATGTAGAGCGCCTAGAAAGAGATTGAGTTCTCTGAGGGCGCTTTATCAAGTGTACTATTGTTACTATTATTATTCCGTATGGCAGCAACAAAGACCAACCGATTTATGCGTCGTGCAGACATGGACGAATACACGCTGTCGCCCTCATACCAGCCAGCTGAGATGGGCTGACAGCATTCACGACGCTTGCCAGCAGTATTTCACGTAATGCTCTGACTTATACTTTCAGGGCGATCGTCGTAGCGGTGTATCCTCGGAGCATCTTTCGCTCATCATACCACTGGTAGCGGCCGAAAAAACTCAACGGTATTGCAACCCGCCATCGGTCTGCCCTCACTAAAATTCACCATAGCCATTCAAGAAGACTGCACGTTGGATTTCGACTAGCAGTAGGATAGTGATGCATCGAGTGTCTTTCAAAGAGCATCGGCAAGTGTGAGACCTATTCTGTCGTGTCCTTCTACCCCTTGGTTTAATTTCTGATGTCTAGTCAGGTGGCTTGCCCTTGCAGTTGCTGCTGTTGGTACTTCTATTGCAGATTGAAACTTCTCCGAGATTATCCCACCTTGTCTTCCCATTGGATGGCGCCATGTTTCCCTGGCTCGCGGATCCTGTGCAGGCGTGCACTGACTTTTTGTTTCCGCTGCCGTCAACCACGGGATTTTTGGTATCTGCTAAAAGTTTGCTGTAGCTCGGTTTGGCCTCCAGGCGACAAAGGCAGCAGATAGCCAAGCTATACTTTTTCTTCAAAAAAATGTTCAACCGTCAGTATTTGAGCTTGTCGGAGCTTTCGCCCGAGGTCGAAGGAGGCAGATTAGATACGCATAGCTGGTCAGCAGAGAGCAGCAGCTGGAGAGGCTGCACCCACCTCTTGCACCCACCGACCAGCCGCCTCCTACCGCAGCCATCAATCCAGTCCGCCGCGCTTTTCGCCTGGTGTCTCACTCTAGATTACGACAGCACAGGTCTAATGTTGTACTCTTCAATGAGGATGTTCTAAATGCTCATTCTTTGGTGGCAGATTAAAGTAGCCACCGACCAAGCATTACGAGTGGTTGACGCAGCGTTGCTTTTGTGCGCTCCACCATTGTGCCGCTGTGTTATAGAGGTCTACCGAGATCCTCGTGTGACTGCCTATGAATTGGCAAGCAGGCCAAATGTTCATTGAGCCTGGCACGTTTATATTACGCATCTTCTAGGCCACAGGCTTGACGTCACAGTGCATGGCCGCGGCCACTCGTACGTGGGTGCCGCCAGAAAAAAAGAGAAGAAAGTAAGCGGAGAAGCCAGATACCGATAAATTAGACAATTGCCGAACTTAATAATTTGCTGAACAGCGATAAGTCGTATAAGCGTGGGCTGCCGTGACTATGCGCCGATCCAACCCAACCCACATAACGGGTGGAGTGCAGGCACATCAGGAATCTCCAAATGTCTGCTCGAGTCATACTTGACAAGGCGTCAAATCGTAGCGCAAGAACAAGTGAAGAACTTAAGGAGTAATGTCCTCACCTGCAAGCACTCTTGATGACATTCACAGCCACTTCGAACTAGTCAACAATGTCGCGGCAGTTACCCATCCTCTTACAGGGATGTCGCTCCCGCTTTCTGTCTGCACACGCCATGGCTCTTTAGGTAGGTGTTACATTGCTCGGCGTCACTGAGCTGGATACTGATAACTGGCCACTTAAATCAGCCTGATTATGTATACGCGGCTGAATACCGATATACTACTCGAAATTCTCAAATCATTCTAACTCGAAACCTGTTGTGTAGTTCTATTTAGTTAGGTGGCGTAAAAAGCGAAAGCCGCATCATGAATCCTGCAGCTAGGCTTGTCTATCGTGAGCGTTGCAGTTTCCACGTCACGCCAATTCTAGCCGACCTCTACTGGCTCCCAGTCAAGCAGCGAACTGACTTCAAGGATCTGTCACTCATGTTTAGCTCCCTTCATTCTCTGGCTTCAATCTACCTATCAGACCTACAGCCCTCCCGCCACGAAAAGTATCGCACCACTTTTGTGAATCAAATCGTTTAGGTACACCTTGTACGAGCCTCAAATCTTTTGGAGACCGTGCCTTTTGTTCGTATTTTCCCAAAGCCTGGAACTCACTTCCGACTTATACCGTGACATAGCCTGACTTGACTACATTTAAAACGAAGCGAAAAACGCATTTGTCAATCGCAGCATGTTGTGGGTCCATGTAATTCGTTCTCCGCGTGCTTACATGTATTGACACTGCACATATTGCCACTAACCGTATTCGCATGTTGACCCTACGAATGGCATCTCTAACCATGTAATGCTTGTTGACATTGAGCTGGCTACCACTACCCATTCGATCATCCTGCCTTTAGAGCATATGTACCGGTGCCTAGAAAGAGAATAAACTTTCTAAGAGCACTAAGCAAATGCATTATTAATATCATAACTCAATTTCGCTCCAGGCGCGGAGCCTGGCGGTAATTGTGCCTCAGGCTTAGTGCCCGTAGGCTGTTCAGTGGTGATCCGGGTGCTACGTGAGTTGTTGTATGCAGCGGCAATCAATCGATCAATTGACGCCTATAACCCACAGTCGCTGTCAAGTAGAATTTTTCGTGCTATGGATCTGGATCTGTCATGTTAAGGTATTGGCGCTCTTCGTCGGTTCCGCGCTCCGTTACCTTCAGTGTGGCTGAGTGCATTTCGTGCATTCCACCTACAAGTCGCTAGTATCCCTCCAAGACTAAGCGCTTCACCGGTTTTTGTCGCTGGTCGGCAACGATTAGCACCGTTTCGAGCGCTGTGCTTTGGGCCTAAGGTTATTTGTTATTTGTGTGTAAACGCTACACAGCGTCGGTAAAAGCATAAGCACAAGTGCACCGATCTTATGAGTAGAAGGGTCATCGGGGAGATAACGCCCGGAAGAGGGGCGTAACCGAAGCTGCGACCGGGTACAGTTTCGCTCAGAATCTTTCCACTTCCTTACTTCATTTGCAGGCTTTGGTGTAAATAAATAAATAAGTATCAGCTGATTTAAACGCCTTAATTGTATAGTGGCACAAGATTTCATTAATAAGATCACAGACCTTGGCCTTAGCAAGTCTGATACAGAGCATCTGACATTTGGCTCAAAAAATGGGGCTTGTTTGGTGCAAGTGGGAAAGTGAAAGTTCAGCGAAAGTGTCACAAACATTTTTCATTGTTCAGCTTCTTAATTCAGGAAACTAGGCTCTACTTCTGCAACAATGTAACCGATCCAAGGCTATAGTAAGCCGAGTGAATGGCGCCAATTCATAGACAGTTCATCAAGGTGCCTCAAAGCCTTGATGCTTCATAACAAGAAAATAAAACCCACATTTCCCAGGGATTCACTTTGTGCACCTCAAAAGGGCTGCACCAGTGACAAGATGCTGCTGAATGCCTTGAGGTATGGCGATTATGCCTGGAAGTTCATTCAAGACATAAAAATGACTTGCCATTTCCGATGGGCCTCCTGGGAGGCTTTCACGAAGCCTTATTAGTTTCTTCGTATATGGGGCACTGAAGGGAAACTAAAGCCTACTATAAAGCAAGGAATTGGCCAAAGCGGATCGAGTTCTCTGAACAGACAAAGTCAAGTAGAAGCCGTTTGCAGACCCTCAGAGTGTGTGGATGCCACCACTACACGTCAAGTTATGGAATCATCAAGCTGCTTTATCGCGGCTCAAGATTGTGATTCAGCAGCTTTCAAGCACCTAAAAGATATTTGCCAGCAGTTGTCGATGACAAAGGTCAAAGCTGGTATCTTCGTTGGACTGTTGATAAAGAAGATCGTAGAGGCGACGAATTAACCAAGAAGCTGGACAAGACAGAGTAATCTGCTCGGAACAGTTTCTTTACAGTAGTTCACGGCTTCTGGGCAATCGCAATACTAATACTCAATGCTATCAGCAGCTGTTTAATGTTCTCAGTAAGGACTTGGCCAAAATAGCACGTTTAATGTCCCTCATAGTCCATGCCCCTGGGCTCATCGTGACAAATTTAAGAACAGAGGGTTTTCACAGATGCTCAAAGCGAGGGCTTTCATCAGCTTATACTGGGCTTAGGACGACGTTACTGAGGATAGTATAACGAAAATATGATGGGAGACTTTTTGTGGGCTTGTTCAAGAAAGCGATTAGTAGTACAGCCGCAGATCTAAAGCGTCTGCCCATTTCTGAACACTCTTTTTGAGTATTTATTTTTGCCAGATTTAAGATAACCACATGTTACTTTTGATTCATTTGCAGTTATTCATGACTAAATGTGAGCCGAAAGACGCGTATTGGCCAGTTTTCCATTAGGTATTGGATAAGTCATAAGTTAAAGAGCACTCAGAGAGCTAAATCTCTATCTAGTCTGGCACTTCACAACTCGGTGTAAGAGAATCGATGACTGAGAGATAATGACGTGCACGGTAGCAAAGCATGCAAACAAGTGTCACATTAAGGCCAGTACGATAAAGCAAACAATAAGGCCCCCCCCCCAGTGGCCTCCGGCTTGTGGAATCTATGGCTAGTAAAATGCCCAGTGTTACGCGAAGGCAAGCACGCAAAGCAAAAGGAACAGCAAAGACAAGGTCACTCCAGTGAATAGAACGCTCACCAGAAGATATTTCTTATGCTGAAACTTAGACGAGGCGAGGTGGTACTTGCAACAAAGCCACAGCATTATTAGATTCTTGGCATAACGCGCACGTTAGTTCTCAGCATCACTGCTGCGGTCGAAGCATTCATAATAACCTGCTGGGCTGGCTGCTTGCATTCGGCTGGGCAGCTCTCTGCACGTGACCGAAGCGACGCTGCTCGCCTTACGCCTCACGAGGGACATCTGCTAGCAGCTGGCTGCATCGGGCAGATAGCCACCTCAGGAGGCTCGCTCTCTATACGGCCATTCGACCGAACCTCCACAGGCGAGACGCTGCGTCGTCTGGAGACCAAGCGTGCTGCCCACACTAACTCTGCTATCTCTGTCGTTGACGGCAGCGTCCGAGGCCACCTATTCACAGCAGCTACGCTCGAAGCATACAGCCATCGCCGGCTGCCCCTCGCGGCCCGCCCACACTGCTCCAGCAGAACAACTAGCGACCGGCTCAGCCGTGAGATCAACGGCCAGCGATGCCAGCGGCACCTCGTGTGCGCTAGTGTGCCCTAGTGCACATTTTTTCCGTAGCAACATGGCGCATGCTACCACTAACCGTGCGGCCTTTGCTTCCCTTAGAGCATCTATAAAATGCCTATAAAGCGAAAGATCTACAGTAAAAAGCTCTCCGAGTGTGCAATGTAAACGTATTACTAGTATTATTATCATTATTATTATTATTATTATTATCAATACCGCAGTCGGCTTTCTCTGTCGTAGGGGGCCGATGTTCTCCTACATAGTGGCCGTTGCGATCTCTAGTGTAGCCACAGCGGCCATTTCCGTAGCCCTCACCGCCGTCACAGTGTGCTCAACACCTCTGCACGCACCATACCGTAATAATAATAATAATATTGCACTTGATAAAGCGCCCTCAGAGAACTTAATCTCTTTCTAGGCGCTTAACATTTGCTGCAAAGTGATACGCAATAGAATAGTAAGTAAAATCATGCTTGAAAAACAAACAAAATGAATAACATGGTTAGGGGTTACATGCACTGGGTCAGCATGCAAATGTGGTTAGTGGCAGCATGAACAGTGTCAGCACGCATAAGCACATCGAGGACGAATCACAAGGACCCACTAAATGCTGTCCTAAATAGGCATGTTTTTAAGTTTCTTTTAAATGTGGTCAGGTCAGGGGATGTTCTGATGCAGGTCGGGAGGGAGTTCCAGGCTGTGGGAGCATACGAGCTAAATGCACGGTCTCCAAAGGATTTAAGGTTTGTACGAGGTATTTCTAGACTGTTGGATTCCGAAAAGCGAGTGGTACGATGCTTTGCCTGATGGGGTAGTATATCTGAAAGATAGGCTGGAGCCATAGAATGAAGAGACCTAAAAGTGAGCGACAAAACCTTGAAGTCAATCCGTTGCTTGACTGGTAACCAGTGCAGGTCGGCGAGAAGTGGAGTAATGTGGCAACTGCGACGCTCACGACAGACCGTACACAGCAGCTCTGGGCGAAAGTAAACTATGAAGGAAAACGGCCTTTCCCTTGCTAATCCCCGCCTTGGTGCATTCATGCCTTGGTGCCGCCGGCAGCCGCTTAGGTTGGAACAAGGAAAGGTAAGCAATGCTAACGGCTAGCCACGATCAACTGCCCAGCATCCACTATTCCAGGTTTTCGGGATGTCAATTGATATTAGACACCCGGAAAAATCTGTTAGCAATCTCAAAATCCATCGCCTTCATGATGGATCACTGAAACGTTGTTATGCTTAATCGGCCAGATTCTGGCAAAATAAGAAATCGTTATTAGTTCCCGAGCTACTGTCTTAGAGACTAGATGCGTTACAATTGAAGATTTAGACCGTGTAAAAAGCAATCCGCCGGGATGGTTAGTCCGTTGCAAGCTAGGCTGGTGCCGTTATGGTTATGCAGATATGGTCCTCTGTGGCTTTGGAATTTGCGACTTCAGTTAAGGACGTGGGTATGCAACTGAGACACGATCGTTCTTTATTGCTAAGATGCTCTGCTGCCGGCACCTTTATAGTTGGTGCTGCCTCTGACTCAATGGCTGTTTTTCGAGGCGCTAGCTGTGACGGTATTTCATGCCTCTGCAAGAACCGATATCGCTTACGGGTGCTGTGTTCTCTGAGAGGACTGTCGTTCCTGAGCGACATTACTCGCACTCATAACACCATTAAGGCAAGCCTAGCTTATTAAAGTGGCCGCTGGTAGGTAGCTGGTTCCTGGTAAGATTGGGTTGGATGGCTGCAGCTACCCAGATACCATGACTACCTACTCCTCAAGTTAGCTGAGTCGCAGGCTATTAACTGGCTGGTCGAGACACCATCGGTCTCTCTGGGTAGCTGGAACAGCCCTGCAACCATTAGCTTAACAAATTGCCATACCGATCTCCTTTGAACCTCGTAAAATTCGGATTTGTTCGCAGCTACCTGCATCGATAGCTCTACTTAATAACCTTAAATCCTGAAACCCACAAAATCCCTTGCAGCAGCTGGCTTCCTCTTGCAGTCTACCAATGACAGGCAAGTCCCTTCGGTTGAGTAGGTGCGGCATGCCGATATTCTGCCCGTGCAAGCTCCACCTGCTGCTGCTGCTGCTGCTGCTGCTGCAGGCTTTGCCAGCGTGCTGCCAATCACTGCAGTTAATTAACTTCTCTCTCACAGCAGGAATATCTTAGTAATGGATTTTCTTATATCAAGGCTATTACGCTCACTTTTGGTACGAGGACAGCACTATTGGTGGGTGCGGTTTAAGGTTTGATGGGGGCCGCTGTCGCGCTCATTGATTTCCTTTGCAGCAAAAATAAAGTGTCTAGAAAGAGATTGAGTTCTCTGAGGGCGCTATAAAAATGCATTATTGTTATTCTTATTTTATTATTGGTTTATAAAGCGGGGAGTGTATTCTTTGATGTTGAATCGCCTATGACTTGATGAGGACCACAGGCTTATTAATATAAAAAGGTAAACTGCTTCAACATTCTCATTTTATATACTGGCTGAAGAGCCTTCACGGCTATCACCGCCGCTTTCAGTGGTCAATAAAGGATCAACCACTGTAGACTCGAACGCACGATCTGAGTCATGAAGAACGAGCACCTTACCCTTGGGCTGCGACCCAGGGGCAAGTCTTGAGTGTACACGCCATGGTGTGAATATGGATTTTGAGGCCTTGATGGTAGCTGACTCCTGATTTCATGAGTTACAGCTTGGGGTGATAACCGTGCACGAGTCGCTCTGCATTTAGTTCAGTCGGAACAGCCGCCGAGGCCAGGTCTGCAGTGAGAGAGCCGCCAAGCTCAGCTCAGCGGATAGAGCCGCCGAGAGCGAGCTGAGGATAAAGAACCGTTAAGTGTGTGTGACTTTTCGGTGGAGTTTTTCGCGCTTTAGTGCATCGTTCAAATAAATGGCTTTGCCCATTCCTACCAACTCACTAGGAACCAACCGTCGTGGAATCATGTAAAGTTGCTTGCAGAAATCCTATCGCCAATGAAATTCAATCCCAAGAACAAGTCTGGCTCCGTTACACTAATTACTTGAAATATGATGTCGAAAAACCTCGTGAAACTAAATGACGATAAAACCGACCTACTGCTCATAGGACGCCCTAAGCGTGTGGCTGGATTAAAAGGCTTTGATCTTCTACTAGGTGATGCTGTTGTGCGACCATCACCACGTGCTCGAAATTTGGGTGTCGTTTTCGACAGCTGCCAAATTTTAAAAGCTTCATTCAGAAGACTGCTTCTACTGCTCCTACTGTAGGAGCTGTCTTCCACAGTGGCTTGCAAACAATTTAACTAGCTCATTGGTTCTGTCTCGACTTGATTATTGTAATTCCCTTTTGGCTGGGCTTCCAAAGAAAGCAACTTGGCCACTGCAGCTGACTATGAATATGGCTGCAAGGCTAGTCTTCAAGTCCCAGAGGTTTGACCACGTGTCTCCTCTGCTAAAAGAGCTACGATTGCTGTCGATTGATCAACGGATACAGAACAAAGTTCTTACGCTGAACCACAAGCCCGCCACGGCTTGGCTCCTCCATAAATAGCTGAACTGCTGCACCAGTTTCAGCCTCTTCGTGCCCTCAGGTCCTGTATGGAAAATAAATTAGCTGTTACATTCCTCAGCTTAAAGACCGCTGGCTACAGAAGCTTTAGTTCTGCAGGTGGAACTCGCTGACTGTGGAACTCGCTTCCACAATTTTTACGCAACGACAACTACTCTCCTACTGCCGACTATGGCTCATCCTTTTCAGTGGTCCTGATCTGCTACTTCCGTGCTACTCATTACCTCAACTGCTCTCCTGACTCTGCTATGCTTCCCACTTACTCTTTGTTGCGTGAGACGAAGTCTGTTGGCTACCGAATGCGTACCGAAAGCCGCTTATGCTGTGAGTGAGCTATGCAAAACTCTCTTGCGTAACACCCACGTAGTTTTTATGGCTTTTTGGAGTTACAGACGAAGGTACACACTTGCATATATAGTTTAGCGGCGAATTCAAATTCAATAACAGTGAACGCAGATTGCTGCTGGTCTCGAGTTTTGCACATTATGTACTTGTATGTTTGGTCATATCGTCTGGCTACAGGATGTACAAGCCAATCAAATTCCGTAAATTAAGTCAGATGTCCAGTACACAACAAATATTGGCCTGTAACAAGTCACGTAGGTTCTTACAGAGAACTAGATGCATCGCCGAGTGGAATGGTCTCAGATAATTATTACCTGCAGTCATTGACTCAGTCCTCTTAGTCAGATTAAGGCATTCCGTCCATCAATACTTCATCTTGGATCCTGTCAGGAAATGTCCCAACTTAATGTTCCGTTGACTTTTAATGGAGTTGGATTATCAGATACGCAGAAAATCAGCCACAGCATAATGTGATAGCATCTCAGTTCCCGGTTCATTGTGGATTTCCTCCGCAAGTAACCATGATCCCTGTCCCAATCACGCATAAGCCTGTCGGTGGTCGTCGCAGGGTAGAAGATGACTGATCCGGAGAACGAGTGTGAAATAAATTTACATAGAGTTGTTTTGCAGATTAATTCACGTAAACATATTTCAGCCCATTGCAACCAGATTTTGAAAGTCGATTCATAAAGTAGGACTAAGCCTGGTTGGCAACTCTTAATGGAATACTGCCCTCGAGCTGCACACCAACAACAGATAGTGCTGGCAAATTGTGCAGACACCTAAAGACTTCCTCAATCTAATTCATAATTATAGACTATGCAGTTAATGCAAAGCAAAGCTAAAATGTGCTTATTCTTTATTTAAATACTTAAATATGGACATGGTGCCCCTATTACCTAGCAGGACCCCTAGAAATGTCTACATACTTGTATACCATGCAACCAGGGAGAAGGACGGGTGGGCGTCGTTACTGGTCAGTTCATTTCCTCGTTGATTATCAATACTAGGTTTTAGACTATCGTTGCATTAAATCAAACACCGCTATATAGATCAAGATAATGAAATAAGACCTACAAACCAGGCGCCATCCTGAGTATTTACTCCATCGGCAAGACTTAAAACCTTAAAGCATGAGACAGATTTATAAAGCTTGGCCACACCTACAAGTCTTCGTGGTACAAATACAAAGAGTTTGGGTCACATCACGCAACTTCTGCTGCACAGCTAATATGCAGGAGGGCTCGATCGGCTCCTTGGCTTCCTTGACCTTTCTTTAGCCTGCGCAAGCACGAAGAAAGATCGAACCAATAGCCGTCTCGTGACTCGAGTGGGAATCCAGTCATCGTAGTCACGTGCAAAGCGAGAGCTAGCCGTGAGAACACCACTCCCAGAGAGCTGGCACGAAGACTGTTTAAGCATCGAGTGTCAAATAGCTCACGCTCATGACAGGGCTCCAATGGCCATCACATGAACTTCGAAGTGAGCACGAATTCATTGCATTCTAGCTATTTTGCTGTCATTTCGCAAAATTAAAAAGTATATGAGTGGGAAGAGGTGTCGCAAGGCAGACTCTGCAAGAGCTTCGGCAGTTATGGACCAATAAGACATGAAAGGAAATTGCCAGACCGAGATGATCATTTTTATCTCCAGCAGTAGGATTGTCTCAGACGATCTCATAAGTTAGAGTCCGCAAAGGAGAATACCTGCCATCAGCTATTTACAGATGGTTGAAGCGGTTTTGGCACATAAAGGCAGATGCAAGATTTACCCCTAGATTTTTTTATATCTTCACAGTTCACAGTTAATTGATTTAGCCAGAGTAAACTGCAGTCTCCAGAAGCAAGACGGGACTTTAACTTAATACGCTATTTCATTAAAAGCTAGGAAAACTCGCCACCGGGCTGGATATAGCTGGTTAATGAGAGTCACGATGCGAGATGAATAAAACAAGTAAAACCTAACCAAGGCAGACCAGTAAAAAAGATCGCTGCAGAACTTACCATTTCTTGTAAGGAAGCCTGATAGTCCAGACTGCAATAATCAGCCTGTTAATGACTAACCGGTTTAGTCACTCCAAAATGCATGTACGTTATGGAAAAAGAGACATCTAGGCGGCGTTTATGCTATAGATACGGAACCTTAAGGGCCGATGTGCATAATAGCTGGCAGTTAGGTTTCCTGCATAGCTATAGTGCTAGTTATCAGTCTGTAAATACCTTGAGGAAGAAAAAATGCACGAGCTTTGAGCACCGAATGCTAAAAGCGGGTCGCATTATATGAAAAGGGATATGGAGCAGCATAGGCTATGCAAATACGGTGCACGTGGTACTATATTTATATTTGACTGTGGTTAGCCTCCCACCCTTCATGCCGCGTTTGTGCAA
Organism: Cristatella mucedo; assembly: GCA_009760855.2. Taxonomy (NCBI): domain Eukaryota; kingdom Metazoa; phylum Bryozoa; class Phylactolaemata; family Cristatellidae; genus Cristatella; species Cristatella mucedo. The sequence continues at coordinate 4,228,314 of WPIO01000028.1, forward strand.
CGATTCGGCATTCCTCATGAACAACAGCGAAATTGTGTGTAATTTGCATGAAACATCTGCCTTGAACGTGGTCGGATTTTTCATGTCCATTTAGAAGGTATAGATGAGCGGTCATTTCTTTCACATCCTTGACAGTGAAGGAGCGCCATCAAAGAGTTGGCTTTACCATAAACTCAACATTGGCTTTGTGTCTTACATGGTCAATGACTTAAACTATGGGGAGATCCCTACTATCAAAATGTAGAATTCTCTTTCGAAATGAAGGCTGACCTTGTTAATTGTTCTTGCACCACAACATTGAAGACAGAAAAGGAGATCTTTTAATATTCACCTTAATTAAACTTGACACCATTCACTTCCTGTTTTTTCAACTTTTAGGTTCTTCTTACCGTGATCACTTCCGTGCACCCGAGTTAAATGCTCTCCTAATTTGAACCTACTGGTATTGTGCATCCAGAGCCAGCTCCCTTTTATATGCCAATCAAAAGATAATTAATATTTTTCTCGTCGTATGGCTGTCTTAAATATGCAAATAAAGCCTTCAAAATGTTTTAATCCAATTTAATTTTTTAAATCAATTTTTCAAATTCAATCAAGAGGTTTTTAATTCGCATTTATCTATTCATTTTAAATTGGCTGCCTTTCCATTAGTCATTGCCAGCTAGCGATCAGAAGCGCCTTCAATTTAACAGCTCACGTATATTTAAAGTTATTAAGGTTGATGATTACATTTTGTAATACAATTTAATTTTACTGTTTTTCCAGGTAGTATTATTTTGCTATTTCGTGTGCCTCAAATGAATATAAAATGGCCATATTTTCCACAAACTTTGCTAGTGTGAGATGGACAGTGATACAACTCTGTCCTTAGATAACAAATTCATATTTTCTAAATATATTTGTGTACATAATCACACTTATGAAAGATATTGCTATCAAACTTTAATTTTCATATACAAGTAAATAAGTTCAGTGCTTGACATGTCTATGTTTATTGTGGATCACTAAACGACGTCGGTGAGGCATAGTATTGATCAGTTGTTTAATGCATTACTACATCACACTAAATAAGACCTTCATTATTTATACTTTCTACTTGTATCAATAGCATGAACACATGAGCCTTGAGCCCACAGTTCAGTTTAATTTCAGCTGCAGAAGTGAATACACACATGCATTTTCCTAAGATGACATCAAAAGGCTGCAAGCATCTGACTGGCCCATTTTGCATTTTCTGCGACCAATTTATCACGACGGGAGTGAAATTTTCTTCAGTGGAATTATCTGCAATAACCAACTTTTCACCACGTGCATCTCTGAAGGGACTGCAGCAGGATTACATTAACGCTAAATATTGCAACAAATAGAATAAGAAATTGGTGGGAGACTACACCTCAGGGCTAGTTTGTAAAAGTGATTTATCAAACAGTCACAAATCTTGCAAACTACTCACTTCTAAATATTCCGTGGTATGTTTTCAAACTTCAGGATTAATACCTTTTAATTCTAGCTTACTTGTTGATTTTCATATGACTAAATATGGTGCAACAATTTGATACAAAAGATTCAGAATGAATGAATTCCTAAGGTTCTAATCGAAAAATGGGCAGATTTCAACTTTTTAACTGTCCTGGTCACAAAAACAAAAGTTAATGAATGATGATGACCATTGTCTGTACCTTGGATGTACCTACTATATTTGATACATTTGATTGTACCTTAAAAGCTCTTGTCAAACCATACTAACTACCCATAAACAAAGATTATGTTAAACAGTGGTATCATAATTGGGGCTTTTAGTATGAGTCACACTGGCATTTGATAGCTGCGTTGCAGTCCAGTACCAACCACTGAATCTGATGAGCAAATCCAGTGCCACTCAATGCGTTCCTCAAGATTGCAACTCATGAGTTGTACTCAATGTTCAGTACAGTTCAGTCGGCGGAAGAGGCAAAGCGCTAGTTTGGTGAAAGTTTGGCTTGATTATGATCACTCTCTGGGGGATTGTGTGAAAATCTGCTGAATACGTTACTTTTTCTCGCACTCGTGCTATCCACTGAGACTGATTTACCTATTTTTCGAGGATAAATTACTTGTTGAACTTAGAATCAGTACAGCGCGTATCCCTTAAACTTTTGAGGAGACATTTAAGATGAATTGAAAATCCCATGCCGCTTAATGAGGAGGATGAACTCCAAACACGCACACTTACATATAGGCCAATAGTATTGCGGTGCAACATTGGAGTTTTACCCCAGTTAAATGTTGGCAGCATCATAGACGTAGCGAAGGTTTCCTGACGAAGTTGGGCAAAGTTTCGACCTCTCTGAACCTAACCACTGAGTTTGTCTGGTGAGCCGTGATGGCGCACTAGGTGAGGCGGTTGCTTTTCACGACCTTGCTCCCGAGGTCGTGGGTTCAAATCCTGCGGCGGGCGATTCTTTATCGCCGCTGCTAGCGTTGGTTATAGCCGCTGAAAACGGTGGTGATAGCCGTAAAAGCTCTTCTGTTGCTATACAAAACAGGCTGTTAAATCAGCTCTTATTTTTTCGTGGGGCGTTCGCCTGGCCTTCTAGCTGCTTGCTGTTTTTATTTTTATTTACCTTGCTTGCTGGCCACAAAAGAGCGAGCGTGGACTCACTCGCGTCCATTGTTAATAGCTTTGAAGTATGCTAGTACGCTAGCATGAAAATTGTCCAAAATCCAGCTTCGTAAAACATAAATTGCCCCAAATGAGTAGACATTATGAGACGCATGCCTGTCACTTCATTCGCCCCTTGCTGATGGCCCATCTGGTAGATAAGTTATAGCCTAAGAACATGTATGTGCGTGCGCGTGTGTGCACGCTCGCCCGTCTATGCACGCATGCTTGTGCGTGCACGCGCATTTGGATGTGCTCCTAAACGGACAAAGCCTATTATAGCCGTTTGCTAGTAATGCTGACATTATTTGACAGTATTCCTTTTTATTCTTCTGAATTGATTAGAAATCCAACTAGCCACGGCAAGCCTAGTTCATTTGAAACGGGTAAAGCTTGACCCTCAAAAAAATGAACCCTGTCATCATATCTACTGCAGCCTCTGCACGTAATTTAGACATCCTGTTCGAAAACGATGATTCACTAGAGGACCACTCATGCTCCTGTCAGTCTGCCAACTTTCAGCTGTGCGATGTATCAAAACCCCAGGCTTGCATAGGTAAGAGTAACAAAGCGGAGCTGATTTATGTGTTTGTGTATGATTTATATCGTTCCTCTAGACCTCTGTTTCACCCTTTGCAGGTCTTCCTGCTGTGCAATAACATGCTTGCAGATGATGCACAGCTCGGATAAGGATGCAAGTGCCACTTTACACTTTGCTTCTGACCAAACTGCAGTGTTCCCGATTGAGCAACGTGCCAAGTTCAAGGCTCTCTGTCACTCAGTTTTACGTTTTTCCTTTCTCTAGCACCCGCGAGGCGATGTGAATTACTTACCCTACAGGTTTCACTTTGTACAAACCGCTCGTCTGACTCAAGTCGTTTCTTCTGCACCTTTACTGAACCTTAAATTCCTTTGAGATCCAGCCTCTAGTCCTTATGCCGCCAAAGCATTTAACTTAACCAATTTAAATCATGACAAAAGTACCTGACAGTCCAAATTTGAAACAAATCCACAAATTCGTTTCTAACGTAATTAGCTCCGTCCATTGGAATTGCTATTTATCCACTTATAAATGCTGAAAATGGCTCATTTAATAACTAACAAGTTAACGCGCGTCCATGGCAGTAAATGCACAATGTACAGAAAAATATCTGGTTCTCTATACGAGTTCATTTTAAAATAAATTCTTATTAATCGTCCCAAGATTACAGCGAATGTCAATCTCCGAACAAAGCACCAATCTGCTTCCAGATCATGCACCCCGTATCTGACGCAATTTGTTTTAAATTTTTCCCAATTTTGCAACACTACACTAGTTTTTGTATGAGAGCTATACATTTAAATTGCATCGCTGTCCGATACTGTGTAACCGCTGCCCAGTAAGCGTAAAGTAAGAGAACAAAATGCAACAAAAAACTGAAAGCTAAATTCTATAGCAGTAGTATAATAGTAGTAGTATAATAGTAGCTCTCTTCTTGCAGGTCTCTTTCCCGCATGCGCTCTCCCATCAGATCCTTAGATATGGTGAAAAACGCGGCAGCTGCGGGCAACGTCTGCGGTGAACGTCGCAACCTCACGGCATTGCGCCGCTTCTTCTCCCGTTTGCACTGGCACCCCTAAATCATCGCACTGACTTCAGTCATTTCCCAATACTTATTTTTAAGCATCTTTTAGAAACCGCGAAGAGAGTTCATGTGCATGCAAACCTAGAACTTTCCATGGCCTGACAACACTGGATCTTACCCTAGGAGAGTAACGCGTGCACTTCACTGCCCAGATCATGGGCTCCAGTCCTACACTAGGCACTTCTGTATTCGGATTGTAGGCTCTAAGCCAAATACTGCTCTTCTGCCACTTTATTAACGAGGCTGTTGAATCGGCTAACCTTTACTTTTTTCAAGACATCCTCCGACTTTGCGACCTCAAAAGGGAAGCTAGACCCCTATCTGCTCCCACAGCATTGGCTCCGGTCCTATAAATTGTCCTTTACATAACTGTTCTCTTTGAAATTGTGAAAATTCCTATCAAAAATCAGTTAAAAAGAAAGTACGCCACCCCCCAAAGATATCCTAAAGATGCACTCTTTCTAACGCGCTCTAAAAATAATGGCAACCCTTCCTCGGTGCGAGAGTAAGTTTACGTTGCTTTATATTCAGCCGCATTTAGAAAATCTCTGTAAGTGCCGGTGAACTCACGGCCAGATTAGCAGTAGTACGGCTACCAGTGTCCGCTATGAGAGTCTACTTGCGGACACGGAAGAAAGGGAAGAAGAAGAAGAGTGCGTCGTCCGAAATGTGGAGTTGATCCATGGCCACCGACGTGACCGGAGGCTAAAATTCTGGCTACCGAAACACGGGCATGCTCAATAGGTTAGATTATGACGGTGCCTAACATTACGAGTGGTTCCTGAACCACAAGCGTTCCAAATCAGATATGTTATTATACATGTATTAGATCGTGCAATGGCTATTGACTTTTAAGCTACGACTGGCCCAGCACATATTTGTCCCTCAGCAGCTGTCAAATTAACAGCTTCGCACTAGGGCATTGACTGGCAATTAAGTAAGGTATGGATGGGCATTGTTGAATGCTCTCGTGTCCAGAAGAGCTGCCGTCGCCATGGCTGCGTGCATAGGAGACTGACGTGGTTACTCGGGCAGTTTTTTCCGAAGTACTTTTGTTCAAGAGCTGCTACAGCACACTACAAATGCTGTGAACTTTTATTTACTTTGCTTGCGAGACTCGGCTCTTCCCTTCATTGCTCAGCTTCCTGCATGAGTCGGAATTCATGCCTGGGCTCGCGTCGTGCACAATGGATAGCTAGTACGACTGCCGCCTTCTCTGTGGAGCTCATACTGCAACTTACGCCGGCCGATAGCTTTGCTGTGAGCGATAAAAGTATACGAATGACTAGGATCGGCCAAGAATGCGTAGCACAACGACCACCAGAATCTGACCGAAGCCACTTCTCTGAAACCAGGAGACAGCACTACGGTTTAACTAGCTATAATAGCAGACAAAGAACACTGCCTCAAACATTAAATGGATGAGGAGTTGGGATGAGCTCGTTTGAATCAGCCACTGTCTGCTGGTGACGAAACGTTGGCAGACTCTTGAATAGAATATACAGGGTCTCAGAAGAAAGCATCTCATCTAGATAGTCACACGGTGGTACAAAGGCAACTAGGCCATTTGCAATCATCTTTACGACCATGACTAAGAATGTGTATTATAGCTAGCATCTCAAATGGCAGTCTTGAGGCTTGCCTTCTGCTACATTACTAAGACAGATCATCGCTAACGCGAAAATTGGCTTGCTTCTAGCAAAAAGAGCTTCGAGTCGTCGTCACATGGTCAATGACACTTGACAATAGGCTGCCATGCTTCTATTTCAATTCTTCCTTAATCCTATGTTTTTTGTACACTTCTGCCGCCTGAGTAATGGGAAATAGTAAGATGTGACTGCACACTTCTGCAGCATGGCTGCAGCCCTGACAGCCGCCATGATATTCAAGCTAACATAATCTTGCTGAGCTTGACCCATAGAATGAGTATTAATTTGGATCAATAGTTATGGGTCAATAAGCAAGAGATTTGATTTGCCAGCATTAGCATCAGCAAATTCACAAGTGTTTTCCCGGTTGTCAGCCGGAATGCAGACCCGGACACAACGAAACTTTTAATCGTGAAGTAATACCACCACATCAAAAATAACACAGTAGCCTCTTGAGGCCAGCGTGCAAATGCATTCATGCATCCTGAAAAGTGCTTCACCTCTTCCATTGGCTTGATAAAAAAAAAGAAGAAGCTATGGGGATATCATGCACATGGAGAAGGGGCCAGCGGGTCCTAGCCCCTTTTGAACCGACGTGAAAAATCATGCCAGCATTCTATGAATAGTCGCCGCCTCAGCTGCTTAGGTCAAGGACGGGCCAGGGCCGTGGAGTACGCCGCAGCCGCCAGCGGAAGCCAATCGTCGGACGGTGACAAATGCTGGCAGGAAACCTCACTGCCCCAAATGACTCTTCAGGCTGGTCCAATGGGGACGGCTAGGGCCCGTTGACCCTCCTTCCTGTGACTGTGCGGTCAGCCGAACAACCTCATCACTTGGGCACAATGAAGCATGCCAGTTGCTGCACTGGGGCCCTCGTGCAGAAGCAGGTGAAACAATCACCCATGTATCCCTTATACTTCTACTTGGCTTATTCGTTCCTATGCCCCTTCATATGCTCTTTACATGAGAGCGTATTATCAAGCAGGCAACGCCTACTGATTATGTGCTCCTAACAGTGCACACTGGCAGCACCGGCAGCAGGATCTGCTGCCCGTGGTTCACTCACCATTGATGACCTTTGACGGGGAGGAGGGAGGGAGGGAGGGGTGGGGAAAGCACTGGAACCCTTGCCCAGTTCTGGCCATCTGCCAGTAGTCACTGCACACACGCACACATCTCACCGTGATGCACCCGCCCTGGACCGCATATCATGTTGACCGTAGGGCTAAAGTCATTCCACCGTCAGAAACTGAGACTACTTGCAAAACAGTCATTCGAATGCCGATACCTGGCCCAGCTCACGTGGACAGTGCAGAGCCTAACTGCTGCGGCCTAGGCGATTTTGCCAAGGAAAGAAAGCTACGTTCAAGCGAAGCCTCCCTTTGATAAGCTTCCACTCCTCTCATTTTGACCAGCCCCGCCTCAGCCCTCCCCCGCCCCCTCGCCTTGCCTTCCCCTCGTCATTTGTCTTAGCTTCTCATCTCGAGCACCAGAGGCTCGATTGGCAAGGCCTTGCCGAAACCCCAATGAAACTGCCACCGTCCTTACTAAAGTCTGAGGTTAGGCAACGCCGACGACACAAAAAGCCAGAGATAATGCCATTGGTGGCATTGTGCAAGTAAATACTATAATTGTTGTTGCTTTAATCTTGTCAGCAGGACCCGGAGATGACCCTGGCTTACGCCAGGGTGAGCTAACGAAGTTAGTGTTTTGTCAGAGCGCTCGTTGCCGGCAGGCAAGGTGCCGAGGTTGGTGGCCATGTTTCCAAGAAGCCGGACATCCAGCCATGTGGGGTGAGATGGAACCGGTTGAAACCGGTGGCTGCATTTAGTCCTAAAGACGAGCTGCCATGTCTGTAGGCTATATACATACGATAAGCACTATGCGGACTTGCTGAAAATGTCAGCTAAACCACAATCAGATCGCCCGGCGTTTAGCAATGGGTTATTGTCCCCCCCCCCAGCCATTGCCGATCCTATGCCAGCGAGCTAGTACAGCTCGTGCAGCCGCACATCCGATGCAGCTACCGAGCGAGCCAGCTCGAGCCAGACAGCATGCCAGCATCCCCTGCCATCCCCTGGTTACACTGATTGGAGCATATTCATGTACCTGCCTGTGCGACTGATTTCGTGCATGCACATACGATCAGCATGAGCCGATATGATTAACTCCCACGAAGTCGCTGCTTGCAGGATAGCACGTTCCCAATACGTGGCAGCTGAGGAACTATGCCTAGCAGACATAGTGCACGAGACAAAACCTTTAAGGAAATATGACAAGCAGATTAAGTTAAATTTCAACATATTCATTCTTTCAGTGCTTATATGTAGGTCAGAAATAGGCAAAGGCAGAGCGTAAGATGTTTCCTGCAAAGACAAATGCCGGCTAAGGCTGCGACATCTTTAATTAAGATCTTCATAGAGGTAGATGCCCCAGCATCGATTCACGGGGACATCCTATTCAAGACTTAAAGGGATCTTCCGCCTTTTGGCAGGACAAGTGGCACAAGTATTGCCATGTAAATCCGACCGGTGGTTTAGCCAGATCGAGCTTTATTTGCTTGGCTCATTATTTGAATGTACAAACCAGATAATATGCTAAGTGATAGGATGACTGTTGAGCAGTGCATTCACGACTTTTCTAGCTCAGCCTCTACTGATGCTGCTGTATATTTGCTTGAGAGCTTATAATAAATCGGGGTGCAGGTCTGAAGTGAAGCCCCAGACAGTTGTATGCAGCACAAGGTAGCCAGGGAGACTCTCTTGTTGTGCTTGTTGCCTCTGCCGGATGCGCATCACATCACCAGTACCCAAGCTGCTGAGACACTCGTTGGCTTGCATGGCATGTTGCTCAAGCTCGGCTCGCGGCTATTTCAGCAGTAACTGGCGAAGAAATGTAGTGCCTGGAAGCCATGGTGGTTCATAGCAGGCGACTGCAATCAGCTATTCGGCGGTAGCAGATGTTCGTGCTTCCACGGAGGGCCACGGTTGGTTGTGAACTAATTGGTTGCTTCGACTGCAGCAGTGTGAGAGCTTGCTGCTACAACGATATCTGTTCATCACAAAATTAGTGCTGATTCATGGAAACTTTCTCTATCTTTTGATGCCCACACGAGAAGAAGGTGAGCTCTCAAGGTCAGAACTTGCATGACAGAAAGCGATGGAGTGACGAGAGTAATCTATTTGGAAAAAGCAGGACTATTGGAGATAATGTGAAATGAAGAGTGAGCAGAAGAGCGGTTTTCATGCACGATCGTTCGTGACTTTGGTATAACGGTTCCATACCAGATCGGCGTTTGTTCTTTTGAGTTGGCACAGCCATGCTCGCAAGGCGTTTCACACAGTTTGGGACAAAGCCAAGCAGAGGAGCCTGGCTGTAGATTGAAGACGCTTAGGGATCTGTTTCTTACGAAGCCGATTGTGGTGCACAGATTTTCAAGGCACGATAAGATGCAAGTAAACTTCATGAAGATCTGCATGCAGATGAGTGAGCATAGCTAGCTTGGGCAGGGCCTGGTTTTTTTATCGAGTCCTAAGAATGCTGGGCAACGGTAAAAGTTCTTGCGAAGTGCCAGCAGCCTCACTAAAGCTACTTTTGCACGGTCTAACGTTTGAATGGCCAACTCATCAAGCTTTACTTGTTCATTATGCTCGTTGACAATATCGCTAATTGGAAAAATTGCCGAATTCCTTTAACTACCTTGATAGTTGAAGAAGTAGATATAGAAGAGTTCGATTGCATAGATGCATCTTCATTCAGCTGTCAACGTCCTGGATATACAACTGCGACCATCGTAATGTGTTTCCAGCAGTTTGGTGGCTCTGCATTGTTTTTAAGGACAGAATAATCGCAGGTGACTAAAGAGCAAACAAGTGTGACCGCCCTAATGCAGTTACATTTACTTGAGTGATTTTTTTGAAAGTCCTTCGTGAGGAATAAAGCCCGACAGAAGTTTCTCAGGCAGGCAAACAGCTAATTGATTGGCGACTTCCTTTTAAATGGACCTGACAAAAATAGAAGAAGTAACATTGATCTATAAGCAGCCAACATTTCATCGTCAAGATTCTACTGCTTGGTAGCAATTTTAGGAAGATAGTGGACACAGACCGTGCACCGTGCCGTCATAAAAGGCATTGAAAATAGCCGAGCTGGTTTGGCCCACTGGTCAAGGTACTCGCCTTTCACAACCGAGGTCAATGTGATTGTATTTTATGACCGAGGTCTCGGCATATGCGAAGCGCCTGAATAGAGATTGTTCTCTTGGGGCGCTATACAGATGATTTATATTATCAGCTATCGCTGGGCTCAGCAATTAGATCAGGTGGCTACGTAGTTCTTCCTGCTCTCAAGCATTTCTGCCAAAAACAGCCACCAAATCTTCCCCACAAAACCTACCGGCAAGTTACTCGAGAAGAGAAATGTAGGCTATTCTTTTATTGGGAGCTGAACTTTACAGGGAAGAATAAAGACCGACGACATGACTGTCTTTTCAAATAAAAGGGTCTGGAATTTCATTAAAACGTCGGAGAAGACTCCGTAACGCATAGACACCAGATAATCTGTGAATGATTGAGGAATAATAATAAAAATAATAATAATTCACTTGATAAAGCGCCCTCAGAGAACTTAATCTCTCTCTAGGCGCTTTACATTTGCTGTAAAGTGAAATGCAATTGAATGGTAAGTACAATCAGAATATTTCAGTTAAAACGTTGGATGAGGATAGGTTAGGATGGGTTAAGCAAACATATAGTTGCGATTAAAATTTTGAAACTTTGGGATTCGTGTGCTTGTGAGTAAGGTTCTTAAGAAACTTTTTCTACTGTGCAAGGTCGATGAATAAATGACACCTCGTCAAACGTGCTGTCGAGTTGGTGCATTTTCTTTGTGCATCTTTGTGCACGGGAGAGTGCACTCTTATGGCAGAGTATGCAATCTGCTTAAAGAAAAGCTTTTTGAAGGAACATTCGCACACAGAGCTATGGCATAACTTTTAATGCCGTGTACCGTCAAGGTTGACTCTGGCACTGCAGGGAAGTTTCATTCGAGCATAACTGAGATTAGTGCCGGTGTTGGTTCCAGTGGTAGAGGTGGAACATTAATGACAACCAGTCCTGAAAGTGAGTAAGAAATGCACTTGATAATGATGTAATGTTTGTGGCAATGATAGGCTGAGGAGACAGCTGCTGACTCCAGTTTGCACAACAAAGAAGGCCTATGCCAGGGCTGGCTCGACTAAGCCCACAGCATGACTAGTAGCACATCCACACATCCTGTCACCAAGCAGGAAGTGGTAAAGGCAAGTGCACAGCCAACTTCGTAGACCCGATGTCCACTTGGCATTGACACCTGTTGCTGCCTGCTTCCAGATCCCTGTGCAAGCTTGTGTTCGGTACCTATATTTAGGCTCAGTCTTGGATGCCAGTTTAATTAACTTGTCCAAAATTAGCTCCGACCGAGTGGCCACCAGTGGCACTCGTGCCAAGTGCTACACAGAGCTGATAATGTAGGATACATAACAATCGAATGATTTACCACAGAATGCCGCACCCAGGCCACTGGCTAGCTGCTAATGGTGCTGTTGACGGCTACTGCACTAAATCCACTGCTGAACAAGGCTACCCTTCACCTAAACTTCAAATTAATATGCGACTACCTCTTTCGACCTTTGAAGAGTGGGAAATAGACTCCCAATTTTAATACATCGGCCACTTGAGACATCCTGGAGCCGGTTCACACTACCGACAACGAAACAACAGAGGCTGCACCAAGGTGGGCGAAGGCTGGATGCAATGCAATGCTGTTCAGACCAATCCAGCTGCGACAAGCCTCTGGGGCAGGGTGAGCGATGGGGAGAGGGCTTGGCTAGAATTACCACCTCCCCCATAGTTTGCCTCGACTGTCGTCGCAGATCGTGTGCTTACGGGTCCTACACCAGGAAGCACACCTTCGGTCAAGTTCTGTTGCATTCGGGAGTTCAACTTGGACCCTCTGACGACAGAGGCAGATGTTTAAATCACCTAACAGTTTCTACAGGATTAGTACAAGCGAGCGATGCATGTAATGGATCGCGGCCGACCACGAGGCGCTCGACCTCATCATCCGGGCCTCGGCGCGCGGCACCTGCTCGGCTGTGCTTCCGCCGGCGGCAGCAGCAGCAGCGGCCGCGGCTGCTGCTTGCGGACAAGCCGCTGGCCTCGCTGGTGCCACGGCACCACCGCGAGTAATCATACTTGTGTGTTAATGTTAGTAGCACATCTATGCATGTCGTAAATATGGATGTCGATTCCTAGCTGCATCGTCTGCTGACAGTTTCGCTGCAGTTTCAACGAGACCTGCATGCCCATAGCTGCTGCTTGGCTATCAAACAGACTACCTCACTGCGGTCGACGGTAGGTCTTTAAGGCAGTGCTAGTTAGTGCATGCCCACCTTGCACGGCAAGCCACCGTTGTGCATTAGCTGAGAGCACAGCTAGAGGTCAATACATGGGACGGATCCTTAAATCCCAGAACAAAGCGCATGTGGTGTCAGCGGGCGAAAAGTCACTGAGTGCACGATGAGTTCAGCCAGCTCTGCGGCAGCCGTTCATGAGCTCCGAGGAAGAACGGAGCGATTTCCAGATTTCAGACTCTTTGCCAGACTTGCTGAGCCAGTCGATAGTCGTGCATTTCAGGTGTCGCCTGTTGTCGCGCCTTCTGGATATCGTGCATGTACAGACATATTGGGCCGTGGAAACGCTCCTACTGCCCAGCGTGCATTATGTGCTAACCGTTTGCACTTTACTGGTATTGAACTTACGTTTGGCCATCCTCATTCCGCAAACCTACGACAGCCGACTTGCGGATAAAAAGAAAACCCGGGAATTTGGCTCAAACACGTCGAGTCCAAACGAAAGGTATTCCATCTGCCACAGCGACTCCTCAAACTGGCTAACAGCTCAGTAATTTAACTCATTCATATAGCGCCCTAAGAGAACCCATATCTATCCAGGCGCTTCACACACGCTGCAGGTCGTGCTTACGAGATGAGCCTCCGTAGAAGCTCATTGATCGCTCTTTGTTCGTAGGGGCCTTGAAGCCCGACCATGACAACGATTCGGTTGTGCAGGGCAGGGTGGCTGTGTACCGCACGGGGCGCCTTCGAAAGGCAAGCAGACAGCAACCCCCCACACCCCCCACCACCCCACCCGCGAAAAATGCACGGGTATGCCTGTGCCAGCTATGATTGATGACGTTGCTACCCGAGTTGTTTGTCCCGGTTGAGACTGGCAGTAAACGTCCCACGCTAACGACGCAGTTGTTTTTTGCTTCGTTATTTATGCGAAGTGGTTATTTGTGCGATATTGAATTCAGTTCAGCCGCCGCTGGGCAGCTCGCTGCTCGCGTGATGCCCAGCGCTGAGAGCACGATCGTGCAGAAAGACCTCGCTTAATCGAGATTCGTTAAAGCAGCGAGCGAATGCCGAAGCCAGTCTGCACACTGACGCCCAACTGCAATACATAGCGCAAAGTCATGCAATTAGTTACCAGGCACTTTGCCTCTCAGAGCGGCCGGCCAGGGCTTGGGAGATCAATTGCAATAACGCTTACCGGATCTTACGAGGTAAGCTAGCCCCTAGGAATCAGTTGCCGATAACGTAGTAAGGAGTTAGGCGTCCAGGGAGAGGGCTCGACGCTTCGTGGCCCTCATCGACTTAGAGCAATTCTCGAGGCGGCGACGATCGTGCCTAAGGTGGCAGTTGCAGCTGCCACCAGTCCACGTGACCCCTAACTGTAGTGGACTGCCGATGCAGCAGCAGCAGCAGCAGCAGTAGCAGCCCTGAGCGACCAACCAGCGACATGCCCAGAGTTCCTCTGGCGGCAGATTTCGGTCAAGTCCGTACAGGCGGTACAAACGAAGCTTGTTCTGAGAGCGTCTTTGACGCATGCCACAAGGTCCACGTCAGACTGGAAGGATGTCTTGCATCCTTTTTTACTGTCCGAATAGGGTAAACAGCTAGCGATCGCAGGCGTACCACTTGCTGATGACTTCGGAGTTCTCCGTCGATCGGCTTGAAGAGATGTCTGACTGTGCGAGTGTTTTTTTTCGGGCGGCTCCTCGGGGCGAGGACGAATTGTCCGAAGTCAAAATACTGCGCCATCCAAATGCAGCTACTAGAGCGGCGGCAGAGTAGGTAGAGAGTCGCACGTCGTTCTGTACCCGGTTTGCACTTGCTCTCGCTTTGCAGCGCAGCCTTAATGTGGCAGTTACCCGAGAGTGAGCATTAGCTGACACTTTCCTAGAGCTTTGTCTTTGTACAATACGGCTCTGTCTGCTTCCGCAGCTTTTATTTCTATGTTCGTCAATATGCGCCGGCAGTATCAGATGGTGGCATAATGAAAACTCCATTCCTTTTTTGCCCTTTTTTAATCAAACAATCGTGTTCGACTTCGCTCATGAGCGATTGTTGTCGTCGGTAGCTAGCTTTTGTACAGCGGCAATCCAGACGTTTAGGCTCTCGCACGATCAAGTCGATTACGAAACTCCCTGCGAGGCTGTGACGCTGCTGAAGTCCCCGGCTGGAATGCAGAATGTCCTCAATATCGGCAACCATTCTTTGCTGCAGAGCCTTCGAACTCATTTTGGCAATCTGGTAGCCATCTTACATTTGGTTCGACCAAACGGCCCACTCGCTTTAGATTTCCAGCATTGGGCAGACCTCTAGTAGGTCTGCCGGGCAGGCTGCACTGTTGATAGCTCTTACCCAGGCCTCAAATCGAGTACTACCTCCAGTTTGCCGCCGACGCCTCGGGACTTTTTAGCACTGTGGTCCAATGAGCCCCTCGATGGCTGCTTTTCATTGGATAACCGTGCAGCTTCGTGGGCGACCATTAATCGTCTTTGAAGTAGGTAATTTGGGCGTTTTAATGTGATAGCAGGTGCCGTAAATATATCGAAGTTGCTATAAATAAAACCGCCACCGGACGAGCGGCCATCGTCGCAATAGGCTCGCTGATTTAGAAAGCTTTCCGCCAATTGAACCTCGAAGGGAGCCGTCGGGTTGCATACCTGGTCAGGTCAGCGAGGTAGCTGCGAGAGTACAGCTCGGAGATCAGTCCCGATCCCGCGGATGTTTAACCCCACACAAGCGTGCCCACGGCAAGATGCCTAACGTAGCGTTAGCGCTTTTTTCATGCCAGCCCGCTCGCTCGTTCTCAAGCGAGCCCGCTGCGACCCAGCGGCAGCTTCTCGTGCCAGCCTGCGCTGGTTCGAAGACAGTGCGCGTCGCGTCTGACTCTCCAACCCTGCCCGGTTCAAAGAGTCTAGACGGCCGGTTCTCTGCGCAGGTTCTGCCCGTTCTCGTGCTCGAGTTTCGCTCGCCGATTACAGCTCAGTAGCTGTGCGAACGTCTGTGTGCGACGAGTTGCCCAACGGCAAGAAACGCCACCGTTTGCCTCCGCTCTCGTACGCGCGGAGTCGGTATTGATGAAATTCCTACTACCCACGTTTGGGAGCTATACGCATTCGTACAGAATGTTCCCTTAACTAGTAGCCTAATGTCGCATTACAGCCGCTTCGTTGAACCAGCATATCGTTAAAGAAAAGTTGGCAGCTTGTAGTTAGTAAGCCGCACATCAACCTAAGATCGACAGCGTTTTCAGGCTAACGTTCATCCAGCGATATCCACTCTCGTAGCCTTAATGAAGTATAAAATCGCAGGACAGACGCCAAAGGAGAAGAAGCAGGACTCAAGTTTGGACTGGAGGACTTTAGCCCGTCGCACTGCTTTGCTACCTACTTTAAAGTTAGGGTTTAGTACTCGTGTTAAAAAGCAACCTGCATAAGCATAAGAATATATTCTGTGGCCAATAAATACGCGGCGGTTTTAGAAATTGAGGTCTTGCACTGAATGCATATCTTCTTTAATCTGTTTCCAGAAAGTATTTGAATCAGCCGTGCGGCATAGCTGACGCACAAAAACGCACGCAAGGATCTTCTTTTAAGCTCCGCCATGAAGATTAAGGTGCTTGTGTTACCTACACGCCGTAGCGCCTTCTGCGCTCAAGTCCTTGGATCAAACAGTGCTCATATTGGTGGTAGCCATTGCAGACGCATGACAAATGCTCGTTGACCTGGTGTCTCAAAGCGAGGCTAAAGGATGATAGCTGCTACAACGATACACGCAGGTATGCCGTCGATAGCAGAGAATGGGAGCAATCAGCACCTATACCTTAATATAACAGGTCTACTTTAATATAGTTCAATCTATTTCATAGCCAAAGAGAGTCACGCGGCGTGTGCACTATTAGTAACAGCTTAAAAATCACACCGAAGCCCGAGGTACAACTCTCTGACTCAAAGCCCGAGGTATTTATAATTATGCAGTTCGTTTACATAGCGCCCTAAGAGAACTTAATGTTTATTCAGGTGCCTCACATATGCCATGGGCCTCGAGCCCATGACTTCGACAGTCAACTACATTCAGTCTGATGTTGGTCGGGGGCAAACACCTTAACCTCTGGGCCAAACTAGGGCGGCTGGTACAACTCTCTGGCTCGAAGTCCAAAGTGAACAAGCGACCAACTATTACTTTACTTTGGCTTTTCATACCGTTTAAACGCAGATTCTGACCTATGCAGCTCCTAGTTATTATAATTACGGAGCTTTAAATAATCTTAAGAATTTTCGTAACTTAATCTGCAGTAGTGCGTCTCAGCGCTCCTCCTTCGGTTGAGTCCGTCCTCGGGCGGGATAAAAAAAAAGCACCTAATGTAACTACATTTGGTAGAGGTCGACATTCAGCTTCGCCCCTCGTTGAGCTCTACTATAAATTATAATATAAATAACATAAATAATTATATGAATTAATGCCCCGGATTTTCAGTCGCCGTTTTAGCTTCGCAGCTGTCATTGTATTCCGTTCCGTCTCGTCTTCATCTTCATCGCCGCAAGCCATACCAGCATTGAGCGGGTTTTCTGTGCATCGTCTGAACCCTTGCATTTCATCGCCGTCAGGCTGTACGCATTTCACTTGTCTGGAGACGGGCGTAAGTGTTTAGCTTCAGCCCGATCTCTGCGAAACGGTCTCTCAACTAGAGCACGATCAGTGCACACGGTACAGTGAGGAGAAGATCTCGACGTACCGTTGCACGTGCGATTGCATCATATCACACACTTCCCTGCCATCGTCTCGCCAGTCCTGTATTAATAAAATCGGGCCCGCCCCCAAACCGGATGCAAGGTCTCCTGATTTCTCCATACGGAACTTCAACCATGACCTGCACCCACGTTACATGGCTCCCAGAACGCCCTTGACATCTTCTAAGTTAAATTTTAGAATGTGCCGTGCACCCCCCTGATTGATGCTGGCCTTGGAGAATCTAGCTCCAGCTTTATAGCAGTCGCAGCTGTACTCTCAGCAGACTGCTAGTCAGCAGCGGCTTTTAATTTATACGTCACACATTTTTGCATCGGACGTACAGTAATCTCTGGCTTCAGGGTACCCTCACTCTCATCGAGAGTACGTCTAAGATGGCCGCTAGATGCATCTAACTGGGCATGCTACCTGTCGAAATATTCTGAATCGGCAGGGAAGCTGAATTTACAGAAGTTAGGTACAATGCAGCCATTCAATTTTTTTTACAAGTTATATTAGTTAATCTCTGCTCCCAAAAAGATCGCGTAATTTCATTAGGCGACCCCTCTTTCGAATTCCAAACTTTGAAAGAGCAAGCAGAAACTTGAGCGTTTTACCACTCAATCATGTTACACATATATTTCTTCGTCCAGCCATTTTTATGAAGCCATTTTTCAGGTAACCTACTCACCACTAGTCACAAGCAATGCGACTGAGCAGAAAATGACTGCCAAGAGGCAGCAGCAATTGCCCAAAAGTTGCGATACCAAATATTACGACTTCACTATACTGGCTTCTGCCCTCAAGTCATTTTTCGCAGCCGCAGCTCATCGTTGGTGCTGGTTTTTGCAGCCGCTTTACCGATACTAGCAGAGCTGGAGCATCAAATCACGGCTAGTGCGTTTTAGAGCCTGCCTTAATATTCGTAAGCTTTCCGGCGGTGGCAGAGCGCCGCACAAATCAAGAAAGCACATACGTCAATAAAACCAGTACGTACGGATAATGTAGACCAGTTAATTCGATGGCTACAGAGAGGCACATGCGTACAGCTCCACCCACAACACCAGGTACATCTATGGCTCCAACCCCTAAGTACAGCTGACAAGATACAGTGCCTAGTGTGGCCAATGAACTGTATCTGAATTACTTATCTTTCGAGCGACAAAGAATATTACGAAGCGTAACCGAGTCACGAAGGCCGAGGAAGTGAGTAGCTTAAAAGTTGTGGCTTCTGGGTGGCTAGAAAGGTCATATCGGAGTCGGCAGCAGGAGCGTAAATATTGCTGTGCACGAACCGCTGAAGGGAATTCCGGTGTGCAGGACAGCTAACGCGTGATCCTTACAGGATCTGAGCGTACAAAGAGGCTAAAACTGGTGCACCGGTTGCAAGTCCTTGACAGTGGAACGTACTGCCACAATTCTTACGCAACGACATCTACACTCCTGCTGCCAATTATGGCATATCCTTTTCCAGGAGTCCTGAGCTGCTACTTCCATGCTACTCACTTCATTGACTGCCCCTACTGACTTTTTTTTCTGTGCTGCGTGAGATGAAGACTGTTGGCTATTGCATGCGCGCCAGAAGCTTCCTACACCTTGACTGCGCCAGAGAAAACACTCCAGCTTAGCACCCGTATAGCCATTGTGGCTTTGTGGAGTTACAGACTGACAAAGACACATCACACTACATTCTTCCCGGCTACTAAACGAATAAAGAAAGTTAGTGCTTGCCGACTGCCGGTTCGTGCTGCACACATGCTGGTCAAGCATTCCACCGCACGCTAACTCCCTCCTGACCGAGATAAAACCCATAGCAAAGCAAAGAACCAGCAAAGCGCACAAAGAACAAAAAGGAACAGGCTCCTGTGGGGCGCAAGGAAAATTTGCTAGACCATCAGCACCTTTACTCTCCCGTAGGCACTCTTGAGCAACTAAAATGACGGCTCCTATTGACGTTTCTATCAATCATCCACCGTTTTCGTAAAGATTTCATAATAGCTTTCGGTTTCCACCAGCCAATTGGTGAATATGTATTCTTGCAGGTACCGTAGCCGAATTAACGCGTACGTCCAATCTGCTATTTCAGTCACGACATCTCCTGACTTGACCACATTTAAAAAGAAACTAAAAACGCACCTATTTATCACAGCATTTAGTGGGTCCCTGCGATTCGAACTATATGTGTTTACGCGTGCTGATACTGTGAATGCTGCCACTAACCATACTTGCATGCTGACCCAGTTAAAGTCACCCCCTAACCGTGTTATTCTTGTTGTTTATTGAGCATGCTACCACTAACCCTTCAATCGTGCTTCCTTAGCAGCAAATGTAAAGTGCCTAGAAAGAGATTGAGTTCCCTGAGGGTGCTTTATCAGATGAATTATTATTATTATTATACAGCTCGTAGGTAGCTGCTTTTAAATTATTGGTCAGCCTCTTCGGTAAGTTACCCATAACTCTGAACAACCATCAGATATGAAGACTCACTGTAGGAGCGGCTATCGCACGCCCACACACGTCAGCGCATAGACCCATGTGCAATGAATTCTCGAGCTCGGGGCATGCGCATCGCTGGTTATCCGTCGATGGATTGTATCTATTCTTTATCTCAATCAAATATTTATTATAAAAATTATAAGCCAGCGCTCTTCATTGCATCCGTACTCGGCTACCGTGCTCGGAACCTTCGGAATATCGCGCGTCTGCAAGGTTTTTGCGCTTGTGCCCTAAGAGTTTGAGTGAGAAGTTATCGTACGTTTGCTTGTAGCAGCTGTACGTTGCGGCTGATAATATAAACGCACTTTCACTTACGTGGCTTCGCAATATACCGTGCGTTGCATTAATGACGTGTGCGGTTGTCACGTTTAATGTACTGGTGCTGACCCTCACGATTGCCACAGCGATCTGCTACTGGCGGCACACGTCAGGTATATCAGTGCAGCAACAGCGACTCGTTAGCTGCGCTTTGGAGTGACAGCTCTTCCGTTGTATTTGCTATGTATCTGCAAGGACTGGCATCTGCTACGCGCCGCTGTGCGTTTGTGGCAAAACACGCTTGTTCAGGAGCAGCTGTGGCCCCGTACTTAGCAATTAGTGTCAGAACTCTTGGACTATTGGGCTGAGGACCCGAGGCAGTCGTCCTGTGCTAATCTCATTGCCGGTGACTGTATTAGCAAGCATTTGACGTGGAAAATTGCACTCTATATTCTCTTGAATAAGGCGTGTACTGATCGCGGATGAATTGAGTTCGTGAAAGAGGAATCTGCTGCTTGCTGTGCCGAAACTTGTAAACCAAAAGAGTCATTGGCGGAAATTAAGCAAATTAAGCAGAATTGCCGCACAGAAATTTCTCGAACTACTGAGCTGCATTGTACCGAATTTATGCAAATACGGAATCTGTGTTATTTCCACACATTTCAAGGTGAACTTGATTAGGCCAATGAAGGCAGCAAAATGAGCTCGCAAGTAACATCATGGAAGGTAGCAAGGGCGACATGGCGACGACTGCGGCTCACCGGCGGGTCGTCGTTGAAGCTCCAGGTCTTGAAATCGAGATGGGCGATGTGGGGCCTACGAGACCAGAGTTTCGTATTTCACTCAATATCACGGAGACAGTCGTCCGCTGTTCATGCGCCTCAGCCTCGACTGAAGATGCGAAGAGCGCAGCGATCCTTCTTCCGGTGCCACTGACAGCCTACGCTACGGAGCCTGTGACTATTGTGATTTGCTTCGAGACATCTGCCGCACCAAGTTTCGAGGTGATGGACAGCTGCTCTGAATCTAGGCAAGCTGCTTCGCTACTTTGCGATCGTACCGCTGATTGCTTCCGCCCGGGAGGCCAGGCATTGCTGACAGCGCTCGTCTTCGCTACTTCGCGATCGTACCGCTGATTGCTTCCGCCCGGGAGGCCAGGCATTGCTGACAGCGCTCGTAAGATGTCCAATGCGGTGCGACTTTTTGGCAAAGTTCAATCCAGGGACTATGCTGTACACAAAACGCCCACGCTCTGTGGTGGCAGAGAGAGCAGGTCGGCGACTTCTCGCGAGTTCTCGCGAGTTTTACGACTATTCTTCTGGGTAATTCTTTCGACTCGGTGAACTTACTTGAATTTATCAGCTGCATACTGCGTGTCCAACTGCCTTACCTTTATAACCTCCAACAGCCTAACACAGTGAAGTCCTCCATTGCTGCGATTTTAATATGACTTAATAAAGCTATTACAGGATGATCCGGCAGTAATAATAATAATAATACATCTGATATAGCATCCTCAGAGCTCAATCTTTTTCTAGGCACTTTAAATTTTTTGCAAAGGAAGCGCGGTCGAATGGTTAGTGGTAGCATGTTTGATAGACAACAAGAATGACACAATTAGGGGTGACATGCTCAGGATCAGCATGCAGGCGTGGTAAGTGGCAGCATGCACAGTGTCAGCACACGTAAGCACATAAAGGTCGAATGGCAGAGACCCACTAAATGCTGTGATAAATAGGTGTTTTTTATTTTTTTAAATGTGGTCAAGTCAGGGGATGTGACGAAGGTCGGGAGTGAGTTCCAGGCTTTGGGAGCATACGAACTGAAGGCATGGTCTCCAAAGGGCTTGAGGTTCGTACGAGGTATAGGTAAACAGTTAGATTCCGAAAAGCTGGTGATACGATGCTTAGCCTGGTGGGGAAGTAGGTCTGATCGGTAGGTTGGAGACAAAGAATGAAGGGACCTTAAATTGAGTAACAAAACCTTGAAGTCAATGCGTTGCTTGACTGAGAGCCAGTGCAGGTCGGCGAGAAAAGGTGAGATGGTGTGACTGCGACGCTCGCGACAGACAAGCCTAGCTGCAGAGCTTTGCACCAGCTGTAAGTTCCAGTGAATTTTAGGGTCGCTTGCCTCAGATTGAGCTGTTGTATTCGTAAACTAGGTTTAAATGTAGTTAATCAGAGTTGTCCCGGAATAGGAAACATTGTAACTACGGTTCGTTTCTCTCACATAATGATGGTATTTCCCAGCTGCCAATGCCGAAACGTGTGCGGTGAACATACTCAACGCTAGAACTTCGATCGCTCCTAGAGGAAATGGCTACAAAGCGCCGCGGTCGCATAAATTTGCATTCTATGTGGCTGCTGTACTGAGGTTCAGAACTCGCAGCATTGGAGTCCGACCGTACGCGATGCCCATCTGTCTTACTAAAAGACTAACGGGTCGGGGTGCAGGCAAGTTAGTGGCTTCGGTCGGCCATTGTAGATCAATGGCTAGTAGAAATCGGCAATGCGTATCCCTTTTTCCACTCAGCCTTGCGATTCATTACTGGAAGATATCTCATGCATACCTAGGTAAGCCATTTGGAAAGACAACAGCTGTGATGACAGCAATAGAATTATTTATAAACATCTGAATCCAGATGCATCAGCAGCATCGCAAGAAATCTGGCAGTTGACTCTTCAAGATCCCACGCCAGAAATTACTGCATACCTGCTTTCTTAAAGCGTGGTGGCCCAAGTAGGCCCCCATCAGTTTATCAATGACATCAACACATGGGTAAACAGCATCGATTACATTGGGCCGCCCCACACCTAGAACCGACGGCGAATGTGCGTGCCGCCCTGGCAGAACCCCTCGGCCGTCCTATGATTGGCCGGCCGGAAAGTCAAAATACAGCCATGGACGAAAAAAATACGCAATCCGGATTACGCCTCTGTTTTAAGATTTGGGTGCAAAGCAGGTTTAAACGCTTCCTCAAATAGCACTCCCCAAATCGAGTCTAACGTTGAAAGGCTCGCCAGTGCTGATGTTGCGTTTATTTAAATCACCATGTAAATGTCCCTTTAAATCCCAATAGTCAGCGAAGTGATTTCCTGTGAGAGGATATAATAATGATAATAATA
This sequence comes from Cristatella mucedo, assembly GCA_009760855.2. Lineage (NCBI taxonomy): Eukaryota > Metazoa > Bryozoa > Phylactolaemata > Cristatellidae > Cristatella > Cristatella mucedo. The sequence continues at coordinate 4,251,224 of WPIO01000028.1, forward strand.
CATTTATATAGCACCATGAGCGAACTGGATCTCGCTCTCTCTCTCTCTCTCTCTCTCCCTCTCTGTTTCTCTCTAGGCCCTTTACAGATTATGCTTTAGCAGACGTTTGGTGGCACTATCCGCAAGCAACAGGCAAGTAAGCAAGTACATAGTAGTGTAACCGGAAGTCTATTTACAGAAAAATTGCCACGGTTCGTTTCTCTAACGTAACGGTGGACCTTTCACTGCTTTCAAAACCGAAAACGGTGCTGCGAACACTACTCTCCGACGCTAGAGCTTCCAGTCTAGAGCCTAGAGGGAAATGGCTACAAATGGCTTCAGTCATTTGGATTCGCATTCGCTGCTTCTGCTGCTGCTGCTGCTGCTGCTGCTGCTGCTGCTGCTGCTGCTGCTGCTGAACTGAGGTAGCTAGGGTGGCGGATGTTTGTCCGATTTGCGACGTGCGCGTGTACGCGTAGGAATGACCTTCGCTGATTAGATACACTAACATTAAGGAAAGGTGTGTATCGGCAGATGTGCACAAGGCGTGCTGCTGTCCACTTTTGCCTTGCATCGGTACATGTGCCAGCCGCCAGTGACGAGAATCAGTTGACTTTGGAGCGAAGCAACGTACTCAATCGCTGTGCTTGATCAGAGCAAGCTGCCGCAATCTCAAAATTGGCCTCTTTTCACTAACACTAGAGTTCGTTCTGCGCTCGCGAGAGTGACAGGGATGGGAGCTTTCTAGACGCGTCGCCATCTCCCTTTCCTCCACCCAGTGCACCATCCGTCCATCCTCTCGGAGGATTGAGAGCGAGGTCACGGTGGCGAACGAACGTCTGGCAGCGCTGCAGCACCGCTTCATCTCTTCGACACCTCCAGCTGGAGCTCGCCTGCTCTAGCAGCCTTGCTCCGAGTAGACTACTTCGAGTAGCCATCAGGTCGCGCCTGCCATTCACTTTTAGGCCCCTACGCATCATCGCTTCCTGCCTGCCTGCCCGCGCTCACGCGCTCACGCGCTCCCGCCCGCCCGCCCGCCGCCGCAACGTTGCGTATCCTTGCTCTCGTCGGGCTTGAAAAGTGAGCGGAAACGCTCCCTCCCCTCTCCCCCCCCCCGTGCCGCCGTCGCCGCCCACGCCTCCGATTCCAATCGCTAAGCCGCGCGCGCCTCCAATCAGCCTCGGCGTCTTCCGCGAAGTCTGCTTTGCGCTTCGCTGCTCACTCATCCCAAAGAGTCTACCGCAACTCTACCGCGTGGGACAGCGTGCAGCATCTCCTGACTTGACATCATTTTAATCAGCTCTTCGCGCTCGCTTTCTTTTCGCCAGCGCGTTCAAGTTTGCCGCCGGTGCGATGCCAGCCACGTGAACCCGGACTCGCACTCGGGCATGAATGTTCGGCGGCACGGATTCATTAGCCTGGAGCAATGCGGAGCTGATTCTTGGAAGATTCACTTTAAAAGTCGCGGATCGCTGCGCAATTTGAAGCGCTTACTGGGAAATCCGGCGAAATGTACGCAGACAAGCGACTGCAGCAATTTATTGCTTTAGCTTAAGCGAGCCCGTTGGATAGGCACTACTTCCTCGCAGCGCCGCCATTAGCCAACGCCGCAGCTTGCCGCTACAATTGCCGTCTTTAATTGCCATTACGTCGGGAAAAGAAGCCGTTCTACCCCAGATAGGACAACCGCTGCGAGCTCGGTGTCGACTGCCGTCTCGCCAGCCTTCGGGGGACTGCTGCGGTACGCAACAGACACATACCGCAGTCCATTAGGCGGAATGAGATCGCCTTAATCTTCTAGTTGCTACATTTCCCGTTTTGGCTCAGCCAATCGCACGAAGTCGGCTGACTGTACAGGCAGACTCGTGCGGCGGATTACTTGTCCAAGTTCGGGAGCGGTAGTATATATCGCTGCATCCTTTTCGCTGTGTCAGCGACTCCCGAGCACGCTCGCACTTGCCAGTGCCTCGCTCTAGAAAGGAAATAGAGCAACCGTCGCCAACCATCGCTCGGGGAGACGGAGCGTGCGCATGCCTCTCTATAGCGTGCGACCGCTGGCAGCGTCCGTGAGCCGACGCGAATACAATGAAAAAATATATATATATATAATATATAAATAACTAAATAAATATAAATAAAAAATAAATATATAAATAAAAATAAATAAATAAATATAAATAAAAAAAAAAATAAAAAAAAAAAAAAAAAATAAATAAAATAAAATAAAATAATAATATATAAATAAATATATAAATAGTATATAAATAAATAAATAAAAATAAAAATAAACATAATATACAATATAAGATTGCCTGCTCTAGGATTCGAACGCGAGACTCGGTTTGGGCAGAGTGCGAGCACCATGCGCCTGGGCTAGGTACCCGGGAGCCACGCAGCGAGCGGATATGGCATGGATCGAGGAAGCTACGCGAGGCTTCGAGAAGCTACGCGTCGCGACCTCGTCGAAATGCCAATCGCCAGCAGATGTCGCCAGCTCACAGAAGTAACACACCGCAGCCGACCTACGCAGCCAACAGCCTCTGCCCAAGCTTAACTTCGCCCGTAACCCGAGCGGTGGCCGCGGGGCGTCTGCGGGTTTTGCGATCAGCCGACGTCCGCGAGCGTGGGCACGCGTGTCGCAGAAGGAGCAGCTTTTGCGTCACCTCCGCAGCTCCGGCCGCTGACGCGGAGGGCGCTCGTCGGCAGCGCGTCGTAGGACAGCCAGTCAGCCAGCCAGCCGCAGCGGTGGCGGCGCGCTGCCCATGGGCGGAGCGACTGAAATGCTTTCGCGCTTGGCTGCGCAAATTCCCGCCAGATCGGTCGGACGAGGCCGAAGGCGCGGAGGAAGCAGTAGCTGGACCGGCGCGCCGGCCACGGACCGGTCAGCCGGCACTCGACGACGAGTGGCGCGCAAATCCACCACCTCCCATCTCCCGCCGAGGCAGCCGCGCATCGCGGCGGCCGCGGCCGCCTCGGCCGCTCGAGTGCCGCAGCCGCCAGATCGCTGCGGTGCCCCGGCTACTCCGGATCTCTCGATTCTCGATATTGGAACCGCTGTCACGAGCGTCGCTCGCGACGACTCGCTCGCGCGGCAACTAACAGCATCGCTCCGCGCGTCAGCGGCGCCAGATGAGACGCGCTGTGGCTGCGGCTGTCGCGAGCGTCGACGACGCGCCCCCGAGAGGCGGATCCGACCACTGGCTAGACGCGAGCGCATCGATTTTCTCGCGGAGCCGTCGCCGCCACGACGGACGACGAGATGAGCCCGCACGCGCGCTTGCGACTGGGCGAGACTCGCGTCGATGCGCGAGACGACGCCGCGGGCGACGGCCTTTCCGCTTCGATGGCGCGTCGAGCGCGCCGCCTCCCTCGCGACGCGGGGGGGGGCGGGTGGCGGCTAGCGGTGGCGCCACCGACCGGTGGGTGCGCTGGCCAGCGGTCGTCGGCAGGCGGGCGCGAGGCAGCCGCCGCGAGCGTTGCGTAACCCACTCGGGTGGGCGGGCCGCTGCCTTGGCGACCAATGGCCTTGCGCAGCGCCTCTGACGCTCGGCCCACAAAATGACGCACTTCCCTTTTTACCTGATTAACTTGTATCCTGGACATCAAACGATCTCGCTGCCGCATTGTAGCGCTGCCTCCGTCAGCTGCGTCGGAGCTCCCGACGTCTGCGCTCGTCGGCTGGCGTACGAGAGCTCCTGCCTTCGCACGGTAGGTCTCGCCGCCCAACTTTCGCCGACGCGCGCGGCCGTAGCCGCGGGCTGGGGTGTGGCGGCCGCAGCAGCGGCGCCGGCCGGTCGGTCGGTCGGCTGTTCGCTCCGCGTAGGGCAGCGCTGGGCGGGCCGCGCGGCTTCGGACGCGGCCCGCCCAGCGCAAACTGCGCGCGAGCGGTGCGACGCGCTGTCGCAAGGTCGACGACTGGCATCGACGGTCCGCCGCGGCGGTGGGCGACGGCGACTTGTAGATGCGCGAGATGCCGCTCCTCCTCGTCCTGGCGGTCGTATCCGGCCAGGTGACCTTGCACCAGGCCGGGGTCATCGACCCGGCGACGACGCTCGGCTGTCACAGCCGCTCGTACCAATTCAACATGACGTCCGGTTCGTGCTGGGGCATGGTGAACCTCGAAGCGTGCTGGGGCCGCTGCGACTCGTGGGAGGTGAGCGCGCGGCCGCAGCGCCGCCGCCGCGCCGGCCGCCGCGTCCAGGCCGCAGCGTCGGCGTAGAGGCGGAAGCGACCGCCGCCGCGCCTCCGCCGCCGTCTCCGCTCCTCCCTTGGCCAGAAAGTGCGACGACCCGGGGCGCCGAGCGAGACAGCGACGCGCGCGCGCCCACTCGCGGGCAAGCCAACCGCGCCGCGAAGCGGCGGCTCGATTGGCGGCGCGATCCGTCGTCGTTCGGCTTTCAGATCGGCACGCCCAAGTATCCTCACTTCCAGAAGCACCATCCCGTCTGCGTGCACGAGGGTCGACGGGAGCGAAGCGTGGAGCTCACTCGCTGCGACGACCCGAACAGCCCACCCGCCGTGATCAGGGTCACGGACGCGACAAGCTGCGCGTGCAAGATCTGCAGCGAGCGCGACACGCGCTGCGAAATGTACTGAACGCCCGCTGCGTGCGTGCGTGCGTGCGTGCAGCCGGGCGTTCGGACGGCAGGAGCGACGCGCGGCGGCGCGTGCGCCGCCATCGCCGCGGCCAGCAGCCGTCGGCTGGCGTGAATGGCGCATCGAAGCGACGCCGCCTGCGGCGTCACCGCCCGACTTGCGGTCGGCCGCTCCCGGCGTGAACTACTAGCTCACGGTCACACTGGTGCCGATGGCCGATGCCAGGAACCGAATCCGCGATTCGCAGCCGCCGTAACGCGCAGCCCATGATTTTATTATTATTTATGTTCACATTTGCTTATATGTTTATATGTTTATATTATTATTTAGTTATTATGTTGTTGTTATTGTTTTCCATCGTTCGACCAATCAAATGTCAATCATTAAAACATTAATGTTGTGCCAAGAACCGTGTTTTATCTGGCCAAATACAGAGGGCTTCTCTCGCGCGCTCTCTCTCTCTCAATCCCATCCCTGTCCGCCTATGTGTCTGTCTCTCTCCATCTGTCTCTTTCTCTTCTGTCTGTCTCCCTGTCACTCTCTCGCTCGCTCAAAAAGAAGCTGGCTGCACTAACTAGCCAGCGGGGCGTGATGAGCGGGGTGCCGCGGCCGCCAACCGTCGCCGCCATCTCGCCGACAGCGGGCAACACTAGACGCACGGTCTGCTTGAGACCAGAATCGTGCGCTCCCTTTGATCGCGAACGAGACGCGCGCGCCTCCTGAGCAGAGACGGCCGGGTCGGCCTCAACCACATTCTGCTCTGACAGAGCTGCTCCGGCGGCGGCGGCTTTCTCTGCGTTTTCTAAGGCTGCGCTCTGCTCTGACGGAGCCGGCCTAGCTGATTGGCTCTCCCTATGCTTTCTAAGGCCGCGCTCTGCTCTGACAGAGCCGGCCTAGCCGAGTGGCTCTCCCTATGCTTTCTAAGGCCGCGCTCTGCTCTGACAGAGCAGCTCTAATGGAAGCTCTCTATAATCATCTCCATTGGCCGCGTTCTGCTACGGCAGAGCCGTTCTAACGGTGCCCCCGGGTGCGCTTCTTACGGCTGCGCTCTGTTCTGACGGGGTCGCTCTAGCTGTGGCTCTCTCTCAGCGCCACCAACGGACGCACTCTGCTCTGACAGAGTCACTCTAGCGGCGGCTTTCTCTCTCTACGCCACCTTCGGCCGCCATCTGCTCCGATGGCGGCTATCTCTGCGCCTCCATTAACAGCGGCTCTGCTCTGACAGAGCCGCTCGCGCAGCAGCCGCGCGCGCTCTCTAGCGCGACGCAGCCAGAGGCTACGGCAGCTTCGGCGAGTCCAATTTCCACCGGTCGGCGGGTCGACCTTTTGGGGCTGCTATGTGTGCAAAGCGTACGCGTACGCGTTAAGCGAAAGAGGAGACACGGGAATGTGAAGAGACGGAGGAGGCGACAAAGGCGAGCTGCATAAATACCAACCGTTTATTCTCAAACGCGCATTCTCTTAAGGAAGATAGTCAAGCCTCGATCTCGAGACACCGTCCAAAAAAATGACTCATGTCGCAGACAACCGGCGTAGCGTTTGACGCAAACGTTACGCCTTCAAGCCGATTATTAAAGATTCGGTAGTAGTATTCGCCGGACAGTTGGCGCGGCTCTCACAAATATTGTGAAGTTTTAATGTGCTGCGGGGCTTTGCAGCACGGTGGCAACTACTGGGCAAACCTGACATACAGTATATAACTGCGCGAATGAGGCAAGTTTGGGTTACAAAATATAAATAGCGATGGCGACGGCGGCAGGAATGCTGGTTGAGGGTGTAGCCCATTACGGGCCAGCAGGCAGGCAGACGAGCGGGCGGGCTGGTTTTGTCGGACGGACGGACGGGATGCCGGCGACGACGACGGCGGCGGCGGCGGCCGTCGTCTCGGGGACGGTGGCTGCGGCGATGCTCGGGAGCCGGCCCGACGTCGAGCGACGCGAGCCGGCGACGGCGGCGTATGGCTCTTCCGGCGGCGGCGGCGGCGGCGGCGGCTTGGATTTTTTTCTGCAGCTTCTTTCTGCAGCTTCTTTCTCTCTCTCTCCACTCGCCCACGCCGCGAAGCGCTCGTGCAGCGGCCGAGCTAGTAGTCGGTACGGCACATGGAGCAGCCGCAGCTTCTCGCCGTCCTGAGCGTTCTCGTGCGGACGCCGTCCCAGCAGTTGAGCTGCACAGTGATCTGCAGAACAGCAACGCGAGCGCTGCGTCAGCACTGCATCCCATCTTGCAAAGCGGCGGCGGCGGCGGCGGTGACGGCGGCGGCGGCGGCGGAACGGGCCGGACTGCGATCGCGGACTAGGGCCGCGGCGGCTCTGAGGCTCTCAAAGAGGCGACGCTGGCTGCACAAACCCCCCCCCACCACCTCCCGAGGGCGGCCGTCTGGCGGCGGCGAGCGCAGCCGCTCCGCATGCGAGATCTCGGCCGACCGTCGTCGTCGCGAGGAGCGGCGCTCGCCGCCGCAAGACGCCGAGTAGCCACGAGCACGGCTAGCGGCGCCCACGGCGGAGGCGAACCTAGGCGCGGCGCCGCGCCGGCGGCAGCCGCGCGACTGGCGGTCGCGCTCCTTTTCGTGCGCGGTGGCCTCGACTAGGGAAAGCCGCCTGCGAGCGGGAGCCCGAGGGCGCGCGACGCGACGCGAGGCGGCGCGTGCGGCCACTCACGTCTTCGGACGACTGCATAGAGCAGCACCGGCCGCGGGACAGGACGTCCTGGTTGGGAAACAGCACCCTGTACGAGAGCGGCAGCGGCACCGAGAATGACTCGCAGAATCCGCGGCACGCTTTGACGCCGACGCGAACCGTCAGGCAGCCGAACTCTTTTATGTCGACGTCGTATCCTGGAAGGCAAACGGAGAGGAACGGTGGGCGTGAGGCGGCGCTCTGGCAGTAGGGGCGACCGTTGCCGCCGTCGGCGACCGTCGCAGCGAGCGAGTGAGCGTCGGCTGCTGCTGGCCGGCCGGCGCTCACGCCGTCGCCGGCGTCGCAGGCCATGACAGCATCGGGCGCTCCTCAGCAGGGGAAGCCGTCGCCCGCGGAGGCGTCGAGACGCGGAGCCGCCTCGACTGGGACGACGCGAGCCGCGACCACGAGAGGGCCGGGGGGCGGGGAGCCGAGAGAGCGCGCGCGCGCGCGCTCGCGCGCTCAAGGAGGTCGATTTTGCCGAAGCGCCGGCACGTACCGACTAGGTGACAGCCGGGTCTTTGCCACGGGAAGGTGGCCGCCGACGACGACAGCAGAGAGAGTGCGGCGACAAGAGCTCCCAAAGTGACGGTCATATCCAATAGGGCCATCGCTGCGTATCCTTATCGTCCGTCTGGTTTTACGCGCACAGTTATCGTCAGCGAAGCGCCGGCGACGGTGAGCTGCTAGCGGTGAGTGTGGATTAAATAGCGCTGGTCGATCACGTGAGCGTATCCACGTGGTCAAGCCGACTAGAGCTCATCCCCCCCCCAGGGGCCACTAACTAATGCGGCTAGCACAGCTAACCAGCGGCGCCTTAGCATAGTCGCATCCGTTCTCAAATATAGCTCTGCACTCACTTTTAATACTTCCTCGCCTTCAACGGAGTTGAAGACAATGTTTACAATTGTCCCAGCCGTCGCCTGCCCAATCAAGGTGGCCCGCCACCGCCGCTGCCGCCGCCGCTCCTGCGGTGGGCGTCCGCGACTGTGCGGCGCACGGGTGCGATCGTGTCGCTCTAGTACGACTGCGCCCTCGCTCAGTGCGTTCGATGCTCCGGCCGCTGCAGCGAGGCGGGTGTCCTTCAGCGGCCCTCGCGGGAGCTTCAGCTAAGGCGACCGGCCCGACCCGCCACCGACGGCTAACGCGGCCGCCGGGTACGATTGGCCGGCCGAGAGTGGCCGGCCTTGCGGGATCGGTGTGAGGGCCAGCGGGCCAGAGGCCAACCGCTGCCAAGCGCGAGGCCGGGAGAGAGGAGAGTTGAGAGCCGTTGCTCGCAGCGCTCCCGTCCGTTCGCATATCGCAGCTCCACCGCCGCCGACGCCGACGCCGCCGAGCGTAGCAGTGAGAGCGGCAGCGAAGCCTCCGAGTGCAGCGCAGCCTCCGCGGTCGAGAGTCGGTCGGTCGTGCGGCGGCCGACCGACGGCGACTGTCCGACGACGCGAGGCACGTCGCTCAGCGTTCGCTCGCGCGCCCTCATTAATGCTAACGCTCGAGCGCACGTGGACGCGCAGACGCTCGGCGCGCGTGCGACCACTCGCTCGCCGACAAGCGCTCCGCCCCCGCCGCCGCCGTCCAAACGCGTACGGCGGCGGCGGCGGCGATGTCCAAGTCGATAAGCGGCGGCAGCGACAATCAGCCCGCGGGAAGGCTCGCGCGGAAGCGCAGATCGCTGCTGCCGCAAGAAATAAACCTGACCGCAATCGTTTAAAAATAGAAGGCGGCTGCAAATTTAGCTTTGCTCCTTTTATTCGAATTCGTAGCCGCTCAGCTGCCGGTGATACCCGCGGGTCAGGCGATACCGAGCGGCGGCAGCGCGGCCGCCGCGTGCACCCGCTGACGCCGAGCGCCGACATCGCTCGCGGCCGTGTTGTGGTCGCAGCTTCCTAGCACTGGAGCTGCATCCGCCGCCACCGCCGCCGCCGCCGCCGCAGATGCTACCGAAGCGCACCAGCTGGCGACTGCGGCGCGCGACATCGGGGACTAGCTCGCGGCGGCGCTGGCTCCCCGCTCGGCGTCGCGCCCGCTGCTAGTCGTCCGTGCGGCGCGGCAGGCGATACCGAGCGGCCGCGCGCGCTCGGGGTCGGGCGAGGGCTGCGCTATGTGCTCTCTCGCCAACACTCGAGATGGCCGGCCGGGCCAGGCCGCCGGCGGACGACCGCTGCCGCGCGCGCGACCGCGCCTAATGCCGCTTTCCGCCGTCGGGCGCGGGCGGGTGCGCTCGAGCGCGCGCTCGTGGCCGGCGCGAGGGCGTAGCGTGGTAGCGTGCGAAACTGTGTCGCGGTCAGAAGGCATACGTTCGCGGAAGCGCACCAAAGGTGAACGGTGAAAAGGTCCGAGCGCTCGCGCGCGCGAACAGAGGCCGGGGCGAAGCGAGACGTCCCGCGCGTCCGGTAGGCACGCGTGCTCCGGAGCGGCTGCAGACGAGTTGAGAGCTGGCTCGTGGGCGGCCGGCGAGAGCCGCTCCAGCGTCAGATCGACGCTGGCGCGTGTGCCGGCGACCGGTGGAGGCGCTGCAGTCATGCGACGAGCGACCGAAGAAGCGGACTGCCATCGTCCGCTCGCGACGTGGCACCTGCTGTCGCGCCATCGGAATCGGCGGCAGCGCTAGCTGGGCTCGGCGGGACGCGCGCCAGCGTCGATCTATCGAAGGCAATGAGATTTTGAGTATCGACTTAAGAGCTGCGGCTACCTAAATGCGTACGCATGCGCGCGCGCGCGCGCGCGCGCGCGCGCGCACTTAGATCTATCTCTGTGAGGACCCGAGGACTAGGCCAATGTTACGCTGAAGAGCTTCCTATAGTGCCTTCAATGTCTGAGCGGCTTTCGGAGCGCTCATTGAAGCCAGCCGATTTCATCTGGCGTAAAAAAGAACAAGCGAGAGTTATAGCAGAGTCAGGAGGACAGTCAAGAAAGTAAGAAGCTCACTAGCGGCTGCGTACGGCGCATAGAAAAGAAATTACCCGAGTCAGCAGTAGCAGGAGAGATGGTATTGTTGCTGCGCGAGAATTTTGGAAATTAGTTGCCCATCTTATACGAGCGGAAGCAACACCGGACAAATTGGAAAGGCTGGCGCTCAAAATTGGCTCTGCCAGCATATCTCTTGTTGAATCAACTCGAAATCTAGGTGTCATGTTCCAAAGTGACCTCTCGTTAGACGACCACGTCAGCTCCATAATCAAGTCTGCCTACTTTCAGCTACATAACATTGCTAAAATTCGGGCTTGTTTAGATAAGGATACCACATCTAAGTTGGTCCATGCATGCGTGACATCCCGTCTCGACTTCTGTAACTCACTGCTTGCTGGCCTACCGGCATGTGCGATCAGGAGATTACAGCCGGAGCAAAACTCCGCAGCTCGGCTTGTCTGTCATGAGCGTCGCAGTTGCCACATCACACCACTTCTCGCTTACCTGCACTGGCTACGAATCAAGCAACGGATCGACTTCAAGGTTCTGTCGCTCACTTTTAGGTCACTTCATTCAATGGCTCCAGCCTATCTCTCAGATCTACTCCCCCACCAGGCCAAGCATCGTACCACCCGCTTTTCGGAATCCAACAGTTTACCAATACCTCGTACAAACCTTAAATCCTTTGGAGACCGTGCATTTAGTTCGTATGCTCCCTGTTATGTTTGTGCGGGCAGTCGCGCACAGATCAAGATGGCTCAGGCAGATGCCGTGTATTGCGGAGACGCGGAACTGGGCTGCACGGCGAGCACTCGGGCTTGCAAGCAACTGCTGCAAGTGAGTCCACTATCTCGACCTGAAAAGCTCGGTGGGTGTATAAGCCAGGAAGACCCAACGCTCCCAAAGCCCGGAACTCACTCTCGACTTGCGTCAGAACATCCCCTGACTCTTTTAAACACCACCTGCGGTGGGCGATCCTTTATCGCCACTGCAAGCGGTGGTGATAGCCGTAAAGGCTCTTCTGTCGCTGTATAGAAAGAGTCTGTTAAATCAAATAGTATTTTTTTAATCACATTTGCATGCTGACCCTGTGCATATCACCCCTATCCATATTATTCATGTTGTTTATCAAGCATGATATTACTCACCATTCAATCGCGTTTCCCTTTGTAGCAAATGTAAAGCGCCTAGAAAGAGATTGAGTTTTCTGAGGGCGCTTTATCAAGTGCATTATTATTATTATTATTATTATTATAGGCTTCCCGTTGGCTGTCGCGTAGGGTTTTGCTTGTACCAATCAGGAGCACGCGCTGCGGCTGCTGGCCGACACTCCGTTGGCTGCAAGCGACGCCGGTAGACGATAGTGCCTCGCGCACTGTGGCTAGGATCGAGCGGTCCTGACGCTAAGGCTGCGATTGTCGGCAGGATCGCTCGACTCCGGCAAAAGCGCATTGCGAGTGCACGCTCTCCGAAGCGGGAGTCCTCCGACTCCCGATCTCCCAAATCGCCTCTCCGACTCCACCCGACTCCCCGCGCGTCTCCCACGAAAGCGCCCTGTGCGCGTCCGCCCCGCAGACGCAATGGTGCTCGATTCGTCGCGACGCGGTGCGCGCGCGCGAGGCGACCGAAGGCTCCGGAGCGCGACCGCTCCGCTCAGCTGCAGTGCTAGTTCGAGTGTCAGGCATGCAGCTCGCGAGCCGCGCTCCGCACAGCACAGCGCTGTGCTGTGCGGAGCGCGGCTCGCTCGGGCTATCGCTTCGCCGAGGTGAGCTGCCGGCGCCAGCTCTCTACCGCAAGCCCACTCTCGCTCCCGGTGTTGCCCACGGCGTTGCCGCAGACTGCGACGGAGACGCACGCGCAAGCCTCGCTTAGGGACTCGGCGCCCTCGCGTCGAGAGGCGGTCGGCGACGGCCGCTCAATTACCGGCGCCCGTTCCCCGGCGCCCGCTCCATTCGCGGGGGACCGAGAGAACAATGGCGGCTTCACAATGGCGCCAGAGATTCTTCCTCATTTGCTCGTTCTCCCCGTGGCTGCCGGCCGAATCTCGCGGGGCGTCGACCTCGCAGGCGCGCGCGCGCGCGCGCAGTCTCCGAGAAGGCGGGCGCGATCCCCACTGGAATCGGTCCCGATCGCTAGCAAGCGCTCACGCTAGATCGCTCGGCTGACGACAGCGCGGCGCCCCCACTGCGTGCCGCCGCGCAGCCGGCCTCCGCGATGCGCTCGCTCGTCGCCGTTGGCCGCAAAGACGGATCGCGCCCACGTAGCGCTCTCGCCGTTCGATGAGCTCGTGCGAGCGCCGGACTCGGCGCCCGGAAAAAATGGCGCGTTACGAGAGCGCTGGCGGCGTCGCGGGAGGTCGAGTCCGGTCAGCAGGGCGGCAGCGCTCGGCATCGGCCTCGACAGCTCGTTCGTCCGCGCTCCGCTCGAAAGGGAGCGACGCGCGGCCGGCTTCTTTAGCTGCGCGCAAGAACGCCGCCGGTAGGCAGCGCTGCGACGCTCCGGTGCGTGTACCTCTCGCCGGGTGCCGAGCGGTTCGGCCGGCGACGCCGCCGATCGCCGTCCGCGAGCAGCTCGGATAGGAGAGACCGAGATGCCGGCCGCACTCGGCCGCTTCGCGCGAGAGGAGCGACCCCAGGCGACGCGACGCACTCAGCGGACGCCGCTGACACTACGGCTGCAGCCGGCGGATCGGTCCTGCAGCGCGCTCCTCGACTTCGCTGAAGTTTGCTTCTCGCTCGCAGCGTTCCTTCTCTGCTCGCCGTCGAAGGACGGCGAACTCAGGCTGGCGCGCGCGCGCGTACTAGCGGCGGCCGGCTGCGCCGAAACAGCGGCGCCGCTGAGGGCATCGGCGCATCCCGGATGTCTCGGATGTGGCCTTTCGGCTCGCCCGTGCGGCGCCGACGCGTCCGACGGGTCAGTCGGTGCGCGCCTGTGCGCGAAGAACCTCTGGAACCCATAGAGCCTCTATAGACCCTCATTTTTGGCCGCTGCGGCTGCTCCGACCGCCGAGGCGGCCGGCCGGCCGGCTGAGGCGCAACGTCCCTGGGCGCACTCTGAGCGGTCGCGAGCGGAGCGTGCGACTACCGCGCGCGCGAGCGGCGGCTGCGAGCGGCGGCGGCTGCGCGCGTCCTCTAGTCGCTATTGCGACGCGCGAGTCGCGCTTTTTTCGCTCGTCGCGCTCCGACGGGCGACGCGCCCTGGGGCGACGCAACTCGCGCCGCTAGGACGCGGCCTCGCCACTGCGCGACGGTCCTCTGCCACCAGCTTCGCGCGCGACCCTATCGCCGAGCGATTTGGCGGTGGCGGCGCGCGCGAAGGCTATCGTGCCGCGGACGTCGCGCGCTCCCGCAGAGAAGTGGAGAGCGTCGCCGCCACTCGACGCGCGACGGCCGCGCAGCCGCTCGCTCCACGGGGTTGCCCGTCGTTCCACCGTCTCGTGACGGGATCGACGCGGACCGGGCGCGTCGCCGTCGCCCTTCGCGGCGTCCAGCGAATATTGGAAGCGAGTAGTTTCGCGCCAAAGGCAAGCCACCAAGGAGCCCCTGTCAAAATTCGTACGTGTTCCGTCTGCTGAGTCTGATGCCGCGCGTTTGCTTGAACTCAGTTCGAAAGAATTACCTATTTGGAAGCTCTATGAGAAAATTGTCGGCCTTATAGACCAGCCACTCTGGAATCCGAAGTTTCGCCGAATGCATCGACCTGCTCTAGCAGCAGTTCTTGACTTATCGAAAACAGGATCGCGCTTACCCCCTTCGAAGAAACACCTGGAATATCAAAGTCAAAGGCATCTCGCAGAGACGTGTGCATATTTAATATTTTTTTATTTTATTTTTTACTTTTTATATTTTCCTCATATTTTTGCATATTTATATTTTGTAGTAATATTATATATCGAATATTATGACAAATATTACACCAACATTATACCAATAATAAGATATCAATCTTGTCTACCAAATGTAGACTCCTCTCTAGAATTATGGTGGCCACCCGAGAGGCGCTGCTGGACTTTCGCGGGTGGGTGGATGAGTGGGGGGGGGGGGGCTAGGGACTCAACAGAAACACATCTCATTTAGCCTCGCTGTGATCCCGCGCTGGGAAAACCACGAACTTCCTGTCTGAATGTAATAAACGTCTCTCAGTGACTTAACAATTGTGGTACCTTCAGGGTCGCTGCTGTTTCGTACCTCACGCATTGCTGATGTTAAGCATCGTCTTGCAATTCCTTAGCTTGAACGTAACTAATAACAGCCTTTGGCAGCCAACCTCAAGAGACCGACTTCAATCTGGAGCTTTAAAATTAATAAAAAATAAAAATAAATAAATAAATAAAAATAGCTTTAAAATGAAGCAGTACGAAAAGCCACCTTACCTTTAGCCAGAAGGGGACCGAGCGTCGAGATTCCAGATGGGGGATTGTCATGAGGGATTCCAGATGGTGGGCATTGCAATGGGAGCATTTTTATACAACAAGCGGGAAGGTCCTGTGGATTCCCTATGCTTTCTCATCCTAATGGTGATCGTCAGGTTGTTACTATGTAACGACGGCGCGGGCTAAACCAGCCAGCCAAATGATAATAACAACAATAATAATGCATCTGATAAAGCGCCCTCAGAGAACTCAATATCTTTCTAGGCACTTTAAATTGGCTGCAAAGGAAGCGCGATCGAATGGTTAGTGGTAGCATGCTAGCGGTTAGCTATTATTCGCGATTATGAGATTATGCTATTATTCATGATTATGAAATTATGCCACCATTTAGTGCTAAGGCCGTATACAAGTATCAAGGCCCGGCAGGCTCCCCGCGGATGTGAAGGAAGGCCGTGGCGCGTCACGTCGGCCGGGGCACCGCGAGGCACGCCGCGCGAGCCTCTCCTCCCGAGGCACTCGTTGAGTACTTTGAAAACAAATTGCAGCCTTCAAAATAGAAGCTTTAAAACAATGAGATCCCACTTCAATTCTGCTTTGAGCCAAAGTGGCGCCGACGCTCATCTGAGCTGGGCAAGAAATGGCTACTTTTCACTTTGGGAAAATCCGGATATCAGCACCGAAAGAGCGCCGCTCGGAAGTTTTGCCAAGCGCCGTCTCAATAGAGGCTGCACCTCCATTTGCAGAGCGTGAGGCTCCGCCCCGAAACGAAAGCTCCAGCTCTGCCCGGCTGGGAAAATCCGCCACAAATTTGGGTAGCCTCAATCTGGCGGCGAAGCAGCTCGATGCTGCGCTCCACCGGCGCTCTGTCTACAGATGCTCTAACCCGTGCGCATATTTTACATCTCCCAGTAGGGAGAGTCTGAAGCCACTCGGCACAGAAGCTGAGCTTCGTAGCGTGAATTTGGCTGCAAGGCATGTATCTAAATCAAAGAAATTCTCTCTCGTGTCACCGGTGTTGCGATGGCTCCTGGATGGTAAACGGATACAGTGCGATATTATTGCTGCGATCCATAATGGCCGACGTGGCTTAGCTTCGTGATGCCTACCTCACTAGTACACTCACGTCTTTTCCCAACAGTATATCGACCGTTCCGTTCTTTTAATTGGATCCCTTGGTGACAGAAACTTTTTCTCTGCTGGTCCCAGTGTGTGGAACTCGCTACCAAAACTCTTATGCAATGACATCTTCTCTTCTGCTGCCGATTATGGTGCGTCTTTACCGGCCGTCCTGTGTTTTGTATGTATTGACTGCTCTCGTAACTCAGCCACGAGCCTCTCGTTCTTTTTGTCGAAAGGAATTAGGTCTACTGGCTACCGTAGGCCCGCTGAAGGTCACAGAGGCCTTGCGTGCACCACTGTGTAAAATCTCCGGCGTGAAAGCTACTCGGTCTTTGTGAAGCTTTGTTTTGGCTGGAGTTACAGACGGAGATAGGCGGACATGCTCGGAAGAAGCAGGCGAGTCAGTGTCGTACACTGCACCCGTCACGCCCTTATGACGACTGCCATGTCTGAGCTCCTCACGTCGGCAAAAACCAGAGCCTTCTCAGCTCACCTTAGCATGTACACTATAAGGTGAAAGCACACACTGTATTCATCTCAAAGTATGGCTCAGTTAGAATTGCTTGCACACTTGCCAGAACGTTAACATCGCACGAGTTTTGCATAGCCGATGGGCTGATGCAAGAATCATCAGTAATGCTGCACGCTAGTTATCAGAATTTCCCTATATAGTTCCGCAAATAAATTTAAAATCCTTACACATTAGTGCATATTGAAACAATTAAAAGTGTTCGAAGGTGAGACTAACTGAAAGAATACGAGCCAACAACAGCACTCCGGCAGGGCAGTGATGTACTATACGAGACTAAATATGGCGGTGCTGTTCCCGGAAATGTCCATGAAAAGAAATGGGAGATGAATAGTCTGTATATGTCAATTAGCTTGCCATTTAAAAATCAAGCAAGATTCCAGTTTTGTATTGCAATGCGGGCCTTACTGTCCACAGGCCTAGCTGAAGAGCCCTGGTCTACGGGAGGGGGGCAAGAACTTGAACCCTTGACCTGGGTCGAGAAGTGTTCGCACCGCACCTACAGTCTCCTTACTTTTTCATAAGATAGGCGTTCGCTGAGCTTTGATAGCCCGAAACTTCAGGGTTTGTTCTTCAGTCTCGTGCTATAGAGTTTGTTGCGTGCTACACGCCGTTGAGTTAAAGTAGTGCGACGCTGAGTGACTTCCTTCTAAATTTGTTTTTTTCTTGTTGCGGTCTACAGCAGCTCCGTTTAGTTTTTGCTCACTTTTCGCTCTATTTTTCCCGACACACTGCTGTGACGGACTTGCCTTTTTAGAATTGCTGGTGGAAGTCACGGGTTTTCTTGGAAATCGGTAGTTCAAGGAAGCTCTTTGAATGCACTGAAATGTATCGTCCTTTGAAGTTCCCCAAGCTATTTTTAATTTTAGCTCTGGACTCTACTTAGGACTGTCTAGTTAGATTGGTGGATTTCTGTTTGAACCGACTTTGGTTTTTGTGTGTAGAACTCGTCTACGTACATTCAAACTTATTGAGGTTTATGTTTGTGGCTGCAGCCTCTGCTTTTTCGAAGGCACCGCCTAAAGTGACCTGCAACTTAACACACAACTCGTTCGTAGCCACATAGCCGCATACTTGCAGGATCCATTTGTAACGGCTTAGTCTTCATCGCCTTTCGGTAGGCATCGTACAATGATTATCAAGCATGATACCACTCACCATTCGATCGTGTTTCCTTTGCAGAAAATTTAAAGCGCCTAGAAATTGATTGAGTTCTCTGAGGACGCTCTATCAAGTGTATTATTATTATTATTTTTTATTATTATTAGTACAGCAGATGATTAGACGTGGGCGTGGCTTGTCGCAGGCATATTATGTAACTCGACCCTTCGCGCGGAAATCGAGGAGTGTCGTAAGCACCTCCTAAAGAATTCAGTATGATGGAGCTCGCGTAAATTACCATTCGTCGAATTCTTGAGAACTCGCTTAAAAACCCATGCTCCCCACGTTGATAGTAGATCTTCCATTCTTAGTCGCCTTCTCGCATACGCGTACGCTTAGGACCGGCCTTGAGCGGGGGGGGGGGCATAAACCGTACACGACGCTAACGCTATGGCGACAGCTCGTGAGGGGGCAGACGACGTGCTCGACTTAGCCGGCGGCACTCCCGCTTCTCAGCGCTCGCGACGGCCAGCTCTCTGCCGACCGAGCCCCGTATATAGGGCCATTGCGCAACCAGCGATCAATCCCGCGCGAGCCATCAGCTCCACGCTTTCACTGCGGCTCGCCCTCGGCGCGCCGCGTCGAGGAACGAGGATCGTCCGTGAACGTACTCCGCCATCTTCAAGACGCTCGAGGAGAGTCACCCGCCGCGTAACATCGCGGCCCTGATCGAAGAAAGGTGAAGGTCGTCAGCCTACGGCAGGCCGGCATCGGCCGAGCGCAGCGGTCGGTCGCTGCTGTCGCAGGCTTCCGGCTTCCGGCCAGAGAGCTTCTCGCGATTTCCCTCCGGCGGCCCGCAAGTACCCGTATTATCCAGTGTCTCGACGCTGACGCGTGCGAAGGCCGACTGAGCCGGTCTCGCGAGAGCCGCCTTCCTAATTAGCTCTCGCGGGCGCGGCGATTCTTAACGCTCGGCGCGGTCTTGGCGAGCGGGCGCGCGCAAGGCTGCGCTCTGCCACCGCCCGATCGGAAAGAGTGGCCCGATGCCGCCCAGCGTCGAGCGAGGGCGGCGTAGCGCGCGCTCCCCGCATCGAGTACCGCGCGGCGGAAGTGGGGTGGCTTCTTCTTCGATGGCGTCCGACGGCGTTTTCCTGTCGGATGGCTGTCCGACCTGGGGATCCCTACTGAAACGTGCGCACGTTAGGACGGTCAGAATACGACGGCACTCGCCATAGTCTTAAAAATCGAAACTGCCGCTTAACATCACTGCTCAACACCAACGTGCACAGGCTGCCTGTGACGCAGCCCGTCGACTTAAAGGTTCTTACACTTGCCGCTGGGTGCCTCCAGTCTCTTGATCCGGCCCATCTATCTGAATTAGTATAGCGTAAGGCCTCTGGGAACACCAATTGCTCGTCTAACTCTGGTCGATTGGTTGCGCGCCCCAACTTCAAATGTCTTGGCGGCAATGTGTGTTCAGTTACTGAAGTTCCAAAGCAAGCAACTCAACTGCCGACTAATAGCGCGTGTCCTGATTTGAAGACATTCAAAAAGAAGCAAAAAACTCACCTGTCCCTCGCAGCCTTCCCTCCGTCTGAGTGAGTTGCCATTTTTGTGCGCTTGCACGTGCAACGAGACGGCTTGATTATTGTAATTCTCTTTTGGGTGGACTACCAAAAAAAGCAAATAGGCCACTGCAGATGGCTATAAATATGGCTGCAAGGCTAGTTTTCAAGTCCCAGAGGTTTGACCACGTGTCTCCTCTGCTAAAAGGTACGACGGCTACCGGTTGATCAACGGATACAGAGCAATGTTCTTACGCCGACCTTCAACGCCCGCCGCGGCTTGGCTCCTCCATACCTAGCTGAACTGCCGCACCAGTTTCAGCCTCCTCGTGCCCTCAGGTCCTGTATAGACAATAAATTAGCTATTCCATTCCTCAGTTTAAAGACCGTTGGCGACAGAAGCTTTAGCCCTGCAGGTCCTAGACTGTGGAAATCGCTTCCACAATCCTTACGCAACGACAGCTACTCTCCTGCTGCCGACTATGGCTCATTCTTTTCAGCGGTTCTGATCTGCTACTTCCTTGCCACTCACTACCTCAACTGCTCTCCTGGCTCTGCTATGCTTTCCACTTTCCCTTTGTTGCATGAGACATAATAATAATAATAATAATGTACTTGATAAAGCGCCCTCAGAGAACTTAATCTCTTTCTAGGCGCTTTACATTTGCTGCAAAGGGAAGTGCAACTGAATGGTAAGTAAAATCATGCTTGAAAAACAAACAAAATGAATAATATGGTTAGGGGTGACATGCAGAGGGTCAGCATGCAAATGTGGTTAGTGGCAGCATGCACAGTGTCAGCACGCATAAGCACGTGATGGACGAATCACAGGGACCCACTAAATGCTGTCCTAAATAGGTGTGTTTTTATGTTCCTTTTAAATGTGGTCAGGTCAGGGGATGTTCTGACGCAGGTCGGGAGGGAGTTCCAGGCTTTGGGAGCATACGAACTAAATGCACGGTCTCCAAAGGATTTAAGGTTTGTACGAGGTATTTCTAGACTGTTGGATTCCGAAAAGCGGGTGGTACGATGCTTGGCCTGATTGGGGAGTATGTCGGAGAAATAAGCTGGAGCCATAGAATGAAGGGACCTAAAAGTGAGTGACAAAACCTTGAAGTCAATCCGTTGCTTGACTGGTAGCCAGTGCAGGTCGGCGAGAAGTGGAGTAATTTGGCAACTGCGACGCTCACGACAGACAAGCCTAGCTGCAGAGTTTTGCACCAGCTGCAATCGCCTGATCGCACATGCTGGTAGGCTAGTAAGCAGTGAGTTGCAGAAGTCGAGACCAGATGTCACGAATGCATGGACCAACTTAGACGTGGTATCCTTATCTAAGCAAGCCCGAATTTTAGCGAGACGAAGTCTGATGGCTACCGAATGCGTACCGAAAGCCGCTTAGGCTGTGGGTGCGCTATACAAAACTCTCTTGCGTAACACCCATATAGCCTTTGCGGCTTGGTGGAGTTACAGACGGAGACACACGACACGACATGACTGCGCGCATTGAGTTATTTATTCTTCTCTTGAAGTGAGTTTCAAAGCACCTGAACCTGAAAAGCGATTAGGTTCTCAAAGCGCACTAAACGCAAATCTAACCACGTTTCGTTGCTATTATTGTCGGCGAAAACGACTACGGCTCTTTGGCCGTGCGCCGAGGTGCCAGTATTCGTCGCGTGCCTGGGAGAACTTGCGCCCGTTGCAGCTGCGGTCGCTACCAACGCGCTGCAGCTGCATCTCAGCTAAAGTGCCTACCTCAAACAGCGTGCGTAGCGCTTGCAGCAGAGTGAAAGTGTGCTTGGAAGAGCTTGGTAGAGCTTGCGCCGCGAAGTGCGCCTACCAAATCGTAGTTGCACGCCTGTCAACCGTCGCAGACCGCGGCAGCAATCGAGAGCATCTATACTTTAATACAGCAGGTGCGCGTCGTCAGCGAAAAGCGGCCCATTTCGACGGCTGCAGAGGGCCGCATGTGTACAGTCCCGCACCAGCCACAGCGTGCAACCGACTGACTAGGAAACCGCAAAGCTACTTGCTGGAGTGAAATAGAATATTTTGCATAATCGGGGGGCAGGTGCGGCACATCTGTAGCACTGCTGAAACTCTCTCGCGGATGGGTAGGGAGTCGCTTTAAGCTACCTGCGCTCTGCCGCCGCAATCGTATGGGCTTCGGCGGAGTCCACATGGCCGCCGCTCGATCGCCACCTAGAGGCGGTTGCTCGCGCCCCGCGGCGTCTCGCAGCGCCCGGTAATCGAGCGCGGGCGCGGTGCGCCACCCGCCGCTTCTTGCGCGCCCGGGGCCCGGCAGTGACCGGCCGCAGTCTCGCGGCGACGGGTCGTCGCTTTCGAATGACGCTGGCGCCAGTGAGCGCGGCAGCGGCCGGGCAAGGCGAGGCAGACCCGGGCCTGCGCGCTCGCAGCAGCGGCGGCAGCAGCGCGCCGGGGTTGTCTCGCGAGGGAAAGTTAAGAATAGCTCGAGCTCTTCCTGCTGGCCGCTCGCTCAACGGTCGCTGCGGCTAGCTAAATTCCTAGATACGCCGCCGAGTTTTTTCCACGCAGGCCGCGCACTTCCTGCCGCTGCTAACCACCTCCTAGGCGAACGACGGCTGCGCCGGAACGATTCCGGTCGCAGCCTACCCCGGAAGTCACGCTTGACGCGACGAGGGGTCGCCTGGCGGTCGGCGCACCGCCTGTTCGATAATTACAAATGTGCAATCAGCTCAGGGCAATCGGCGTACGCCGCCGCCGGAGGGGAAGCGGCGGTGGGAGGAGATCGCTCTCCCGCTGAGCGCTGAGCGCCGGCGGCCCCGGGGCGCTGCGTTCGGGCCGGCGCTCGTGCACCGACAGCTTTCATTTTCAAAGCTCGCAAGGCGCCGGTCCATCGCGGACACTAAAGTAGCTGATGCTGCCTTTTTGTAGCTTAAAGAATGACGGCGGGCGACAGAAGCTTTTACTCGGTGCAGACCCTTGACAGGCGGAACTCCAAAAATACTTGCGCAAAGACGCGCTGTCTCTCGCTGCAAATTCCGGCACGTGCTTTCCAGCTGTCCTGTGAGGCTACTTCGGGGACGCTCACTTTCTTCACAGCCCGTCTGACCGTTCTGTGCTTCGGACCTTTTTTTAAGCGACGCATTTCCCCTTTGTTGCATGATGTTTGGTCAGCTGTGATGGCCCAGAAGATAACGTACTCGCTCTTCAGGTAAAGCGGTTGCTTTTCACGACCTCGGTCTCGAGGTCGTGAGATAGAATCCTCAAGTAGGCGATCCTTTATTGCCGCTGCAAGCGGTGGTGATAGCCGTAGAGATTTTTCTGTTGCTATGCAAAAGAGGCTGTTAATTTAGCAAGTATTTTTTCACAACTGAGGTTGTGGGTTTGAATCTTATTGCGGGCGATCCTTTATTGCCGCAAACGGTAGTGACAGTTGCTGAGATTCTTGAGATTCTTCTGCCGCTGCATAAATGAGGCAGCATTAAATCGACTAATATTCTTTCTTTAATACGAACACCGAATGCCACCAAGGCTTTCAGTGCGCTATGGAAAATTCTCCTGCGTAACATTCCAATAGTCGCTGAGGCTTTGTGGAATTACGCACAGAGATACGTATGTAATTCTTTTTTTTCAGCCCTCCCCGCGTGCGCCCTTAATCGGCTGCGACTGGTGCCAAAATCGGCGGTCTGCCATCAATGACGCAGCTGCTGCCTCGAACCATATCTGTTTGAGCTCCGCTAGCTACCAATGAAGCATCAAATTGACTACAAAATTCCCCTCTATCTCTCTCTCTCTTTCTCTCTCTCTCTCTTTCTCTCGCTCTCTCTCTCTTTCTCAAATGTGCATGCCGCTTCACCCCATTGCATTAAACTAGCGTATTGGACTTGCTCCCGCAGCGAGAACTCTTGCAACACCCTCCTCCGCGGCTTCCTGTCGCCTCGCCGCTGTTAATCGCACAAAATTTATTAAATTTTTTTGGCAACAGGGTCTTTATTTTGCTTGGGCCGAATTTTGTGAACTCGTTTCCTACTACAGCAACTGCTACATCGCTTAAGAATTAGATAAAGCATGTGCATCTGTTCCACTCGACTGGCGGCAAACATTCAAAAATTGTATGATAATAAAAACAACTTACTAGCTATGAAGAAAACTTGTTATTACTGAAAAATGTACTAACCGAACTCTTAAATTGGCTTGGCCGCATGTATCTAGAGCCGTCTAGCCAAAATTTTCTGAAGTGACATTTCACTAGACGAGCACATCCACTCCGCAGTCAACTCTAAACTATTTCAACTACTCAGCACTGCACAAACTTGGGCCTGCTGAGGCAGGTTACCAAATTTAATATAATACATAGTTTATTTTTTCATCCCCTCCTGACATCTGATCTCAGTGCTTACTTGTTTACAGGCTTGAGTAATAGGGTGCTTAAGGTAGACGCATACTTATGCAGCTAGGCGTTTCGCTCATTAGCGTCGCAATAACCTAATTGCACCTCTTCTTACTGACTTGCACTGACTCTCCATCAAGTAGCCTAACGACTCCAAGGTTTTGTTTCTCACTTTTAGGTTCTTTCATTCTCTTGCTCTAGCCTATTTATTGGAGCTACTCCCTAATTGAACCGTCCGAAGTTCAGGATTTAGGTTCGTTCAGCTAACCCTCGAGCCAACCTAGAATCCTTTGACGGTGACCGTGACCGTGCAGTAGCAGAGGCAGAGGCGTTTCTGCGGTCCGCACGCAGCGACCGCTGCGGCGGCGGCGGCTCTCAAGCCTGAGCGGCTTGTAGGGCGCCTTCGCTGCAGCGACAATGAGAGATTGCAGTTGGAGAAAGGCGACAAGCCGCGCACGCCTCCGCGCCTCCGCGCCATAGATGGCAGCTGCGACCGGGGCGGGGAGAACCGTGGCCCAGGGCCGAGTAGCCATTGAGGCGGGCGCGCGCGCGCGCGCGCTGGAGGAGGCGAAGTGGGCTCGCCAGACTCGCTCGAGCGGCGATGCTTTACATCATGAATGAGCCAAGACGCCGAGTGGGCACTGCTGTAGAAGCGGGCGAATTCCCACGCGCGCGAACGCCGCCGCGGATCGGCTGCGAAGAACAAACGGCGCTCACAATCTCTCATTACCGGTCGGGGCCTCATGCGTCACAGTCGTGCCGCCAGAGCGCGCGCGCGCTCGAAGTTACGGCCTGCGCGGATCGACGGGGTCGGTGGCGGCTACGCGGCCGACGAAGAAATTCTGCGTCTGGGAGAGCGCCGCGAGCGACGGTTTGACGCTCGCTCTAGTGCTCGCGAAGGCTCGCGTCTCTCCTTGACCTACCCTCGCTTTCGCCTCTCCTCGAGGGACGCCAGACCCACGAGCTGCAGCCGCCACTTTGGCCAGGCCGTAGCTGGTGTGATGTTCGGCTAGGCCAATAAAAATATACGCAATTTTTCTGACTGGATAAAAAATCCAGAAAAAGCCGCACGTTGCAAACATTTACACTACACAGCTTAAAAGTTAAATACGCACGAACAGGTTCAGATATAGATTGGTACCGGTAAATGCATTATATTTACATACATAAAAAGGCTTAAAGTTATATATTTGCATACATACACGTTTGGGGATGCAAACCCGTAATCTTAAGCCAAAGACACGCACAAAAGCCTCGCGCAGGCTCATAGGCACGTTCGCTCAAGCAAGCAGACAAACTGATACAAACGTGTGTTGAGCTCTGAGCTCTGTCTGTATATCTTGTGCACAACCATAAAGTTAGCAACGCGAGCTATACCTCACCGCAGGGTAGCCAATACTGGTAAAACTAGCGCCTCAAAGCGCTGCCGATGTAGCACGTAGGAGCAGCTCCAACGTAGGAGCAGCTCCAACGCAGGAGCAGCTCTAACGTAGGAGCAGCTCCAACGCAGGAGCAGCTCCAACGTAGGAGCAGCTCCAACGTAGGAGCAGCTCTAACGCAGGAGCAGCTCCAACGTAAGAGCAGCTCCAACGTAGGAGCAGCTCCAACGCAGGAGCAGCTCCAACGTAAGAGCAGCACCAACGCAGGAGCAACTCCAACATAGGAGCAGCTTCAACGCAGGAGCAGCTCCAACGCAGGAGCAGCTCCAACGTAGGAGCAGCTCCAACGTAGGTGCAGCTCCAACGTAAGAGCAGCTCACACGTAAGAGCAGCTCCAACGTAGGAGCAGCTCCAACGTAAGAGCAGCTCCAACGTAGGAGCAGCTCCAACGTAAGAGCAGCTCCAACGTAGGTGCAGCTCCAACGTAAGAGCAGCTCCAACGTAAGAGCAGCTCCAACGTAGGAGCAGCTCCAACGTAAGAGCAGCTCCAACGTAGGAGCAACTCCAACATAGGAGCAGCTTCAACGCAGGAGCAGCTCCAACGCAGGAGCAGCTCCAACGCATGCGAAAAAAGACAGACGATAGCAGGACCTAGCAGCAATCATTATTTGGAATACCTCAGAAATGACTCCATGCTTGTGTCGCAAAATCTACTACCTCTATTCAACACCAGCCGTTGAATTTGCGACGAATGATTACTAACGCTGGCGCGATAACTTCTTCTTTAGTCAGAAGCCAACCGTTTACCGACTACATTAAATCTCAAATAATGGCACCTTTTGTAATATCGAAATACGAAGATTTTTATAAATTCGGTTGCCAATAATTGCGATACAGTAATCGCTAGTAAATCCCGATGCCAGTCTAAAACTAGGGTCGATTAGCAGCTACTTGAAATTCAAAGCAAATGCCACCGCACCCCACCAACCGAGTTCTTAAGGACTACAATGAGGAGACGGAAAAGAACGAGGTAAACTTCTTCTTTGGCTGCGCAGGCCAAGGTCAACTTCTTAGCCACTCGGCCACTTCGCCGGCGTGCAAATATCGTACAACATACGAGAAAATGCTCGATAGGTGCTCCTGCGTCTGCACGATTGTACATGACCTCGCCGCAGGACTCGTGCGAACGTAATACACCCTTCGTTAGAGGTAAGGTGCTCGCTCTTCACTATCGAGGTCGTGGGTTCGAATCGTGCTGCGGGTGATCCTTTGATGCCAACTGCGAGAGGTGGTGATAGCCGTCAAGGCTCTTCTGCCACCCTGCAAATGAGACTGTTAAATCAGCTAATATTTATAATACTGACAATAATAATGCACTTGCTAAAGCGCCCTCAGAGAACTCAATCTCTTTCTTGGCGCTTTACATTTGCTGCAAAGGGGAGCGCGATTGAATGGTGAGTAATTTCATGCTTGATAAGCAACATGAATAAACAACATGGTTAGGGGTGACATGCACATGGTCAGCATGCAAGTGTGGTTAGTGGCAGCATGCACAGTGTCAGCACGCATAAGCACATAAAGGACGAATCACGGGGACCCACTAAATGCTGTCCTAAATAAGTAGTACTAGTTTAAGTAGTACTAGTTTTAGTGCTAGTTTTAGTACTAGTTTTAGTACTA